>OX392462.1:94635311-95235311 GCA_947623515.1 Neoascia interrupta | reverse complement strand
GTTGTAATTTATGTGACTCAATTTTACTGAGACTGAGGTTATTTGCATAGAGTCAAGTTCTATTTCTTCGTTTTTGGAGTGCTTTATGCAGTCTTTAATGTAGAGAGAGGATCCACCTCTCGAATTTTCTGAAGGGGGATGCGCGTGATAGTCAATGTAACCTTTTATTTTGCGTGCTGAACCCTTTTTACAGTGGGTTTCCGAAATCAGGCATATGTCTACATTATTCTTCCGTAGGAATACTTCTAGTTCGTAAATTTTTTGCAAAAGGCCGTTTGCATTCCATGTAATTATTTTGAATGACTTTCCCATATTCATGATTTTTTATTAAATGTTTTTCGAGGTTTAAACTCGAGCTCGCTCAATTTGTTGAATATTACTTGATTAAGTTTCGCCTGTTGCTCAAACTTTTCTAAAATCATGCCTAGAATTTGAGATACCGAATCTGATGTGGCCGATTGTGGCTTACTTTCACGTGACGCGACTTGAGCGTACGATCTTGGACCAACAAGTGTGGATTCTCCCTTTTGACTCCGGTGGGAACTAGGACCAGCGACGTTTTCTTGTGCATTTTGAATTTTGCCTTTAATCAAACCCTTTTCCCTTGTCGACTTAGGGGTTTTTGGCTTATCTACTTTAGGAGGTTTTTTTAGGCTTGGGCCCTTATTCTTCATGTCGTTTTTGCAACTCAATGGCAATTTCGCAACCTCGGTAGCTCGCTGGGTGACTTCCCCTGCAATTGGCACAAACCGCGGGGGCCTGACTGCTGACATTGCAATCCGTCGAGAAATGCTCGCCGGCGCATTTTACGCATCGCGGCTTTTTCTGGCAGTACGCTTGCGTATGTCGGAAACCCTGGCATCGCTTACATTGGGGAACTAGCCTATTGCCATTCCGCTTGGGCTCGATTTTTACCTTGATGTTAAGGATTGATTTAATTTTGTAGAACGTTGAGAGTATGGTAAAGATACCCGCACCGAAGAATTTCAAATAAGTTAGAAGTTTTATAGGAACGGTATACTGGTATAGGAAATTTATACCAAACTTTGCAGTTTTGGTAAAGCGGTTGACTGATCTTTTAAAGAAAGGGAGTAGGTTCGTCTGGTCTGAAGAGTGGGAGGGGAGTTTTCAGAAAGTAAAGGAGTGCTTAGTAACTGCCCCGATATTAACGTGTCCAGATTTTCACCGGAAGTTTGTCGTGCACCTGAGTTTGTTACCTGAGTAGGTTTTTGGATTGGAACGAGAGAAACTTTTCAACTACGGAGAAAGAGTGTTTAGCGGTCCTGTGGGCTATTGAGAACTTACGACAATATATCGAAAGTTGTGACGGATCATTACTCACTGATCTGGTTGAGCAATCTCAAGGATCCGTGCGGTAGGCTTGCTAGGTGGGCGGTTAGGTTGCAGCAGTTCGACTTCGAAATCGTGCATCGGAAGGGGAAAGATCATGTTGTACCCGATTTGCTTTCACGGACCGTTCCGATGATAGGGGAAATACAACAGCAGGTTTCTGATCCTTGGATCACGAAGATGATGACGAAAGTAGAGTCAAACCCATTAGCTTTTCCGGCCTGGAGGGTCGATAAGGGAATTTTGTACAAATTCGTAAAAGCAGGTCACGTGATTGTTCATGACAATAATTTAGAATGGAAGGAAGAAGTAGGAAAACAAGATAGGATCAAAGTTTTAGGAGAATGTCATGACAATCCATAAGCAGGTCATATGGGAGTAAAGAAAACTTTTGCTAGAATAGGAACTAGGTACTATTGGCCTAAGATGAGGTCAGATCTTACCAAGTATGTCAGGAACTGTAAGATATGTCAGGGTGTGAAACCTGTAAATGATAAGCCGGCTGGTTTGATGGTTGAGAGGAAGGGCATTTCTAGCCCATGGGAGATGATCTGTGTTGATTTGGTAGGCCCTCTTCCAAGGTCGAATAGGGGTCTTGTTTACATCATGACAGTGGTTGACTACTTCACAAAGTTCCCCTTATTGTTTCCTCTTAGGACTGGGAAGGCTGCTTCTATCTGTAAGGTTCTGGAAGACAACGTGTTTTTACTTTTCGGCGTACCCAAGTGGACCGTTTGTGACAATGGTCCCCAGTTTCGAGGAAAGGAACTGAAAGCGCTATGCGACGCCTACGGGTCACAACAACGATTTACAGCGAATTATCACCCCTGGGCTAATCCCGCGGAGAGGATTAATAACACCCTTAAAACCGTTCTGCATGCCTATGTGTCGGAGAACAAAAGGACGTGGGACACGCATCTGGAGAAGGTAGCTTGTTGCATCCGCACTGCGCAACATGACGTTTTAGGAGTTTCCCCGTACTACGCGAATTTCGGGAAGGAGATGGTTACTTGTGGTCGTATGTCTTCGACCCTAGGTACCACCTCAGACAGGTTAGATAGGGACTCAGTAGGGAATCAGGATCCACCCAGTACTTCAGCTAGTAGTTTAGATAAGGGCACAGAGAATAAGTCAGGTAGTGATTCAGAATTAGGAGTTAGGAAAATCAATATGACTGAGCTAGGAAAAAAAATTTTGAGGAGCTAAGGAAAGATATTGGTAGGAAGCTAGAAAACCAAAAAAAAAAGGCAGCCAAGAAGTCATCGAATATACAATCTTAGGCGGCGAGATGTTCAATATCTACCGAATGAGATTGTATGGCGTAGGAATTACATCCTTTCAGATGCAGCGAACTACTACTCAGCGAAATTAGCCCCAAAATACATCGGTCCCTTCAAAATTCGTAGGCGAGTCTCCCCTTGGACGTACGTGCTTGAAGATGACACAGGAAAGGAATGAGGAACATGGCATGTGAAGGACCTTAAGCCATATATCGACGACCCATAGGACCCATCAGCGTTTTCATACCATCAGCTAATCCCTTGTTAGCCTGGCCATGGCTCCCCTTCTATGTTGATGGCCAATCTTTTGTCAGTCCGGCCATGTCTCCTTCTGTTACGTTTTGTTTTAGCTTTCAATTCCTAGATTCCCTATTGAAATGTGTACCACATTTCACGGGAGGTAAGGGTGGAGTTGTGATCAAAAATCGCGCAACAAAGAAGCTCTTTGTATGTCCTTTTGATCCCCTCCTTCCTATTCACCTTTTGGGCTTCCCCGTCTTTCTTTCCCACTTGTGTTCCCTCTTTTCTTCCGTACAGGTTCCTTAGAGCAAGACGGACGGTCTGAACCAAGACCGCGCGAGTCAACTTAAATCCAGATGGAGGATCCGGAGACTCTAGTTCATTTGAATGAGCTCAAACACCAAAGAGTCCAACACTTGAGCACCACTACCACCAACAAATTATAAAGAGGGATTGATCATACATTCACCTTGAGCGAAGAATATCAATGGCCGAGGGCCCATCCTAACAGAGATCATAATAGTGTAAAGAATGGCTTACTATAGGTAGAGTCCTCTCCCCCAAATCTGTGCGAAAGTTCACTTGGGTAATGTAGTAGTATATCGCGTGTTAAGAATGGTAGTTCCTTCTTTGTTCTAATTATGAAAATGTATAACACTATTCTCCTTCTGAAAATAGGGTTAAATGATGGATCACTGAATGCTCTCTTTTCGGTTCGGCTATGATTTCTACCCTATAATTCGCAGTGGGGCGAATTGGTACGAATTCTTGTGTGAGAGGAATGCAACTGGGGTTCAATAACGGCAAGCATGCCCAGCAAAGAGCTGAGCGTGGCTTGAAACGCCGTGCCCGATAACAACTGTACCGGAATGAGAGGATTGGTTGAATGTGTGTGTGAATGAGTCATGGTTTGTTTGGGAAAAAGCCATGCCAAGCTTGGGTGAATCACTTCTGGTTTACCTAGCAAGTTTGGAGGAGGTTTTGAGAAAAGAGAGCTGGAGGAATAAAAGGTTTTTGAATTTTGAAGAAAAGATCCCGAGGAAGGATAGCAAAAAGATCCAGGAGAAAGGACGGAAACAGGAGTTTCAAAAAGGAAAAGGAAAAAGGAACTGAAGGGAGAAAAGGAAAAGATAAGTAGAGTGTTTGACGAGATTTGCGTTTGTGTTTATTGTGAAAAAGATTGTATATTTGATTAGTTGACTTTCGTTTCGGGAAAATCCCCTGGAAAAGACGGGACGCGCGACTTTTTTAGTTTCACCTTTTTGCCTTCGGGACGTGTTAATATAGTGAGCCATTCTACCCTTGCGGCGATATTTCTACAATTGTTAAACTTTGCTGTCATTCGGCCATTGCTTTTGTTTGCATTGTTTCTTTTGTTTCGAGTAGTTTATCGACCAAATCTTTTAGTGTCAGTCTTGTTAATAAATCGCCTTCGTTCATCTCTGAACGTTTTTAACGACCTAAAATCGGCCTAGGCGAATCATTGGATACCCCATCCCAGTTGACCACTGTCAAGCTCCAAAATGCGTCAAAAATCTTGGTTCTTAAATTTCAGTTTCTACTAACTTTAATTGTGTTGAGAATTTGTCAGTTAAGAATCTTCTTTCTGAAAAACGGGGCGTGGCATTAACCTCTTTTCAATAACATAATTTTTTTTACCATATTTTTTGTCAGATGTGGTATACACGTGTTGATCGCAGTTTAATATTATTTTATATTATTTATTATTATAAAATATTATTATTATTTTTTATTATTTATTTTATATTATTTTATATTATTTTTATTTAAAAACGCCTCCAAAGGTGGTCGGCGGCCGGTGGGGTTCCAATGCGAACATTCACGAAGGTGGTCAGGGATCCGTCAGCTCAAGGTCACTTAAGTGGGCGAGCTTTCCACTAACGGGAAATCCATAGCCGAGGCGAGGGGAAAGATTGAGGCCAAACTCTCCCACATGGCTAATGAGCACCTACTGACAAACGAAGGGGGACCTCTTCTAGACTTTGATTCCTCCGAGGTTGTTAGAGGATATCGGATAATTTAATTTGCCGAAAGGTTCTCCAAAGAGTTCCTTAGTGAGTGCGCTGCTAAGGTTAGCGATGCCTGGCACGGCTTGAAGCTCAAACTTATCCTGTATATATTCCCAGATATTCTGAGGAGACCTAGAGCGCGCATTTGCTTGCCCAATATGGAGATCGAAGAAGAAAGGCTTTTCCAATGTCTCAAACTTAACAGCCCGGAGGTGCCAATGGATGACTGGTCAGCCATCAAAGCGGAGGGACCGTACAAAAACACACAGTCTTTCCTGCTGCTCATCAAAAGCGAATGCCTGATGGCTGCTCTCGAGAGGGCTGACTATGAGCTGAGGTTTGGCATAAGACATGCCAAGCTTAAGGTATTTTGGTCAACGGGTCCCGAGGAAGATGCCGACATCATCGAAACCGAAAAGCTGTTGGAGGACCTGTTGATCACCGATGAGAACATGCAAAAAGATAATGCTGAAAGTCATACAGATTGATCTGTGACACTCAAGGGGTGCCTCCGATAATCTGCTAGTTTTTGTAAAGGAAGAAAACATGGACATTGGCATTATCCAGGAGCCTTATGTGAGAGATTCGTCCATAATGGGGCTTCACGACAAACAATATGACATTTTCTACAAAAACCAGGTCACAGGTAAGCCTAGAACTTGCATATTCGCTAAGAAACATTTAAAAGGTTTTCTATGTCCCGATCTTAGCTCAGCAGATTAAACAGTCGTTAAATTGGCCAAAATACGTACATTGTGAAACACGTATATCACATCATCATATATGGCTCATGCGAGACCAGCACCACCAGAGGAGGTGGAGAGACTCACAGCCGCAACAACGGGAAAGGACAGCCTACTTATCGATCGTGATACCAGCGCGAGGCATACCGTCTGGGGGAGCTCAGAATACATGGAAAGAGGCTTTTGTGATAGCTCTAGGGTCAAAATTTTAACAGTTTCCAGTCTGGAGTCACTTTCAGACCACAGATGGATTCTCTACGACTTGAGTCTCGAAGCCGAGACCAATAAAGCATTTAGAGACCCCAAGAGAGTTAATTGGATCAAATTTGGCCAAGTCCTTCGGACAAAACTCAAGATAAGCCCAAAACAAACACAGAAACAATAGAAGAACTGTAGGCAAAAGACTTTTGAAAAGGCAATGGATGTTGCATACAAAGTCTCATGCCCAATTAAAAGCAGGAAAAAACAAGAGTGGGCGGTTCAATTTTTTTAAAGGTCAGTATTGCTCTCCACCAAAATTTGAGTTCATATGTTTTGTCTATCTTGACCAAAAGGCATTTTAAAATAAAATGTAAATTTAAGGTTGGATGTGGCTGCCGGTGGATCTTCTGAATTTTCATACTTTGTCTGTACAAAATGAGAACCAAGCAACGCTGCAAGTTTCAGTTTCCTAGCTCAATTTTAAAGACCTCAAAACTGCATACATACGGACAGACGAGCAGGCGGACGGATGGACGGACGAACGTGGCTTAATTGACTTACCTATCGGTCTCGATCATATCTCTAAAAGGTCTTAGGGATCTACGGTGATTATTTCACTATGTTACAAACTATGCATTATGGATTACTTCGTTACACCCCATGGTGTAACGAATATCTCTCCAATCTTAAGAAGATGACCAGAGCGATTTTCAATATCTACCACAAATACAACTTCTGGCAACCTTATAGGAGAAGGAGGCCTGAAAGGATTACTGCCATTCAATAAAACCCTGAAGGACTTTGCTTGGCTTAGCAAGATTCTGCCCAAGGAACACTCCACCCCTCTTTTCTAAGAAGATCAGATGGAGGATGGACAGAATCGTCAGCGGAGACCCTGCAACTCCTATTAAAAACTTACTTTCCCGGTTGTAGTGATAAAAGTAGGCCTCAACAGGTACAAAAAGATTTCCTGGGCCATAAGCAACTTCTCACAGTTTAAGTCTCCAGGCCCTGATGGAATACTGCTTGTAATGCTACAAAGGACGCAAGACTTAACAATACCTTGGCTGGTGTCAATCTTTCAAAGCAGTCTAATACTAAACCACGTCCTCCACTCTTAGAGACGTGCTAGAGTGGTGCTTATACCAAAGGTAGGCAAACGCATTCATGAATCCGCGAAGGAACTCAGACCGATAAGTCTAACCTTCTTTGTTTTAAAACCCTAGAGCGTGTCCTAGATACCCATCATCGAAGCTTTCTAGAAGAATCATCTCTATCCAAATCACTACATGCCTACCTTAAGGGCAGATCCACGGAAACGGCTCTTCACGAGGTAGTGCAGATAATTGACAGGTCCATATACTATAAAAAATACACGTTAGCCTCCTTCCTAGACATTGAGGGAGCTTTTAACAACGTTCATACTGATGCTATTCTTGAATCTGTGATCAAGCTGGGTATTGAGGAATCTATTAGGTAACGGATATTCTCTTTGCTCTGAACGAGAATTATCCAGGCAACACTAGGTAAGAGTCACTCAACCAAACTTGCCCATAGAGGAACGCCAGAGGGTGTGGTCATCTCTCCACTACTGTGGCTAATGGTTATAAACAAAACTATCGTAAAATTAGACATAATTAGTGTAATTATGAACCCTGCTCTAGACAAGGTAAGCACCTGGACTGCAGGATGTAGGTTCGGCGTTGACCCGAGCAAAACTTAACTGATTCTGTTGACTATTAAAACCAAAGTACCCGATTTTACCCTCCCTCGTCTAAATGGTCAACCTCTCCCGCTATCCTCCAGCGCTAAGTACCTGCGTATTATGCTCGATCCTAAACTTAACTGGAAACATAACACCGAACACACTGTAGCAAAACCTTCGGAAAGAAGTGGGGACTTCAACCAAAGATGACCTTATGGATGTACATAGCTGTAGTGCGTCCAATTCTAACCTACGGATCACTTGTTTGGTGGCCTGCGTTGAGTAAAGGTTATAACATCACGAAACTCAAAAGAATGCCACCACGGGTGCACTAAGGTCTGCCCCAACAGATGGCCTTACTGTACTCCTGCATCTTCTGCCCCTCGAGCTGCACATAAAAAATACCGCACAATACAGCGCAGTTAGACTCAGGGAATCTGCATCCCGGACTCGTAACCAAATGGCTTGATTCCGTCCCTAACTGACTACACCACACCCAAATTAAATTTCAAGAAAGGCTTCCACGTAGAATTTTTTTCCAGGGCTGAATGGAAGAGGGACGAAGTAGCAAGGAACTTCGAAACGGCCATATACACCGACGGATCTAAGGTGAACTGTGGTGTGGCGGCCGGTGTCTACTCGGAATCACCGCAAATATCAATATAATATCGCTTGCTGGATTTTGCCAGCGTCTTCCAGGCGGAATTACTAGCTACGCGAGAGGCCTGCACGCAACTTCAGCGTGACACAACGCACAAACAAAACATTGCTATTTTTATAGAGAGCTGCCATCAAGGCTATTGATTCAGCCAACATATCCTCTAAACTGGTACAGGAGTGTCGTCACGAGCTTGTCCGTCTGGGCGAACGTTTCAGGGTCACATTTTTGTGGGTTACAGGGTATAATGACATTAAAGGAAACGAACGTGCAGATGAGCTGGCCAAACAGGGCTCAGCTCTACATGCGTGGTCATATATGATCCAAGAACTTTGCACTATAAAATGTTCAGGTATGCGTGAAAGCTATAAACTATCATCATCATCATTTTCGAATGCCGCCTATCCTTTAAAAGGAAGGGAGGGTGGCTAAATGGTCCTTCCATCTTTCTCGATCCTCCGCCACCAACTCAAGAGACTCCGGCCCAATCCCCAGGCGGGACTCAGGAAGGTTCTTTACCTGATCCCACCACCTGTTTCTTGGCCTACCAGGGGGGCGACGCGCTCGCATCTCGGCTAGCATGACCTGTCTAGGAAGTCTGTCAGGGGGCATGCGAACAACGTGTCCAAATCATCGAAGAATCGATCGCTCCACTCGGAGAAATAGCTGCTCAACATTAAGATTCCTACGAATACTGACGTTTCTCACTCTGTCCCTTAGAGTAACACCAGCAACGCACCTCAGGAATCTCATTTCGGCAGCTTGTACCCGCGATCTAATTCTTTCGGTCATTACCCAAATTTCATGACCATAGATGAGGGTCGGAACGAACACTGAATTAAAAACTGAGATCTTTGCTTTCACTCCACGCTCAGCTTTCCTGATGACCGGCCGGCGCAGTTCCTTTACTATTGCTCCAGCTTGGCCAATTCTACAGGACAACTCAGTATCACTCCTCCCATCTTTCGTGAAAAAGACCCCGAGATACTTAAACTTCTCCACCTGTTTTAATGGAACTCCATTTATGTGCAGGGTACGCTGCACAGGAGTTCGGGAAACAACCATCACTTCCGATTTGTTCACGTTTACTTTCATCCCAGCATCACCACAGATGGCTGCAAACCTATCCAGTGCTCGTTGAAGTTCCTCTTTGGATGATGCAAGGATGGCCAAATCATCTGCGAAAAGCAGATGGCTCATCCTGATGCCAGCCAATTCGAAACATTGCTCGCCAAGACTGCGCCTCACCATCCAGTCCATATATGCTTTGAAAAGGAGCGGCGACAGAACACAGCCCTGGCGAAGTCCAACGCACACATCAAAAGGACGGGATTTGACGCCATTTATCCGTACACAGCTTCTGCAGTTTCCATACAAAAAATGGATGGCTCTCAGAAGAGGCCCACTCAGCGCATAGTCCTGCAAAACTCTCCACAGTGTATCCCGAGGGACTCGGTCATACGCCTTTGCCAGATCTACAAAACACGCATAGACCGGTTTGGCATATTCCCAGGCCTTCTCAAGAATAACCTTTAGAGTAAAAAGCTGGTCGGTTGTGCCTCTGCCAGGCCGAAAGCCGCACTGCTCTTCCCGTAACAAAGGCTCGATTACAGCTCTGGAACGCGTTTCCAACACCTTCGCGAATACTTTTCCCGGAAGACTCAAGAGAGATATGCCCCTATAGTTGGCGCAATCTCTCCTGTTCCCTTTTTTGAAAATGGGCACTATAACTCCCGTTTGCCAATCGCTAGGTGCCTTCCCCCTATCCTAGGCCACCTTAATGACACGTGTTAGCCATATAACACCCTCTTCACCCATTGCCTTGAGCATTTCTGGCCGGATTTCATCAACTCCAGCAGACTTGCCAACTTTTAGCGATTTAATCGCTTCAGTGACTTCGTCTACTGTGGGACTATTCTCCGCCCTTATCTCGTCAGCAGTGGGAATGCCATCTTCAGTGCCCTATTGGGGGTTGAGCCACTCCGAAAAGTGCTCTCTCCATCTGCGCAAGACATCGCTCTCACTTGAAAGAAGTGTACCGTCCTTGGATTTAACCCCTTGGATGATATTTAGCTTCCTTCCTCTGAGCCGGCGAATGGTCTGCCAAAATATCTTGTTTGCAGATCTGTAATCGTGCTCCAACTTCTCGCCGAACTTTTTTCATGACTGTTCCTTGGCTGTTCTGACTGCCAGATTGGAAGTCCTTCGCGCCTCATTGTACCGGGCTCGAGAAGTTGAGTTTCTACATTGGATCCACGCAATGTAGGCTCTCTTCTTCTCTCTGATGGTTTCTTGAACTCCAGGCGTTTTAAACCAAGCAGTTCTTTTCTCACCACCAGCCGCTACCCCAAGCTGCTTCACTCCACAAACATTTCCTGCAGAGGCAATGACTGCCGATAAAAACAGCTGAAATTCCTCCTCTACATTCAAAAGGTCAGTTGGAATTTGTTCAAACTTCTCCGAAACATGCTGCGCAAAACGCTCTCTGAAATCAGAGTCAGCATCCTGCAACCTTTCCCACCGTATGCGGGTCACCAGTCTTGGTTTTCGCCTGAGTGGCAAAGGAATACTGTCACTGAAAAACAATTTACACAACACTAAGTGGTGATCAGTTGACAACTCAGCTCCCCTGAAAACTCGAACATCACAAATCATTCTTTGAGCACACGATGGTACAACAAAGAAATCAATCAGTGACTTCTGATTTAAACTGTGCTTGTACCATGTGTATTTGTGAATGTCTCTGTGTGGGAAAAAGGTGTTCATGATGGACAAGCCATATGCACAGCAAAAGTCCAACAACTTCCCTCCGTTCCTGTTTTGATCCGGGTCACCGTGCCTCCCAATCACACTCCTCCAAGTACTGTCACCCGTACCCACATGTGCATTGAAGTCACCCATCAGGAGAAAGAAGTCCATTTCTGCCACTCTGTCCAGGGCAGCATCAACTTCGTTCGAGAAGGACTCATACTCTGACTCTCGATTTGGTGCATAAACCTGAACCAGAGCCAGAGTCGATCGTTCAAGCTTAAACTTAAAGATCAAAATCCTTCCCCCTAACGGAATGACATCGAATACATTTTCTGACAACCGGGGGCTTGTGAGTATCCCCACACCCGCCTGTGCAGTCATGTGATTTGGGACGCCAGACCAGAAGAAGTTCCACCCATCATCGAAGTCTTTGGTTCCAGAACCCTTCCACTTAGTTGAGGAGATGCCAGTTGCATGGAGCTGATACCTTTTGGCCTCCTCAACCAGTTCGAGTTCCTTCCTCGTTAGTGACGAGACATTCCACGTGCCAATTTTGAGTTGGTGCCGTTGTTGATTTGTAGAGTTTCCACCTAAGCCCTCATTTTGACTTGGCGCTGTCCCCCCCCCCCCCCCCCCGCCCCCGTAATGGAAAGCGGCACCATTGACGGGCTGCTCGTAACTTCTTCGGGTTGCGTAACCCGGTCGGATGCCGAGCGGGACCTTCCGACCACCAAGCGCTCGCATGCTGACACGCCTCAGGCTCAGCTCCAAAGGGTGAAATATCCGAGGCTGCTTTCGTTTTCTTTTCATGGTTGGGGGGAGGGGTTCATTTTATACCTAGCTGCTAGGTTTAAATTAGGCCGATCCTAACCCGGATAACATACGCCGACCAGGAAGCCGCTCGTTCCGAAACAGACGCTCCTGGATTTCTGTTATTTGAAGTTCAGCCGTCCCTCTGGGATCAGACGCTGACCAACAAGCCGCACAATATGTAACAGACGCTGCTGGATTTTATTAAAACCTTCGGGTTCATCATTTTCAGGTATAACTTTACTGCCAAGGGTGGCCCCACAAGGAGTTTATACTCCTGGACAGCATCACTTATGCCTGAAGATTACTTCCTCCAGTGGATTTCAGTCGGCCCTTACGACAGGCATACCTTACCTCAAGGCTATTCTTAAACCCGACCTTGCAGGGTATAGCTATAAACTAAATTTATTAAATTTATGCCACTCCCAATTTGGGGGCGTTTTTAAGTATAACCCAAATTTTTAATATGAAAAAGCAATCAACAAGTGTTTACCACTTCTCATAAGAAATATAAACAAAACAAGTGGGAAAGTGCAACAGTGGGTATGCAAAAGCTTCCATCCATCTACGACGGATTGCAAAATATCCGACCATACCAAAAAGAAAACTGCCACGCCTCCAAAAAGTGGGCGGGATATAAAAATATAACTGTTCAATGCCTTATACTAGGTGGTTGCATACATTTCGGCCTAAAACTTCGCCTTTTTAACTAAAAAAATCACTTTTTTAACGCCACGCCCACAAAAGTCGGCGGAGGCACATACAATATATGCATAAAAGTTAGAAAATGCTAATATCTACAGCTTTTGTCATAGAATTTTTTGTCAAATTTCATATATATTTATTGAAAAAGAGTCATTTTAAGCTAAAATCCCTTAAAAAGTGGGCTGGCCAATAAAAAAGCTAACATTTTTTGGCTACCTTAAAGACAATTATAAGGCAATGTTACGTACCAAAAATGGATGCGCTAGCGCCATTGTAACTTAAATTTGCAAAATGTATTTTTTTAATTAGAGACGGCCGCACATGCAGGCCTGTAGTGGGCGTGTCTGTTTTTTTGGCTACCTTAAAGACAATCATAAGGCAATGTTACGTACCAAAAATGAATGCGCTAGCGCCATTGTAACATAGCTAAAATTTGCAAAATGTATTTTTTTAAATTAGACATGGTCGCACACACAGGCTTGTAGTGGGCGTGTCTGTGGGCGGATTCAGCTTATTTTCAATGATCTAAAGGACTGGACTTCCAACCAACCCACAAAATTTCGGCTCTCTGCCTTGTTGTTTACATACGTACGGACGGACGGACGGACTGTTACTGACGGACTGTTAAAATTACTGTTTTTCAATAAATACATATGAAATTTGACAAAAAATTATATACTATACTAGCATTTTCTAACTTTTATGTATATATTGTATGTGCCTCCGCCCACTTTTGTGGGCGTGGCGTTAAAAAAAGTGATTTTTTTAGTTAAAAAGGCGGAGTTTTAGGCCGAAATGTATGCAACCACCTAGTATAAAGCATTCAACAATTATATTTTTATATCCCGCCCACTTTTTGGAGGCGTGGCAGTTTTCTTTTTGGTATGGTCGGGTATTTTTCAATCCGTCGCAGATGGATTAAAGCCTTTGCATACCCACTGTTGCACTTTCCCACTTGTTTATATTAAAAATTTGGTTTATCCTTAAAAAAAGCCCCAAAAGTGGGCGTAGCGAAAATTTATTCGCTTGAGTTAATAGCTTGCGCACATAACTGAACATTTTATAGTGCAAGTTTTTTGGATTTAAAGCAAATACATTAAATAAAAATCGAATACCTTAGATATTATTTCCTTATAATATCTAAGGTAATATAATATTATTATTATATTATATTACCTTAGATATTATTTCGCTACCTTAGATATTATCGGCAATAGCGAAATAGGTCTGTATCATTTTTTGTTGTTCGGACATTTTCCTGGTTTCGGAACCATTATAGCCTCGGCCACTCTCCATTGCCTTGGAACGTAGAAAATTCTCATGGAGGCGTTAATGATATAGAGTAGCTTGACCAATGCCTTTTTTGGTAGTTCAGCGACCGATAGGCGTCAGAGTCATCGACGTTAACTTTCGGCGTTAACTTGAGGCGATGTTAAGTTATATTTCGTCCCAGGAGTATTTTTACGGATGTTTCGCAGCTTTCCGTATTCCGCGATCCCAACGACATTTATTGCAGGTGGCCGACGGTTTTTTTCTTGGGTTTTTACTGTCGCTTTTTTGGCAAGACTGGCGTTTCTTTTTTTTCTGCACGGTTTCTACTTCAGGTGAAGAACCAGCTTTTCGCTTCTTGGTAAGCCTTTTCTTAAAGACCGTATTCGTTTCGCGCGCAAGCTCTTCCTCGTCCGTCTGGTATTCGAATTGGCGTTCGGTGTTTCCTCACATTCTATAGTACGGGAATTCCTCAAAGCTTCGTTTTCTTTACGTAACGAATCTACTTCACTTTTAAGTTCATGGTAGAGATGTTCCATTTCATTAAGCTTAGCGCGGACATCATTGTTTTCCGCTTCAAAGCATTTAATATTCGCTGAGTCCTGATTAACCGGCAGACTTCCTCCCTGGAGACGTTCGATCCAGCTGGTGGAGATCGAGGTACCCTTGATTTTTTCAAAAAGGGATTTATAAGCAATAAATGGCTCTCCCAAAATCCGTAGAGCCTACCTCCGAAGAGGGTGGATTTGCCAGTGAAACTGGATTGCCACCTGATGTAATATTATCTTTTGTTTTGTCCATTGCATAGTTTGTATGCGCTACGCGCTCGGCATACGGAGAGTCGATTTTAGTCGCCTCTTACGACAGGCTTGCCTTACTTCGGGTATATTCTAACCCCTTCCCGAAGGGTAGGCTAAGATGGCAAAGATGGCTAAGATGTGTGCCCTAAATAGCAGGTCAATAGCAGAAGACCGATAAAATTCCGGGTCTGCTTCCTTTCATCTAACGAGATGCTGCCACTCCTGAATTTCAATACTTGTGGTTGGTAAATCTTTCGTAACACTGCTGACTATGGATACAAAAACCCGCAAAATGGCATTGGTCGTCGAAGCGAGATTGAATCATTAGGTTGGCAACGGCTTTAACGGAAGTGCGCTGACCATTTGTGAGCAGAATGGATGAAATGATTGTTATACGTTCTTAGTTGAGAGATTGAGCTGCTCGTTCACTGATAAGAGCACCAGTTGATCGTTGATCAATCAAGGCTCATAGAAAAAACGATTGACCGTCCGCTGAAATGATCTTGAGAACTGCCGTTGGAAGCAAAGCCTTTTTTTTTAGACGCAAGTTTGGAGAGATGTGGATGTTTCGCTTGGTTGATATGATGAACACAATTGCTTACATTATTGTTTGTGGCCTGACTAGGAATTTTTGCATTGTATGTGCAGGTGAAAAAAAGAACTGTTCGCGACGGTGTTCGTTGGAAAATGTAATAACGACTGATGACGCTTACCACATTGTTCGCGATTCCTGGTGCTTAAACACGATGAAGCCGCATGATTCGTACACAAACAATTTATACAAACCTTTGCTTGATTAACCAAATCCTTGCGCTCAAAACAATCCATTGAAAGAAATTTCGGACAACTTCGTAAAATATGTGATCCTTTACATGCCAAGAAGATCATCGTAAGCGTTATTTGAGTGGTTGCTAGGTGATGAATTTTAGTCTCGCGATTATGGAAGCGTTTGCTGTTGCTAGCTCTATTTGACTTGGAGCTAAATGGCTTTAATCTAAATGGGTAAGTGGCCGTTGAGGGGCTATCAGCAGATGGAGCTGTTAAATTAGAATGAAACTCTATTGCTTCTAATATACGATACCTTATATCCAGAAAGTCTGTGAACTGCTTAAATTTGGGGATTCCGACGGGATTGCCCAGGTCTTGTTTCCACAGATGACGAGTTTCTCTAGGCAGATAAAATAAATAAAATAAATAGAGTAGCGCAACAGCTCGAGGTGAACCAGGGCCAACTTCTCAACAATGTATGCTGGTGTGTTTATTTCTTTTACATATAAAGGGAACTACAATTTTTTGCCGAATCCGAACGGCATTTTGAGAAGTTTTTCAAGACAAATAATACTCTCGGAGGGTTTATCAGACACTCGCGGAGATGGGGACCGTGAAAAAGAACAAGTATTTTTTTTTTTCAGGTGACGATGGCAGGATTCGAACCTAGACCTCCACACACACTAACCAATACGCCACGGAACCCCGCTACTCTAGGTAGTTTAGCCATTCGAAATGAACGATGAACGAGGATTTGCACATTTTTTAAGGCATTAACACAAGACCAAGAAGTATCCAACAAATGTTTTTTTTTTTTAAGCAGACTCCGTTTGCAAACATGACAGATGATAAACGATTCATACAGGGTGTTTCCAAATTCGATGCAAATATTTTGACACAAGATTCTGGGTATATTTGAAGAAAAAAATTGTTCTACAGTATGGGCCTATCTCAAATTTTGATACCACTTATTGGGAATTTAAGAAAACACCTACTTTGAGGTACCTTGACCCATACTAACACAAATATCTCCGCTAACACTTACAACAGGTACTTCATTTAGGACTTAAAATTTGGAAGAAATAGTACTCCTTTTAACTGCATTAAAATAAAATTGATGGCTTTTTTAACTTTCGAGATATTTGCTTTTAAGTCGGATCCTTTTTCCCCGCCCATGACATTTTTTTGACTTTCAAGACAGATTTCTGCGAAAAATGCATAATAAACATATCGGTAATTTTTTTTTTTCTAGTGCACCTAACAATACTTAATAAAAATTTCTAAGACAAGTTACCCGAAAAACCCACAGATTTTATGATACTTGGGAAATTCCATAGCAGGTAAAATTATGAAAAACTCGCTTCATAGTGTTCAATTCCTATTATTCTGAATAAAAATGCTCGTGTTTGGTCTATGTTTTTTTTTTTCATTAAGTTAACTTTACAATCAAATAAGGTGTTCAAAGTGTCCTCCTCCATTTTGTATGCATGCTAGAGCCCGTTTTTGGATTGCGCTGTCAACGTTTATTGAGGATAACTCCTGCGTCACTTGTGACTTGGAGAATGCGATCTTCTAAATCATTTAGTGTTGATATTTCTGTAGAATAAACAAGTTCTTTCATTCTCCCCCATACTAAAAAATCCATAATTGTAAGGTCTGGAGATCTTGCAGGCCAGTGAACTGGTCCATTTTTTCCTATCCAACGACCAGCGTACTTTTCATCCAGCCAATTCTTAACCTCGCGACCAAAGTGGGCTGGGGCTCCATCCTGTTGAATATATGACGAAGCTCGTTGAGTTACCGGAACATCCTCCAGTAGATCTGTTAAATCATTGCGCAAAAATTCCAGATAGTTTACAGAATTCAGTGTGGGAGGCAGTTTGAAGGGACCGATTAAGTTGTTTCCAATAACACCTGCCCACAAATTGACGCTAAATCTGTGATGATGACTCTCTCCTTGTGTGTGGGTTTTCCGCAGCCCATGTGTGTAGATTGTGAAAATTTGTAATCCCATCTAAATTGAGATTCGTCCGTCCATAGGATTCTGCTTATAAAACCGTTGTCATCCAAGTTCCGCTCTAACAACCAGTTGCAAAACTCAAGTCTCGGCTCCAAATCACTCGGAAGCAGTTCCTGCATAGGTGTATGGTGGTATGGATACAAGTTTTCCGTATGCAGGAGACGAACAATTTTATATGTTGAAACATTAAATCGCAAGGATAAGCGCCTGATGCTGATTGATGGATCATTTGCAACTGCTTCCAGTATTCTTTCATCAACTGCAATTCTTCCTGGTGAAGCTCCTGCCTTAGGTCGTCTTGTTGAAACAGATCCCGTTTCCCGAAGTCTTCGAAACGAATTTGTAAATACGCGGGGATTAGGTACTCTTCGGTTAGGATAAAGCTGATGGTATCTTTGTTGTGCTCTAATAGAACTTCCGTTGCACATCCCATAAACGTAGATAATATCGGCGTATTCTTCGTTTGTAAAAAATGCCATTTCAAGTAGGGTTTCTTAACAACTGTTGTGTCACCTCGGCTTCAAAAATGACTTTGATGGATTTAATTTTGTTTTCTAACCTTTTATACAATTTACATTAGGTAAATTTTCCAACTAGGCGACCAACCTCAAACTTAATCCTTTTTGGAATTTAACAGAAAAATGATAGGGCAATTACCTTTTTATCAGGTAGTCTAATAAAAATGCATGCTCTAAAACCTACGTAAATTATTAATACATAGTCAAAAAATCGTTCTTGTTGTCAATCGCGGTTATAAAAGTAGGTAACAAATCATATTTCCACCTTATACCTGTCGCGGCTTCGTGAAAAGAGTTTTTCATAATTTTACCTGCTATGGAATTTCCCAAGTATCATAAAATCTGTGGGTTTTTTGGGTAACTTGTCTTAGCAATTTTTATTAAGTATTGTTAGGTGCACTAGAAAAAAAAATTACCTATATGTTTATTACGCATTTTTCGCAGAAATATGTCTTGAAAGTCAAAAAAATGTCATGGGAAAAGAAAAAGGATCCGACTTAAAAGCAAATATCTCGAAAGTTAAAAAAGTCATCAATTTTATTTTAATCCAGTTAAAAGGAGTACTATTTTTTCTAAAATTTAAGTCCTAAATAGAGTACCTGTTGTAAGTGTTAGCGGAGATATTTGTGTTAGTATGGGTCAAGGTACCTCAAAGAAGGTGTTTTCTTAAATTCCCAATAAGTGGTATCAAAATTCGAGATAGGCCTATACTGTGAACAATTTTTTTCTTCAAATATACCCAAGAATCTTGTGTCAAAATATTTGCATCG
Source organism: Neoascia interrupta (assembly GCA_947623515.1). Classification (NCBI taxonomy): domain Eukaryota; kingdom Metazoa; phylum Arthropoda; class Insecta; order Diptera; family Syrphidae; genus Neoascia; species Neoascia interrupta. The sequence goes on along the minus strand of OX392462.1, from coordinate 95,216,693 downwards.
AATTTGGAAACACCCTGTATAATGGGTGAACAAAAGACATTCGTTGTATCTCTTCACAACTATCTCCCAAGCCGCTACGTACTTGGCCGAGCGTACTTAGCGTACTTAGCGGTGTGTCGCGGGCATCGCTGTCGAAAAAAATGAAGAGTTTGAACGAAGTAACCGAAAAAAGGCATCATGAAAGGCAGGCCAATGTATTTGCTGGAGAAAGCAGGTGGGGGAGTTTTTGGAAGTCGAACCGTATTGGCAGAACTTACATTGTGAACCAAATTCCCACTGGCTTGTGAAGGTTCAGATTTACTTGCTTTGGAATTATTGGTATTATTTGGAATTATTTGGTAATCGCTCTGATGTACTCCTCTTCAAATAAATCATTGATGTCTTCAGTAAAATCATTGATGCTCAGCGAAGAATGAAGCAGACGTTGATGGTTTACATTGAAATCGGCGTATAATTTTTCTAAGCTGGTTCTTCGGGCTTCAAAAGAAGGTTGCGTATGCCGATCAGTTTTGTCCTTTTTGAAATTGCGCAAAATGCTCCCTACTCTGACTCACAAATCTCGTTGCACCCTAACGATTTTTTCCGGATCTGGTGGTATGTACTTCTACTTTTCAATGTACATGGGATCGTCTACACTTGCACTTAGTATACGGTTTCTACTTTTTTTTTGTATGACCGATTGTAGTAAAAATTCCTCACATGTTTTTGCACTTAGTGCAATAATTACAATAATAAGGAATTTTCAATATTTAACACTATCACTGGTATAGATTTCAGTTTATTCTTATATACATAGTTTAGACTTTTATTTCAGTTATTTTTTTTTATATTGTTTAATTTAAGATAAGTTTGTCGAGTTGATGTCGCTCGATATGATGCTATGTGACTACTCGTTGACTTTTCCACTTGCTTCCTTTGGTGCGTACGCAGAATCCATTTTTCACACTTTGTCTGTGAAATAAGAGAACCAAGCCGTGTACCAAGTTTCAGGTCTCTAGCTTGATTTTGAAGACCTAAAACTTTACACATACAGACGGACGGACGGACGGACGGACGGTCATGGTTTAATCGATTCACCTGTCGGTCTCGATAATATCTCTAAAAGGTTTTAAGGGTCTACGGTGATTACATCACTGTGTTACAATATATGCATTAAACTTAATATACCCTCGGTCGGGTATAAAAAAAAATTAGCACGTTAGATAAACGAGATTTCAGTCCAGATTTCGTTCGTATAAAGTTTTTAGCCACGCCCCCTTTTAAGCGTAGATTTTTCAAAAATATTGAATTTGGACCAAAAAATGCATTTTTACGTACATTTAAGTGCAACTTGGATATATGTGGTTTCTCAATAGGGGCGGTTGGACCACGCCCCTTTTCGAAGTTTGCATTACCTATAAAATGTCAAAAAATAACCATGTCATCAGCATTTTACAATATGGGATAGGATGGGGTATTCGACAGTCCGTTTTACGGACACGTGTCCACCGGTGTATACTGGTGTCTTATTTTTTGTGTTGTTTGGTACAAAACAATTGATTTTTTGCTCTTTTTGTTTACAGTAAATGGAAATGCACAGAGCTTTACAGAATTCCGAGTTATTCATAGTTATCCGGAGTTTTCTGATAATTCCCTGGACGATGAAAACTACGATACTGAGGACGATTCTTCAACGTCATTTTCTGAAGAGTACAATACAGATGATGAAGAAGGTGAGCACTAAGAAGAAGGTGATACACTAAGTATCAGAGCGCCCAGTTGGTGGAAATCAGACACCGCCTGGTCCTCTTCAATGGCAGCCTGTTACAGTTTCAAGGCAAACATTTGCTGCTAATATCCCAGTGAATGGCGTAGCACCTTAGGTTTGCGGACAGCTGTTTGGAAAGTACAGTACCCACTTCGGGCTTATTATCTTTTCGTTTCTGACGAACTTATCGCGACGAACTAATCGTGACTGAGACGAATCGGTTCGCTGCTCAAAACTTGGAGCAAACCTCTTCGCAAAGCTCATTGCGCCAAAAAATTGAGGTTGTCTAAATGGGCGGAAACAACAGCTTCAGAGATTCGCAAGTTCCTGCGATTGGTTCAGTGGATGGGTCTGGATCGTCTGCCCCAAATAAGAGACTACTGGCCGAGAAGCCCACTTAATGAAAATAATATGAGCAAAGTCATTAGCCGTAACCGTTTCGAGCTTTTGCTGACAATGCTGCACTTCGCGGACAACAGAATCACTACGATCGATCGGCTGTCGAAGCTTTCTAGTTTGATAGGACTGCTTCATACCAAATTCAAAGACGAGACGAGAGCAACGTTCCATTTCATAGGCAGAATTTCTTCCCACCAATATATTCCCAAAAAAAGGCACAGGTACGGCATAAAGCTATTCAAACTTTGTACTGAAGGAGGCCTTACGTGGGCTTTCAAAGTCTACACTGGTAGGGAAAGGGTGGAAAATATATCTGTTTTCGAGAAGGTCGTAAGGGACTTGATGGAAGGGCTTTTGAACAGCGTAAGGACTCTATTTTGCGACAACTGGTACACAAGTGTCTCACTAGAGAGGCCTTTTGTCAGCAGACAAACCCATTTGGTCGGCACTCTTTGAATTAGCCGGAAGAACAACCCAGTAAATGTTGTAAAGGCCAAACTCAAAAAAGGCGAGACTTATGCTGAGCAGAATGAGAACAAGATCGTTGTGATGAAGTGGAAAGATAAAAGGGATGTCCTGATGCTGAGTTCAAAGCCCGATATTTCCTTGGTACCTGTAACTTCCAGGAAAGCGGCTATCAGCAAGCCTGCTATGGTTGTAGACTACAATAAAGGTAAGACCTTTCTTTATTCGCCATACTTGTGCAGGACGCGGAAATGGCACAAACGACTGTTTTTCATTTTATTACTGCTACATGCGTTGTGAGTTATCTGGTTTTCATTTATCATCATCATCATCATTTTCGAGGGCCCCTTATCCTTTAAAACGGTCGCGGAGCGAGGGTGTCTAAATGGTCTTTCCATAGTTCTCGATCCTCCATCACCAACTCAAGAGATTGCGGTGCAATACCAGGCGGGATTCAGAGAGGTTCTTAACCTGATCCCGACACTTGGTTCTTGGCCTACCAGGGGGGCGACATGCTTGCATCTCGGAAAGCATGACCCGTCTAGGAAGTCTGTCAGGGGGCATGCGAAAAACGTCTCCAAACCATCGAAGAATCGATCTCTCCACTCGGATGGTTTCCACTCATGTGGCTTGGGACGCAAGACCAGAAGAGCCCAGAACCCTTCCACTTAGTTGAGGAGATGCCAGTTGCATCGAGCTGATACTTTTTGGCCTCCTCAACCAGTTCAAGTTCCTTCCTCGACTCGAATTTTGAGTTGGTGCCGTTGTCGATTTGTAGAGTTTCTACGTAAGCCCTCATTTTGACTTGGCGCTGTCCCCCTCCGCCCCCCATAATGGATAGCGGCACCATTGACGGGCTGCTCGTTACTTCTTCGGGTTAAACCCGGTCGGATGCCGAGCGGGACCTTCCGACCACCAAGCGCTCGCATGCTGACACCCCTCAGGCCTAGCCCCAAAGGGTGCCCTAGATAACCAGGATCAGCAAATATCCGAGGCTGTTTTCGTTTTCTTTTCATGGTTCGGGGGGGGGGGGGGCATTTTATACCTAGCTGCCAGGTTTGAATTCGGCCGATCATAACCCCTACAACAGACGCCGACCAGGAAGCCGCTCGTCCCGAGACAGATGCTCCTGGATTTCTTTTATTTGAAGTTCAGCCATCCCTCTGGGATCAGACGCTGACCAACGAGCCGCACAATATGTATCAGACGCTGCGGGATTTTATTTTAACCCTCGGGTTCATCTTTTTCAGTTATAACTTTACTGCCAAGGGTGGCCCCACAAGGAGCTTATACTCCTTCCAGTGGATTTCTTCCTCCAGTGGATTTTAGTCGGCTCTTACGACAGGCATACCTTACCTCATGTCATTCTTAAACCCGAACTTGCAAATTCACTATCTGGTGCTACTTGTTATAAAAATATGTCTCAAGAAGAAGCTGCGTATGTCCGGCAGTATGCAAAAAGGATAAGCACCATCTGCGTCCAATGTGAGACACCCATGTGTATTCCATGCTTTAACTCAACACACAAGGAGATACATCTAAAATATTATTTTTAATTTTTATACCCCATCCCATAGGATAAGAAGTGTATTAAGTTTGTCATATAGTCAGTACTACGGTAAAATAATAATGTTAGACCCCCAAAACCTTAAGGGCATATGATCGAGACGGAATTCTGAATCCAATAAGCCATGTCCGTCCGTCCGTCCGTCTGTCTGTATGTCAAACGTTTTCAAGCCTAAAATTTTAAGCTAGGGAGCTGAAATTTTGTAAATATGTTAACTGTTATCCGGTGCAGTACATGCGTAAAAAAACTTTAAATCCGCCCACAGACACGTCCGCAATCGGTGCAATTGTGCAACTACCTTCATAGCTTTCAAAGCAGTAAGACGTCTTTAAGGCCTGAAATTTGGTATTTATTGTCTCCTGTTTATTGTAAGATACACAAAATAAAAATTAAATCGCTTTTCCTCCCCTAGTGGGCGTGGTATCGATTTAGAGGTTCATTTTTCAAATGCATTTTATTCAATATTTTTGAAAACATATAGTTCTACATTTCGTTTATACAGTCCACCACGGATATAAGAAACACTCATATAAGAAACCAGTGAGCAAGTGCTACAGTGTGTACGCAGAAGTTACAGTCCGTAAAACCCCATCCTATCCCACGGTTTCCGCGTGATGCCGATCGGCCAGTAACTCAACCGGCACCAACAGCAACAACAATAGCAAGTGATGAAGGTCCTTTAACTAAACCTTCATCACAGTAAAGCAGCCTGCGCCAACTTGTTCCCTACGGACGCTTATGTGTCGAGGTTAAATCAAAGGTTGGGACATTATCATCGGAGCAGACGCGAACGCCCATCACTCATACTGGGGCAGTAGCGATATTTTAATATCTATTATAAGACATAATCTCGTTATACATAACCGGGGACAAGAACCCACTTTTATTGTTAAAAATCGTCGAGAAGTTCTCGATATAACAATCTCATCTAACACTGCTACTCTTACCTTAAAAAACTGGAGAGTATCAAAACATCACAGCTTTTCCGATGACCATATTATAGGAATCGACATGTTGACCGCCAAACGGAGACCGTTAATATTCCGCAACCCAAGAAGAGTCAACTGGAATGAGTTCTCAGACAAGATAAGAAATCAAAATTTTAAAAGTCTTTCGAATAATGTAAATGATATTGACATGGCAATAGAAGACATAACTTCTACCTTTAATAAAGCATTTGCCCCATTAGTCGTAATAAAACTCGGTTTAAAAACAAATGGTGGTCTCCCAGACTAAACGAACTAAGGAAAATGGCCAAAAGAAAATTTGGCAAAGCAAAAAGGTCTTACACTGAAAATGACTGCGAAGCTTACAAGGCTTGCTTAAAGAACTTAAAGAAACCGCACCACGTATTATCAAAAACACGAATGGAATCTGGACAGAATCTACCTCGGATAAAATGAAACGTTTACCTTCTTTCTTACGGTTGCGCTACAGTCCGGGGTGGACCTGGGCCTCAGCCAACAAGCTTCGCCAGCCAGCTATGTCTCTAGCTAGCCGTCTCCAGTTGCGCACGCGAAGTTGGCTGAGGTCCCCTTCCACTTGCGTGCGCCACCTGAGTCTCGGTGCTCCTCTACCGTGCCGTCCCTGCGGTGTGGATTCGAAGATATTCCGGGCCGGGGCATTGGTGTCCATCCGCTCTAGATGACCCAGCCATCGTAGACGTTGTGTTTTGACTCTTTTGGCTAGGTCGGTATCGCTGTACAGCCCATACAGTTTGATGTTATATCTCCTCCTCCACTCTCCATCTATGCAGACGGGAGCGTATATCGTCCGAAGAATTTTCCTCTCGAAGTAGCCTGAAGTGTTTTCATCCGCCTTTGACAGGGTCCATGCTTCTGCACCGTAAAGCAGGACTGGGGTGATGAGGGTCTTATACATGGACACCTTAGTTGCTCGAGAGAGGTCTTTGCTACTCAATTGCCTCCTTAGCCCAAAGAAACAGCGATTGGCAAGTGTAATCCTTCGTTTGATTTCAGCGCTGGTGTCATTGTCTGAATTGATAGTGGAACCCAGGTAGACAAAGTCCCTAACTACCTCAAAGATATAGCTGTCGATGGTGATGTTTTGTCCAAGACGTCGATGTTGGGTGTCTTTTCTTGATGACAGCATATACTTGGTTTTGCTCTCATTGACTGCTAAATCCATATTCGCCGCTTCCGTCCCAATACTCACGAAGGCTTTACTGACACCACGCTTTGTTCTACCGATTATGTCAATGTCGTCTGCGTATGCGAGTAGTTTTTGAAAGATTGTACCTCTGGTGTTGGCGCGAGAGTTCTGCACAATTCTCTCAAGTTTGATGTTTAAGAAGTCGCATGACAGCGCATCGCCTTGTCTAAATCCTTTTTTGACTTCAAAGGGGTCGGTGAGGTCTTTGCCAACCTTGACGGAACAGCGTGAATTTTCCATCGTCATCCTGCACAGACTGACGAGTTTGGCAGGGATGCCAAAACTAGACATTGCGTTATATAGCTCGTCTCTACAGATGCTGTCATACGCGGCCTTGAAATCGATGAAGACGTGGTGTGTATCGATTTGGAATTCCTGGGTTTTCTTCAAGATCTGACGCAGTGTGAATATTTGATTGATGGTGGACTTTCCTGGCCTAAAGCCACACTGATATGTGCCTATCAGATTGTTGACGAGCAGCTTCAGGCGTTTACACAGCACAGCAGAAAAGATCTCGTATGCGATGTTAAGAAGACTGATGCATCTGTAGTTGGCACAACTCAGAGGGTCTCCTTTCTTCAGGATCGAGCAAACAATGCTGAGGTTCCATTTGTCGGGCATGCTTTCTTCCGACCATATCTTGCAGATGAGCTGGTGCATGCCCCTAACCAGCTCTTCGTCAGCGGATTTAAAAAGTTCGGCAGCTAGGCCGTCTGCTCCGGCTACTTTGTTGCACTGGAGCTTAGACACAGCTACTTTCACTTCTTCCAGGTCGGGTGGGCGGTATCGTTCGTATGCTTCGTCGTAGACGTCTTCGCCCGGCAAGAATCTTTTCGGATTAACCGCGTTAATAACTATTTTTAGTGAGTACAATACTAGACTCACCCCGAACGTTTCTCTCAAGTTGCATTGCACCGGGAAACTGCTATGAAAGGGTTATCGCTGAGATCGGATGCGTAGATTGTAGCGGTGCGTAGATGGTTCTGACTTATCTTGTTGTTGTAGTTGGGATGAAGGTGGTTGAAGCAGACTGTACTAACTAAATCACCGGGTGTTTCAAGGACGATTGGGAGTGGGCGTGTGATGTTGATCACGGGGTCCCATGTACGCGAAAGTTTAAAAATATCATCACGATTGAAGGTTTTGGTGCCGTTTTATTTCAATCGCTTCGCGGACCAATCGAGAGATGTAATGATTTTCACGAGCTTAGATCTTGGCTTGATCAAAATGGATCCAGTGGTGTTCATCTGGATTATCCAAGATATGCTTGCATATTGCAGATTTTTCCCGTTGTTTTTTAGTCATCGCACCGTGTTCTTTCAAACGGGTTGGAATACTCCTTCTGGTTTGCCCTATATAAAACGACCCACAGCTACAGGGGACTGCATAAACGCCCGGCGTTTGAAGAGGAAAGTAATCTTTCGGCAACGTTAGGTAACTTCTCACATTTTTTGGTGGTAGAAATATGGATTTTATCCCATATTTCTTAAGTAATTTTCCTACTCGGTCTGTATCACCTTTGACGTGTGGTGAGAAAGCTTCCTTGTCTAAATTGCTTTCGTCCTTTTCTCTTGGCAAATCTGGCTTCCTTATTCTTTGCCTTTTCGTATAGCCGTTTGCTTTAAGTACGTCGTTGACCATGACAAGTTCAGCGGAAAGACGGTCGTTATCACAAATTTTGTGGGCGCGCTGAACCAGTGTCGAGACAACGTATCTTAGGTTTGCCGGGTGGTGATGAGAAGTAGCATGTAAGTACCTGGTTGTGTGTGTGTTTTTGCGAAAAACTGTATGTCCCAAAGTCCCGTCGAGTTTCCTTAAAACTCTCACACCAAAAAACGCGATTTAATTGTCCTTTTCTTTTTCCATCGTAAATTTGATATTTGGATGTTGCGAATTAAGATGTTCTAGGAAACTCGTGATGGTGAAGATATTTAATATATAGAAAGTATCATCCACATACCTCAGCCAGATTTTCGGCTTATTTTCGAAGTTTCTTAGGGCTTTTGCTTCAAAATATTCCATCCACAAGTCTGCCACAAGAGGGGCTAGGGGTGAACCCATAGCAACACCATCTACTTTTAGATAGAATTTCTTGTTGTAGCGAAAAGTAGTGACAAGTATTTGTCGTTAATGCCGAAATCTGGGATAAGATCACGGACAACATCGAGAGCTTCCTGTATAGGGACATTTGTGAATAGTGATTCCACGTCAAAACTCAAAATGACCTCATCAGCGTCGAGTCTTAAACCACTTAAAGTGTACACAAAGTGAGAGGAATTCTTTACATGGTGTTCTGTTGACCCAGTCAAAGGCTAAACACTTCCACTAAATGCTTTGCTAAAAGATAGCACGGGGCATTTATTTGACTAACTATTGGTCGCAAAGGATATCCTTCTTTGTGAATTTATATACTTATTATACTTATTGAATTAAGTGAATTATACTTATTTTGAAGCAAAAGCCCTAAGAAACTTCCAAAATAAGCCGAAAATCTGGCTGAGGTATGTGGATGATACTTTCTGTATATTAAATATCTCCACCATCACGAGTTTCCTAGAACATCTTAACTCGCAACATCCAAAAATCAAGTTTACGATGGAAAAAGAAAAGGACAATTCAATCGCGTTTTTGGATGTTAGAGTTTAAGGAGACCCGACGGGACTTTGGGACACACAGTTTTCCGTAAAAACATATACACAAACAGGTAATCACATGCTACTTCTCACCACCACCCGGCAAATCTAAGATCCGTTGTCTCGACACTGGTTCAGCGCACCCACAAAATTTGTGATTACGACCATCTTTCCGCTGAACTTGTCCTGGTCAACGACGTACTTAAAACAAACGGCTATACGAAAAGGCAAAGAACATGGAAGCCAGATTTGCCAAGAGAAAGGGATGTAAGCAATTAAGACAAGAAAGCTTTCTTACCATACGTCAAAGGTGTTGTGACCCAAATTCTGCCGTGCTTTCCGATATGGAGAAGAGCAGCTTCGGGGAGAGTAAAAAGACGTTTATTATTATTTACTTAGATATCTAGCCCGCTGTCTTTAGCTTGGCTGCGACTAGTATCCTTTTATTTTATTGTTTTATTATTGAGTTATAAGGCCCGCTGTCTTTAGCTTGGCTGCGACCTTTATCATTTAACTCTAAATTCTACTCTGCCTCTTCCTTCCTCATCGATCCCTTTATATAGCAATTTTACCAACGATCTTATCTCTACGCAGCATATTTCTCCTTCCTTACCAATGAACTATTTTTAGGACGCCTTTTGAGGACGCCTACGACCATTGTCCGCAAATGATGTATGCATATGTTTACCGTAATTGTTTGTTTGTGCACGGTCAGCGTAATGCCACTTCTTAGTGCTCGCTCTTAATGCCCGCACCATTTACGAGTGCATTGGCCGAATCGTCGTGTGCGATCGTTCGGCCCTACACTTTGATTTGTGTGACGATCAAGTTACACAATACGAGGTTCTCAATGATTCCTCACAGTTTTAACGTATAATAGAAACATAACAAATGTTAAATGTCAGGAAATGCGACATTGATTTTACGATATTATAGTTATGATAATTAAACAATTGGAAATTAATCTTGACGATAATTGTAAAATGTAGAATAAAATGTTTTTCTATTGTTCTAGTACAAATGTTGGGGATTTCTGTTCGGGATTATTTTCAAGATCATGTTTGTCCAAGTTTTTTAGTGGTTTACTTTCTTCCATTTTCAAATCGTTAATGCTTTGTGAGACTAGGTTCAAGTCATGTTGGCTAGAAAATCTGATAACGGCGGTTTTATTAGGATTGCTAATTAGTGGACTCCGGGTAGTGTATCTTAGGAACTCAGAAACATTAATCGGGGGGATAAAGTAATTATTCAGGCTTGAAGATCTTTCATTGAATGCATGTATGGTCAAATCTTTGGTTTTTAAATAACAGTTGCCGTAGATTTCGATAATGGCAGTGTTTTGTAAAGTGTGGGTCGTTACGTTGTCCTCACAGATTTTATTGATGATTTGGGGTGTTAAGGTTGAGAATAGACATTTGTTTGGGTGTAAGAGCTGTATCCATGCCGTTTCTAGGTCGGATTTCTTTACGGCACAGGATTTGAGTAAAGTTGTTGTACCTTTGAGTAATTCGATCTCACAGTTTGGCTTTGTTGAATCTACTTTCATTAGCTGATGCATAATGGAACATAGGAGTGGTCAAGTTACTCGGCGAGTATGAGCTACTTATCGTAGTTTTCCGGTCTTTAACAGTAGTACCCTCTGAGGCACTACATTAACCAGCTTCCATGTGGATGATGGTTCGTAATCTTTTTTTTAAAAAGAGAGTATGGTCTTGCTTTAGAGAATCTCGCATGTGTTCAGTCATTAAAAATTTTAATGTCATTATTGTGTACTATTTTCGGTTTCTTTCCTACTTGGATCATTGTGTTTTCGTTGGAAATTATTTTGATGATGACGTAAGGCCCTTCCCACAGAGCAGCAAACTTATTTTTTCTTACATGTTTCTTTAACAGTACCTTGTCCCCTACATTAAAACCTTTTATTTCGCTATCCTTATCGTACTGCCTCTTTGAACATTCGTTCTTTCTTTGAAGAATTTCATTGGCAGTTTGGTAACCATATTGGAGCCTAACCCTTAGCTCATTGACGTAATTTTCGTAATTGTACGAAACTTTGGGTGTTTGCTCGAAAACACTAGGTATGTTAGCGGGAAATCCGTATAGTAATTCGTATGGCATGAAGCCTGTGCTACTATGTGGTATAGTGTTGTTCACGAACATGGCGTAAGGTATCCATGTGTCCCAAGTAAGCGGGTCCTGGTTGACGTAGTGGCGAAGGTATTCCGCCAAGGTTCTATGACTTCTTTCTAGTGCTCCGTTTGTTTGTGGGTGGTACGGAGTGTTTAGTTTCTTGATCTTCATAATGGAACATATTTCTTTGAAAAGTGTGCTTAGGAAATTGGTACCTTGATCGGTAAGTAAAGAAGCTGGAGGACCATGTCGACATTTAACGTTTTCGACAAAGACTCTGGCTACCGTTGTGGCCTCAGCGTTGGGTAAAGCATGCGCTTCCGAAAATTTTGTGAGGTCATCCTGGAATGTAACTAAATATTTTTGATCACTATAGCTTACGGGTAATGGTCCTACTAAATCCAAAGCAATCCTTTCGAATGGTCTGGAACTCGTTGTAGTGATTTTCATGGGAATTTTTGAATTTCCCCTGCTTTAATTTAGCTGACAGGAGGTACATTTCTTTATGTAAGATTTTATGTCTTTCAACATGGTTGCCCAGTAATACTTGGACTTCATCCTATTAAGAGTTCGGGTGGGTGTCCACCAAAAGGTGAGTCATGATACTCAAATAAGGCTGTTTTTATGGAATCTTCATCAAATAAGGCTGTTTTTATGGAATCTTTTTTTCTTGAGGATTTCCTCATCTCTTGATTCCGTGAGTGGCAAGGTCGTCATTTTTAACTGAACCCTTTTGTTATTTAGAATTGGTCCATCTTCTTCCTGGAGCGTAAAGCTTGATAGGACTTGAATATCATCGGGTTCTTTGTATGTTTTCTGTAAAGCATCAGTATGTTTTTGTCGTTGTCCACGTGTGGTCACTAGTACTTGCTGTCCGTAAAGGATCTCAGCTGCAGCTTCTGGCCTTGGAATACGACTTAATGCGTCGGCATTGGAGTTGTATTTTCCGGCTTTGTATTGAATTTCGTATTCATATTCCTCCAACATAATTCTCCAGCGACCAAGTCTAGATGTTGGATCTTTTAAGTTCATGATCCATTGGAGTGGCTTATGGTCAGTGCATATTATAAATTTTCTCCCATAAATATATGGTCGGAATTGTGTTACCGCGAAGATTATGGCTAGCAGCTCTTTTTCTGTAGTACTGTACCGTGTTTCAGCGTCGTTTAATGTGCGACTGGCAAAAAATATAAGCTTGTCTTCTCCAATTTTACCTTGCGACAAGACTGCACCTAATCCGATATCACTAGCGCCAGTTGTGACCATGAATTTTTCTTTAAAATTTGGGTATGCCAATAGCGGAGGTGTTATGAGTTCGCCTTTGAGTTTATAAAACGCCTCATCACAAAAAGCATCCCATTTAAAGGTGACATCTTTTTTTAAGAGTTTTGTGAGAGGTTTGGCTATGGATGAAAATTTTTCAATAAAACGCCTGTAATAGCCGACAAAGCCTAAGACTGATTTGATTCTTTTTACATTTTTCGGTACTGGGTAGGTTTTAACTGCTTTGATTTTTTCAGGGTCAGGTTTGAGTCCATGCTCAGTAATAATATGACCCAGGTACATCAGTTCTTTTCTGAGGAAATTACATTTGGCTGGTTGTAGTTTGAGGTTTTGTTCACGCAACCTGTTCAAAATTCTTATTAATTTTTTATTATGTTCGTCGAGGTTATATCCGCAAAGGACGATATCGTCTACATATACGAAACAGTCAAAACCTTGCAAACCCATGAGAGCGGTATTCATGAGACGCTGAAAAGTAGCTGGCGCATTTTTAAGACCAAATGGCATACGTGTATATTCATAGTGCCCATAAGGTGTACTAAAAGCAGTCTTACTTCAAGAGTCTTTATCCATAAGGATTTGGTGAAAACCTTTGGCTAGATCGAGGGTACTGAAATATTTTACTTTACCCAGTTGATCCAAAATGTCAGTAATGTTGGGTAGAGGATAAGCATCACCAATGGTAAGGTTATTAAGTTAACGGAAGTCAACAACTACTCTCCATCGTTTATTACCTTCTCGATCTGATTTCTTTGGAACCAGAAGTAATGGTGAATTCCTAGGACTGGCGCTTGGTTGAATTATACCATCTTGTAACATATCTTGTACCTGTTTGTGGATTTCTTCCTTTTGACTTTCTGAAAGTCGATAAGGCCTGGTGAAAAGAGGAGGCTTTCCCTCTTCAGTAAGGATTTTGTGTGGCATGGCATTTGTGTAGGTGAGATGGTCGCCTTCTAGATAGAACAAGTCATTGTACTCTCGACATATCTGCAAGATGAATTTTTTTTCTTCAGAGGTGCAATGCTGCATATCGAGAAGTGATTCCAATTTGTCAAGACTATTTTTGACTTTGTCACTCGATTTAGTAGAGACTAGGCCAAAGTCGTCTAGCTCGTCCCATTTTAGGTCGATATTATGTACGTGGATTTTTTGTTTAGTTTCCAACGTATTCATAATTAAGACCTTAACTTCGCAATTTTCAGGGCGGGCTATCGTTTCGCCTAAATAAACTCCAGAATATATTTCTTTCTTTTTAATTATGATGTCTTGGGATTCAGTGTTAAAAAATAAATAAATAGAGTGGCGCAACAGCTCGAGGTGAACCAGAGCCAACTTCTCAACAATGTATGCTGGTGTGTTAATTTATTTTACATACAAAGGGACCTACAATTTTTTGCCGAATCCGAACGGCACTTTGAGAAGTTTTTCAAGACAAATGATACTCTCGGAGGGCTTGTCAGACCCTGGCGGAGGTCGGGACCGTGAAAAAGAACAAGTCTTTTCTTTTTTCAGGTGACGATGGCAGGATTCGAATCCAGGCCTCCGGCGTAGTAAGCACACACACTAACCACTACGCCACGCCCCCCACGGGATTCAGTGTTACAACGTTTATTTTTAATGGGAAGCTCTACTACCTGCTGTGCTCTAGGTTCAAGTACTATGTATTTTAATTTTACTGGGTTTATGACCTCAGTCTTGTTTCTATTTTCCTCAGTCTTTCCATCTGCTGAGGCTCTTTAGTCCTTAGTCTTAGATTTTGCTGGGTTTTTATTTATTTTTAAATTTTGCTCAGTCTTATTTTTTGCTGAGGCTCTTTTGTCCTTAGTCTTACATTTTGCTGGGTTTTTATTTATTTTTACATTTTGCTCAGTCTTATTTTTTGCGGAGGCTCTTTTGTCCCCAGTCAAACAGTTTGCTGGCTTCACATGCTTGGTCTTATTATCTGCCAAGTCTTTTTTAATTTGGTTGGATAGTTTTTGATGATTCGACTGATCGAACAGTGATTTTCCGGAGAAATCTTGTTCTGTGTCGGTTTTTATTGAGTCCTCTATTCCGGCCCGAAGACAATCAGAATCGGGTTCGGACTCCCATGCTGCAGTTGCGTCTTCTACCATGGTGGTTAATTCACACACAGCTTGATGTATATGGAAGATGTGTTTATCCTCAATTTGTATTTTTAGTTTGTCGCTTTCATAGTCGATATGACATTGATATCTTCTGAAGAAGTCATTACCAATTATGCCATCATATTGCAAGTTGATTTGCGACGGAGAAACATAAAGCAAGTGATCTAGATGAATGAATTTATTATTTGCATCGAACTCTAATATTGCGGGGATTTGGCCTCTCGTATTAAGAGAATAGCCCGAAATTGTTGAAATTTTAAAATTTTCATCTGTATTTATACAATTGTGTGCTAGTAATTTGTTTTCTTTTATAAGACTTATTTCGGCACCCGTGTCGATAAGGAATGTGAGGTATTTTTTATTTGTTTCTGGGTGAATTTTGATTCTTATTACTGGTTCTTTTAATTCGGGACACACTGAAACCGGCATACTTAATTTTTTATTTGGGTATTCTATTTCTGGGTTTGGTGGACACTGGCTTGTATATTCGCTCGTGAATGAATATCCAGCGTTTCCACCCGAGCGTTCTCGTTTCCCGAACTACGAGACGCTTCACCCTGATTCGTGTGGTGCCTTATATTAGATTGCTTTAATTGTGGGGATTCTTGGAAAGGATTATTTTGATTTCTTGCCCGGAATGGATTATTATGGGCTATCCGGGTACGACATTCTGTTGCGGTATGGTTGGGTCGATTTCAATAATCGCACCGTACTACGTGCATTTCTTTTTTGATTTGTGGCTGGACGTTAGAAAAATTAGGAAAAGGTGTATTTCGATAACAAGTCGCGGAAGTATGCCCCACTTTGTTACAAGTCTTACATGTAGGTCTAGTCTTTGTTATTATTGGTTGGTTTCTGAAACACATATTAGATGTATGTCCAACTTTGTTGCAAGTTTGGCACACTGATTTGGGTTAGGGGGCGTTCCCCCGCCTATCTTGGTGACCCGCACGATCAAGGCGAGATGCATGTTCGCAAGCGTAGATTATAGACTGTTTTAAGTCTATTTCGCCATGCGCTTGCATGATTAGCCTTAAGTTTTCGCTCCTAAGGCCATCCTTAAAGATTTGTAAGGCTAGCTTACTATTTTCTGCTACCAGGTAGCTCCGCACAGAGGTATCACTGGTATTGGAATATGTGGTTGTGTTAAGAGAGGTGAGTAAGTTACTTACTCGGTCACCGAATTCTCGCGGTCGTTGTTTAGTGGCCAAAAGCTCATTTTGCACCACGGAACGTGATTGAGTAATTTTAAATTCTTTCTCTAATTTTTTGACCGATTTGCTCCAAGTACCAATGGTCTTGTATTGTATGAGGTCAAACGCGGCACCTTGCAATTGCGTTTTTATGATGTTAGGGAAAGTAGGGTGGTCCTCCGTCTTAACGGACCCGAAGAGGGTGTTACCGCACGAAACGAATTTATTCAATTCGTTGGGGTCGCCGTTAAAACTAGGGACAATATTAAATGTCGTTTATCTGGATTTTGAATTCCATAGCTAAGTAGTAATGAAATGGTATTAACTCAAGGAGTTGTACAATGAGTCGTCTCTTACGGGTCAAAATTTTATCGATTTGAAGTTAAAAATATTTTGTTTTAAATTATCGCCGCGGTTATGTCGATAAGGCAGATAAAAATTTTGGGGAGTGATTATGATTGGGTAGTGTTTAAATGTTTTGTACTGATTTGGAGTGTAACTAGTGTTTTACTTGGAACTTAGATTTACGCTAACTTAATATATTTTTCTGCCTCTGTTGTAGTTTCTGCTTCGGTGCTGCTGCTGTTGCTATTGTTGTTGCTGCTTTCTGATGTTCGTTCCCCTTCTTCTTCTTTTTTTTCACTGCCAGGCAGGCTTCGCGCCCTAAAGCTGTAGATTACGGCCTGGTCTTTTATCACTGCTCAATTTCTGCCTCCAGCGTCCTTTTCGGAATTCGCCAGGCCTTATTTTTATGAGTCTTTTTAATTTTGCACTTTTTTTTTACTTTCTGGTGTGTAGCCCCAGAACGCCTCGAGGATACAAAGTGTATCTCGTGAGATCCCACCGCTGCCACGAAATGTTGTGACCCGAATTCTGCCGTGCTTTCCGATATGGAGAAGAGCAGCTTCGGGGAGAGTAAAAAGACGTTTATTATTATTTACTTAGATATCTAGCCCGCTGTCTTTAGCTTGGCTGCGACTAGTATCCTTTTATTTTATTGTTTTATTATTGAGTTATAAGGCCCGCTGTCTTTAGCTTGACTGCGACTTTTATCATTTAACTCTAAATTCTACTCTGCCTGTTCCTTCATCATCGGTCCCTTTATAAAGCAATTTTACCAACGATCTTATGCCTACGCAGCATATTTCTCCTTCCTTAACAATGAACTATTTTTAGGACGCCTTTTGAGGACGCCTACGACCATTGTCCGCAAATAATGTCGCCCACTTCAAGTGCTATGTTATATGCATATGTTTACCGTAATTGTTTGTTTGTGCACGGTCAGCATAATGCCACTTATTAGTGCTCGCTCTTAATGCCTGCACCATTTACGAGTGCATTGGCCGAATCGTTTTGTGCGATCGTTCGGCCCTACACTTTGATTTGTGTGACGATCAAGTTACACAATACGAGGTTCTCAATCGTTCCTCATGATTGTTTACTTGTGGTCTGTAGGAGGTTGGGTATAACATATCGAAAAGGGCAAGACAAGTGTGAGTTGGTTCTTCATACACTTGTCATGCCTTGTACCGTGGTCGTATTACGAAAAATGCAAGCACCATGGATTGGACAGATGGTTGTTCTGTAGGTCAGTGCGGAAAAATATGCTGTGTAATTGGGTTTCGCCGAAATGAATGGCTTGTTATGGTATGATTTATGATTAATTTGGGGTCTTTTTGATAGGAATGTGTGTACTGTAGATGTGCGGTCACAACAAAGGTGTTACAGACCGAGTAGGAAAAGAACTCAAGAAATATGGGATAAAATCCATATTTCTACCGCCAAAAAAGGTCAGAAGTTACCTAACGTCGCCGAAAGATTACTTTCCTCTTCTAACGCCGGGCAGTTATGCAGCCCCTGTAGCTGTGGGTCGTCTTATATAGGGCAAACCAAAAGGAGTATTGAGACCCGTTTGAAAGAACACATCAGTGCGGTGACTAAAAAACAACGGGAAAAATCTGCAATATGCGAGCCTGTCTTGGATTATCCAGATGAACACCACTGGATCCATTTTGATCAAGCCAAGATCTTAACTCGTGAAAATCATTACATTTCTCGATTGGTCCGCGAAGCAATTAAAATAAAACGCCACCAAAACTTCAATCGTGTTGATAGTTTTAAACTTTCGCGTACATGGAACCCCGTGATCAACATCACACGCCCACTCCCAATCGTCCTAGAAACAAAGCCGGTGTTCCTCTCTCCTCCTCTGCTCGTAGAGCTCGCGAGCACCTCTAGTCCTTCTGTGCAGCGCCGCTTTATATGCTTCCTGTTAAGCTGCATGTGCTTGCCGGCATTCATCATCAAACCAGGGGCTTCGTTGTGGTGGCCGTGTGAAACCCAGCACTTCAGAGGCGGCGTCTCTGATTGCATTTGGCAATGTTGCAGCCGTACCTTGCAGCCGTACCTTGGCTACAAGAAGGTAGTGATCCGAGTCAATGTTGGCCCCTCGGAAAGTTCGGACATCCATGATACTGAGTGCCTTGCGTCGATCGCAATGTGGTCAATCTGGTTGACGGTTGATTGATCGGGAGATCTCCATGTCCCTTTGTGGATATTGAGATGCGGGAACTGTGTACTAGCTACTACAACGTGTCGCCCCGCAGCAAAGTCGATCAGCCTGAATCCGTTATCGGAGGTCATCTCGTGCAGGCTATGCTTTCCGACTGTACGAACAAAATGCCTTCCTAGCTTGGCATTAAAATCGCCTAGGACATTCTTAATGTTGTAGCTAGGGCGTTGCTCAAAATTTTTGTCCAGGAGCTCATAGAAAATATCTTTGGTCTCGTCATCTTTCTCCTGTGTGGGGGCATGGTCGCATATGAGGCTAATGATGTCGAATTAAGCCTTGATGCGGATCGTCGCGAGGCGCTCGCTTACAGGGTTGAAGCTCAAGACTTTTTGCCTAAGTCTGCCTCCAACAATGAAACCACATCCAAATAGGCCCTGGCTTTGATGCCGGTAGCAGTCGCCGTAGTAGAAGTCGCAGTTTTTCATCCTTCTTTTGCCCGGCCGGTCGCACCGCATTTCTTGGATGGCAGTAATGTCTGCCTTGCAGTCGTTAAGGGCCTCCGCTAGTTGCTCGGCTTCACGTGGTCTGTTAAGGGACCTAACATTACACGTGCAGATACGGAGCTCGTTGTCCTTTTGTCGTTTGCATTGGTCATCAACAATGCATGCTTTAAATCCGTCCGAATCCGAGGCTTTTTTCTGCATCGCAACTGGTGTTTCTTAACGTGGCCGGGAAGTCACCCCGCCGGCACGACCCCCAACCTGGAGGACCAGATCCTTTGTTTAGCTCTAAGGACGGAGAGCCGGATAGCCCGCCCTTATAGGCCCTAGCTCCGAATACGTCGTAGTAGCCCATATAAGGTGTTCACTAAGTAGTTCGGCCTGACTGGAACTATGGACGCCACCATTGATTTCATCTGGAGAATTCCTCCGCTGCCGTCCGGATGTAAGGAGAAGTGCCTTAGTGGGAACACTCCTCCCCCTGTCTCGTCTGCTACCCCCAACAACCTTCCAAAGGGGTTTGGAACCCAATCTCCAGTTGAGGTACTAAGCACCCGGTGTTCACCACGGGGAGGTGAGAGTAGGAGTTGATAGACAGAGGTGGGTTTAGAAAACCTGTGGATGCTTGTACCCTCTTGAGTGCACATGTCTATCCTTTGACCACCCAATGAAACGTTTACTCAACACAAACTTATACAGTCTGCATAAGAAGTCTTCCCGACTGCTCTGATGAGGTTGAAGAAGAAGAAACTATCACAACGAACCAAGTGCCACCAGCTACAGATATTGAAACTATAAAGGGCACTATCTGTGTGGAAAAAGTCGAATGGGCTGTAGACTCGTTTGAGCCATATAAGTCAGCCGGACCTGACGGCTTTCCCTCCGTTATGCTGCAAACGACAAAAACATTAATCAGTTCGAGGCTAACACATATTTTCCGTGGATGTCTCATACATGGCTACTTCCCCAAAGCGTGGCGGGAAGTAAAAGTAATCTTCATCCCTAAAGCAGGCAAAAACAGCCACCATCAGGCAAAAGACTATAGACCAATTAGTCTGTCATCTTTTCTGCTGAAAAATCTCGAGAGACTCGTAGACATCCACATTTGCAGCAAACTTAATCCAATCAATATGTCCTCAATTCAACACGCTTACCTGAAATGCACTTCGGTGGAGACAGCGCTACACGACGTGGTTCTTAGCAAAGAACCGTCACTGCAACTTAAAGAATACACCCTTGCAGCGTTCATTGACATCGTGAGGGGTGCATTTAATAATGTTACCACCGAAGCCATTGAGATTGCGCTCAAAGGCACTGGTGCCATCAAAGTGGTATTTGACTTTATAGTCGTAATTGTAAAGCGCAGAATAATTACATCTTAACTAGGCGACTGCTTAAAAAGAATGTCTACCACCAGAGGAACATTGGAGTGTTATATCCTCTCATATAGCTATTGGTAATGAATACATATTTAATGAAGCTCAGCAACTCACCGGTAAAACCCGTCATTTATGCCGACGACCTTGTGCTCATAGTGCGTAGAAAATTCGTGCCAACACTTGTTGATCTGATGCAAGATGCGCTGAATAAACTAAGCCAATGGACCGGGTCATGTGGTTCAGCCTCAACCTGTCACAAACAGAGCTCGTCCTCTTCACGAAAAGGAGGTCGATACCGGTTGTAGAGCTGCCAACACCCGAAGGCTCAGCTCTTCAGCTATCTAAAAGTGCCATATATCTGGGTAGAAAGAGTTAAAAAAGCGTAAACAGCCCTATATACGTGTTACCGAATATGCGGGACAATATGGGGGCATTCCCCTAAAATATCAAACTGGCTTTAAACAGCCATAGTAAGAACTATACTTACCTATGGATGCTGCGTCTGGTGGCCAGCTATAATTAAGCAGAAAAATATAAAAGCTTTGACGAAGGTACAAAGATTTGCTTGTCTCGTAACTACAGGTGCTCTGAGATCTACGCCTACTATTGGCTAAGAGACAACCCTTAACATTTCGCCTTTAGATCTCTTCGTAAAAGAAATGAAGCCGCAAAAAGCGCCATAAGCATTCAAGCCACAGGCAATTGGAGTATGCAATCCACATTGCACAGCTTAATCCTAGACACACTAGGATGCCGTGTAGGAGAGCTAGACTATATAACACCTTGTCTTGACTTCAGTCAGGACTACTCTATTCATATTCCCAGCAGAGAAGACTTAATAATGCAGAGGCTTAATAGTGTTATATCCAACTCCGAGGTAGCAATCTACACAGATGGTTCCCAATCAAGTGAGAGTACTGGAGCAGGTGTATGCTCTGACAAACTCGTTATCCTAACAAGCAGAAGACTGCTGAACTCATGCAGACCTTCCAAGCCGAAATTCTAGCAAAACTTATAACCGCCGAAAAAGCCAGAGTATTGAAACCATCATCGGAGGATATTTCCATTTACCTAGACACCCAAGCAGCTCCTAAGGCCCTGGCAACACCAACAGTAAAATCTCGTATAGTAGGACTCTGTCGCTCAGAACTTAGGGCTCTAAGCAGGCAGAATAATGTCCACATTGTTTTGGGTACCAGGCCGTAGTCTTTTTATCGGGAATGAAAAGGATGACGAGTTCGCGATATATGGCTCACATTTATGTATTACTACAGCGGACATAACGCCCCATCCTCCACTCTCCTATACAAAATATAGCCCAAAACAGATGGGAAAATTTGCAGAGTTGCGGCCACACAAATGCGCTATGGCCATCTATAGATGGCAGCAAATCAAAAAAGCTTGTATCATTTAAAGAGCCATCACATTTAGAAAATGTGACGTTCTTTTCCGCCGATGTCTCCCTTGTAACATTACTAAATATCTCAAAAATATCTGAGGCACTCTGGAAAATACTCCATTCTGTGACTGTGATGTTATTTAGGTCGGGGCTTTCGACGCCAAAGACAGCTATCACAGCGCTTTTTATTTTAAGTATGCGAGAGAGCATCTCGAACGTTGAACTCCGACTTATTCGGCAATCTTGCTTAAGTTTTAAAGTTGGGCGGTTAAGCTGAACATGCATATTTGCGGTTGCGGTGTGCGATACATCACATGCAACGCATCCTAGGAAGTACTATTGAAGCGAAACTTCGGTATCCGTGTCGCGTAAGAAGTGGGCTGTTTTAGCGATATAGCTTTGCTGTGTAATTGAGGTTCAGGCATCCGTCGTTAGCCAAACCGCATTAACCGAAGTCAACATTTTCAGGGTGAATCTGGCCAGTTTTTTGTCAAACAGCTTTGACATCGAAACAGGAATAGGTATGCGATGAAAAACGACATTTGTGCCTGTCGCAAAATTGAAGTTGAAGGCACTGCAGCCACTTGTGCTACATTAGAATTTGCACTTTGCATTTAATTTGGGTTGACCGAAGCCGCAGTATTTTCTTCTGCATCCGCTGTAGGTTCTCCAACAGCGCCCCTTTCAAAATCTGCTTGACTTACCAACATAACGCACCTTCTTGCATAAAAGCTGCCTCACGGGTTTCATGTTTACCCCTCTGCGCTGTGATAGAATGTGCCGTCTTAAGTCGCTAGCTGCTCCGCTAACATAGCTTATAGTATTCACTTATAAATATGTTTGCAAACTATCCCTAGTAAAATCCTTGTTACTTTTACAAATAAAATGCTAAAATTCAATGCTTTATTAGGTTTTTCGTCTATCATTCAATTTTGCAACCATTCAAAAGCATTTCCAAGAACTAAGCAACAGTATTAGACTTGAATGCTTGAAATTGCATTCTCGGGAACATCACAACGTTCAAAAATGAACGATTGAGAATGAAACGTATTGTAACGTTGCTCGGTCTGGATCGGATCTGGATGCTGCCGGCTTTCCCATACATTCTGTTGGGAATGTACGTGTGCTGGGGTGACTGACGAATTGTTGGTCTTGAATGACTTTGTGCCTAAGTGGCTTATTAGTGAATATGGATTATGAATATTTTTTATGAAGGTTAATGGGTGCCTGTTATCGAGCATCGTGGAAGAGGAATGCAAAGGGAAGTAGAAGCGTACACTGGCGCTATTCTCTACATCACCCTTCTGGGAGGAAAAGGAGAATTCTCGTAGTAGCGAGAATTCTGCTTTTTCTGTGCCGCTTGTACATTTGGGAATAAATATTGTTTTCAACATTACATGGTTTTTAGTTTCTGCATAAATTATGGTTGTCTCTATTTCTAACAATAATTTTACATTTTAATTCTGATTAACTTGCTCACTTTAAACAATATTGATAGATATTAATATTTTCTTTCTTACTTATTTTCTTATTTGCTAATAAATTTTAGTAGCTTTACAATTACTTTTCTACGTACTAAGATTTTTTTTTTTATATTTTTTATGTATTATCCAATTTTAAAACTTAAGTACTTACAATTGATTGAACCAATTTATTCAAAGTTATCTAACCATAGTTATCAGTTAATTTAAACACTCGTTAACTAATAGCAACAATTAAAAAAATTACTTAACTAACTAATAGTACCGCTGTTATTCCAAATTCTTAATCCTAGTGTGTAAAAGTAAAATTAATGAACTCTTGTTATTTTAAATTTGAGTACTGGACACAATTTTAGTTTTTCTTTTAGAACTTATTATGAACAGTTGATTCTTACTTATTCTTACAATGGGAGTAATTGTTATTTATTAGGAGTACAGTTTGTCTTAATTACTTAAAGATTAGGTACCATGTATTTTAATTTGGCTTTGTGCTTATAAAAAGTCTTACTAACAGTACAATTAAGTTTAGTGTGTTACTTACTTAAGGTGGCTCTCCAGTCCGGGGTGGACCTGGGCCTCAGCCAACTCTGTCTCTAGCTAGCCGTCTCCAGTTTCGCACGCGAAGTAGGCTGAGGTCCCCTTCCACTTGCGTGCGCCACCTGAGTCTCAGTGCTCCTCTACCGCGCCGTCCCTGCGGTGTGGATTCGAAGATTTTCTGGGCCGGGGCGTTGGTGTCCATCCGCTCTAGATGACCCAGCCATCGTAGACGTTGTGTTTTGACTCTTTTGGCTAGGTCGGTCGCTGTATAGCCCGTACAGTTCGATGTTATATCTCCTCCTCCACTCTCCGTCTATGCAGACGGGACCGTAAATCGTCCAAAGAATTTTCCTCTCGCAGCAGCCTAAAGTGTTTTCATCCGCCTTTGACAGGGTCCATGCTTCTGCACCGTAAAGCAGGACTGGGATGATGAGGGTCTTATACATGGACACTTTAGTTGCTCGAGAGAGGGCTTTGCTACTCAATTGCCTCCTTAGCCCAAAGAAACAGCGAGTGGCAAGAGTTATCCTTCGTTTTATTTCAGCGCTGGTGTCATTGTCTGAATTGATAGCGGAACCCAGGTAGACAAAGTCCCTAACTACCTCAAAATTATAGCTGTCGATGGTGATGTTTTGTCCAAGACGTCGGTGTTGGGTGTCTTTTCTTGATGACAGCATATACTTGGTTTTGCCCTCATTGATTGCTAAACCCATATTCGCCGCTTCCGTCCCAATACTCACGAAGGCTTCACTGACATCACGCTTTGTTCTACCGATTATGTTAATGTCGTCTGCGTATGCGAGTAGTTGAACGGACTTTTGAAAGATTGTACCTCTGGTGTTGGCGCGAGAGTTCTGCACAATTCTCTCAAGTATGATGTTAAAGAAGTCGCATGACAGCACGTCGCCTTGTCTAAATCCTTTTTTGACATCAAAGGTGTCGGTGAGGTCTTTGCCGAACTTGACGGAACAGCGTGAGTTTTCCATCGTCATCCTGCACAGACTGACGAGCTTGGCAGGGATGCCAAAACTAGACATTGCGCTATATAGCTCGTCTCTTTAGATGCTGTCATACGCGGCCTTGAAATCGATGAAGAGGTGGTGTGCATCGATTTGGAATTCCTGGGTTTTCTCCAAGATCTGCCGCAGTGTGAATATTTGATCGATGGTGGACTTTCCTGGCCTAAAGCCACACTGATATGTGCCTATCAGATTGTTGACAAACGGCTTCAGGCGTTCACACAGTACAGCAGAAAAGATCTTGTATGCGATGTTAAGAAGACTTATGCCTCTGTAGTTGGCACAACTCAGAGGGTCTCCTTTCTTCAGGATCGGGCAAACAATGCTGAGGTTCCATTCGTCGGGCATGCTTTCTTTAGTGTGTTATCCATATTAAATTGTAGATTGAATTTTGTTAATAATACAATTAAATTTTCAAAAATTTACATTAATAATTCTTTTTATATTAAAACTTAAGATATATGAAGTTATATTAACACCACAATTAATTTTAGTTCGATCCTGTATTTATATTTAATTGTTGATGTACTAAATTTTTATAACAATACCATTAATTTTAATTGGTTTTGTTCCTGGCCAGGAAAATAGTATTAGAACTTATTATATATACATGTGTGTATGTAGGGTCTCTTTCCACTTCTTTTTTTTCTATTTTGTTTTTAATTTATTCAACTTCGTAAACGTCGGCAAATGCTGAAATGCTGAAATAAAACTGCCGTACTATATATATGTTAAATTAAAAAAAAAACAGGCTAAAATTTCTTTAGCCTGTTTTGTGGACTTTAGTCCTTTCTCCTTCGTATTTTATTTCGCAATTTACGCCTTCTTCTGATAATACTTCATATGGTCCTATGTAGATTGGATCTAACTTCCTACGATTTTCGTTTCTCAACAGAACTAAACTACCAACTTCAAAACTAGCTTCCTTACTCTTAGCCTTTGTATCGTATGCATTTTTTCTAATATTCTTCTTTTCAACCAACTGATCCCTAGCATCCCGGTGAGCTATTTGTAATTTCTGCTTTAAGTCAATTACATAGTCTTCGTAGTTGTATCTGGGGTCAACCTGTTTCGTAAGATTGGATGGCAATATACATTGCCTTCCGAATACTAATTCAAACGGTGTATACCCTGTTTCCGAATGTATGGAGGTGTTATAACAGAAGACGTAGTAGGGTAACCAGTTACACCAGTCCGTATGTTTTTCGGACACGTAACATCTGAGGTATGCTCCAAGAACTTTGTGGGAATTTCTAATGCTCCTATACTATCATGATGGTAAGCAGTGGATTGTAGCTGTTCTCTCTTCAATAGTCTACACATGTCTTTGAAGATTTTGTTTATGAACACTGTTCCCTGATCTGAAGCCATTGTTAAGGGAACTCCATATTTGAGGATATAATCTTCTACAAGTCCTTTGGCTAGTGCTAGCTTCTTTGTTCTCGAGAGGGATGGCTTCTGTGAATTTTGTAAGTTCCCCTTGTAGGGTAAGTATGTATCTATAACCGTTTACTGACTCGTCTAAAGGACCAACTAAGATAAATTTTATCGAAGCTTGTTTCGGCGGTTGAAGTGATCTGCATCGGCTGTTTCTTAGGTGTGATATGTTTATTCTTTTGGCATATTGGGCAATGCTTCACAAATGTCGTCACATCGTTCTGCATTCCTGTCCAAAAGTATTTCCTTCTGAGCGTCTTCAGCATGCGGTTTATTCCTGCATGTCCACTTGTAGGTAATATGTGATAATCGTTGAGCAGTATTTTCTTTCCCTGAGGATCGGTTATCTCTTTCCATTTATCTATGGATGCACCTTTATATTACTTTCTTTAAACATTTCTCCTAATTTTTTCTGTAACTCGGGAATTTTATATTCTCGACGGCCGTCTGCGAGTTTCTTTAATTCTTCTTTAGTAATGTATAATTTTTCAATGGCTAGGGGTCCGCAGATACTTTGCACGTCCACCGACATCAATGTGACAATCGGAGTCGATAGGGCTGTAGTGCTATCCTTGGAGATATCTAGCAGTTCAAAAGGTTGCTGCACGTCCCTCAACAACATTTTGCCAAATGATGTCGATCCGGCTGTAGTGCTCCCCTTGGACTTATTTAGGGGTATTAAATTCATCTCTATTTCCGTTGTATATTTGTGTACCATGTTGTTTGCTTTAGATTGTGACCTGGTCATAATACATATTTGTAACTGTTTTAGTTGATCTGTGTCTATCTTAATCCGACTTAGAGCATCAGGTGTGCAATTATCTTTTCCCGAAGTGTATTCAATATAAAAATTATATTCTTCTAAAAGTAATCTAAATTTGGTGAGTCTACTAGATGACTCCTAAAGTGAGAATAAGTACACTAGTGGTCTATGATCTGTAATTATTTTGAATTTTCTTCCGAAAAGGTATGGTCTATAATGCTTGATGGCCCATACTATGGCGAGCAGCTTCTTTTCCATGGTGCTATAATTTCTATCGGCACCGTTAAGGGTCTTTCTCGCATAGCCTATTGGTGCGTCATCAAAATTAGATAGCACAGCGCTTAAGGCAAAGCCTGAAGCATCCGTTCGTAAAATAAATTCTCTTTCAAAATTCGGAAACTGTAAGACTTGATTGCTTGATTGAAAAGATTGAAAAGATTTTTCGCAATTTTCACAAATATTGAACTCAACGTTCTTAGGAAGTAATCTATTTAAAGGAATTGCTATGGTAGGGAAATTTGGTATAAATTGGCGATAGTAATTGGCAAATGCCACAAATCTTCTAGTTCCGTCCGCGTTAGTCAGTTTTGGGTAATTGCTCATTACTGCTGCTTTCTCTCGGTCGGGGTGTATTCCCTTTTCTGCACTTTTAGCACTTCTTTTCGAAGGAAAGAACATTTTCTTAGATGGATCTTAAGATTTACCTCCCGTGATCGTTTAAACATTTCGACTAAGTTTTTGTTGTGGTCTTGAAGGTTTTTGCCAAAGACGATAAGATCATCTAAATAGACAAAACATCTTGAGTACGTCAGTCCCACCATTGCGATTGACATCATTCTAGAGAATTTGCTTGGCGAGATCTTGAGTACCATTGGGAGTCGTTTTAGTTGATAGTGTCCTCCTTCAGTAGAAAATGCTGTTACTGGTCGGCTTTTTGGGTCAAGTTCCATTTGGTAATATCCTTGACTCAGGTCGATACATTAAAAATATGTTGATCCTCCTACCATGTCGTAGATATCGCTTATATCGGTTGGGGGAATTTATCATCTTCAATCCGTTCGTTGACATTGCGGTCATCAATTACCATACGAAACTTTTGTTCACCGGTGATTGGATCGTTTTTCTTAGGTACGATTAAAATAGGTGAATTCCATGCGGAAACGGATGGTTCAATTATGTCGTTATCCAGCATTTTGTCAATTTCTTCTTGTATGTCCCTTTTTGTGTGTGCGGCATTCTGTAAGGCTTCGTGTATTTTGGGGTTGCTCCTTCTTTAAGTGTTATATCCGCCTGTCCTATGTGGGTATAAGTGAGTCTATCACTTTCAAGATGGAAAATATCTTGAAATTTCGTACAGATGGCTTTAATTGCGCTTTTCTCTTCAGTGTTCAGCGTGTCGATTTATTTCGCTTAGTATTGCTTTAAACCTAGGTGCAGTAGGAGCGTTCTTTTACTTACTATGCATAACATAATATTTGGTTACGGGCAAAGATCTTGGTTCCACACTTTTTAGTACAACTTTTCTATCGCGGGTGTTTAGGATTCTTATGGGAATTTTTCCTTCGATAGCTGTGGATAGTGATCCGGCCATGAAGACATCCTTGCACAGTTCCTGGGTATAGAATACTCTAGTGTCGGGAGCAAAAGTGATGGTGTTCAGACTATACTGAGAAAGTATCGGTAGTGTTACGGTTTTTTTATTAATCTTAATCTAAGTTCTAAAAGGAGGTTGGCTACAATGATTCCTTCGACTGGAATCCGTTAAGAATCAGGTACCACATGGAATTCGTGTTCCAGATCATATTGTCCGAGTTGTAAAATACTGATACAGGTTCCTAGTGATCGGAGTTCACCAGAAATACCTGCGATAGTGGTACTTCTCTTGGTGCGGATGGAAATGTTCTTGTCTACCATAAGTTTCTTAACTACACAGATTGAGGCTCCTGTGTCTACCAAGAACCTAACTTGGTGTTTGTTGAATGGTATTTGCACATAAATGCCGTTTTCTATCCCGTTGAGCATACTGCGCTTGGCACATGGGTGTTTAAAGGTCTCCCCCCGACGGGTCGGCGATCCCCTCGGTGGGTTGTTTGTTTCCCGATGTCATTACCCTAAGTCGTTCCCTATGCTGTTGGTGTCGGGATTGGCTGTAATGGTCCCTATTACTGTTTCCCTACTTGGGTTAGTACTTCTACCCTGGAACTGGCTGTCATGTTGTTGGTATGAATCTGAGGAACGGTAGTTACCATTTGGTTGGAAATTGTTATTGGTATTATTTCGCTTTCTATCTGTAGAGAAACCAGCATTTCGGCTCCTGAGTAGCGAATATTACCCCTTGTATCGCTAGTGCGATTGTTACCACGGAAATTGTGGTTTCCCCCTCTATATGGTGGTCTTCCCATGTCTTGTCTTTGATTATTTGTTTTCCATCGTCCGTTATTGGTGGGTTCACAGTAGTATTTTTAATGGTCTGTCTGAATAGCTGTAGTTTGGTCGACTTCGGGCAAGTGCTGTGCTGCACTACGTAGTGTGGTATGTCGAGCACTGTCCAGCACAATTCGTAAGCGATCGTTTACCCCTTTCTTTAGGAATGCTAGGCCCCTGCGATCATTAGCGGCGGTTAGCGTTTCCGGTGTTGCTTCGCCATGGACTGCTATTTCCAGCTCTGTCATCTTCGTAACGAGGGTTTGTATATCGTTCACGAATTCTCTGGTTGGACGGCGACTTAGCTTTGTTTGGTCCACATTTTTCCACGAGAGTCTTTTTCAAAATTTCGAACGTTTCTGGCTTCTCCGTTCCTAGCTCGGTCATAGCCTTACCCTGTATTTTACATTTCAGAATGAATCTATTTGGGTACTTTTAGCGGAAGTTGAAAGCGTGTCTTGATAAAATTCAACGCTGTTTAGGAAGTCGCGCAAGTCTTCCGATCGTGTGCTGTCTTGGTCACACGTCAGTGTCGGAAGTTGTTGGATCGTGTTAAAACTGAATTAATCCGTTATCTTGTTTTCTGGTATTTGGTCAGGTTTAACGGATTTTTTTTCCCTCACGCTAGCTTTAATTTTGTCCAAGGCTTCAGTTCGGTATTGGTCTAATCAAGGAGGAAGCTGAATATTGCTTTTAATAGCTGTGCCTGGGAGATATGAACACATCTCATCCCACACAAATCTGATTTTAGTATGCTCATTAGAGACATTTATGAAATATCGTACTGTCCTGTCACTACACAAAATTATGATGACAAAAGAACCGGAATATCTTTACGGAAAAGTACAATTTGCGGGGAACCAAAGAACTTTGCAATTAATTATTCCAGGATGCAAATATGTTAACACCTCTCGCCAATTCTTTGTCAATGCGATTCGTCATTGGAATCTCTTACCCACTGAAATCAAGCCCACAGTTAACAGGACCTCCTTCAGCAAAAAACTGTTTCAATATTATAAGGATAATTCCTAATAGATTTGCCTTTCAGTCTCCCCATTATCTTTTTTTCATTTTCTATCTCTCCCTTTTCTATCTCTTATCGCTGAATATCTTGAAAATTTAAAATGTTAAAGATTTTTTTTTTTAATTGTCTTAAATTCATTATTGTTTTAATATTATGTACTTAAATTCATTTACACTTTCAACTACCTAACTGTAATAGATATAAGCTTGTTCACTTTTCTAAAAGATTTGCCTTGTGCACTTATCTTACATGAACAATGAATTCAAATAAATAAATAAAGGAAAAAAGATCCCAAGACTTTAAGGGCATATGATCGACACCGAATTGTAAGTCGAATGAGCCATGTCCGTCCGTCCGTCTGTCGGTAGATTTAAGGCCTTAAATTTTGAGCTAGGAACTTGAAACTTGATATCTGTTCTTTCTAGGTCCCGAAGCAGTACAAGTGTAAAAATTTTTGAAATCCGCCCACTTTACTTAATAGCAAGAAAAATCAAAGTTGTCGCAGGAAGCTAAAATGTGGTTTGCGATATCCTCGCTAGATTGTATTGTGATTGGCATTTAAAAAAAAAGCGAATACCGCCCCCTTATAGGCGTGGTCATACTTAAAATGCATTTTAATAAACGGTTTTTATTTGATATATTTGCTTTAAATCCAAACAAGTTGCACTATAATATGTTCAGATATGTGCGTAAGCAATCAACTCAGTTGAATAAATTTTCGCGACGCCCACTTTTGGGGGCGTTTTTAAGTATAAACGAAATTTTCAATATGAAACATTTATGACACAATTTTTTTTTATGACTTTTGATTTATGACACAATTCGGAGCTTGACCGTGGTCAATTGGGATAGGGTATCCAATGATTCGCCTAAGCGGATGTAACCCTCTCACTAGTTTAAATCATAACTTGAACAACCCGTTCGCTGAAAATAAACGATTGACAAAGCTCTAGTACATAGAGTTGCGTATATAGAAGTTTGTCACAGAAGAGCTCTTGCAATTACTCACTTGTTATACCCTATTTCACAGGAATGGAATATTATTAAGATTGATACAGGCGAAAATGTAACATAAAGGGATATAATAACGATAGACCCCCAAGACCTTATAATATATGATCAAGACCTTAACTTTTGAGCTAGAAAGCTGAAATTTCGCACTTAAGCTCTCCTTGATCCAAAGCAACACAAGTGTTAAAATTTTTCAAATTGGCCTTTGTGGGCGTGGCATCGGTT
Organism: Neoascia interrupta; assembly: GCA_947623515.1. Lineage (NCBI taxonomy): Eukaryota > Metazoa > Arthropoda > Insecta > Diptera > Syrphidae > Neoascia > Neoascia interrupta. The sequence goes on along the minus strand of OX392462.1, from coordinate 95,185,266 downwards.
GAAATAGTTAACCTTTAAATGCAATTTATTCAATATTTTTGTTCCAAATCGGAAAATTTTTACTTGATATATTATGTAGAAAATACTTAGTCCTATATTTATTTCATACATAGTTTTGGACCACGCCCACATTTAGAGGCAGAATCAAAAGAAAACCTACAGTTTTCCGGATAAAATATAAATTTCGATTGCTTTTTAGTCTTACAAAGGGAAGAAAGAATAAGCAATTAACTTTACCACATAAGGTACACCGAATTTTTCGCGTACGTTTTAGAAGCAATCTTGGATATTTCTATGCTATTTCATGCCCCTTCTAAGAAATAAACTTAAGTACCTTAAAAGGAGAAATTTTTTTTTTAGTTAATTAATGATTCAGGTCTCCGGTGAACACTTATCTAATATTGCTAAATCTGCTTCGTCAAAATTAAGCTATTTGTTTAGAGCAAAACGATTCTTGGCCCTCCTCAGTTAGTTCTACTTTACAAAGCTCAAATAAGACCAGCATTGGAATACTGCTCACATATTTGGAGCTCTGCTCCTAAACATTCCCTTCGCCTTCTTGATTCAATTTTAAACTAGCAGGAGGGTAAAAATCCGCTTAGGCGAATCGTTGGATACCCCATCCCAATTGACCACTTTCAAGCTCCGAATTGTGTCATAAATCTTGATTGTTAAATTTCAGTTTCTATTAACTTAAACTGCATTTAGAATTTCTCAGTAAAAGAATCTTCTCCCGTTTTTTAGAACGCATATTATATATGACCACGCCTACAAGGGGGCAGTTTTCGCTTTTTTCTTAAATGCCAATCACAATACACTTAAGCGAGGATAACACGTACCAAATTTCAGCTTCCTGCGACAACTTTGAATTTTCATGCTAATAAGTAAAGTCAGTAAGCGGATTTTGAAAATTTTTACACTTGTACTGCTTCGAGACCTACAAAGAACAGATATCAAGTTTCAAGTTCCTAGCTCAAAATTTAAGGCCTAAAAACTACCGACACACGGACGGACGGACGGACAGCTCATTCGACTTACAATTCGGTCTCGATCATATGCCCTTAAGGTCTTGGGGGTCTCCGGTGATTATTTCTCTATGTTACTAACTATGAATCAAACTTAATATACCTCCTATCCTATGGGATGGGGTATAAAAAGAGACATCGTTTAGTCAAAAATCCTGACTTAACAACAAATCTTCCGTCACTGTCTCACCGAAGATTTTCGTTGCTTATTTATGTCTTTTTTATAAATAATATAATGGCAAATGCTCTGAAGAATTAAGTAACTAAATTCCTGAAAATTCTCCTTTTGTTCGATCTACAAGGCAACCGTTAAGCGCTCATCAGTTCCATTCCGTGTCCAACCCGAAACACCTCGCACTACACTGTTTCGAAATTCTTTCTTTTATAGAACAAGTACACTTTGGAATTCACTGGCTGATTATATATTTCCTAACACCTATAAAGCTTTTAAAAATGAACTAAATAAGTATCTCATTACATCTCGCGGCACTGTTTTAGTGTTATAGGTTCACCTTTCCTGCGAGAAGACTTAAAGCGGGAACCACAAAGTAGCCATAGGCTTCGGCTTCGCCTCGTTACGATACGTGGGCTTTGAACCGGCTTTGCAGTGACATTTCGCTCATTGAGAGAGAGCTTTTATTATGCAGTCATACGTTCTCGAAGCATGCCACGATAAATTAAAAAAATACGCACACACAACCGAAAGCCCTGGTAGCTAGTGCTGTATATATATATATATGTGGAACATTCATGTTCAACTAATAAATAAATAATACGCAGTTTGGCCCAAAATGTAGACACATGCAGACTGAGACTCATTACGTAGCATTACGTTTTCTCTTTGCGCACTCTTTCTCTTTGCAAACAACATTTTGAAGCCGAGCTTCATTGTGTCAGGAAATACTGAAATCGTATGGCTGAACTTGTAAACGTCAAGCCGAGGCCAAGCCCAGGTGCTTTGTGGTTCCCGCATTAAAAACAAGTGGGAAAGTGCAACAGTGCGTATGCAAGAGCTTCTGTCCATCTACGACGGATTGCAAAATACTCGACCATACAAAAAAAAAACTGTCACGCCTGCAAAAAGTGGGCGGGATATAAAAATATAACTTTTGAATGCTTTTTACTAGGAGGTTGCATATATTTTGGCCTAAAGCTTCGCCTTTTTATTTAAATCAAGTGAGAAAGTGCAACAGTGTGTATGCAAAAGTTTCAGTCCATCTACGACGGATTGCAAAATACCCAACCATAAAAAAACTGCCACGCCTCCAAAAAGTGGGCGGGATACAAAAATATAACTGTGGAATGCTTTATACAAGGTTCTAAAACTCCGCTTTTTAACTTAAAAAAATCACTTTTTTAACGCCACGCCCACAAACGTGGGCTGAGGTACATAGTACTTGTACATGAAAGTTAGAAAATGCTAATATCTACAACTTATGTCATAATATTTTTAGTCAAATTTCATATATATTTATTGGAAAACAGCCATTTTAAACTAAAATCACTTAAAAAAGTGGGCGTGGTCAATGAAAAGGCCACTTCAAACACAATAACAAGGCGATATTACATACCAAAAATGAATGCTCTAGCACTATTCTAACATAGCTAAAATTTAGAAAAAGTAATTTTTAAAATTAAAGATGGTCGCACATACAGGCCTGTAGTGGGCGTGTCTATGGGCGGATTCGAATAATTATCAAACTTGATCTGGTCCAATGGACTTCCAGCCAACCCACAAAATTTCAGCTCTGTACCTTAAAATTTAAGGCCTAAAAGTTGTTTACATACGGACGAACGGACGGTCATAAAATTGTCAGTCTAATTTCATATATATTTATTGAAAAAACAGTCATTTTAAGCTAAAATCCCTTAAAAAGTGAGAGTGGTCAATGAAAGGGCTTAAATTTTTTGGCTACTTCTACCAGGCAATGTAACATACCAAAAATCAATGCGCTAGCGCCATTGTAACTTAGCTAAAATTGAGAAAAAGTATTTTTTATTAAGTTTATCACATAGTTTGTAACACGGTGAAATAATAATTGTAGACCGATCATATGCCCCCAAGACCTTAAGGGCATATGATCGAGACCGAATTCTGAATCGAATGAGCCATGTCCGTCCGTCCGTGCGTCCGTCCGTCTGTATGTCACATGTTTTTAGGCCTTAAATTTTGAGCTAGGGTGCTGAAACTTCGTCCTTCAGGTGCACGTCATGCGAAGCAGTACAAGTGTAAATCCGCCCAAAGACACGCCCACAATCGGTCTAAATATGCAACTACGTCCAGATTTTTCAAAACTGTAAGACGTTCTAAAAGGCTGAAATTTGACATTTAGCATTTCTTAGTGAATAAAAGACACAAAAAAGACAAATTTAATTGGTAAACCTCCTCTAGTGGGCGTGGCATCTATTTTAAGGGTAAATTTTCAAATGCAGTTCACTCAGTATTTTTGCTCAAAATTAATAATATTTTATGTAGAAAACGCTTAGTTCCACATTTTGGTCATACAAGACTTTGGGAACCGCCTACATGTGGAGGCAGAATTGAAGAAAAACCTAAAATTTTCCAGAAAAACTTAATTTCGACTGCCCTTGAGCCTAATTTAGGAAAGCTTGAAACAAAAAAAGTAGCAGGTTAGGTAAACAATACTTCCGTCCAGATTTTGTTCATTTAAAGTTTTTAGCCACGCCCCCTTTTAGGGGTCGATTTTTCAAAAATATTGCATTTGAACCAAAAAATTGCATTTTTACGTACAATTAGGTGTAACTTGGAAATATCTGTGGAAATATCTTAGAATTAATAGTTTGTAATTAGAGGCAATTGGAACACGCCCCTTTTCGAAGTTTGCATTACTTATAAAATGTCAAAAAATAACGATGCCATCAGCATTTAACAATGGGGTATTCAACGGTCCGTTTTACGGACTGTAACTTCTGCGTACACACTGTAGCACTTACTCACTGGTTTATATTAGAGATGGTCGCACATACCTGTAGTGGGCGTGTCTGTAGGTGGATTCAGCTAACTTTCAAACCTGATCTGAAGGACTGGACTTCCAGCCAACACACCAAATTTCAGCTCTCTACCTTAAAATTTAAACTAAAAAGTTGTTACATACGGACGGACGGACGGACATGGCTTAATCGATTCTCCTGTCGGTTCCATTCATATTGAGCGGTCTTAGGGGTCTACCGTGATTATTTCACTGCGTTACAAACTATACATCAAACTTAATATACCCTGGGTCGGGTTTAAAAAAAAGTATAGGAATGGGAAAGACAAAAGGAATGGAAAGAAGAATAGGAATAGGGTATACCGCAGTCCGTTACAGACGGAAGGAAGCTATGTCATTACTCACTGGTTCAGATTTACTTTGACAATTAGTTGAATCGGCCCACACACGCGCCCACTACAGGACTGTATGTGCGCCCATCTCTAATTTTTTAAGATGCTTTTTTCAAATTTTAGTTATGTTTCAATGGGGCTAGCCCACACTTGTGAATGTCTTTGAAATAGCAGAAAAGGTTTGGCTTTAACATTGACCACGAACAATTTTAAGGGATTTTAGCTTAAACGACTGTTTTTGAATAAGAATTATGTTTATGAAATTTGCGTACATTTATTTTTTGAAGGTAATCTTTTGAAAACAAAAGTTGTAGACATTAGCATTTTCTACCTTTTTTTCGTCATATAGTGTATGCCTCCGCCTACTTTGGTGGGTGTGGCTTTAAAAATAGTGAATATTTTAGTTAAAAGGTGGAGTTTTAGTCCGAAATGCATGCAACCACCTAGCATAAAGCATTCAACAGATATTTTTTTGTATCCCGCCGACATTTTGCAGCGTATTTTGCAATCCGCATCAACTGAAGTCAACATTTTCAGGATGAATCTGGCCAGTTTTTTGTCCAATGCGACGAAAGACGACATTTGTGCCTGTCGCAAGATTGGAGTTGAAGGCACTACAGCCACTTGTGCTACATTTGCATTTTGCATTTAATTCGTGGTGACCGAAACCGCAGTATTTTCTCTTGCATCCGCTGTAGGTTATTCAACAGCCCCCCTTTAAAAATCTGCTGGACTTACCAACATAACCCAGCTTCTTGCAAAAGCATACCTCACGGGTTCCACGCTTATCCCTCTGCGCTGTGATAGAATGTGCCGTCTTAAATTGCTAGCTGCTCCGCTAACATAGCTTGTAGTATTCACTTATAAATATGTTTGCAAACTATCCCTATTACAATCCTTGTTGCTTTTAAAAATAAAATTCTAAAATTCAATGCTTTATTAGGTGCTTCGTCTATCATTTAATTTTGCAACCAGTCAGCAGCATTTTTAATAACGAAGTAACAGTATTAAACTTGAATGTTTGGGATTTCATTCTTGGGGACATCACAACGTTCAAAAATGAACGATTGAGAATGAAACGAATTTAAAGAATTTTTTAATTCAATACTTGAACAACCCGTTCGCTGAAAATGAACGATTGACAAAGCTCTAGTACATAGAGTTGCGTATATAGAAGTTTGTCACAGACGAGGTCTTGCAATTACTCACTTGTAATACCCTATTTCACAGGAATGAAATATTGTTAAGTTTAATACAGCGAAAATGTAACATAGAGAAAGAGATATAATATAATAAGACCCCCAAGACCTTATAATATATGATCAAGATCTTAACTTTTGAGCTAGAAAGCTGAAATTTCGCACTTAAGCTCTCCTTGATCCGAAGCAACACAAGTGTTAAAATTTTTCAAATTGGCCTTTGTGAGCGTGGCATCGGTTGAAAGAGTAAACCTTAAAATGCAATTTATTCAACATTTTTGTTCCAAATCGAAAAATTTTTACTTGATATATTATGTAGAAAATACTTAGCCCTATATTTTCGTACATAGTTTTGGACCACGCCCACATTTCGAGGCAGAATTAAAGAAAAACCTATAGTTTTCCGGATAAAAAATAAGTTTCGACTGCTTTTTGGCCTTACAAAGGGAAGAAATAATAAGCAATTAAATTTACCACATAAGGTCCACCGAATTTTTCGCGTACATTTTAGAAGCAATCATAGATATTTCTATGCTGTTTCATGCCCCTTCTAAAAAAAAACTTAAGAACCTTAAAAGGAGTAAAATATTTTTTTAGTTAATTAATGATTCAGAAGTGGTAACAGTAATAAGGCGATGGAAAACAAAAAAAAAAAGTGAGTAAGTGGTACAGTATGAACGCAGAAGTTACAGTCCGTAAAACGGACCTTTGAATACCCCATCCTATCCCACATTGTACAATGCTGATGTTATTGTTATTTTTTGATATTTTATAAGTCGGAAAATTTTTAAAAGGGGCTTGGTCCAACCGCCATTAATAACAAACCATCAGTTACAACGCAGATATTTCCAAATTACGCTTAAATGTACGTAAAAATGCAATTTTTTGGTTCAAATTCAATATTTTTGAAAAATCGACTCCTAAAAGGGGGCGTGGGTAAAAGCTTTGAAAAACGAAATCTAGAATAAAATCCCGTTTATCTAACTCGCTAATTTGTTTTTTTTTGTTCTTCCCTAAATAAGGCTTAAGGCCAGTCGAAATTACGTTTTTCTCAAAATTTTTAGCTTTTTCTTCAATTCTGCTTCCAAATGTCTTGTCTTGTGTGTAGATAATGTAGAACTATGCGTTTGCTACATAACATATTGAGTACATTTTTTTCGATTTGGAACAAAAATATTGAATAAACTGCATTTGAAAAATTACCTTTTAAATCGATGCCACGCCCACTAGGGCAGAGGAGGCGATAAAATTTTTATTTTGTATATCTTACAATAAACAGGAGATAATAAATACCAAATTTCAGGCTTTCAAGACGTCTTACAGCTTTGAAAGCTCTGGTGGTAATTGCACAATTGCACCGATTGTGGGCGTGTCTGCAGGCGGATTCAAAAACTGTTTAAACATGTACTGCTTTGGATGACAATGAACCTATGTACCAAATTTCAGGGCTCTAGCTTAAAATGTAAGGCCTAAAAACGTGTGACGTACAGACAGACGGGCGGACGGACGAACGGGCGGACGGACATGGCTCATTCGATTCAAAATTCGGTCTCGACCATATGCCCTAAAGGTCTTATGGGTCTACTATTTTATTTCACCGTGTTACAAACTATGTGACAAATTTAATATACCTTCTATCCTATGGGATGGGGTCGATGGGGACGATTCTTTGTCCTCCTCAGTTAGTTCTACTTACAAAGCTCAAATAAGACCAACATTGGAATACTGCTCACATATTTGGAGCTCTGCTCCTAAACATTTCCTCCGCCTTCTTGATTCAATTGAAAAAAGAGTCATTCGTTTAATCAATAATCCTGCCTGAGTAAACAAACATCTTCCATCACTGTATCACCAAAGATTTGCGTTGCTGATTTATGTCTTTATTATAAATAATATAATGGGAAATGCTCTGAAGAATTAAGTAACTAAATTCCTGAAAATTGTTCTAAATTAAATTTCTGAATTCCTGATTTAACTAAATTCCTGAAAAAAACTGCCACGCCTCTAAAAAGTGGGCGGGATAAAACTGTTGAATGCTTTATACTAGGTGGTTGCTTACATTCCGGCCTAAAAGTTCTCCTTTTTAACTAAAAAAATCCCTTTTTTAACGCCACGCCCACAAAAGTAGGCGGAGGCACATACAAAAACAGAAAAAAAGTTAGAAAATGCTAATATCTACAACTTTTGTTATACAATTTTTAGTCAAATTTCATATTTATTTATTGAAAAACATCCATTTTAAGGTAAAATTCCTTTTAAAAGTGGGCGTTGTCAATGAAAGGGCTTACATTTTTTTGGTACTTCAAAGACAATTACAAGGCAATATTACCATTGTAACATAGCTAAAATTTAGAAAAAGTATTTTTTTAAATTAGAGATGGTCGCACATACCAGTAGTGGGCGTGTCTGTAGGTGGATTCAGCTAACTTTCAAAGTTGATTTAAAGTACTGGACTTCCAGCCAATCCACCAGATTTCAGCTCTCTACCTTAAAACTTAAGGCCTAAAAGTTGTTTACATACGGACGGACTGACGGACAGACGGACATGGCTTAATCGAGTCTCCTGTCGGTTCCATTCATATCGCTTAAAGGTCTTAAAGGTCTCTACGGTGATTATTTCACTGCGTTACAAACTATACACCAAACTTAATATACCCTAGGTCAGATATAAGAAAATATATAGGAATGGGAAAGACAAAAGGAATGGAAAGAGGAATAGGAATAGGGTACACAGTCGGATCGAAGCTAATTCATTACTCGCTGGTTCAGATTGAATTTGAAAACTAGTTGAGTCCGCCCACAGACACGCCCACTACAGGCCTGTATGTGCCCAAATCTCTAATTTTTAAGATACTTTTTTCAAATTTAAGTTATGTTTCAATGGGGCTAGCCCACACTTGTGAATGTCTTTGAGGTAGCAGAAAAGGTTTGGCTTTGACATTGAACTTGCCCAATTTTAAGGGATTTTAGATTAAACGACTGTTTTTGAATAATTAGTATGTTTATGAAATTTGCGTACATTTATTTTTTGAAAACAAAAGTTGTAGATATTAGCAACTTATCTGCCTACTTTGGTGGGCGTGGCTTTAAAAATAGTGAATATTTTAGTTAAAATGTGGAGTTTTTGTCCGAAATGCATGCAACCACCTAGCAATTAGCATTCAACAGATATATTTTTGTATCCCGCCTACATTTTGGAGCGTATTGAAGTTTTTACAAACGAAATGTTGCACTACTTCTTTTATAAGTAATTTTTTTTTTGGAAAATTGCTCCTCCCGGCTAAACGGGTGGAAGTTGAACCCTTCTTCCTATATCATTATACCCCATCCCATAGGATAGGAGGTATATTAAGTTTGTCACATAGTTTGTTACACGGTGAAATAATAATGGTAGACCCCCAAGACCTAAAGAGCATATGATCGAGACCGAATTCCAAATCAAATGAGCCATGTCCGTCCGTCTGTCTGTTTGCCGTACGTTTCTAGGGCTTTCATTTTGAGCTAGAGATCTGAAATTTTGTGCCTAAGCTCCTTGTCAACCGATGCAGTACAAGTGTTTAATTTTTTCAAATCCGCCCACAGACACGCCCACAATCGGCCTAAATGTGTAACTACCACCAGAACTTTCAAAACTGTTAGACGTTCTAAGAGGCTGAAATTTGGCATTTCTTACATTTCCTAACAAATGTAAGACACAAAAAAGAAAAATTAAATTGGTTAACCAGCTCCAGTGGGGGAGGCATATATTTTAAGGGTAATTTTTATACCTCATCCCATAGGATAGGAGGTATATTAAGTTTGTCACATAGTTTGTAACACTGTGAAATAATAATGGTAGACCCCCACGACGTTACCTAGTGTCTCCTTCAGTCAAGGATTCGTCTTGCCGATTTTCTGGCGAGGAATATGTCTAGAAAAATTTCTGCGGAGACACCAATAGTTGGGATATTTTTCGGGAAGGCTATCGTATTGAGTACATTTTTTTCGATTTGGAACAAAAATATTGAATAAACTGCATTTGAAAAATTACCTTTTAAATCGATGCCACGCCCACTAGGGCAGAGGAGGCGATACAATTTTTATTTTGTATATCTTACAATAAACAGGAGATAATAAATACCAAATTTCAGGCTTTCAAGACGTCTTACAGCTTTGAAAGCTCTAGAGGTAATTGCACAATTGCACCGATTGTGGGCGTGTCTGCAGGCGTATTCAAAAACTGTTTAAACATGTACTGCTTTGGATGACAATGAACCTATGTACCAAATTTCAGGGCTCTAGCTTAAAATGTAAGGCCTAAAAACGTGTGGCGTACAGACAGACGGGCGGACGGACGAACGGGCGGACGGACATGGCTCATTCGATTCAAAATTCGGTCTCGACCATATGCCCTTAAGGTCTTATGGGTCTACTATTTTATTTCACCGTGTTACAAACTATGTGACAAATTTAATATACCTTCTATCCTATGGGATGGGGTCGGTGGGGACGATTCTTTGTCCTCCTCAGTTAGTTCTACTTACAAAGCTCAAATAAGACCACGTTAAACGTTCTAAGAGGCTGAAATTTGGCATTTCTTACATTTCCTAACAAATGTAAGACACAAAAAAGAAAAATTAAATTGGTTAACCAGCTCCAGTGGGGGTGGCATCTATTTTAAGGGTAATTTTTATACCTCATCCCATAGGATAGGAGGTATATTAAGTTTGTCACATAGTTTGTAACACGGTGAAATAATAATGGTAGACCCCTCAAGACGTTACCTAGTGTCTCCTTCAGTCAAGGATTCGTCTTGCCGATTTTCTGGCGAGGAATATGTCTAGAAAAATTTCTGCGGAGACACCAATAGTTGGGATATTTTTCGGGAAGGCTATCGTCAGACATTTCTGTTTTGATTTTTGGCTTAACAGTGCTGTCTTAACCTTGTGTGTCCTTTTAAGTCATGGACTCGTCTTGCCGATTTCCAGGCGAGGAATATGTCTAGAAAAATTTCCTTGGAGACACCAATAGTTGGGATTTTTTCGGCAAGCCATTTCTGTTTTGATTTTCGGCTTAACAGTGCTGTCTTGCCGAGAAACTGGCATTTGTGTATCTATTGTGTGTATGTGGATCCAGGCCAGGACGGTAGTCTATCGGCTGACTCCGCTGTGTGATGACGTGCACGGAAGAGCTACGATGGATTTTTGCTAAAAAGGGATTTATATACGTTTTTCTTCTTTTGAGGACCAAAATAGGAAATGCGCGTCATAATTCATTGGATATATGTTATTTCAATTCTATTTTCAAAATATTTTTATACCCCATCCCATAGGATAAGTGGTATATTAAGTTCGATTCATAATTTGTAACATAGAGAAATAATCATTGTAGACCCCCAAGACCTTGAGAGCATTATGATCGAGACCGAATCGTAAGTCGAATGAGCCATGTCCGTCCGTCCGTCTGTCGGTAGTTGTTAGGCCTTAAATTTTGAGCTAGGGACTTGAAACTTGATATCTGTTCTTTCTAGGTCCCGAAGCAGTACAAGTGTAAAATTTTTTGAAATCCGCCCACTGACTACTTATTAGCATGAAAAATCAAAGTTGTCGCAGGAAGCTGAAATTAGCTTTGCGATATCCTTGCTTGAGTGTATTGTGATTGGTATTTAAAAAAAAGCAAAGACCGCCCCCTTGAAGGCGTGGTCATACTCAATATGCATTCTAATAAACGGTTTTTTTTTTGATATATTGGCTTTAAATGCAAAAAACTTGCACTGTAAAATGTTCAGATTTGTGCATAAGCTATCATTTCAAATATATAATATTTTTAATAATTTTTAATATGAAAATGCAATCAACGTGCCACCAATCAATATACCACTTCTGACAAAATACATAAACAAAAATACGTTGTTATTGAGAAGGGGTGGACGCCACGCCCCTTTCTTATGGAGGACATTCTTAACTGAGAAATTCTAAATACAGTTGAAGTTAAATGAAACTGAAATTTAACAACCAAGATTTATGACACAATTCGGAGCTTGGCAGTGTTCAATTGGGATGGGGTATCCAACGATTCGCCTGAGCGGATTGTAACACTCTCACTAGTTTTCAATAATTTTCTAAAAAACCAGTGAGTAATTGCTACAGCGTGTACGCAGAAGTTACAGTCCGTAAAACGGACCGTTGCATACCCCATCCTATCCCACATTGTAAAATGCTGATGGCATAGTTCTTTTTTGACATTTTACAAGTAATGCAGACTTCGAAAAGGGGCGTGGTCCAGCCGCCCCTAATTACAAACTATTAATTATAAGATATTTCCACAGATATTTCCAAGTTAGACTTAAATGTACGTAAAAATGCAATTTTTTGGTTCAAATTAAATATTTTTGAAAAATCGACCCCTAAAAAGGGGCGTGGCTTAAAACTTTTTACAAACGAAATCTGGACTGAGGTCTCGTTTACCTAACCTGCTACTCTTTTTGTTTCTTGCTCACCTAAATTAGGCTTAAGGCCAGTCGAAATTAAGTTTTTTTTGGAAAATCTTAGGTTTTTCTTCAATACTGCCTCAAAATGTGGGCGTGGCCCAAAGTCCTGTAAGAGCAAAATGTGGAACTAAGCATTTTTTACATAAAATACGGATGGTGGGACGGACATGGCTCATTCGATTCAGAATTCGGTCTCGATCATATGCTCTTTAGGTCTTGGGGGTCTACCATTATTATTTCACCGTGTTACAAACTATGTGACAAACTTAATATACCTCCTATTCTATGGGATGGGGTATAAAAATGTTGCTTCAATTCATTGTTTTCTCAATAAAACCAGGTACAAGGTGCACGTAACGAATATAATTCACTCGCAAGCCAAAGGATTCTCAGTCAAAGAATGACGGTGTTTTTTCATTTTATTACCCCGCAAATGCCGAAAAGTCATAAATATTATACGGACCAGTGTTTGCAAATGTTCGCAAACGGATTAATGCGAAAAAAAATACAAACACCTAGCGGGCTAATGTGTTTTGGGATTTGCAAGTATGTAAATGTTGGAAAACTATACTGAGAGGGCAAACCGTAATTTTATGAAAGGTCCATGCAAAAGGTTTTAGTTTTAAAGTAACATTGCCACGCGCAAATTGGTTTCGTAAGGAAAGGATTTTTAGTATTTATCACTTCCTGTGTCCCACAAAATATCTTTTAATAAATGTTCCTCTAGGTCGTTGTTGTATTGGTGGTTGTATTACACATTATAATGTTGATTTATTCAGAAAAGTCCTTGGGATAGTTCTGTGCTGTGGAAGAAAAGGGTTAATTTAAATGATGACGCCTCCTTGGTTTCGATATTTCAACTCATTTATTATTTCTACCTTATGGCTATTTATACAATTTCCTTCTATTTATACAATTTTTTAAGCCTAGCTTATTTCTTACCTAAACAATTTCATACTTAACTTATTTCATACATAAACAATTTCTTAACCTATTTTTATGTTAATGACTTATCCTTATCTATTTTTATGTTAATGACTTGGCTAAATGTACAATATAACTTAATCCTATAATGCTTACGCTAGTTTATAGCTACATACATATCTACATTATTAGGTTCTTACGTTCTACATTCATTTATTTTATTCTAACATTCTACACATTAATTTTTATACCCGACCCAGGGTATATTAAGTTTGATGTATAGTTTGTAACGCAGTGAAATAATCACCGTAGACCCCTAAGACCTTTTAGAGATATGAATGGGACCGACAGGAGAATCGATTAAGCCATGTCCGTCCGTCCATCCGTATGTAAACAACTTTTAGGCCTTAAATTTTAAGGCAGAGAGCTGAAATTTTGTGGGTTGGTTGGAAGTCCAGTCCTACAGATAAAGTTTAAAAATAAGCTGAATCCGCCTACAGACACGCCCACTACAGGCCTGTATGCGCGACCATCTCTAATATAAAAAAATATATTTTGCAAATTTTAGCTATGTTACAATGGCGCTAGCGCATCCATTTTTGGTACGTAACATTGCCTTATAATTGCCTTTAAGGTAGCCAAAAAATTTAAGCTTTTTTATTGGCCACGCCCACTTTTTAAGGGATTCTAGCTTAAAATGGCTGTTTTTCAATAAATATATATGAAATTTGACAGAAAATTCTATGTCAAAAGCTGTAGATATTAGCATTTTCTAACTTTTATGTAATATTGTATGTGCCTCCGCCCACTTTTGTGGGCGTGGCGTTAAAAAAAGTGATTTTTTTAGTTAAAAAGGCGGTTTAGGCTGAAATGTATGCAACCACCTAGTATAAAGCATTCAACAATTATATTTTTATATCCCGCCCACTTTTTGGAGGCGTGGCCGTTTTCTTTTTGGTATGGTCAGGTATTTTGCAATCCGTCGTAGATGTATTGAAGCTTTTGCACTGTTGCACTTTCCCACTTGTTTAATATTAAACTGCAGTGTCGCCGCTGCTGGTCGTTGTCCATTGTACTTGGTCAGCATTTTGACGTACGGTGAATATAAATGCACCAGTACAATGCACTGCAGGTCGTCGTTGAGTAATTCGAGTCAGCATTGTTGGCGTGCGTATGTGGGTCATTATTTGGGCCACGAGGGTTTTGTTTACATACCCATGGCCTCACTCAACTTCAAACATTCCGCCCGCCAAGAACCTAAGGGTTCTTCATGAACTTATATATCTTCGATATTTGAAACTTTAGGAGGAGTGGTAGTGTCATACCATTTTGATTCTAGCGAGGCTGACTCATGCGTCTTCCTTGAGTATTTCAAGATAAATACTAATTTTGCTGCTATGCCGACTGAGAATAGCATTGAGATTGTCGTTGATACAGCATGCCGATGTATTGGCTTCCATGTGGTGTTGTTAAATTCTTCTTTGACACTCGATGCTTCGTTAAACAACGCCGTGAATGAATCTGCTGGCTGAAGAACTCCAGAGATGTTAAGCTTTGGAACTTTGAAAGGGGCTTTCACAATAATTGTTGTGTTCGTTGGACCTGGTGACAGCTTCAAGTATGCTTGAACCACCCTGGTAGATTCCTGGTATTCCGCTGTTACTGTGGACTGTACTTCTTTAGTTCTTAGCACGCAATCTGATGTTATTTGAATTATTCCAGACTCCGTAAGATAAAGTTCGGCTTATGTTCATTACATATTGCCTGGGCTATCGTTGGTATTGGACTAACATACAACCATGTGTTCGTTCGATGTAACTGTTTCCAAAATGTCCCATGTACTTCAAAAGTTTTGTTGGTGCAGTTGTTGGCGGCAAACCTCTGGTAAATTTCTGAGATGATGCAATTCGAATTGGACTGGATATTGTACAGTGCTTGCATCCGTATAATGAATTATGAGTTTGAAAGCTCAATGCTTTCCTTTAATATCTCTTCCGTGATTTCGAAGTATGTCCTGATAATCATATTGAATGCCTTGAATTTCTGTAGGTACGTCTTGGATAGCAACGATGGTTATCTGTATTCTTTTCGGTACTACTTAATTCATATGGTTTTGTACTGAATATTGGCACTGTTTCGATAAGTGTAAAGTTTTCAGCTGTTTTGCTGAAAAATTTTAAATGTTTTTCTGTTTTGTTCAGTACGCTGCTCAAATCGATTATGTGTGGACAGCTCCAGCTACTCGTCTTCTTGAATACGATTTCCCACAAGCAGTTGTATTTATCTGAAACTTCTTCCAAGTAGTTTTTTGCTTGGTGGTACATACTGAGATACCTTATCTGTATACCATTATGATCAGCATTTAAAATCCATCCTGCTGCAAATTGATTCATTTTCTCGCTTGACTCATTTAGCTGTTTATTGAACTTTTGTAATTGTGCTTCGATTCTACTGTTTATATCGTTAGGTGTCTTTGATGCCCTGAGCATGAGTTTTCCCTGGTGTGAAACTCTCTTCAAAATTTTCTGCTGGTTTGGTAATAAGCTATCGATATCGTGGTATACTTCTTCACTGACTCCAAACACTGAGGTAAGAAGTCTTCCTAGGATACCCCTTCGTTCCCGTATCCTCAAAAACTGAAGCGCGTCCATGCGCTGCATAATGCTTGTGAAGGTGGTGATTGAGAACATCGCATCGGATCTCTTGACTAGGTTCTTTCCCCTTTGTGCAGAGCCTTGTCATACTATCAGTTGTTATCAGAATTTGCTGTCTGTCTTGTGCGACTTCCTTGGTTGGAATGCTTATCTCAATTTTTAACGTTCCTCTGCTCAAGTGGCCTAGTTCCAGTTTTTCTAAGTATATTCATCCATCAAGCTTCGTGTTGCTGACCAATGATTGAGTATTTGGTATGATGGCCACACATACTAGCAAAATGTTAAGCATAGTTGTGGACCACTTTCTGACGCTAAGTTTGTTTGATACAACCTTCCGCGTTTTTGCTCTCCTTAGATTCTCTGCAGGTGGATCATTTCGTTTGGATGATTCTTTCTCTCTTTTTATTTCTGCGGGTGGGGGACGCCTTCGGCAGTTCCTTTGCGCTTCCTCTAGTGGTAAAGGACATAGTTTCACAACCGGTCGTTTTGTTGTAATACCGTTCATTTTAATAGTTCCTACTCGAACAAGTCCATCGTCTCCTGGGTGTACATTCAAAATTCATGCAAGCGGCTATTTTGCTTGTGGCATGTTCTCATGCTTGACAAGAACAAGCTGTCCAGGTTGAAGGTTTTCCTTCGACGCTAGCTACTTCGGTCTCTCTTGCAGCCTTGTCAAATATTCGGATTTCCATCTGTTCCAAAACTCGGATGCGAGTCTCTGTGTAAACTGCCATGGTTTGATAAGCTTCACCGGGTACGGCGAACATTGAATTGCCAACAAGAAAATGTCAGAGGTTGGACATCATTGCTTATTAGCGCCAAGGGCCGGCTATTTAAACAAGCTCCAATCTGTGCTAAGACCGTACATTTTCACGATGTTCAAGATGGTTTGTCCGAGGATGTTTACTAGGTGCCGTTTGACCGATTTAACGCCTGTCTCCAAATACCGCCATAATGAGGACCACTTGGAGGTATGTGGTGCCACGTTATATTGTCGTTCGCTATCCAGGCTTTGCTTTCATACGTCATTCTTTGCTCGCTCCAACGAAATTGGTGTCACAGTCTTTATAGATCTCCTTACATTTTCCTCTTCGAGAGACAAATCGTTTAATAGCTGCTATACAGGCGGCCAATGTTAATTCGCCTACAACCTTCTAATGCATAGCCTTAGTGGGCAAACATATGAAAACAGCTATGTATGCTTTTGCAAATTTTGCACCTCGACCGCTAGACCATTTTATTTTGATCGGTCCAGCGAAGTCCAACCCGGTGGCCCAAAACGGTCGATTTAGAGTTACACGTCGAACTGGAAGGCCTCCCATTAGCTGTTGGTTTGGCTTCGCAATGGATTTAAAGCAAGTAATACACTTATGGATACATGTCGTTGTAAGTCGGTTTGCATTAAATATCCAAAACTCTTTTCGGATCGTGTTGAGTGTGAGTGTTTGCGAACCATGAAGGGTTTTCCGATGGATGTGCAGCACTAATAATTTTGCCAGATGGCATTCATTACTTATTATGATCGGATGCTTTTCTGCTTGACTTAAGTCTGCCTTCTCAATCCTTCCTCCTCCCCGAAGAACGCCTTCAGTGTCAAGATAAGGAATAATTGTCGTATCCTAGATCTCTTGTCGATGGGCTTTCCTGCTAATAGTGATCGCTTATTCTGTGAAAATTACTTCTCCTGCGATATTTGTATGCAAATAGTTTTCGCTCGCTGTATTTCCTCCGTCGTAAGATAGGTTAATGGGCTTCTATTGTAGCCATGCCGTGGCAGCATTCTTCTGCAATACGCTACTGCTCGTGCTAGCGTTGAGTAATTTGAAAATCGTTCGATTATTGAGGCATCGCTTCTCCTCTCCAGATCCGTCACCGTTGTATGTGTTTGACTTGGGTACTCATCGAAATGACGCAAAATAATTTGGGGTCCATTCCACAACAGGTCGTTGTCTTTCAAAGCATGTGGAGAAAGCCCTCTCGTTGCACAGTCAGCAGGATTGTCGTGTGTAAATATGTAGTACCATTGTTTACGGTTGCTGTGCTCGTGGATTTGGCTTACTCTATTAGCTACAAAGGTATTCCAACTTGCTGGATGATCACTAAGCCACGCAAGCACTATAGTAAAGTCGGTCCAGTAGTATATTTGACTCGTAGGTGGCGTTTTCAGCGCTGATTTTACTTGATCCATTAACTTAACTAAGAGAGTAACCCTTGTTAGCTCCAATCGTGGTATGGTTTGAACTGCTATGGATGCTACCTTTGTTTTTGACCCATGTACACAACTGCTGCTATTGCAAGCTGGGATGCGTTGCGAATTCCATGTAATTCATAGGTGTCCTTTGATGTGGTTCCTACCCATCGTGGCAGCCTTCAGCTCGTTAGCATAGGTCATCCACTCCTGTTTTAGCTCTTGTGGTAGCTCCTGTGTCCAATTCAGTTTTCTCAACCACAGCCGTTGCATAAATATCTTATCTCGAACTATAACTGGCTGCAGCCATCCTAACGGGTCAAAAAGTTTCGCAACAAACGAGGGCATGAAGCTTTTTGTAACTTCTCGATCATGGGCTTCGAACTGATCCTAGTGAGGCATCCATTGAAGCCCTAGCGCCTTGGTAGTGTTTTCTTCATCCTCGTCGAAAGTATACGCCTGTCCTCTGTGGCCCTCTGGAATATACTTTAAAACCTCCTTGTGGTTGCTATTCTATTCTCAAAAGTTGAAGCCTCCTTTGTCCAAGAGCTGTGAAAGTGCGACGTATAGCTCTTTACCTTCTGCTATAGTATCCACTCCCGTCAGAAGATCGTCTACGTAAAAACCGTTCTATAGATGGATTGCTGCAGATGGGAATTCATTTCCGTAATCCGTCGCAGGTTTCTTCAGGGTACGAATTGCTTGATAGGGGGCGTTGGATGTCCCAAACGTCAACGTTTTCAAGCGATATCTTCGTATGATGTCTGATTTGCTCGATCGCCATAATATTCGTAGAAAATCCGTGTCTTCCTCGTCTACCGTGATTTGCCGATACATTTTCTCGATATCAGCGGTGATAACAACTGGGTAGGTTCTCCATCGTAGCAGCAATGCTTCTTCTCCAGCGTAGCAACAACGAATCTTGAATTGTTGGTCCCACCATAAGTAAATCATTGAGGGACTTTCTGGACGACGTTGGAGTTGAAGCATTTAACACAACTTGGACCTTGGTGGTAGTGCTGTTTTCCTTTATTACAGCGTGGTGTGGCAGGTTATAGTATGGTTTGTTTATTTCACTTGCGGCTACTTCTTCCATATGCCCGCGACGTAGGTACTCTTCAATGCACTTGCTATACTCCGTATATAGGTCTGGGTTCGTAAGAAGCCTCTTCTCGTTCGAGATATATTTTGCGATCGCAACTTATTCCTTATTATTTCCTTCCACGGTAGTCGGATATGGTGTCTGCCATCCTCAAACTCAAAGATAGTGGATCTCGGCTTCTTTTTCTTCCTTAGAGCTGAATTTCTTTTTTTCCACTTCTTCCTGCTCCCAGAATTTTCTGAGATCGCGGTCAAGCTCTGCTTTGCTGATCATGCTGATCGAAGTGGTTGTCTCTTTTTCCGAAACTGGCCCTGATAATATCCAACCCAGTTTGGTTTTCTATGCGGTTGGAGTGCCTTGTTGCAAGCCGTCCATTAAGATTTCTCCGTAGATGTCTGCTCCTAGAAGGATGTCAATCTTAGACCGGATGCGAAACTCTGGATCTGCCAATTCGGAGGCATTGAGTATCACATTCACCTTTAATATTATGGTTGTTGGACAGTGAGTGATTCGTCCGAGAATTAGGGCTTTGGTCTGTATCTCCTTGTTTGACCATTTTTCTTTGATTAATAATGGGATCTGTCCTCCACTTCTTCTATTAGTGTTGCCAATTCTCTTGATCGTCACCCTGGTTGGCTCGCGTTTAATACCCCAAAACTGTGCACAATTCTCCGTGACAAAGGAATTCTGCGATCCTTAGTCGACAATAGCGCGTACCTGTGTATACTGTCCATTGATATTCTTCACATTGATGAGTGCCGTTGCTAACAGGATTTTGCTTCTGGCATCGGCAACTTGAGTGTTGAGGCTCTTCGTATTACTGCTTTCATTTGTCGTCTTTTGTTTGACTTCGCTGTGAGCACTGTTAACAGGCTGCCTTGCTTTTGCAGTCGTAGACCCTATGGTCACCGAGGCAGTTAAAACACAGATTGTTCACCTTGATGATATCTCACCGAGTTTGCAGATTTGCTTGTAGCACTTGCCGCACTTAGAAGCCCAGTGTTGGCCTTTGCAAACCTTGCACTTGATTTCGGAAGCTTGTCTTATGGGGCTTCCGTGTTGTTTAATCAGAAATCACTTCTAATGATCGAAATTTGTTGGAAAGAAACTCAGCAAACTCGCTCCAGGATGGCAGTTCTTGCTTGTTTCCCCATAAGAGTTCCCACTCTTTCCGGGCTTGCAAATCCAGTTTGTGGGATGCCGTATACACGATTATTGGATCCCATGACTTTGTGTCGATGTCCTGGGCCGATATTCCAATGAGAGTCTCATTAGTCGTATCTAATAGTTTCTTGTAGCTATTTTCTGATTCATATTTCGATAAGTTGACAAACGCTTGAAGCTGAGAAGAAAGCAGTGCCCTCTTGTTATTGTAACGGTCAAACAATAATTCCCATGCCTTTCCGCAATTGTTGCCTGTTACTCCTAGATTTTCGATAAGGCGTCGCGCATCTCCCCAGTCGAGGTAATGAGATACTGCATCTTTTATATGTCAGATATCTGCTTGTTTTCATGAACAAGCAGCAGAAGCCACCAACTCGCATAGGCCTGCCACGGCCCTTAGCGTCACCTAATGGAGACAACCTGAAAGGAATAAAGATTTTAATTTTACTATGATACTTAGTCAGTTGTAGTATCCTGAGCTTTGAAGAGAACCTTGTCCCAGCCGGACATTCTGCTGAAATTTACAATATTCGCCACCGCTGTACTTGCAAGCTCGTTCAGGTCCTCGAAGAAGTATTGGCCCAGAAGTCGAAAACGCTGTCTGCTGCCACTTGGACACTGGCAGAAGAGGTGTTTCACATCTTCTTCCGCTTCTGGATCATGACGTCTCCTGCAAATGTAGTTGGTGTTAGTGATTCCCAGTTTAGCTGAGTGTTTTCCCAACAGGTTGTGGACTGTTATCACTCTTGTGGCTATGGCCAATGATGGCCATAGCCACATTGGCCATAGCCACAAGAGTGATAACTTTAATGCTATAAGCTTTTTTGATTTGCTGCCATCTATAAATGGCCATAGCGCCTTTATGTGGCCGCAGCTTGGCAAATTTTCCCATCTGTTTTGGGCTATATTGTGTATGGTCGCAGACATTTCGCCTGCTATAGAGGAGAGCGGAGGATGGGTTCGCACAGCTCAATCCTACACAGCATCCTAGTGTGTGTCGGATTGAGCTGTGCCCTGTGGATGGCATACTTCAATTGCCTGGTGGCATACTACAATTGTGGCTTGAAGTCTTATAGCACATTTTGCTGCGCTTTCTTTTATAAAGAGATCTATAGACGAAATGTTAAAGATTGTCTCTAACCCCATGGTAGGCGTAGATCTCAGAGCACCTGTAGTGACGAGACAAGCCAATCTTTGTACTTTAGTTAAAGCTTTTATATTTTTCTGCTTGGTTATAGCTGGCCATGAAACGCAGCATCCATAGGTGAGTATAGTTCTTACTATGGCTGTGTATATTCCCGCATATTCGGTTACACGTATATAGGGCTGTGAACGACTTTTTTACTCTTTCTTCTATGTTTGGATTCCAGCTTAGCTTATTGTCTAGGATGATACCCAGATATTTGACACTTTTAGATAGCTGAAGAGTTGAGCCTTCGAGTGTTGGCAGCTCTACAACCGGTATCGACCTCTTTTTCGTGAAGGGGACGAGCTCTGTTTTTGACGGTTTGACGCTGAGACCACATGACCCTTATTCAGCGCATCTTGCAACAGATCAACAAGTGTTGGCAGGAATTTTCCACGCACTATGAGCACAAGGTCATCGGCATAAGCGACGGGTCTTACCGGTGAGTTGCTGAACTTCAGTAAATATGTATTCATTACTAGAAGCCATATGAGAGGTGATAGCACTCCACCTTGCGGGGTTCTTCTGGTGGTAGACATTCTTTTTATGCAGTTACCTAGCTTAGATGCTATTATTCGGCACCTTAGCATTAAACCTATAAAGTCACATACCACTTTGATGACACGAGCGCAATCTCAATGGCTTGGGTGGTAACGTTATTGAACGCACCCTCTATGTCAAGGAACGCTGCAAGGGTTTCTTTAATTTGCAGACGTTTCTATGCTAAGAACCAAGCCGTGTAGCGCTGTCTCTACCGGCTTCCCTTTCAGGTAAGCGTGTTGATTAGAGGACATATTGATTGGATTAAGTTTGCTGCGAATATGGATGCCTAGGAGGCTCTCGAGATTTTTCAGCAGAAAGGATGACAAACTAATCGTCTATAGTCTTTTGCCTGATGGTGGCTGTTTTTGCCTGCTTTAGGGATGAAGATTACTTTTACTTCCCGCCACGCTTTGGGGAAGTAGCCATGTATGAGACATTCACGGAAAAAATGTGTAAGCCTCGAGCTGATTTATGTTTTTGTCGTTTGCAGCATAATGGAAAGAAAGCCGTCAGGTCCAGCTGACTTGTATGGCTCAAACGAATCTACAGCCCATTCGGCTCTTTCCACACAGATAATGCCCTTTATAGCTTCAATATCTGTATCTGGTGGTGCTTGATTCGTTGGGATAGTTCCTTTTCATCAACCGCTTCAGAGCAGTCGGGAAAGTGTGTGTTGAGCAAAAGTTTCAGTGTATCCGAGGCAGATTCTGTACAGATTCCATTCGCGTTTTTGATAAAACTAGGTGCGGTTGGCACTTTGGACATAACTTTCCTCAGTCTTGCTGCACCGTTTGTATTTTCTATATTATTGCAGTATTGCTTCCAAGAAGTTCTTTTGGCCGTTCGAATTTCTTTCTTAAAGTTCTTTAAGCAAGTCTTGTAAGCTTCCCAGTCATTTTCGGTGTTAGACCTTTTTGCTTTGCCAAATTTTTGTTTGGCCCTTTTCCTTAGTTCGTTTAGTTTGGGAGACCACCATTGGTTTCTTAACTGAGTTTTATTACGACTTATGCGGCATACTTCTTCAAATGCTTTATTAAAGGTTGAAGTTATGTCATTTATTGCCATGTCAATATCCGTTACATTATTCGAAAGGCTTTTGAAATTATGATTTCTAATCTTGTCTGAGAATTCATTCCAATTGACTTTTCTTGGGTTGCGGAATATTTCCGGTCTCCGTTTGGCGGTCACGATTTTAAATTCTATAATACGGTGATTGGAAAAGCTGTGGTTGTTTTGATACTCTCCAGTTGTTTAGGGAAAGAGTATCAGTGTTAGATGAGATTGTTACATCGAGAACTTCTCGACGATTTTTGACAACGAAAGTGGGTTCTTGTCCCCGGTTATGTATAACTAGGTTATGCCTTATAATCAATTTTAAAAAGGACTCACCTCGAGTGTTAATATCGCTACTACCCCAGTTTGAGTGATAGGCGTTCGCGTCTGATAGTTTGTGTTAGTGATTCCCAGTTTAGCTGAGTGTTTTCCCAAGAGGTTATGGCCTGTTATCACTCTTGTGGCTATGGCCAATGATGGCCTATTTAATGCTATAAGCTTTTTTGATTTGCTGCCATCTATAGATGGCCATAGCGCTTTTGTGTGGCCGCAGCTCAATGCGGACATTATTCTGTCTGCCTAGAGCCCTAAGTTCTGATCGACAGAGTCCTAGTGTTTCTTCTGTAATCACACTCTCTCTGTAAATTGTATAATTCCGATAGAAAAATAAAAAGATCGCACACACGTTATAAATTCTCTTTATTCCACACTTGTATCAAGAAGCCCCAAAAACAAAAAAAAACCACATGAAAAGTGACATTTAAATCATTGATTAACAAATTAATTATCTTACACTTGAGCTTAATCAGTTACTAAGTTTAAGTTGTATATTCATTATACTTTAATGATACATAATAAATAAAATAGATTTATCCGATTACATATTTATTTACTGCATCAACATTCTCCCCGGCCGTGAACGAAGTTCTCAAATACGCAATTCGCCTCACTGCATACTGGCGCTGTCGAAATTTTCGTTTGTCCCACTGTCTGTTCATCTCTGCCACTGCCATTCTCCGTGTCTTCTGTTTTGGTTTTTCGGTTTCGACTATTGTGAAGAGATTTATTAGTAGACAGAAAGGGACAACACACGATGACGAAAACGAGAAAACATAAATTACGACGATACGAGTGAGAGGTATTTGCTTGCTTGGCTTGCATTGTTTTGCTTATCTCTTGTTGCGCTTTTATGTACATAGCTATGTACACACAAGGTCCGGGAAACTAATTTGCGTTAACGTCGATGCGCAGCGTCGCAATTAATTATTAAATCAAAAGATTTCGTATTAAATCGGGTGTAAAGTGCGTGTAATATTAATTTCACTTGTGTTTCATTCGTGGAGTGAATTTGCAAAATGATTGCTGAATTTGAAGGGTGAGTTTCGGTGTCGGATTTCAATTCATTCTCACCGATATTTACTTCTTATGTTGTTGTTGTTATTAGTGGAGTGTACTGTGAATGACTTGTGTCTGTCGATGAGATCTATTGTATGAGATCTATCTATTAAATCGATTTAAATCGATAAAATGTTATTGGACTGTATGCATAATAAGTTAAATTGTAAATATGTATGTTTTTTTTATGTTTTGATTGCGAGAAAGTGCATATTGAGTGAGTGTGTGTGTGTGTTCGGTTTTCAATAGAATATTTTCATTTCGCGTTGTGCGCTTGTAGCTAGGCCGAGTGCGAATTAGAACGATTGCATGCGCGAGAATGAGTGCGCATGAGGTTTGTGGAAATTCAATTTCGCTGTTTGTTTTGACTATTGTTTTCGTGTGTGGTGTATGAGTAATATGTCATGCGAGTTAATGTCGTGCAATATTTGTGTCGTGTTAAGTTTGAGTTTATGTGGATTTTGCACGAATTATAATTATTTGCATGTTTGATGATAAATTGGGTAAATACATATATTGTAAATTGTTTCAAATTGTTTCAGGCAAAAGCCTAATGAATTAATTTAGTGTGGTGTTTGGTTTTTTACCTTATGTGCGTGTACGATGAGTTTGCCGTTAACCAGCTTCAAAATGAATCTTCTGAGGCGATTTCGTTGCTGGGTAAAGAACAAATTTTGTTGATCGATGTTTTGAACTCTCGTGTTTTGGAAAGATCCGAAGTTTTTACTGTGACAACTCGCACGAAATTGTCGTTTCCATGGTGTAGTTTCGTGATCCGTGCTAGTCTCCATTTTGCAGGCGGAAGTCTATCGTCGCGTAATAACACCAAGTCCCCTTCCTTGGGTGTTTGTTCCTGTGTCTTCGTCCATTTCGGTCGCTGCTGTAGACGCGTGAGATATTCAGTGCTCCATCTCTTCCAGAACGTCTGCAATAGTGCCTGAACTCTCTTCCACCTGTCGAGGTACGTTATGTTGTCGGGATTGTACTCAGGTTGTGGTGGCGTAACTAATGGTGCTCCGATGAGGAAGTGACTCGGTGTTAAAGCTCGAAGGTCGTTGATTTCCTCTGATACCGGGCAGAGAGGTCTAGAATTAAGACACGCTTCTATTTGCGTTAAAAGCGTGCTAAGTTCTTCGTACGTGAGTACCTGGGTGCCAGCGACTCTTTTTAAATGGAATTTAATCGACTTAACGCCGGCTTCCCGCAATCCTCCAAAGTGGGGTGTAGCGGGTGGATTAAAGTTCCAAGCAGTTCCTTCGTTTGCAAGTGTCTCTGCAAATTCCTTCCAATCGAATTTGGCTTCCTTTAATAGTTTTTTCAGTTCTGTGTTTGCCCCAACGAAATTAGTGCCACAATCACTATACATCGCAGAGCAGAGGCCTCTTCTTGCGGTGAATCTGCGGAAAGCTGCTAGGAACGCCTGTGTTGTGAGATCACTTACTGTTTCTATATGTATAGCCTTAGTGGCCATACACACGAAGATTGCAAAATATCCCTTCAGTATTTTTGCGTTTCTTCCTCTCCACGCCTTGACATCTATAGGCCCAGCATAATCCACACCTGAATGCGTAAATGGCCTAGACATCCTTACGCGAGAAGCAGGTAGATTCCCCATCAGCTGCCCCATCGGTTTTGGTTTGTACCTGAAACATATGTTGCACCCATGAATATATTTCTTAACAGCATTTTTGATGCCGCAGATCCAAAACCTTTGACGCAGGTAGGGAACCATCTTCTGGACTCCTCCGTGTAGTGTCCTGTGGTGGGCACCTGCTATGACGATCTTCGTGTAGTGGTGTGTCGTCTCCAAAAGTATGGGGTGCTGCTGGTCATATCCGAGATCCGCATGTTGTAGCCTGCCTCCAACGCGTACTACTCCTTGCTCATCAATGGTCGGGTTCAGAGCTTTCACCCCTTTCGCACTCCCGATTTTGGCCCTCATATCACTTGGAAACATTTCCAACTGCACGACTCGAACTATCGCTACCATTGCTGAGCGCAATTCCAACGGAGTTAGCGGGTCCATTGCTAGGATAGCCTCAGTTAATTCCAGCTTCGAAAGAAGGCGCCTTTTCCCATTTGCAGGTTTCATTCGCAGATTGGAAACGTATCTCTTGCAGTAGGCGATGACTCTAGTAAGCATTGTAAGTGTCGAGTGTCTCTGGATTGCTTCACGGACGTAGTTGGTTTCGCTCGTTACGTGATGTGCTCTCGCTGAACGGCTTCCTTCTTCAGTCTCAAAAGTGGGCTGGTGAGGAACATTGAAATTCCAGGTGTCATGCAGAAAGAGAGGGCCTTTCCACCAGAGATCACACTGCAGCAGTCGTGATGGGAACACTCCCCTGGAGGCTATATCAGCTGGATTCTGTTCGGAGGGAATGTGCATCCAGCTCTCGATGTCAGTGAGCTTCTGAACTTCAGCTACTCGGTTTCGCACAAAAGTTTCCCATCTGGATGGAGCTGCCCTGATCCAGCACAACGTAATCTCCGAGTCAGTCCATGCATACGTCTTGCAAGTCTTCAACTTTAGTGCTCTGGCAGTTTCATACAGCAACTTAGCCAGCAAAACGGCGTCACACAACTCCAAGCGAGGAAGAGTCACTGATTTTAGTGGGGCTACCTTGGTCTTTGCCATCAGCAGATTCATGTGGATATTGTTGTGCTGATCCAACACCCGCAGGTAAGTCGCCGCTGCATAAGCCTTTTCTGAAGCATCACTAAATCCGTGTATTTCCAGATTGCTGCCATCCATCACTGTCCGGATCCATCTCGGAACTCGGAGCTTTTCAATCTCAGGCAGCTCTTGACGGAACAAGATCCATTCTTCCTGAATGTCCTGGGGTATGTGTGTGTCCCATTTAAGTCCTCTGGTCCAAAGATCCTGCATCAGCATTTTGGCCTTGACTATGCATGGAGACAGCCAACCAAGTGGATCGAACAACTTGGCAATTGATGACAAAACTGTCCGTTTCGTGATCTCCGCTTCCTCTTGATGAGACACTTGGTAAGAAAACGAATCACACAAAGGCAACCATTTCATACCCAAGGTTTTCACATGGCTGGCTTCATCAAATGGCACTGAGAAATCCACTTCTCGATATTCGGCTGGTATCCCATGCAGAACCTTGTTTGTGTTGCTGGTCCACTTTCGTAAGTTGAAACCTGCTGATTTAAGAACTTTTATCACCTCATCTCTTTTTTCTAGGGCCTGTTCAACTGTATCTGCGCCAGTTATAACATCGTCCACGTATGTGTCTTCGCGTAGAATGGATGCTGCAAAAGGGGAATCGGCTTTTACATCTTCAGCAAGCTTGAGTAGGACACGGATCGCAAGATACGGCGCTGAAGCTGTCCCAAACGTCACGGTCTCTAAGCGATATGTCTTTACTCTTTGCTCTGGACTGTTTCTCCAGAAGATAAGCTGGTAGTTCGTATCCCTTGGATCAATGCGGATTTGGCGGTACATCTTCTCCATATCCGCGGTAAAAGTAAAAAAATGTCTTCTCCAACTCAGAATGACGTCGATAATGTTGTTTTGCATTTTAGGTCCTACCATCAAGTGTTCATTTAAAGAAGAGCCAAAAGAAGTCTTAAAGGTCGCATCATACACAACCCTCAACTTTGTGGTGGTACTGGATTCTTTAAAGACAGCATGATGTGGGATGACATAATGGTAAGGTGATGCAAATACTTCCTTTGGGTTCTTTAGTTCAGTCATATGGCCGAGTTGTATGTATTCTTCCATGCATTTTGAATATCCTTCCTGTAGTGTAGAGTTAGTTGCCAATCTCCTTTCCAATTGATAGAAGCGTCTGAGCGCTCCATGTTGCGACGATCCTAAACCTGGATGTTTATTTCCTTTGAAAGGAAGACGAACCTGATACCGGCCATCGGCTAAACGCTGTGTGTGTGTGGTAAAGTGTCGTTCGCATGCCGCGTCTTCGGCTGACACGTACCTTTCGAAGGGCTGTTCCTCGATTTCCCAAAACCTTTGAAGCTGGGTGTCAAGATCGAAAACTTGCATAAAGTTTCTTATTGATCGAGGTGCGGCAGGGGCTTTACCCAACAAAATCCATCCAAGTAACGTTTTTTGCGCGACTGGTGCTGTGAAGTTGTCTTCCCTTATGACGTCTGGTAACAGAATTTCAGCATAGACATCGCTTCCTAACAGAATATCTACGGTGGCTGGAGTGTGATACCTGGGGTCGGCTAACTTAAGTCCATTTATATGCGTCCATTTTTCGAAGTCAATTTTTTGGGCCGGAAGAAGCCCAGTCAGGGCCTTGAAGACTAGTGCTCGGGTACTGCCTTCGTATGTTGAGTGCAGTGAGCCGAAGGACAAATCAACATAGTTCTCGCATGCTCCGCTGCTGACCTTCCCCAGCCCTGAGACTTCAATAAATGTACGCTTCTTTTGAAGCCCTAGCAACTGAACAGCTGCTCCGGTGATAAATGTTGCTTCGGAGCCTGGGTCAATCAATGCCCGCAGATTGAAATACTGTCCCGTAGCAGCTCGAACTTTTACTAACGCAGTAGCCAATACAACCTGTGTATTTGTGTTGTGCTGTGTATGGTAGTTATTAAGCGCTGTACTGGTTGAGGGTTGAGGTTCGCTAGGGTGAAACGGTGGTGCATTAGGGTTACTTATTGGGTTTTCAAAGAGCTGTGTGTTTGTGTTGGGTTGTGTAGAAACCTGATTTGTATGTGTGTATGTATGGGGTGGATGAGAGTGTATGAACTGATGTTGTGAAGTGCTATGGTGTGGTGTATGAGTGGACTGCATTGTGTGGTGACCTGTTGGATGTGATGACATATGTGAAGGTTGCAAGTTTCGATCCGGGTTGTGCTGGTTATGCAACAGTGAGTGATGCCTCTGAGCGCAGAAATAACAGCATACACGGCTTGGGCATTGCTGTGTGTGGTGACTGTATGCCAAACAGTTCTCACATATACCGAGTCTACCTACCGCACTGACCCGATCACTCACTTGCATCCCCAAAAACATATTGCAATTCCGAAGGGAATGTTGGCCTTTGTTGCACACGCCGCAACTATACTGCTGTTTCTGCTTCGGTCTTGTGGTGAACGCATTCTTTGCCATCTGTTTGTTTTGCCCCTCAGGTTTGAATGGTTTTTGCTGTTGTTGATCCACTGCTTCCAGAGTTCGAAATCTGGCTTCCAAAAAATCAGTAAACTCAGCTAAAGTAGGAAGGTCCTTTTTTGATCCCAGCTTCTCTTCCCACAACTGCTGAGTTATCGCTGGCAGTTTCTGCAACATAATGTAGACAACAATTACATCCCAATCCTTTATTATCACGCCCAGATTCGTCAGAGCATGCAGGCACTCAGTGGATACGTCCAGCAGCCTCTTTAAGGTGCTGGACCCTTCGACACTGAGAACGGGTTGTCCAAAGAATAACTTCAGCTGCGTGTTTACCAGAACGCGATGTGGTCATACCGGTTATTGAGAATGCTCCAGGCCTTTTCGTAGTTACCATTGTCCAAGCTTAGATGTTGTAGTAACCTTTCCGCCTCACCAGTGATGCTGGACTTCAAATAATGAAGTTTCTCAATTTCGGTCAACGTAGAGTCATTATGTACCAATGACTGAAAAATATCATGAAATGGCCTCCAGTTTTCATAACTTCCAGCAAATGAAGGCAGATTGATCTTTGGAAGCCGAAGATCATGACGCTTATTCGTTGAACCTTTTCCACTAGGATCGTTCGATGGCGTACTGGCGGAGCCGGAGACCTTCTCTAGATGATCCATAAGATTTCCACGGTAAGTTACATACAATTCCCGGATTGCCTCAAATGTTTCATCTATTTTAACGCTTTCAGCATCCGTGGCGCCTTCAACAGCTTCCCTGTTAACACTTACACTGTCTTGGAAATTAACTTCCAGAAGAGAAAGACGGCCCTGAAGGTAGTGCTTGGACGCTTTACATTCTTTGTGCGCCTTCTTGAAGTTGATCTCATCTTTGGCGATTTGGCCCAATAGATTCTTAAGTATTTTTACGCTCATATTGATTTTGTGCAGTAAGATTTATAGCAAGATAAAGTCAATATACTAATTGTGCAAGCCAAATACCTACTCACTCACCTGTATACTGCGTATATATGTATATGTCCAAAATCTTATAAATTTTTTTTTTTTTTTTTCGCGGCGCGGGAACCCGTTTGGCACTAAAAACTCGCAAATTTAGTCTTTTCTGTCTTCACTGTTCAATAGTGTACAAATTGTTTGTCACAATATTCGGCTCGATTGGACCAATGTTTCTTCTGTAATCACACTCTCTCTGTAAATTGTATAATTCCGATAGAAAAATAAAAAGATCGCACACACGTTATAAATTCTCTTTATTCCACACTTGTATCAAGAAGCCCCAAAAACAAAAAAAACCACATGAAAAGTGACATTTAAATCATTGATTAACAAATTAATTATCTTACACTTGAGCTTAATCAGTTACTAAGTTTAAGTTGTATATTCATTATACTTTAATGATACATAATAAATAAAATAGATTTATCCGATTACATATTTATTTACTGCATCAACACCTAGTATACGAGATTTAACTGTTGGTGTTACCAGGGCCTTAGTGGCTGCCTGGCTGTCTACGTAAATGGAAATATCCTCATGTGATAGTTCCAATACTCTGGCCTTTTCGGCGGCTATAAGTATTGCTAGGATTTCGGCTTGGAAGATACTGCATGTGTTCAGCAGTCTTCTGCTTGTTAGGATACCGAGTTTGTCAGAGCATACACCTGCTCCAGTACCCTCACTTGATTTGGAACCATCTGTGTAGATTGCTACCTCGGAGTTGGATATAACATTATTAATCTTCCAGTCCTCTTTGCTGGGAATGAGATTGGAGTAGTTCTGATTAAAGTCAAGAAAAGGTGTTATATGGTCTGTCATTCCTACACGGCATCCTAGTGTGTGTCGGATTGAGCTGTGCCCTGTGGATGGCATGCTTCAATTGCCTGTGGCTTGAAGTCTAATAGCGCTATTTGCTGCGCTTTCTTTTATAAAGAGATCTATAGGCGGAATGTTAAAGATTGTCTCTAACCCCATGGTAGGCGTAGATTTTAGAGCACCTGTAGTGACGAGACAAGCCAATCTATGTACCTTAGTTAAAGCTTTTATATTTGTCTGCTTGGTTATAGCTGGCCACGAAACGCAGCATTATAGGTGAGTATAGTTCTTGGTATGGCTGTGTAAAGCCAGTTTGGTATTTTAGGAGAAGGCCCCCATATATTCCCGCATATTCGGGTACACGTAGGGCTGTGTACGCCTTTTTTACTCTTTCTTCTGTGTTTGGATTCCAGCTTAGCTTACAGATATTTGGCACTTTAAGAAAACTGAAGAGTTGAGCCTTCGAGTGTTGGCAGCTCTACAACCGGTATCGGCCTCCTTTTCGTGAAGAGGACGAGCTCTGTTTTTGACGGGTTGACGCTGAGACCACATGACCCGGTCCATCGGCTTAGTTCCTTCAGCGCATCTTGCAACAGATCAACAAGTGTTGGCAGGAATTTTCCACGCACTATGAGCACTTAAGATAGTCTCCTTCAAACGAGGGCAATTTTAATCTTTCGAGACGTAGAAGACCTTTTCATTTCCATTCGTTTTTAGAGCCTGGTTGCTTTGGACTAGTGCGCGTTGCTAAGTCTTATACTGATTCATCGCTGCTTTAAACGTCGTTAGAAGATTCATGGCAATTTCTTGGTATTCCTTGATGCCTGGTAGTCCTTGACTAACCTGTCGTTGTGGTGCTTGAGATTGTAAACCCTTGGGTGTAATTCCTCACAACTGTTCCACGTCTTATTTAATTCTTCCAGGCGGACCTCAAAGTGTTGGATTTGCGGCGATCTTTCGGATCCTTCCCATAATTGGCCTTGATCCGATCAATGGTGTCGAAGTTCAATTTATGCAAAGTTTCGACTGACGATTCTACCATGTTGCGTTACTTAGGGTTCAGGAGATTGAAATCGAAGAGAATGCTGTCGCACTGTGCTTTCATAGCTCGTTGGGTTTTTTTTTAATTCGCTCATAGCTGAGTGAGAACGCGTTGTAGCAGCTCTGCTCTATAGGCTTAATGATGGCATAGTGTGGGTTTGTTATCCTTGTGCTCCAGGTGCAGGATCCGGCTCGAAGGACCAATGTTGTTTTGGTGGGGTTTCGTATTAGAAATCCCTTTGCAAAAATCCTTGGGATAGTTGCACAATATAATGTTGATTTAATTAGAAAATCCTTGGGATTGTTCTGTGGAAGAAAAGGGTTAATGTAAATGAAGCCTCCTTGGTTTCGATATTTCAACTCATTTATTACTTCTACCTTGTGGCTATTTATACAATTTCATAAGCCTAGCTTACTTCCCACCTAAACAATTTCATACCTAACATATTTCCTACATAAGCAATTTCTTAACCTATTTTCATGTTAATGACTTATCTCTACGTAATTGGCTAAATGTACAATATAACTTAATCCTATAATGCTTACGCTAGTTTATAGCTACATACATATCCACATTATTACGTTCTTACGTTCAACATTCATTTATTTTATTCCTACATTCTACAAATTAATTTTTTAATATTAAACTGCAGTGTCGCCGCTGCTGGTCGTTGTCCATTGTACTTGGTCAGCATTTTGACGTACGGTGAATATAAATGCAGCAGTACAATGCACTGCAGGTCGTTGCTGCTGGTTCGTTGAGTAATTCGAGTCAGCATTGTTGGCGTGCGTATGTGGGTCATTATTTCGGCTACGATGGTTTTGTTTACATAGAGAGTCATCTTTTCTAAGAAAGGATTCACCTAAGAACGGTGTTTTCTTTTTACTTTACTTTGCATTCTTTTCAATATTATAAGTGCAAGAAAAAATTTAAAAGAATGCAAAGTGAAGTAAAAAGAAACAAGTGGGAAAGTGCAACAGTGGGTATGCAAAAGCTTCAATCCATTTACGACGGATTGCAAAATACCCGACCATACCAAAAAGAAAACTGCCACGCCTCCAAAAAGTGGGCGGGATATAAAAATATAACTGTTGAATGCTTTATACTAGGTGGTTGCATACATTTTGGCCTAAAACTCAGCCTTTTTAACTAAAAAAATCACTTTTTTTAACGCCACGCCCACAAAAGTGGGCGGAGGCACATACAATATATACATAAAAGTTAGAAAATGCTAATATCTACAGCCTATTTCATATAATTTGTTGTCAAATTTCATATAAATTTATTAAAAAACAGTTAATTTAATCTAAAATCCCTTAAAAAGTGGGCGTGGCCAATAAAAAAGCTAAACATTTTTGGCTACCTTTAAGACAATTATAATGCAATGTTACGTACCAAAAATGGATGCGCTAGCGCCATTGTTACATAGCTAATTTGCAAAAAGTATTTTTTTAAATTAGAGATGGTCGCACATACAGGCGGATTCAGCTTATTTTCAAACTTGATCTGAAGGACTGGACTTCCAACCAACCCACAAAATTTCAGCGTCGGGGTCTACGCTGATTATTTCACTGCGTTACAAACTATACATCAAACTAAATATACCCTGGGTCGGGTATAAACACCTTTTTTGGGTGAATCCCTTCTTAGAAAAGAATCTTCACGATCTAGAGGAACATTTATTAAAATATATTTTGTGGGACACTCAACTTTAATCCTTTTTACACACTAAATATTCTTTTTTTATGAAAACAATTTGCGCGTGGCAAACATTTGCAAACTATAGTTTGCAAACATTTGCAAACTATGGTAGGTGTAGTATAATATTAATACTAATGACTTTTCGGCTTTTGCAATACTTTGACTGTGAATTTTTTGGCTTAATGTGAATTATATCTGTTACGTTTACGTGCACCTAGTACCTGTCTTTATTGAGAAAACAATGAATCGAAGCAAAATTTTTTTAGAAAATTATTGAAAAAATTATTTTGAAAATAGAATTGAAACTACATAAATACATATATCCAATGAATTATTCTAGTGTGACGCACATTTCCTATTTTGGCATTCCTCAAAAGAACAAAAACGAACATAAGTCCCTTTTTTAGCAAAAATCCATCATAGCTTTTCCGTGCACGTCATCACACAGCGGAGTCAGCCGATAGACTATCGCCCTGGTCTGGAACCACACACACAGTAGATACACAAATTCCAGTTTCTCGTCAAGACAGCACTGTAAAGCCGAAAATCAAGATAGAATTGTCTGACGATAGTCTTGCCGAAAAGAATCCCAATTATTCGTGTCAGAAATTTTTCTATACATATTCCTCGCCTGGAGATCGGCAAGACGAATCCATGACTTAAGGAGACACTACAGTAAGGGCATATGATCGAGACTGAATTCCGATTCGAATGAGCCATGTCCGTCCGTCTGTCTGTATGTCACACGTTTTTAGGCCTTCAATTTTAAGCTAGGGAGCTGAAATTTGACACATAGGTTCACTGTCAT
Organism: Neoascia interrupta; assembly: GCA_947623515.1. NCBI lineage: Eukaryota > Metazoa > Arthropoda > Insecta > Diptera > Syrphidae > Neoascia > Neoascia interrupta. The sequence continues at coordinate 95,150,546 of OX392462.1, read as the reverse complement.
CCGAATTTGTAAAAGTGTAACAATTTTTTGAGTCCGCCCACAGATACGCCCACAATGGGCGCAATTGTGCAACTACCTCCATAGCTTTCAAAGCTGTAAGACGTCTTAAAAGCATTAAATTTGGTATTTATACCCTATCTCATAGGATCGGTGGTATATTAAGTTTGGCTTGTGATCGAGACTGAATTCTGAATCGAATGAGCCATGTCCGTCCGTCCGTCCGTGTGTCGGTAGTTTTTAGGGCTTAAATTTTGAGCTAGGAGCTTGAAACTTAACATCTGTTCTTCCTAGGTCCCGAAGCACAGATACGCCCACAATCGGTGCAATTGTGCAACTACCTCCACAGCTTTCAAAGCTGTAAGACGTCTTAAAAGCCTTAAATTTGGTATTTATACCCCATCTCATAGGGTCGGAGGTATATTAAGTTTTTATTTCCACGTACATTTAAGCGTAACTCGGAAATATCTGCGCCCCTTTTAAAAGCTTGCGCTTCTTATAAAACGTCATAAAACAACAATAACATCAGCAATTTACAATGTGGGATAGGATGGGGTATTCAACGGTCCCTTTTACGGATTGTAACTTCTGCGTACACACTGTATAACTTACTCACTGGTTCAAATGCAGTTTTCTCAATATTTTTGCCCAAAATTGAAAAAAAATTGCTTCATATTTCATGTAGAAAATGCTTAGTTCTACTTTTTTTTTATTCAAGACTTTGGGGCACGCCCATATTTGGAAACGGCATTGAAGAGAAACCTAAAATTTTCGAGAAAAACGTAATTTCGACTGGACTTGAGCCTAATATGTATAGGAAAGCATGAAACAAAAAAAAATTAGCAAGTTGGGTAAATCAGACCTTATACCAGATTTCCTTTTTACAAAGTTACTCGACCTAGAAAGAACAACGACCTTTCTATCTCTCAGTAGAAATTTCATAAGAACACTCGTTGGTGTAGTCACGGGACACTGCACCATTGGTGTCATGGCTTCACGAATGGGAATCTTTGCGAACGACTACTGCAGAAGCTGTAGGGATGAAGAAGAAATAGAGTCTATCGAAAACTTTCTCTGCCACTGTCCAACTCTCCAAGAACGACGACTTACCTTTTTAGGAGTCAAGTTTTTTGGCAACCTGGATGACCTGACAGGAATATCACTACTAGACCTTAAAAGATTTATTAAAAGATCAGGCTGGTTTAGTTAACAAGACATATGTCCAACGACATGTCTTGACCATTTCAAAGACCATGTTTGTCTACCTTACAAGGGTAATCTTAAGGGGCAAATCTTGCCACCGAGTGAACTGCAACCGAATGAATGCAAACAACCCTTCCAACCTAACAAAACCTAACCTATACAAAGTTTTAAGCCACGCCCACTTTAAGGAGTCGATTTTTAAAAAATATTGAATTTTTACATACATTTAAGGGTACTTGGAAATATCTGTGTTATAATTGATATTTTTAATTAGCGGCGGTTGAATCACGAACCTTTTCGAGGTTTGCACTACTTATCAAATGTCAAAAAATAACAAAAAATCAGCATTTTACAATGTGGGATAGGATGGGGTATTCAACGGTCCGTTCTACGGACTGTAACTTCTGCGTACATACTGTAGCACTTACTCACTGGTTTTTATTATACCCCATCCCATAAGGCCTTCAATTTTAAGCTAGGGAGCTGAAATTTGGCACATAGGTTCACTGTCATCCGAAGCAGTACAAGTGTAACAATTTTTTTGAATCCGCCCACAGATACGCCCACAATCGGTGCAATTGTGCAACTACTTCCATAGCTTTCAAAGCTGTAAGACGTCTTAAAAGCCTTAAATTTGGTATTTATACCCTATCTCATAGGATAGGAGGTATATTAAGTCTGGCTTGTGATCGAGACCGAATTCTGAATCGAATGAGCCATGTCCGTCCGTCCGTCCGTCCGTGTGTCGGTAGTTTTTAGGCCTTAAATTTTGAGCTAGGAGCTTGAAACTTAACATCTGTTCTTTCTAGGTCCCGAAGCACAGAAACGCCCACAATCGGTGCAATTGTGCAACTACCTCCATAGCTTTCAAGGCTGTAAGACGTATTTATACCCCACCTCATAGGATAGGAGGTATATTAAGTTTGGCACATAGTTTGTAACTATAGTTTGTAACCCCCAAGACATTAAGGGCTTGTGATCGAGACCGAATTCTGAATCGAATGAGCCATGTCCATCCGTCCGTCCGACTTTCCGACCGTCCGTCCGTGTGTCGGTAGTTTTTAGGCCTTAAATTTTGAGCTAGGAGCTTGAAACTTAACATCTGTTCTTTCTAGGTCCCGAAGCAGTACAAGTGTAAAAAAATTTTGAAAGCCTCCCACTGACACGCCCATTTTACTTATTAACATGAAAATTCAAAGTTGTCGTAGGAAGCTGAAATTTGGTACGCGTTCCCCTCGCTTAAGTGTATTGTGATTGACATTTCAAAAAAAGGCAAAACCCGCCCACTTTTGCGCGTGGTCATATTTCATTTGAATTTTATTAAACGGTTTTAATTCGATATATTTTCTTTGAATCCAAAAAACTTGCGCTACAAAATGCTCAGATATGTGTAAAAGCTATCAACTGAAATGTATAAATTTTTGCCATGCCCACTTTTGGGTGCGTTTTTAAGTATAAACCTAATTTTTAATGGGAAAATGCAATCAACACGTGTATACCACTTCTGATAAAAAATATAAACAAAAAAACGATGTAATTGAAAAGGGGTGGATGCCACGCCCCTTTCTTCGGGAGAAAATTCTTAACTGAGAAATTCTAAATACAATTGAAGTTAAATGAAACCGAAATTTAACAACCAAGATTTATGACACAATTCGGAGCTTGACAGTCGTCAATTGGGATGGGGTATCCAACGATTCGCCTAAGCGGATTGTAAACCTCCCACTAGTTTTCATTTCTTTTATTCCATTTTCTTTTGATTCAGGCGCGAGGTTCTGATCTAAAGTGATGGATAATAGATAACCCTTCCACCCTACTGCATTCCTAACAGTCCGCTTGTGGGGTACGCCGATTTGACCTCAGAATACCGAGAGGCCGCACGGTCTTAGATCTCTTCGTATTTGAGGCCAAATAACAGTTCTACATTTTGTTCATATAAGACTTTGGGAAGTACGTTAGGTAAACGAAACTTCAGCCTAGATTTCGTTTATATAAAGTTTTTAGGTACGCCGGCTTTTAGAGGTCGATTTTTCAAAAATATTGAATTTGAAGTAAAAAATTGCATTTTACGTACATTCAGGCGTAACTTGGAAATATCTGTGGAAACGTCTTATTTTTGATAGTTTGTAATAAGGGGCGATTGGACCTAGTCCCTTTTCAAAGTTTGCATTACTTATAAAATGCCAAAAAATAACCATGCCATCAGCATTTTACGATGTGGGATAGGATGGGGTATTCAACGGTCCGTTTTACGGAATGTAACTTCTGCGTACACATTGTAGCACCTACTCACTGGTTAGTATCTCCTTTTTATTGCAAGATATACAAAACAAAAATTTAATTGCCTTACATCCCATAGTGGGCGTGGCATTGACTTAAATGTTAATTTTTCAAATGCGTTTTATTCAATATTTTGGTTCCAAATCGAAAAAAATTTACTCAATATATTATGAAGAAAACATTTCTACATTCTTTCTACACAGTTTCTACACAATACATTTCTTTCTAAACAGTTCTATATTTCGTTCATACAACACTTTGAGCCACGCCCACATTTCAAGGCAGAATTGAAGAAAATCATAAAAATTTTCAGAAAAACGTAATTTCGACTGGCCTGAATAAAAAAAGAAATAACAATTAAGATAAACGGAATTTTATTCTAGATGTCGTTTATACAAAGTTTTTAGCCACGCCCCTTTTAGAGGTCGATCTTTCAAAAATATTGAATTTTAACCAAAAAATTGTATTTCCACGTACATTTAAGCGTAGCTCGGAAATATCTGCGCCCCTTTTAAAAGCTTGCGCTTCTTATAAAACGTCATAAAACAACAATAACATCAGCAATTTACAATGTGGGATAGGATGGGGTATTCAACGGTTCCTTTACGGACTGTAACTTCTGCGTACACACTGTAGAACTTACTCACTGGTTCAAATGCAGTTTTCTCAATATTTTTGCCCAAAATTGAAAAAAAATTGCTTCATATTTCATGTAGAAAATACTTAGTTCTACTTTTTTTTATTCAAGACTTTGGGGCACGCCCATATTTGGAAACGGCATTGAAGAGAAACCTAAAATTTTCGAGAAAAACGTAATTTCGACTGGACTTGAGCCTAATATGTATAGGAAAGCATGAAACAGAAAAAATTAGCAAGTTGGGTAAATGAGACCTTATACCAGATTTCCTTTTTACATAGTTACTCGACCTAGAAAGAACAACGACCTTTCTATCTCTCAGTAGAAATTTCATAAGAACACTCGTTGGTGTAGTCACGGGACACTGCACCATTGGTGTCATGGCTAAACGAATGGGAATCTTTGCGAACGACTACTGCAGAAGCTGTAGGGATGAAGAAGAAATAGAGTCTATCGAAAACTTTCTCTGCCACTGTCCAACTCTCCAAGAACGACGACTTACCTTTTTAGGAGTCAAGTTTTTTGATAACCTGGATGAATATCACTACTAGACCTTAAAAGATTTATTAAAAGATCAGGCTGGTTCAGTTAACAAGACATATGTCCAACCATATGTCTTGACCATTTCAAAGACCATGTTTGTGTACCTTTCAAGGGTAATCACAAGGGGCAAATCTGGCCACCGAGTGAACTGCAACCGAGTGAATGCAAACAACCCTTCCAACCTAACATAACCTAACCTATACAAATTTTTTAGCCACGCCCACTTTTAGGAGTCGATTTTTAAAAAATATTGAATTCTTACATACATTTAAGCGTAAATTGGAAATATCTGTGTTATAATTGATATTTTTAATTAGCGGCGGTTGAATCACGACCCTTTTCGAGGTTTGCACTACTTATCAAATGCCAAAAAATAACAACAAAATCAGCATTTTACAATGTGGGATAGGATGGGGTATTCAACGGTCCGTTCTACGGACTGTAACTTCTGCGTACATACTGTAGCTCTTACTCACTGGTTTTTATTATACCCCATCCAATAGGATAATAAGTATATTAAGTTTGATTCATAGTTTGTAACACAGCGAAATAATCACCGTAGACCTCCAAGACCTTAAGGGCATATGATAGAGACCGAATTGTTAGTCGAATGAGCTATGTCCGTCCGTCCGCCCGTGTGTCGGTAGTTTTTAGGCCTTAAATTTTGAGCTAGGAGCTTGAAACTTAATATCTGTTCTTTCTAGGTGCCGAAGCAGTACAAGTGTAAAAATTTTCAAAATCCGCCCACTGACTTAATAACACTTTACTTAATAGCATGAAAATTCAAAGTTGTCGTAGGAAGCTGAAATTTGGTACGCGTTCTCCTCGCTTAAGTGTTTTGTGATTGACATTTCAAAAAAAGGCAAAACCCAACCCCTTTTGGGCGTGGTCATATTTCATTTGCATTATTATAAACGGTTTTCGATATATTTTGTTTGAATCCAAAAAATTTGCGCTACAAAATCTTCAGATATGTGTGAAAGCTATCAACTGAAATGTATAAATTTTTGCCATGCCCACTTTTGGGGGCGTTTTTAAGTATAAACCAAATTTTTAATGTGAAAATGCAATAAACACGTGTATACCACTTCTGATAAAAAATATAAACAAAACAAGTGAGAAAGTGCAACAGTGGGTATGCAAAAGCTTCAATCCATCTACGACGGATTGCAAAATATCCGACCATACCAAAAAAAAAACTGCCACGCCTCCAAAAAGTGGGCGGGATATAAAAATATAACTGTTGAATGCTTTATACTAGGTGGTTGCATACATTTCGGCCTAAAACTCCGCCTTTTTAACTAAAAAAATCACTTTTTTACATACAATATATGCATAAAAGTTAGAAAATGCTAATATCTACAGCTTTTGTCATATAGTTTGTTGTCAAATTTCATATATATTTATTGAAAACAGTCATTTTAAGCTAAAATCTCTTTAAAAGTGGGCGTGGCCACTAAAAAAGCTAAAATTCTTTGGCTTCCTTAAAGACAATTATAAGGCAATGTTACGTTTTTTTTTTTTTTTTTTTGAATACTAGGATGGACGGAGACTAAAACTCCAAAATCTTTCAAAGATACCAATACGCCCACTATAGCAGGTACATAATACCGAAGTAGCCGATATTGGTTATGCCCGATTTCCACGTGCTAAAAAACCACCCATTTATGAGAGACACTATGAAACTGCCAGAACGCACTTCATAGTAGTAAATTTTCGCTCTCTCATAATACTTCTTGACTACAACTAAGTTAACTTAACAAGTAGTTTACGCTTCCATAGTGTTGATCGCATTGAATAGGTTGCTTTCCAGTGAATGCACCTACTAGGCCGTTCATTCATGCGGCTTCACCCTACGTCGCTAGATCGAAGGGTCTTGTTCTTTGTAGTCGTCGCTCGTTGTTAACATCGTTAAGAGTCTCGTTTAGAGTACGTATCATTTCATTGTTGCAATGAACATGAAGGCGAGCATTTAGCTTTCGAGCGAAGTTTGTTACTTCTTCGCCCACGGTAGCTATTCCTAAATCTCTGTGAATATCACTATTCCTAATATACCATGGAGCATTCACAATTGCTCTTAGTGTCTTGTTTTGGAAAGTCTGCAACATGGACATGTTGCTCGGCTTGGTACAACCCCAAAGTTGTATACCGTATGTCCAGGACGGCTTTAACACCTGTCTGTACAAGAGCAGTTTGTTATATGTGCTTAATTTCGAAAATCTTCCGATAAGCCAATACATTTCCCTGAGCATAATCTCGAGCTCGTCACGCTTCTTCTTTACGTGTGGTTTCCACCTTAGTTTAGCGTCCAGTGTCATCCCTAGATACTTCGCTTCATTTGCATAAGGTATTTGTACAGAATTTATGAACAGAGGCAAATTGTTAACCCTTCTATAAGTGAACTTCACATGCGTAGACTTGTTCTCGTTAAGAGCGATTCGCCAAGTCTTCGTCCAGACACAAATTCTGTCCAATGCTCGTTGGAGGTTTCTCGTTGATGACTCGACTGATTCACCTGTTGCCAGGATGGCCGTATCGTCCGCAAACGTGGCCACGACTGTCTCGTCATCTAGAGGTATGTCTCTTGTGTAGAGCAGGAACAGGGTCGGACCGAGGACGCTTCCCTGGGGTACGCCAGCCCGAATTTGCTTGAAACTCGAGTATTCACTACTACACCTAACACGAAAGAGTCTGCTTTTAAGATAATTTTCCAATATTTTAAACATGTCTTCCGGCAAGTTTTGCCGTAGCTTATATTTCAAGCCCTCGTGCCATACCTTGTCGAAGGCTTGCGATACGTCGAGGAAAGCACTTGAACATATTTTTTTCCCTTCTAAGGCTTTTTCAATTTCATGCGTTATTCTGTAGACTTGATCTATTGTGGAATGGTTAGGTCTGAAACCGAATTGATGATCCGGGATCAAGCGTCTTTCTGCAATTATTGGTTGTAATCGCTTCAGCAGAAGTTTCTCGAATACTTTCGATATTATCGGCAGGAGCGATATGGGCCTATAAGATTTTTTATCATTTGCGCATTTCCCCGGTTTAGGAACCATAATGACTCCAGCAACTTTCCATTGTCTTGGAACGTATAGAAGTCTAAGAGAAGCGTTTATCATATAAAGTAGCTTGACTAATGCCTTTTTTGGTAGCTCTTTCAATATTTCGCCAGTGATCAGGTCGTAACCCGGGGCCTTATTATTTTTAAGTTTGCTGATTGTCTGTCGGAGTTCAACTAACGAAACTTTTTTCATTCTAAAGCTACCAGGTTCCCCGTTGTTGTTTAGAACGTCAGCCAACGGCGGACCGTCGAAAGGCTTGAATGTTTCTTATAAATGTTCAGCAAACAAATTCGCTTTCTCTTTGTCTTCTCTTGCCCATTCGCTGTTAGCTTTTTTTATTGGTGCCGAGTGGATTATAGGTTTCTTGATATACTTAACTGCTTTCCACAGCGAGTAGTTTGAGCTCCTATCCGCCGACAAGCCTTCAAGGTATTCAGTGGTCTCACGATTTTTAAGATCTTGCAACATTCCTTTCAGTTTGTTAGAGAGGTGGTTCAATAGGGTTTTGTCTGGGGGGGCCCTCGTGCCTTGCCATCTCCTACGCGCTCTTCTCTTTTCACGAATCAATTCTTCGATTTCGAGCGGATATGTTTTACGTACATGCCCGTCGGTGCTAACTGCGTTCTTTTGGGACGAATTGTTGTTCCAAGCAGCGCTCTGAATTGCTTCAATGAATTTGTCAACTGCGGTTTCTAACTCGAAAGGAGTTTTCAATGGCACATTCAAGCCAACACCCTCCTTACAGTCCTTTCTGAAAGCGTCCCAGTTCATGTTTTTGCTAGCTAATCTAGGAGCTCTTTCTATTTTCGCCAGTCTTCCACCCATCTTCAAGATAACTCCTGAGTGGTCTGAGCAAAGATCATAACACTCTTCAATTCGCGTAAGGTATATGGGGTACCCTTTAGCGATGAAAAAATTGACAAGGTCAGGCTTTTTATTCCTATCGGTTGGCCAATATCTTGGCTTACCCGTGGAGAAAAAGTCCACCCCACGCTTCATACTATTTTTGTACAGTAATCTGCCTCTTGTTGAATTGCATCGTGAGCCCCAAAAAGTATGCTTCGCGTTAAAGTCACCCCCAATGATAAAATTGGACCCAATGAAGTCATACATACGATCAAGATCGTCTTCCACCAGTCTATATCCTGGCGGGAAATAACAAGATGCAATGTTATAATCTAAGCAGTCAATTTTTACAGAAACTGAACTGATCTGCATAGAGTCTAGCTCAACTTCTGTGTTCTTGAAGTGCTTTATGCAGTTCTTAATGTAGAGGGAGGATCCTCCTCTCGAATTTTGCGGAGGGTGATGTGCGTGATAGTCATTGCAACCTTTAAGTTTGGGTGTAGACCCGTTTTTAAGGTGAGTTTCCGTAATCATGCAAATATCAATATTGTTTTTCCGTAGAAATACTTCTAGTTCGTCTATTTTATTCAGAAAGCCGTTTACATTCGATGTTAGTATTTTAAGTAACTGTTTCATATTCATGTTCTCTTGTAATTTTTTCGAGGCTTAAACTCGAGCTTGCTCAGTTTGTCAAATATAACTTTGTTGATTTTAGTCTGATCCTCAAGTTTCTCCAAGATTACAGCGAGGATCTGAGACACTACATCTGTTGTGGGCGATCTTGCCTTGCTTTCGTTTGCCGCAACCTGTGCGTATGATTTCGGTGCGACCAGTGGTGGTTTCTCCGCTGCACTTGAACTGGCGCCGCTCTTTTGTGGAGCTTCTACGCCTTTTGTCGACGCCTCCTTTGCCAATCTTCCACTTTTGATCGGCTTTGGCGTCTTTGGAGTCTTTGGCTTAGGAGTTTCAGCAGGTTTTGGGCGTCCTAGGCTTTGATTCTGACCTCTAGTATTTTCCTTAAGAGGTTCTCGTCCCTTTTGCAGCTCTTTGGCTACTTCGCATCCTCGATAGTTCGCGGGGTGGTTTCCGTGGCAATTGGCGCAAACTGTTGGAGCCTTTATGTCAACTTTTCACTCTGTTGACAGGTGTTTTCCGGCACATTTCACGCAATGTGGTTCTTTTTGGCAGTAGGTACTTGTGTGCCTGAATTCTTGGTATCGCCTACACTGTGGTATCAGTCTATTGCCCTTTCGCATGGGTTCGATTTTAACCCTGATGTTAAGTATCATTTTGATTTTATAAATATCGTTTATGCTCTCAGTTCTTTCAAAGGAGAGCATAAAAATTGGAAGGGCGCGTCTGATCACAGTGTCCCTTTCTCCTTCCGTGCGTTGCTTTTCCTTTTTAATGATATTGACGGCGTCAATAATTTTAAGGCCTTTATTTTTTACGTCTTTTACAACGTCTTCTTTTGTGCATGATGGGTGGAGCCCCCTTGCAATGACTCGCAGTGGTTTTTCGTACTTATTTTGATAAGTATACCACTCGATTCTTTCTGCATTCAGTCTAAGAGACAGTGCGCGATAGGAATCGGCGTTGTCAACATTTACTTTCCACACGTTATTTCGGTGCGAGGTAAGCTTATAGTTTTCTGTTCTCACCGTGTTTGCAAGAAGGTTGCGCAATCTCCCAAAGTCTGCTATCCCGACGATGTTTATTGCGGGAGGTGGACGAATTTTCGCTTCTGGATTAGCCTTGTTTGAGCCAGAGGGCTTATCTTCTTTTTGTATTACTTCGGGAGAGGAATTCGCCTTTCGCTTCTTACTAGACCTTTTCCTTAAGACTGAATCGGTCTCAAGTGCAAGTTCGTCCTCGTCCGTGAAGTATTCGACTGCTGGTCGGTTCGGTGTTACACACTCTTTCGTTACCTCACAGTCTTTCGTTAAACGAGTATTATTAATATCCTCGTTTTCTTTTCGCAGAGAGTCAACTTCCATTTTTAGATCTTGGAAGAGTCGCTCCATTTCAATAAGCTTAGCTCGGAGTTCATTATTCTCCTTTTCTAAGCTCTTAATTTTCACAGAGTCCTGGTTTACCGGTGGACTGCTTTTTCCGGATATGTTCGATCTAGGTGGTGGTGATCGATTTAGTTTTGTCCTTTTCTCAAAAGGATTTATAAGCAATAAAAGGCTCTCCCCAGAATCCGTAGAGCCTGCCTCCGAAGAGGGTGGATTTTCCAGCATAGCTGGGCTGCCACCTGGGGTAATCAAATCTTTCGTTTTGTTCATTGCCATTTTTTTTTTTAACTTGTCGTTTTTATGAGAAATAGGTAAGTCACTTCTATTTTCATTTTTAAATACAGCCGCCCCTTTGGAGACAGACGCCGACCAGTGAGCCGCACAATGTGTGACAGACGCTTCTGGATTTTAATTTAACCTTCAGATTCATCTATAAGTTAAAACCTTACTGCCAAAAGTTGCCCCAAATGGAGCAGCATCGACAGCATCCGTTGAAACATTAAAGAATATTTCTTCCGGTGGATTTTAGTCGGCTCTTACGACAGGCATACCTTACCTCAAGGCTATTCTAACCCCGACCTTGCAGGGGTAATGTTACGTAATACGCAATGTTACGTATTAAAAATGAATGCACTAGCGCCATTGTAACATAGCTAAAATTTGCAAAAAGTATTTTTTTAAATTAGATATGATCGCACATACAGGCCTGTAGTGGGCGTGTGTGTAGGAGGATTCAGCTAATTTTCAAACTTGATCTGAAGGACTGGACTTCCAACCAATCCACAAAATTTCAGCTCTCTGCCTTAAAATTTAAGGCCTAAAAGTTGTTTATATATGGACGGACGGACGGACGGGCTTAATCGATTCTCCTGTCGGTCCCATTCATATCTCTAAAAGGTCTTAGGGGTCTACGGTGATTATTTCACTGCGTTACAAACTATACATCAAACTTAATATACCCTGGGTCGGGTATAAAAACGATGTAATTCAAAAGGGGTGGATGCCACGCCCCTTTCTTCGGGAGAGAATTCTTAACTGAGAAATTCTGAATACAATTGAAGTTTAATGAAACTGAATTTAACAACCAAGATTTATGACACAATTCGGAGCTTGACAGTCGTCAATTGGGATGGGGTATCCAACGATTCGCCTAAGCGGATTGTAACCCTCCCACTAGTTTTTTATTTCTTTTATTCCATTTTCTGATAACTGATGGATAATAAATAACCCTTCCACTTTGCTGCGTTCCTAATAGTCCGCTTGTGGGGTACGCCGATTTGACCTCAGAATACCGGCAGGCCGTACGGTTTTAGATCTTTTCGTCTTTGAGGCCAAATAAATGCTGTTGTCTGTGCGTTTGTGTGGTGGCTCATTTTTCTGCAGATAGGTTCTTTTAAATGAAGGCTTCCTCGGATCTTCGTACTACTTCCAAAGTTTTTAGTTGTTTATTAATAGGTAAAAAATAAAAAAAATCAAAAGCACAAAAAACAAATTGGTTAACTTTTTTGTATGTATAATTCAATAATAAGCTTATCATTCCCGTTTGAATTATTATTAAAATCCATTCACTCTTACAGAAATCCGAGGTTTTCTTCTTTTTAATGCACCAGGATCTCCGCTTATGTAAATTAAGCGATAATTATACACTAAGCCTTCAAAAAATCCGATGGACCGCTCTGTATGTTACTTTATACCTTACGGTATTTTTAAGTGCTTTTCGATTGGTATATTCTAAATGCAATAAAATTACATAAATAAAAATTAAACAACCAATTCTGTACAGATGTTTATATAGGCAAGTCCTGCAAGATTAAAAAAATAAGCTTCTACTTACACCTTTTTTAGCAGATTTAAACAGATCTTAAGGTTTTGTGCGTAAGGAAGGTAGTTACATCCTGCGAAACAATGCAGTTTAAATTGTTGAATGGGACGAATTTGTAGGCACTTCAAACAGAGTGTTAATTTTGTAACATTATGCGCTGTTGCAATTACTTACCGTTTTAAAAACCCCACGCCCCCATACAACTATGTTCTTGAACATAAAGTTGTAGCCTTTCGTCATATCTTATGTGAATCACCCTATAGGCCGTTGCAGATGATGTCGCCTTTTGATGCGGAGCGATTTTTTTAACCTAAACAAAGTCCAAAGTCCCTAAGGAGTTAAATCTTGTTAAATCCATAAACTTTTTGGCAGTGTCTACAATAATAATTCTGTTTTTTTTTTGTTTCCTTTATTTATATCATCACCTCTGCTGTCAAGAGGATGACCAACGTGATTAATGGTGAAAATATTTTTAAATCAACCCCGCAAAATAAGGCGTTCACGTGCATTGCATAGCAATAACCATGTTGCGCAAGCTGACATTAGGTGCGAGAATTTTTCCCAAGTTTATTCTTTATAAATAGCTATATGATTCGGACATACCAGGCAACTTATCTATACCTATAGGTCCATGCATGCAGAGACATACCTTACCTACTCACTCGGATTTAATTTTCTTTCTGCTTTGGAGAATTCCTTTATTAAATCGACTTTTCCGTTAGTAATTGCAAAGGGAGATCGAGATGTAAAAACTAGATATCTACTCTCTTCAGACGGACGCATTTTATCGGATACCTATAATCTGATGTGAACTTAAATTACATGCTTCGTTATTTTCTTATTTCGTATCAACTCCAATATCGCGATTGCACTCTTGGGAGCAATCTTGAATGCCATGCCAATAACGAGGACTCACCGCCGCCGGATACGATCCCTTTTTAAAGTAGATACTTTGAGGTTCGTTAAGAAACCGAAGTTCATTGAAGTTAATTCGAGGAATATTTAAGGGTGAGTTAGAATAGGAAAAAAAATACAAAGTCTAAATTAACGACACATGCATAGCTACATACAAATAGCTGGCACTGATTAATTGATTCGATTTAGAGCTACTGAAAAATGTCAAGCATGTATATTATTGAGTAGGGTGAAGAAGACAACAATTATAAGAAAATAAAAAGCATGATTTTCTGGCTCCAGGGGATGTTCGTTGATTGCAATGCTGCCTACCGTAGATTTTCGTAGTTAGTCTTTTGCATCGATTATGATTATGAACCAGTGAGTAAGTACTACAGTGTGTACGCAGAAGTTACAGTCCGTAAAACGGACCGTTGAGTACCCCATCCTATCCCACATTGTAAAATTCCGATGATAACATGTAAAATTCTGAAATTCTGACATTTAATAAGTAATGTAAACTTTGAAAAGTGGCGTGGGTCAACATCATATAATTACAAACTCAATTACAACACAGATATGTATTTCCAAGTTACGCTCAAATGTATATAAAAATACAATTTTTTGGTTAAAATTCAATATTTTTTAAAGATCTACCCCTAAAAGTGGGCGTGGCTAAAAACTCTGTATGAACGAAATAATACAAAACTCTCGAGCCAACGAGCTCATGCACAAAATTTCAGATCTCTAGCTCAAAATTTAAGCTCTAACAACGTATGACACACAGACAGACAGACGGACGGACGGACAGGGCTTATTCGATTCAGAATTGGGTCTCGATCATAAGCCCTTAAGGTCTTGGGAGCCTACCATTATTATTTCATCGTGTTACAACCTATGCGACAAAGTTAATATACCTCCTATCTTACGGGATGGAGTATAAAAACATGTTTTTTTGTCATTTATTTGTTAAAACGAAAAAAAAAAAAACGTGTGGGAGGGTTACAATCTGCTTAGGCGAATCGCTGGATACCCCATCCCAATTGACCACTGTCAGGCTCCAAATTGCGTCAAAAATATTGGTTATTAGATTTCAGTTTCTTTTAGCTCTAATTGTGCTTAGAATCTTTCAGTAAAGAATCTTTTTTCTTAAAAAAGGGGCGTGGCATCAACCCCTTTTCCATAACATAATTTTTATCCCCATACCCATAGGGTAGGAGGTATATTAAATTTGATTTTTTTATACCCCAATACCTTGAGGGCATATGATCGAGACCGAGTTGTTAGTCGAATGAGCCATATCCGTCTGTCCGTCTGTGTGTCGGTAGTTCTTAGGCCTTAAATTTTGAGCTAGGAACTTGAAACTTAATATCTGTTTCTTCTGTGTCCCGAAGCAGTGCAAGTGTAAAATTTTTTTAATCCGCAAACCAACACGCCAACTTTACTTAAAAGCATGAAAGATTAAATTTGTTGTAAATAGGAAGCTAAAATTTGGAACGCGTTATCCTCGCTTAAGAGTATTGTGATTCCGTTCATGCGTCCGTCCGTGTATCGGTAGTTTTTAGACCTTAAATTTTGACCTAGGAACTTGAAACTTAATATCTGTTCTTTATAGGTCCCAAAGCAGTACAAATGTAAAAATTTTTAAATGCGCAAACTGACACGCCTACTTTACTTATAAGCATGAAAAATCAAAGTTGTTGTAGGAAGCTGAAATTTGGTGCGCGTTACCCTCGCTTAAGTGCATTGTGATTGGCATTTCAAAAAAGGCAAAAACCGCCCATATGTGGTCGAGGTAATATTTCATTTGCATTTTATCCAACAAACTTGAGCTATAAAATGTTGAAATATGTGTGAAAGCTATTAATTGAAATGAATAAATTTATGCCACGCCCACTTTTGGGGGGTTTTGAAGTATAGACCAAATTTTTTATATGAAAATGCAATAAACACGTGTACACCACTTCTGATAAAAAAACGATGTTTTTGAAAAAAGAGGTGGATGCCACGCCTCTTTCTTTAGGGAGAATATTCTTTAACTGAGATATTTTAAGCATAATTGAACTTAATAGAAACTGAAATTTAACAGCCAAGATGTTGGCGATTCAATAGTATTGTTATATAAAACAATAATTTTTATTCTAAAATGTAAATAATGAATTGTACGTAACTATTGTGAACTAGCTAAAACCAAGTTGAACGAAAATTTATAGAATGTCAAATTCGACCTTAAATAATTGTTAAGGTCAAAACCAACTTTGTAATTGTAAAAATGAGCTTTTTCTTGGTCAAGTATATATAACCGTAGCTTATAAATCGCTTCTAATGACTCGCAAATAAATCGTTTAATTGTAACGTTGTAAACGAAACTCTTTTCATTTTTTCTACACGAAACATTTTTGGACACAAACACAGTGATCCAACATTTGGTCCATTCGAGCCAAATAAGTAAAAAAAAGTGTGTGCAGTGCAGTGCTATCAACATTTATTTTGATTAATCATTAACTCTTAAACACTAAAATACAGTCCACTTAAACTAAAGACACTTAAGCTAAAAACATTAAGCAATAAAACATTTAAAGAAATATTTTTTGTGCAAAATAATTATTGTGCTAAACGCGAAATCACGCGGCGTGCAAAATATAAAAAAATCAATTTACACAAAGGGACGAAGGTTATAGCCGACGGCAGCAAGGAAGTACATATAGACAAACAAAGAAGACGACACAATTGCAGCAAACTAACAAAAAACTACACGTGAGTCATAGACTTAAGTTTAATTACAAGATATCTACATTTAACCAATATAATCAATTAAATACAAACATAAAAAGGATTAAGGTTTAATTTAAAGATAATTAAACGTAATTAAAACCGAATCAAAAGTAAATTAAAATCAAACTTAAACTTAATTAAGAACTTAGTTTAAACTTAATTTACCATGGCTACATATGGAGAACTGCAGATAGGGCTTCTTACGAAGATTTTGCGTGACGCTGAAGCATTTAGGGTGGCAGATATTTCCAAGCGGACGGTGTTATATGCCAAAAGCCGATCGTCGGTTCTGGAGACGGATATGTCGCTGGCTAGAGGATACCACGAGGAGATTTTCAGCAAGAATAAACTGGAAAAGACGATGTTAAAGGATGAAATAGTTGAGGTGTACCATAAAATTAATGACGCTTACCTGGACTACAACGCAGATTTGCTGAGTGTTCTGGAGGCAGCTGAAGACTCTAAGAAGTTAGATAGGCGTTCCCTTGGTGATGTATCTACTCCAGCAGTTGGATCCAAGCGAAGTCTTCCCCTGCCAGTTCTGAAACACCCGCCATTTTCTGGATCATATGGCGGTCATTTCATGACTTCTTTGTAACAGCCATCCATTCTGATGATGAGATTAGTGATCTGCATAAACTTCATCACTTAAAGTCGTGTTTGTCCGGTGAAGCAGAACGCCTTTTGCAACACCTGTCACTTGAGGCAGGTAATTACACGAAAGCGTGGGAGTTGCTGAAGAGTAGATACGACAACAAGCGTGTCTTAATTCATTACGAATTTAAACTTTTGTTCAACCAAAGCGCTCTCGGTAAGGAATCTGTCAACGGCTAACGGTCACTTTTAGACACTTCCACCGAGGCCGTCCATTCTTTGGAAAATTTGGGGTTGCCGGTAAAACATTGGGATGCAATTTTGATTTATGTCCTTTTCCAGAAATTGCCGACTATGACTCAACAACTTTGGGAGGAAAAGCTGAGCAGCAGCAAAGATCTGCCAACCTTCCAACAGTTTTTGGATTTTGAAGCCCGATCACCATATATGACACAATTCGGAGCTTGACAGTGGTCAATTGGGATGGGGTATCAAACGATTAGCCTAAGCGGATTGTAACCCTCCCACTAATTTTTATACCCTATTCCACAGGAATGGAATGGCGAAAATGTAACATCGAGAAAAAATAACGATAGACTCCCAAGACCTTAAGGGCATATGATCGAGACCGAACTCTGAGTCAACTGAGCCATGTCCGTCCGTCCGCCTGTCCGTCCGTATGTCACCAATTTTTAGGCTTTAAATTTTGAGCTAGGAAGCTGAAATTTTGTACGTAAGCTCTCTGTCATCCGCAGCATTACAAGTGTTAAAAGTTTTTACACTGCCCACAGACACGCCCACAATCGGTCTAAATGTGCAAAAACCTCCGGTGCTTACAAGACTGTAAGACGTCTTGAAAAGCTGAAATTTTAGTATTTAGCATCTTCTAATGATAACAAGTCATAAACAATAAAAATTAAGTCCGCAGATTGAAGGTGTAATCTTTCGCATGCAAGTTATTCAATATTTTCGTTCGAAATCGAAAATATTTCGCATAATTTGTAATTTTTATTTTTTTTTTTCCTTGGGTAGGAAAAACCTTCATAGGCACTACGAGGACCGGCCGTGCGTGCTCGTAGTAGTGTGAGATTCTTACTCACTAAAAACACTCCCATTTTCCGTTAGACTACAACTAAGTTTCCTTAACAAGTAGTTCAAGCTTATGTAGTAATCCCGTGTGGCAGGCTGCCTTCCGACGAAGGCACATACAATACCGTCAATTTTTGCGGTTTCATCTCAATCTAATCTAATCTGATCTAATGGTCTCATTCGTTGTAGTCGGTGCGTAAGATTTGTCTGATCCAAAGTTCGGATAATTTCATTGTTGCAATGCCCGCGAAGTCGAGTACTAAGTTTGCGAGCAAAGTTTGTTACCTCATCAGTCACGGTTGCGATTCCAAGACCTCGGTGTAGATCGCTATTTCTTATGTACCATGGAGCATTAACGATTGCTCTGAGTGTCTTATTTTAAAAAGTTTCTAAAATAGATATATTGGTTGGTTTGGCACAACCCCAGAGTTGTATACCGTACGTCCAAGATGGTTTTTGCTCTAGCTTATACAAAAGCAGTTCGTTATATACGCTTAGTTTCGAAAATCTTCCGATAAGCCAATTCATTTCTCTTAACCTGATTTCGAGCTCGTCGCGTTTCTTTTTAACGTGCGGCTTCTTCCATTTAAGTTTTGCGTCTAGAGTTATTCCTAGATATTTCGTCTCATTTGAGTACGGGATTTGTACCGAGTTAATGAATAAAGGTTTGTTGTTTATCTTTTTCTAAGTAAGGTTAACATGCGTTGACTTAGTCTCGTTAAGGACGACTCGCCAGCTCTTCGTCCAGTCGCATATTTTGTCTAAAACGCGCTGAAGTTTCCCTGTTGATAATTCAATTGTCGTATCAATAGCGAGAACAGCAGTGTCGTCAGCAAACGTAGCTAAAATTGTTCCCTCATCGTGGGATATGTCTCTTGTATAAATCAAAAATAATATTGGGCCGAGAACGCTTCCTTGCGGGTCACCGGCATTTATCTCTTTGAATTCCGAGTACTCATTTTCGTACCTTACGCGAAAGATTCTGTCTTCAAGGTAAGACTCTAAGATTCTATAGAGTTTTTCTGGTAAGTTTAGCCTTAACTTGTACTTCAGGCCTTCGCGCCATACCTTGTCGAAGGCTTGCGATACGTCGAGAAAAGCGCTAGTACATATCTTTTTCGCTTCCAGAGCTTTTTGGATTTCGTTTGTTATTCGATAGGCCTGGTCGATTGTTGAATGCTTTTTTCTAAATACGAAGTGGTGATCCGGAATAGGTCTGTATGACTTTTTGTCGTTCGGACATTTTCCTGGTTTCGGAACCATTATGACCTCGGCCACTTTCCATTGCCTTGGAACGTATAAAATTCTCATGGAGGCGTTGATAATATAGAGTAGCTTGACCAAAGCTTTTTTCGGTAGCTCTTTTAGAATTTCGCTAGTAATTAAGTTGTAGCCAGGTGCTTTGTTGTTCTTCAGATTATTTTTCGTTTGACGAAGTTCAGCCAATCACACGGTTTGTATTCTATAATTATCTTGTACCGCATAGGGATTGAGCTCCTCGACCAACGGTTTCCCATCAAACGGCTTGAATGTTTCTTCTAGGTAATCTGCAAATAAATCCGCTTTTTCTTTGTCTTCTCTTGCCCATTCGCCGTTGCTTTTCTTAGTGGCGCAGAATGTACTATAGGCTTTTTAATGGACTTCACAGCTTTCCAAAGAGAGTAGTTCGAACTTTTATCGACAGTCAAACTTTCGAGGTAAGCAGTAGTCTCGCAACTTTTGAAGTCTTGAAGTTCGTGCTCCAGATTGTTAGAAAAGAGGTTCAAGATGGTCTTATCCGGGAGTGCTCGCGAACGTTGCCATCTCTTGCGCGCTCTCCTCTTTTCGCATATTAGCTCTTCTATTTCTTGTGGATATATTGTTCCGCTGTTCGATAGTTCGCATTTCCGAAAAGAAGTGGTATTCCACGCAGCGCTCTGAATAACTCTCACGAGTTTTTCTATTTCGTCTTCTATTTCAAGTGGCGTTTTGAGTGATACATTCAAAGCTATGTTTTCTTTACAGTATTTTCTAAAGCCGTCCCAGTCGGTATTATTGTTACTTAATCTAGGCGCTATTTCCTTTTTCACTAGGCTTCCGCCGATTTTCAAAAGAACTGCCGAGTGATCTGAACAGAGATCAAAGCGTTCTTCTACGTTTGTAAGGTAACGAGGTACCCCCTTGGCGATGAAGAAGTCAACAAGGTCAGGTATTTTATTTCTATCGATTGTATTTGTATTTGTATTTTTTGTATTTGTATTTTGTATTTTATTATTAATTTTTTCAAAACGCATACATTGAATCTTAAGCATAGGTATATACAGTTTTCAATTCAAGCTAAAAAGTAGCGAAAAAATTAACAATTATTATAGTGACTTTCTATATTTTAGGTGAAAATAGAGTTGAGAGTCACTTCAAAATAAACATTTAAATTAAACGATTGTAGTGGGGTTACAAATCTTAGAGGGGAAAGCTTTAGAAAATGATTAACAATTTTTTCATCAATATGTAGCTGTAGGTATCTAGGTGAAAAAAGTCAAAATAAACAACCAAAACGCTAGAGTAAAAAAGAAAACAATAAGAAAAAAAAACGTTTGTTAAACCTGGACACTTAAAAGAGATTCTAATTCATTATAATCAAAAGAAAAAAGCCAGTTATTAATCAGACTCAAAACGCCTGGCAAATTATAAATTCTTATTGACAGCGGGAGTTTATTAAAAAGACGACACGAAGTTACTGTAAAGAAGTTACGATACGCAGAGGTTCGAAAAGATGGAAGAGGTACAAAATTCGAAAAATTGCCACGAAGATTGTAATTGTCGAGGATTTTAGAATTAAGATTGCCTGATCGAAGAAAAAACGCCCTTAAAACTTTGAAACAGTAAAGATGGCGAATCGGAAGAATTTTTAAATCTCAAAACAGAAGAAAACTGGCATGCAAACGATGTTTAGAACAGATTTTACGTAGAATATACTTTTGAAGCGTCAACAGAGGGCTCATTTTATTTAAATAAACTCCACCCCAGCAGCTTATGCCGTATTCCAGTTAAGATTGAAAAACCCCGTAGTAAATAGATGTAAGCAGTTCTGAGCAAATATTACTCAAATAAAAAAAGTTTCTCAAGGTAAAACGAAAATAATTTTTCAGTGCCTGAGTGTGAGAAGCAAAAGACATCCTTGAATCAATTATTACACCCAATTACTTGAACTCATCGACTTTCTCAGCTAAAAAGCAATTGTCACTGCAATCCAAGCCACTAAAAAAGGAAACCGAATCATTGCAGCCACATTTAATCAATTTAAATCTTCGACACTCCGGCGCATGAAAGGAGTGATCAGGAGGGGAAAAATGTTTACCGGATAAACTAAAAAACATCAGCTTAGTCTTAGAGATTATAAGTAAATGATGTTCCACAAACCATAATCTTAGTAAACCTAGATCCCAGTTTATATATGATATAAGGTCTATCCGACTATTAGCGCCATAAACACAACCAATGTCATCAGCATGGGCGTCAGAACTCCTTTAAAATTTAGCGAAAAAAGTGAATTAATATATATAAGAAAAAGGATGGGAGCAAAACTCCAAAAGAGCATCTTCAGTCGATTTGCCTTTTTGGAAACCGAATTGAACCTTACTGAAAAAATTAGTTTTGTTTAGAAACTTAGTAACACGACTTTTCACCAACTTTTCAAAAACTTTACTGACAGAAGGAAGTAAAGAAATTGGCCTGTAGTTGCTTATGCAACTACGATCGCCTTTTTTTAAATAAGGGGAGAACATCGGCGCATTTAAGTGAATCAGGAAAGGTACCAGTAAGAATGCTCCTGTTAAAGATAAAGGCTAAAACATCGACCACAAACCAGGATATTTTTTTTAGCATACGGTTAAGAAATTGGAATAAAGGAAAAGCTATTGGAGTGAAGAGATTCGTCGGCAACACCATCACAAAAAGTACAGCTCGCAAGATTATAACACGGCAGGAGAGCTTCAGCTATTGAGGCAAAGTAGCAATTGAACCTTTCAGCTATTTGTTTTTTATCAGTTAATACTGTATTTCCAGAGCGAAGTAAAACTGGATTCTTTGAGGCTGTAGATGAGTTCAGAATACTATTGACTACTTGCCATTCTTTTTTAACGTCACCTTTAAAAGAATTGAAAACACGTCTATAGTGGCTATCCCTGCACCTGGAAACTTCTTTCTTTGTGATCAAACAGAGTCTTTTATACTTTATTTTAAAAAGGTTATTTTGTGGATGTTTCAGGCATAGTTTTCTAAGTTTATTTTTCTTTTGAATTTTGCGTAACAAGTTTATAGATATCCAAGGTTTGAGTCTTCGGTTTGAGCTACTGATACGTTTTGTATACACGCAGTTAGAAATATGAGAGTTAAGAATTTCACTAAAAAAATCATACGACTTAGAGACATCATCTTCTGTGTAAACCACATTCCAATGTTCTAAACAATGTAAAGCATTTAGTTTGGCAAAATCAATGCAGTTTTTAGAGTTGTTAGTCTTGTATGTTCGGTTTTTATTTATATCGGCGTTGCCAACTAATAGACCAGTCATGGAATGGTCAGATATTCCGAAGTCGATCACACATATTCCGAAGTTGACACGATTGGCCAATATGTTGGCTTTCCCGTCGATAAGAAGACCACGCCACATTTCGTAATTGCTTTAAAGAGAACTTTGCCTCTTGTTGAATTGCACCGTGAGCCCCAAAAAGTATTTTTCGCGTTTAAGTCTTAATAATGTAATGTAGAAAATAATAAGTTCTACATTTGGTTCATACAAAGTTTTTCACAATTCTATAAAAACCAATAAATTTCCAGAAAAACATGGATTTCGACTGCTTTTTAGCGTTACTAAGTATACAATAAGAAATTTTTTTTTTTTTTTTGAATACTAGGGTGGACGGAGGCTAAAACTCCAAAATCTTTCAAAGATACCAATACGCCCAGTGAATGCACCTACTAAGCCGTTCATTCGTGCGGCTTCACCCTACGTCGCTAGATCGAAGGGTCTTGTTCTTTGTAGTCGTCGCTCATTGTTTACATCGTTAAGAGTCTCGTTTAGAGTACGGATCATTTCATTGTTGCAATGAACATGAAGGCGAGCATTTAGCTTTCGAGCAAAGTTTGTTACTTCTTAGCTCACGGTAGCTATTCCTAAATCTCTGTGAATATCACTATTCCTAATATACTATGGAGCATTCACAATTGTTCTTAGTGTCTTGTTTTGGAAAGTCTGCAACATGGACATGTTGCTCGGCTTGGTACAACCCCAAAGTTGTATACCGTATGTCCAGGACGGCTTTAACACCTGCCTGTACAAGAGCAGTTTGTTATATATGCTTAATTTTGAAAATCTTCCGATAAGCCAATACATTTTCCTGAGCCTAATCTCGAGCTCGTCACGCTTCTTCTTTACGTGTGGTTTTCACCTTAGTTTAGCGTCCAGTGTCATCCCTAGATACTTCGCTTCATTTGCATAAGGTATTTGTGCAGAATTTATGAACAGAGGTAAATTGTTAACCCTTCTGTAAGTGACGTTCACATGCGTAGACTTGTTCTCGCTAAGAGCGATTCGCCAAGTCTTCGTCCAGACACAAATTCTGTCCAATGCTCGTTGGAGGTTTCTCGTTGATGACTCGACTGATTCACCTGTTGCCAGGATGGCCGTATTGTCCACAAACGTGGCCACGACAGTCTCGTCATCTAGAGGTATGTCTCTTGTGTAGAGCAGGAACAGGATCGGACCGAGGACGCTTCCTTGGGGTATGCCAGCCCCAATTTGCTTGAAACTCGAGTATTCAGTACTACACCTAACACGAAAGAGTCTTCCTTCAAGATAGTTTTTCAATATCTTAAACATGTCTTCCGGCAAGCTTTGCCGTAGCTTATATATCAAGCCTTCGTGCCATGCCTTGTCGAAGGCTTGCGATACGTCAAGGAAAGCACTTGAACATATTTTTTCCCCTTCTAAGGCTTTTTCAATTTCATGCGTTATTCTGTAGACTTGATCTATTGTGGAGTGGTTAGGTCTGAAACCGAATTGATGATCTTTCTGCAATTATTGGTTGTTATCGCTTCAGCAGAAGTTTCTCGAATACTTTCGATATTATCGGCAGAAGCGATATTGGCCTATAAGATTTTTTATCATTTGCGAATTTTCCCGGTCTTGGAACCATAATGAATTCAGCAACTTTCCATTGTCTTGGAACGTATATAAGTCTAAGAGAAGCGTTTATCATATAAAGAAGCTTGACTAGTGCCTTTTTTGGTAGTTCTTTCAATATTTCGCCAGTAATCAGGTCGTAACCCGGGGCCTTATTATTTTTAAGTTTGCTAATTGTCTGTCGGAGTTCAACTAACGAAACTTTTTTCATTCTAAAGCTATCAGGTTCCGCGTTGTTGTTTAGAACGTCAGCCAACGGCGGACCGTCGAAAGGCTTGAATGTTTCTTCTAAATGTTCAGCAAACAAATTCGCTTTCTCTTTGTCTTCTCTTGCCCATTCGCCGTTAGCTTTTTTTATTGGTGCCGAGTGGATTATAGGTTTCTTGATAGACTTAACTGCTTTCCACAGCGAGTAGTTTGAGCTCCTATCCGCCGACAAGCACAAGCCTTCAAGGTATTCAGTGGTCTCACGATTTTTAAGATCTTGCAACATTCCTTTCAGTTTGTTAGAGAGGTGGTTCAATAGGGTTTTGTCTGGGGGAGCCCTCGTGCCTTGCCATCTTCTACGCGCTCTTCTCTTTTCACGAATCAATTCTTCAATTTCGAGCGGATATGTTTTACGTACATGCCCGTCGGTGCTAACTGCGTTCTTTTGGGACGAATTGTTGTTCCAAGCAGCGCTCTGAATTGCTTCAATGAATTTGTCAACTGCGGTTTCTAACTCGAAAGGAGTTTTCAATGGCACATTCAAGCCAACACCCTCCTTACAGTCCTTTCTGAAAGCGTCCCAGTTCATGTTTTTGCTAGCTAATCTAGAAGCTCTTTCTATTTTCGCCAGTCTTCCACCCATCTTCAAGATAACTCGTGAGTGGTCTGAGCAAAGATGATAACACTCTTCAATTCGCGTAAGGTATTTGGGGTACCCTTTAGCGATGAAAAAATCGACAAGGTCAGGCTTTTTATTCCTATCGGTTGGCCAATATGTTGGCTTACCCGTGGAGAAAAAGTCCACCCCACGCTTCATACTATTTTTGTACAGTAATCTGCCTCTTGTTGAATTGCATCGTGAACCCCGAAAAGTATGCTTCGCGTTAGAGTCTCAGCCAATGATAAAATTGAACCCAATGAAGTCATACATACGATCAAGATCGTCTTCCACCAGTCTATATCGTCTTCCACCAGTCTATATATAAGCAGTCAATTTTTACAGAAACTGGACTACTCTGCATAGAGTCTAGCTCAACTTCTGTGTTCTTGAAGTGCTTTATGCAGTTCTTAATGTAGAGGGAGGATCCTCCTCTCGAATTTTGCGAAGGGTGATGTGCGTGATAGTCATTGTAACCTTTAAGTTAGGGTGTAGACCCGTTTTTAAGGTGAGTTTCCGTAATCATGCAAATATCAATATTATTTTTCCGTAGAAATACTTCTAGTTCGTCTATTTTATTCAGAAGGCCGTTTGCATTCCATGTAAGTATTTTAAGCCACTGTTTAACATTCATGTTCTCTTGTAATTTTTTCGAGGCTTAAACTCGAGCTTGCTCAGTTTGTCAAATATAACTTTGTTGATTTTAGTCTGATCCTCAAGTTTCTCCAAGATTACAGCGAGGATCTTGGACACTGCATCTGTTGTGGGCGATCTTACCTTGTTTTCGTTTGCCGCAACCTGTGCGTATGATTTTGGTCCGACCAGTGGTGGTTTCTCCGCTGCACTTGCACTGGCGCCGCTTTTTGTGCTTTGAGCTTTTACGCCTTTTGTCGACGCCTCCTTTGCCAATCTTGCACTTTTGATCGGCCTTGGCGTCTTTGGAGTCTTTTGCTTAGGAGTTTCAGCAGTTTTTGGACGTCCTAGGCTTGGATTCTGACCTCGAGTATTTTCCTTAAGAGGTTCTCGTCCCTTTTGCAGCTCTATGGCTACTTCGATAGCTTGCATCCTCGATAGTTTGCGGGGTGGTTTCCGTGGCAATTGGCGCAAACTGCTGGAGCCTTAATGTCAACTTTTCACTCTTTTGAGAGGTGTTTTCCGGCACATTTCACGCAGGTTGGTTCTTTTTGGCAGTAGGCACTTGTGTGCCCGAATTCTTGTCATCGCTTACACTGTGGTATCAGTCTATTGTCCTTTCGCATGGGTTCGATTTTAACCCTGATGTTAAGTATCATTTTTATTTTATAAATATCGTTTATGTCCTTCAGTTCTTTCAAAGGAGAGCATAAAAATTGGAAGGCCGCGTCTGATCACAGTGTCTCTTTCTCCTTCCGTGCGCTGCTTATCCTTTTTAATGATATTGACGGCATCAATAATTTTAAGGCCTTTATTTTTTACGTCTTTTACGACGTCTTCTTTTGTGCATGATGGGTGGACACTGTGGTATCAGTCTATTGCCCTTTCGCATGGGTTCGATTTTAACCATGATGTTAAGTATCATTTTTATTTTAAAAATATCGTTTATGCTCTCAGTTCTTTCAAAGGAGAGCATAAAATTTGGAAGGCCGCGTCTGATCACAGTGTCTCTTTCTCCTTCCGTGCGCCGCTTTTCCTTTTTAATGATATTGACGGCATCAATAATTTTAAGGCCTTTATTTTTTACGTCTTTTACGACGTCTTCTTTTGTGCATGATGGGTGGAGCCACCTTACAATGACTCGCAGTGGTTTTTCGTACTTATTTTGATAAGTATACCACTCGATTCTTTCTGCATTCAGTCTAAGAGACAGTGCGCGATAGGAATCGGCGTTGTCAACATTTACTTTCCACACGTTATTTCGGTGCGAAGTAAGCTTATAGTTTTCTGTTCTCACCGTGCTTGCAAGAAGGTTGCGCAATCTCTCGAAATCTGCTATCCCGACGATGTTTATTGCGGGAGGTGGACGAATTTTCGCATCTGGTTTAGCCTTGTTTGAGCCAGAGGGCTTATCTTCTTTTTGTATTACTTTGGGAGAGGAATTCGCCTTTCGCTTCTTGCTAGACCTTTTCCTTAGGACTGAATCGGTCTCAAGTGCAAGTTCGTCCTCGTCCGTGAAGTATTCGACTACTGGTCGGTTCGGTGTTACACACTCTTTCGTTACCTCACAGTCTTTCGTTAAACGAGTATTTTTAGTATCCTCGTTTTCTTTTCGCAGAGAGTCATTGAGCAACTTCCATTTTTAGTTCGTGGAAGAGTCGCTCCATTTCAGTAAGTTTAGCTCGGAGTTCATTATTCTCCTTTTCTAAGCTCTTAATTTTCACAGATTCCTGGTTTACCGGTGGACTGCTTTTTCCGGATATGTTCGATCTAGGTGGTGGTGATCGATTTAGTTTTGTCCTTTTCTCAAAAGGATTTATAAGAATAAGAAATAAAATTTACCATATAAAGTGCGGCCACGCCCACACTTGGAGGCAGATTTTAAGAAAATCCTCTAATTTTCCAGAAGATATGAATTTCGAATACTTTTTAGCCTAACTTAAATAAGGATAAGAATTAAAATTAAATTCTTAAGGATAAGTTAAAATTTTTGAAATCCGCCCACAAACACGCCCACAATCTGTCTAAATATGCAACAACCTCCGGTGCTTACAAGACTGTAAGATGTCGTGAAAAGCTGAACTTAATTATTTAGCATCTTCTAATGATTACAAGTCATAAACAATAAAAATAAAGTCCGCAGACCGCCCCTTGTGGGCGTGGCATCGATTGAAAATGTAATCTTTCAAATGCAGTTTATTCAATATTTTTGTTCCAATTCGAAAAATTTTTCCTTAATATATTATGTAGAAAGTGCTTTTTTGAAGTTTCTTTCATACAAAGTTTTTGGCCACGCCCACATTTGGAGCAGAATTTAAGAAAAACCTCTAATTTTCCAGAAAACATGGATTTCGACAACTTTTAAGCCTAACTTAAGTAAAAATAAGAAATAAAATTTAGCACATTAGCTTCAACTTGTTCTATACTAGATTTCGGTCCTACAAAGTTTTTGGCCACGCCCATGTTTGGAGGTAGATATTACGAAATTGTTGAATTTTAACCAAAAAATTACATTTTTTGCATCGAATTAAAGAGTAATTGTTCAAATGCAAGTTATTCAATATTTTTGTTCCAGATCGAAAAAATTTTACTTTATATGTTATTATGTTATGTAGATTTTTTTTTTAATACTAGGGTGGACAGAGGCTAAAACTCCAAAATCTTTCAAAGATACCAATACGCCCACCTAAGCGGTATATAATAACGCAGTAGCCGATATTGCTTATGCCCGATTTCCACGTGCTATTATAAGAGACACTATGAAACTGCCAGAACGCACTTCATAGTAGTAAATTTTCGCTCTCTCATAATAATTCGTGACTACAACTAAGTTTATTTAACAAGTTGTTTACGCTGGGTATATTGCTATCCAGTGAATGCACCTACTAAAGCCGTTCATTCGTGCGGCTTCACCCTACGTCGCTAGATCGAAGGGTCTTGTTCTTTGTAGTCGTCGCTCGTTCTTTATATCGTTAAAAGGCTCGTTGAGAGTACAGATCATTTCATTGTTGCAATGAACATGAAGGCGAGCATTAAGCTTTCGAGCAAAGTTTGTTACTTCTTCGCTCACGGTAGCTATTCCTAAATCTCTGTGAATATCACTATTCCTGATATACCATGGAGCATTCACAATTACTCTTATGTTGCGGTCAAAAATCGCGCAACAAAGAAGCTCTTCGTCTGTCCTTTTGGTCCCCTACTTCCTATTCACCTTTTTGGGCTTCCCCGTCTTTCTTTCCCACTTGTGTTCCCTCTTTTCATCCATACAGGTTTCTAGGAACAGGACGGACTGTCGGAATGCTCCCAACGGGCGATTCAACTAAGAGCCAGATGGACGGTCTGGAGACTCTAGTTCATCCAAAAAAAAAAAACGTGAGCAAGTCGCATAGACTAGAACCCTCGTCACCACAATCCCCGACGATTGACCTGCCCGATGTGCCAAAAGCCGAAAAGCCCAAGTATGCGGGCCAAAGAATGCAGAGTGCATTTGCCTATCGTAACCCGGGATTTTATCATCCCAGAGCGAAGATCAGCAATGGCCGAGGGCCTATCTTGATAAATTCTGAATTTGTAAAGAACGGCTTACTATAGGTAGAGTCCTCGCCCCCAAATCTGCGTGAAAGTCCACTAGGGTAATGTAGTATATCGCGCGTTGAGTATGGTAGTTCCTTCTTTTTTCTCCTTATTAAAATGTATAACCCTATTCTCCTACTGAGAATAGAGTTAAATGTTATGGATCACTGAATCTCTTTTCGGTTCGGCTTTGAATTCTACCCTTTAATGCGCAGTGGGGCGAATTGGTACGAATTCTTGTGTGCGAGGAATGCAGCTGGGGTTCAATAACGGCAAGCATGCCCAGCAAAGAGCTGAGCGTGGCTTGAAACGCCGTGCCCGATAACCACTGTACCGGAATGCGAGATTGGTTGAATGTGTGTGTGAATGAGTCATGGTTTGTTTGGGAAAAGACCAAGCTAAGCTTGGTGAATCACTTCTGGTTTACCTAGCAAGTTTGGAGGAGGTTTGAAGAAAAGAGGAAAAGAAATAATCTTGAAAAATAAGATCCCGAGGAACATAAATCGAAAAAGCGAAAAGATCCAGGAGAGAGGACATTATAGGAGCGATAGAAAGGAGAAGGAAAAAAGAACAGAGAAGGGCAAAAAAAGAGAAGAAAAGAGCAAAAGCTAAGTAGAGTGTTTTATGATTCCGTTTGTGTTTTGTAAGAAAAAATTGTTGGCTGGTAGACTTTCGTTTCGAGAAAATCCCTTAGAAGAGACGGGACGCGCGACCCCTTTAGTTTTCACCTTTTTTGCATTCGGGACGTGTTAATATAGTGAGCTATTCTACCCTTGCGGCGATATTTCTAAAATTGTTAAACTTTGCTGTCATTCGGCCATTTCTTTTGTTTGCGTTGTTTCTTTTGTTTCGAGGCCAAATCTTTTAGTTTCAGTCTCGTTAATAAATCGCCTTCGTTCATATCTGAACGTTTATAACGACCCATAACGATTGTGTTATTCTTTTATCGGACCAAATCATTTTCAGCTACCCACAGTTTTGTTGTTTTATTTAAAAAACAGCTGGCGCCCATTTAAATCTACGTACCAAACTCATTGAAGCATCTTATCGCGTATCAATCATCTGTTCTCGGAACCCGCCTCTTGCTGAGCAGTCGGGAAACACAGCAATAATTTTGTTGTGTTGTTGCACTTTTTCGCCGCTAGCCTTTTATTTTCGCAAATTGTTTATATCCGCGAGCGCATCGTCGGTGCACCTTCCATATTTATTCTAACGCGAAGAAAAAGTGTAACAAAGATGCGGCCAACGTGGGGCGAACAACCGCAAATGCACGCACAAGCGAGTTGTTGTTGCTTTTATATTGCTTTGAATTTGTTTGTTTACTTTTGGTCGTGGGCACGAAACACAGAGTTGCCAATTTCATTTTGGGTAACTACCTTTTCAGTACGTCTACTAATACTTCTTTCTTAATACCTTTGGTAGTGAATTTTAAGTTAAATTTTTGTTTTATCATAGTTTTTGGGTTTCTTTTTTTGTATAAATTTACGTATGGAGATCAATAGATTGTTTCAGGACGAGATTGCATACGAAATGCATTTGTGTAGGGAAAGTTGAAGATATGCGGAAGTCACTACGCGCGGTCAGGGTCATGGAAAAACGTGGTTCTTTGGAGATGTGTGACTAACCGTTTGAGTTTTTAGTTGACAGGGAAGTTGTAGAAAAAAAAATTATAGAAATTCGTAAGGGCTTGGAAATTCAGCCCCAACGAAACTCGTCTGACTTTAAAAAGCTGCAAACGAAAATTGAATGGACGATATCACGAATAGGCAGATCGTGTCCTAAGGAGCAAGAAGACGAGGATATTGAAAAACAAATCAAAACAGAACTAATGATGCTTTTAGCGGAGCTAGAAGAAGACGAAGGAGATGACGTGGACGATAAAGAGGAAGATCATGTGGAAAAGGGGTACATCGGGTGGAGAGGAACGAGAACGTGGTACCACCAACCCCCTCGCTACCATCGACTTCGGGGAATGCCTTACTTCAGAGCAATGCTGTCGATAGATACTGAAGTAATCGCGTATACATCCCTACCGAAGGATCCGGAAATCTTTCGAAGTGGGAACTGAAATTTACAGCGGAATGTTGCGGGGACTGTTCCAGTTCAAGCGCATGCCATTTGGTCTGCATAATGCTCCTCCGACTTGGCAAAGGTTTATAGATAACGTGCTGGGAGCCGATCTAGAACCCTTTGTCTTCGTGTACCTCGACGACATTGTCATCGTCACCGAGTCCTTCGACAAACAGGTATAGATTTTGCAGGAAGTCTTCCAGCGGTTGCGCGCTGCAGGACTTATAGTTAGTAGGGAAAAATGCAATTTTTGTAGGCCATCTCTAAAATTTTTAGGCTATGTTGGATGGCAATGGGTTGCATGTGAATCCAGAAAAGGTTGAGAGTATGGTAAAGATACCCGCACCGAAGAATATCAAACAAGTTAGGAGTTTTATACTAACGGTATCCTGGTATAGGAAATTTAAACCAAACTTTGCAGTTTTGGTAAAGCCGTTGTCTGATCTTTTAAAGAAAGGGAGTAGGTTCGTCTGGTCTGAAGAGTGCGAGGGGAGTTTTCAGAAAGCATAGGAGTGCTTAGTACCTGCCCCGATATTAACGTGTCCGGATTTTTAGCGGGAGTTTGTCGTGCAAACTACCCGTCCCCTCCACTCTACCCGACCCACCCTTCCTTCTCCCCTCCCTATCCTCTCTTCTTGTTCCTCTCCCCTTCTCCCCTGGGCTGGACGAAGGTGTAATACGACCCGTGCCGAGCGTCAGCCTGGCTGGGGGCCCAGTTTATCAAATAGCCCCGTCTCGTACGGAGTATTCGGATACCTGGCGCCCTCCGGATTATCTAGCCTTATCTAATTGTGAGAAAAATAATAACATTTATATAAATGAATCTGTAAGTGGTGCGACAAGACAACTTTTAAAAGCTGCACAGAAAGCTAAGAAAGAAAAAATTTTCAAGTATGTTTGGGTTAAAAACGGGAGAGTTCTCATGCGCAAGAGGGATAACGACAAGTATATTGTTATTAATTCAGAGTTGGATCTTCTAACACTTAATTAGCATGCAAGATTCTGAAGTAAATATTTTGAACTATCCCTCTGTCAACTGTGCAGATGTTGACTTCCATGATCTCGTTTCTAACCAGAAATATTTGAACAATTTTCTTATTATTCACCAAAATATTAGAAGCTTGCGTAGAAATTTTGATAACTTTGTTGTACATTTAGAATCTTTTGTGAATAAGCCTGATTGTATTTTTTTGTCAGAAACGTGGATTTATAAAGAGGAAGAGTCTCTTTATAGCATTGACGGGTATGAAAGTATACTTTGTAGTAATAACGCGTATGCTGCTGGCGGTGTTATCGCCTTTATTAAAACTGAGATAAGTGTTGAAGACTATCGTTATAATCTGCGTAGCTGTGATGTTTTAAAAGTGAAGGTAAATGATAAAAAGTTAACTTTATTTTGTGTTTATAGATTTAATGAGTCATCAAATACGGCTTATAACATGTTTTTAGAGGAATAAGATTGTTTATTAGCAAAAGAATCTTCCAGTAATATAATTTTATTGGGTGATATCAATATCGATATTTTACAAAACTCCGTTCCTGTAGATAATTATTTGTTTTTATTAGCATCTTATGGCTTAGAGTCATGTATGAGGAAGCCAACACGCATTTCAGACTCCACAAGCACTTGCATTGACCATATCATGGTGCGCTTTTTTAATTCGCAGAAATTCGAACTAAGCTGCTCTGTGACTGATTTTCAGTTGACTGATCATTGTATGACATGTTTAAGCTTTGATTCTATTTCAAGTCCTAAAAACCCACCACAATGTTTTTCCTATGTTACAACTGATTATGCTTCTCTAAATAGCCTGCTGCGCTCTGAACGTTGGGAAAACATTACTTATGAAAGTGATCCTTCAAGGGATTACTCTATATTTATTGAAACCTTGAGTGATTTTGCCATGCAATGTTCCAGTAAAGGAGAAAAAAGTGTAAACAAATTTAAAAAACTTAAGCCCTGGATTACTGTCGACTTGCTTAAGAAAATCAATTACAAAAAAAAGCTCTACAAAATAAAACTGAAATATCCCAATAAAATTTGTGTCATCAATGCTTACAAGAAATTATGTAAAGATATTTCAAAAGATGTTATGTGGTGTAATAATAATTTCTATCTTAATAAGGTTCGCGAGACCAAAGGTGACTCTAAAAAAGAATGGAAATTGGTTAATGAAATACTAAGCAAGTCAACTAATTCCCACAAAAATCTAAGCTTGAAGGATGGTGATCTACTCATTTCAAATCCTACAAACTTAGCAGATAAATTCAATAATTTTTTTGCCTCCGTTGGTAGTAAAGTGGTGTCAGATAATTGTTCTGAACTTAATGAATGTGAATGTTTATCTCGTGAGGTGTCATCTTCTCAAAGCTTTTTTTTTTGAACCCATAACTTCTTTTGAATTAAACAAAATCATAACTTCTTTAAAAAATTCTAACTCTGCAGCCACTGAAAGTCTATCAAACAACTTCGTCAAGAAAATAGCTTTCAATGTTTGCGATATCTTATGTCTCATTTATAATAAAAGCATTTTAAGTGGTGTTTTCCCAACTGATTTGAAACAAGCCGTTGTGATTCCTTTGTTTAAGAAAGGTGACAAAACTTCGTCAAATAACTATAGACCGATTTCCAAACTCTCGGTTTTTTCGAAGATTTTTGAAAAAGCAGTCAAAAATCGAATGATGAAGTTTTTAGACAGAAACAAGTTTTTTAGTGTATGTCAATTCGGGTTTCGTTCTGGTTTGTCAACCGAAGATGCCCTCTTAAATTTTTGCACCAATCTATACAATATGGCATTATTGTATACAATGGCATTAATAATAGGAAATTAACTGCAATTAACTTGTAATCTATACAATGGCATTAATAATAGGAAATTAACTGCAGCTCTCTTTATTGACAAAACCAAAGCTTTTGATACCGTCGACCACAAAATACTCTTGGACAAACTGTACAATTGTGGTTTTAGAGGCGTAATGCATAATTGGTTTCGTTCCTATTTATCTGACAGAAGCCAAAGGGTCAAAATCAATGGTCAGTTCAGCTCCGAAAGTGGCATCTCATTAGGTGTACCTCAAGGTTCTGTGCTTGGACTAAATTTTTGTTTTATCATAGTTTTTGGGTTTCTTTTTTTTGTATAAATTTACGTATGGAGATCAATAGATTGTTTCAGGACGAGATTGCATACGAAATGCAATGTAGAGGTCTTTGTGTAGGGAAAGTTGAAGATATGCGGAAGTCACTACGCGCGGTCAGGGTCATGGAAAAACGTGGTTCTTTGGAGATGTGTACTCATGAAGGCTTTTTGGAGGCATTATTAAATCAAGAAATACCAGAAATTGCTGACTACCCGTTTGAGTTTTTAGTTGACAGGGAAGTTGTAGAGAAAAAAATTATAGAAATTCGTAAGGGCTTGGAAATTCAGCCCCAACGAAACTCGTCTGACTTTAAAAAGCTGCAAACGAAAATTGAATGGACGATATCACGAATAGGCAGATCGTGTCCTAAGGAGCAAGAAGACGAGGATATTGAAAAACAAATCAAAACAGAACTAATGATGCTTTTAGCGGAGCTAGAAGAAGACGAAGGAGATGACGTGGACGATAAAGAGGAAGATCATGTGGAAAAGGGGTACATCGGGTGGAGAGGAACGAGAACGTGGTACCACCAACCCCCTCGCTACCATCGACTTCGGGGAATGCCTTACTTCAGAGCAATGCTGTCGATAGTAGAGTTGTGTAGTTCCGGACCTGTATAGTTCCTGGAACTATGTCCTCTATCGGACACATTTCCTTTCGTTCCGCAAACTGAAAGAAAACATGTTCATAGTTCCAGCCATCACGTTAAAAAAAAATGTATTACCGAACATGTATTATTTCGTCCGAAAAACATGAAAGCGTATGAAGTAGCCACACAGCCCACACTCATCACAGAAAGCAGCGCAACCAACTGTCACTAAACATACGTACATAACAAACCTATTGCCTCGGCCGCATGGCGAAATTCGCACGTCAAACAGTTTGTGTTGTACATACTGAATACTGAAATGGGATGTAACATGTATGTAGGTGCAGGAAGAACGCCTCCCCCAATGTACGATACGAACGAAGATCGTTTCCGAACGATTGGTTTGCCTGGTTTTAGTTCCATGTCCGAACACAGTTCCATGTCCGGACATGGATGGAACTATATTGGGCACGGAACTTGTTTACTGTTATTTTTTTTTTTGCAGCTTCATTCAAATCTATATCTACTCGAGTTGAGGTTGAGAGACAGTGAAATGAATGTAAACACTTGCACGTCGGATAATTTGTACTGTGCACACAAAAATACGATAAAAGGGATGTCGCATGTAGGAAGATCGCACCCAATGTAAGATACGAACGAAGACCGTTCGTTTCGTGATTGAAATATCTAAGTAGCCCTCTATACCGAATGGGTTAACGGATCGGTTAACAGTTCCATGTCTGGTTTTAGTTCCATGTCCTAAAACAGTTCCATGTCCTTACATAGTTCCATGTCCGAACATAGAACTAAATCATGCATGGCGCATTATTGGGTAAAATGTTTCCGACGCACACAGTTAAGATCGTACGTGAAGTGAACGAAATATGTTGGTATACCTACACTGATCGGTCTCATCTGTTAAAATATTAACAGCTCCGAAAGTTCCATGTCAGGTTTTAGTTCCAGGTCTTTTAATAGTTCCATGTCTTTTAATAGTTCCATGTCCATGCCGGACATGGAACTAAAACAAAGCATGGAGGATGGAACATGAAACTTATGCATTGTTTTGTTTATTTTCGTCGCAGTTCGGTTCAAATCTTATTGAAATTGTGTTGAGTTTTGAGACTTGAGAGACGATGTGAAATTGTTTGTGTTTTTTTGTGAAAATTCGAGACGTGTGGGTAACAAACAAAGGATACCTAATTGAAAGAACTACATATTGGTAATTTTTTTATTTATATACCTATTTTATTTTTGATATGTAGGTAGTTTCTTAGACTTTGTGTTGAGGTTGGTTTTGAGTTGAATTGATGTTTTATTTGTTTTTTACTTAATCAGTAGTCTACTAGTGCGTCACCTTTAATCAATGTATTTTTATATTGGGGGATATGAGCTATGATGAACTGAACCGACAGGTGAATTCCGTAAGCCATGTCCACCCGCCCGTCTGTCTATAATCCACATGTGTGAAGTTTTTAGGTCTGGCTTGTTTGTCCTCATTTTGAACACACAAAGCCACTAACCTCACAGCCACGTACCTACACAAGTGACTTAAATTCGCATGCTTGTTCACAGTTCAATAATTGTAAGCTTGTAGGATTTTCTTATGGACCACACGTCCATCTGACACTTCTAGGTCTCATTCGTCGTTAAATAATTTTTTCTATGAACCTCTTATTTACGCTTTTCACGTTTAAATAAAATTGGGTTTCTATTGCACGCATTGTAAGAACATTTGAGCAATGCTTTTTTATTATAAAATCCATACCCAATTTCATGTCATTATAGCCCTGAACCTAAAGAAATAATTTGAAATGGCTATGCGAAGAAGAAAAACAAGTATGCTTTGGGATCATTTTTCTGAAATCGATTCCCAAAAAGGCAAATGTAAATACTGCGGTCAAGTCATATCATTTTCTTCTGGAAGCTTGGGAAACTTAACTAGGCACCTAAACAGAAAGCATGTTGGTATTTCGACAAGCCCAATAGAGCGCCAGACCTTAATAGCACCAGGCACCCAACACTCATCACCAACAGCTCCAGATTCAGAAGTCATAACTACTGTTGAAAACGACACAGATGTTCCTCGACCGCAGCCTCAACCAAAACCCCAAAAAACTCAAAAAAATATATATGCGTTTGCTGAAAGTACAAGACCAATTTCTCAGCAAAGGAAGGCAAAGATTGACAACCAACTGATAATTATGATAGCCAAAGAATATCATCCGTTACGCTTAGTGGAAGAGCCTGAATTTGCTAAGCTCGTGGCTCTTTTGTGTCCACAATATAGGTTGCCTACCAGAAAAACACTGTCCGAAACTCTGCTACCCCAACTATGTCTGAAATTAGAACAGGAAGTTCAAGTTAGAATGGAAAATGCACCTGCAATATGTCTTACCACAGATGGATGGACGTCAATTAATAACCAGAGCTTTATTGCTATCACAGCTCATTTTATTGACACCAAAGAAGCCAAATTATGCTCGAATTTACTTGGTTGCATAGAATGTACCGTCCGCCACACCAGTGAAAATCTCTGCACTATTTTAAAGGAACAGATCCTGAAATGGAAGATTGAAAAAAAAATTGGAGCTGTGGTCAGTGACAACGCCTCCAATGTTCTTGCGGCAGTACACCTTGGAAATTGGCGATCGATAGGATGTTTCGCGCATTCCCTTAACTTGATTGTACAGGCAGGAATCGAACACATTTCCGAACAAATACAGAAGGTTAAAACCATTGTTGAGTTCTTTAAAAGAAGTTCACAAAGCCTAAATAAATTGCATGAAATGCAAAAACAAATGGATTTGCCTGTTTTGAAGCTAAAACAAGACGTTCCAACAAGGTGGAACTCCACATTTGATATGCTTGATCGCATTGTTAAAATAAAAAATGCCGTGATTGCGACTTTAGCAATAGTTAAAAATGAAATTTCTTTAAAGAACGAAGATTGGGAGGTTATTGAGAGAGTGGTTCCAATATTAAAAACCTTCATGGACGTAACTTTGGAGATATCAACTGAAAAAAATATCAGCCTTTCTAAGGTTGTTGTATTCTGCCGACTATTAAAAATCGAAGTTGCAGAGCACATATCTGATTTTGAAGCACATTCTCTTGAAGAGCATCAACCTTCCTTTTGTATCCGCGAAATGCTTAAGGCTCTCAAGGATCAAATTCATAATCGTCTAGACAAATTGGAAAAAAATGATCTCTATGCCGAAGCTACAATTTTGGATCCGAGATTTAAAAACCGAGGTTTTCGAGACGAAGAAAATTTCAAAACGGCTTTTAAAAACTTAAAATATAAAGTTGGGTTCGTTGCTCAGAACACAGAAAGTGCCTCTGTTACCGTCCGGGAGGAATCACCATCAACTTCGGCTTCAGCACTTGCAGCACTTTCCAATCCTAAAGCATCCAACATTTGGGATAAATTTGACACTGAAATTTCGCGATTAGTTCCAGTAAATACAGTAGCTGCTGGAATTGTTGAGCTCCAGAAGTATATAAATGAGCCTATGCTTAATAGAACAGAAAATCCCCTAGTTTGGTGGAATGAAAGGAAGGGCATGTATCCGATTTTATTCAAGTTCATGCTCAAGAGACTAAACTTAGTTGCTACATCAGTTCCTTGTGAACGAACTTTCTCAAAAGCTGGTCTTATACAGACAGACAGGCGAAATAGGTTGTCTCCAAAAAAAGTTTCGCAATTACTATTCATAAGTAGCAATTTATAATCTAGTTTCCCACCTATTATGTATTATTGTTAATTTATATTTTTTCTTAATGTTAAGTTCCTATGAGTTGTGATTTATGAGTTATTTTTCTTTTGATTAATTTTAAGTTTTATAGTTGTTATTGAAGTGTTAATCGTTGTTTTCTTGCAAAGAAGTTTAACGTTACCTATAAGTATAATTAAAGTTTTAAGTTCCTATGAATTGTGATTTTTTAGGTTTTTTTTTTTTTTTTTTAAGTTTTAAGTTGTTTGGTGGTTTTAATCGTTTTTCACTAAAGTAGGTACAGCAATATGGAATGTTTTATGTTTTTTTATGGAAATTGATTTTTTGTTTTGTTTTAAATAATTATTTATTTATCAATGCACCTACTTATAAAAATATTTTTGCTTGAATTGTTATGTTTTTTTTAATTTTGTTTATTTTGTAACATTAAAATGTTTTCCAAAAACGCCACGTGAAGTGTTTTACTATTGAATACTGCTCAAGATTCTCTCACAGATCCAGACATGCTTATGTTATTAGATAATACAAAAATCAGACGCTAAAACGTTAATCGTTCCAGGAACTAGTTCCGATAAAAAAAAGAATCGTTCCATGTTCGTTCCGGCGTTGGAACTATTTTGCGCATCTCTAGTCGATAGATACTGAAGTAATCGCGTATACATCCCTACCGAAGGATCCGGAAATCTTTTGAAGTGGGATCTGAAATTTACAGCGGAATGTTGCGGGGACTGTTCCAGTTCAAGCGCATGCCATTTGGTCTGCATAATGCTCCTCCGACTTGGCAAAGGTTTATAGATAACGTGCTGGGAGCCGATCTAGAACCCTTTGTCTTCGTGTACCTCGACGACATTGTCATCGTCACCGAGTCCTTCGACAAACAGGTATAGATTTTGCAGGAAGTCTTCCAGCGGTTGCGCGCTGCAGGACTTATAGTTAGTAGGGAAAAATGCAATTTTTGTAGGCCATCTCTAAAATTTTTAGGCTATGTTGGATGGCAATGGGTTGCATGTGAATCCAGAAAAGGTT
The DNA here is from genome assembly GCA_947623515.1 of Neoascia interrupta. NCBI lineage: Eukaryota > Metazoa > Arthropoda > Insecta > Diptera > Syrphidae > Neoascia > Neoascia interrupta. The sequence continues at coordinate 95,110,992 of OX392462.1, read as the reverse complement.
GAGAGTATGGTAAAGATACCCGCACCGAAGAATATCAAACAAGTTAGGAGTTTTATACTAACGGTATCCTGGTATAGGAAATTTAAACCAAACTTTGCAGTTTTGGTAAAGCCGTTGTCTGATCTTTTAAAGAAAGGGAGTAGGTTCGTCTGGTCTGAAGAGTGCGAGGGGAGTTTTCAGAAAGCATAGGAGTGCTTAGTACCTGCCCCGATATTAACGTGTCCGGATTTTTAGCGGGAGTTTGTCGTGCAAACTACCCGTCCCCTCCACTCTACCCGACCCACCCTTCCTTCTCCCCTCCCTATCCTCTCTTCTTGTTCCTCTCCCCTTCTCCCCTGGGCTGGACGAAGGTGTAATACGACCCGTGCCGAGCGTCAGCCTGGCTGGGGGCCCAGTTTATCAAATAGCCCCGTCTCGTACGGAGTATCCGGATACCTGGCGCCCTCCGGATTATCTAGCCTTATCTAATTGTGAGAAAAATAATAACATTTATATAAATGAATCTGTAAGTGGTGCGACAAGACAACTTTTAAAAGCTGCACAGAAAGCTAAGAAAGAAAAAATTTTCAAGTATGTTTGGGTTAAAAACGGGAGAGTTCTCATGCGCAAGAGGGATAACGACAAGTATATTGTTATTAATTCAGAGTTGGATCTTCTAACACTTAATTAGCATGCAAGATTCTGAAGTAAATATTTTGAACTATCCCTCTGTCAACTGTGCAGATGTTGACTTCCATGATCTCGTTTCTAACCAGAAATATTTGAACAATTTTCTTATTATTCACCAAAATATTAGAAGCTTGCGTAGAAATTTTGATAACTTTGTTGTACATTTAGAATCTTTTGTGAATAAGCCTGATTGTATTTTTTTGTCAGAAACGTGGATTTATAAAGAGGAAGAGTCTCTTTATAGCATTGACGGGTATGAAAGTATACTTTGTAGTAATAACGCGTATGCTGCTGGCGGTGTTATCGCCTTTATTAAAACTGAGATAAGTGTTGAAGACTGTCGTTATAATCTGCGTAGCTGTGATGTTTTAAAAGTGAAGGTAAATGATAAAAAGTTAACTTTATTTTGTGTTTATAGATTTAATGAGTCATCAAATACGGCTTATAACATGTTTTTAGAGGAATAAGATTGTTTATTAGCAAAAGAATCTTCCAGTAATATAATTTTATTGGGTGATATCAATATCGATATTTTACAAAACTCCGTTCCTGTAGATAATTATTTGTTTTTATTAGCATCTTATGGCTTAGAGTCATGCATGAGGAAGCCAACACGCATTTCAGACTCCACAAGCACTTGCATTGACCATATCATGGTGCGCTTTTTTAATTCGCAGAAATTCGAACTAAGCTGCTCTGTGACTGATTTTCAGTTGACTGATCATTGTATGACATGTTTAAGCTTTGATTCTATTTCAAGTCCTAAAAACCCACCACAATGTTTTTCCTATGTTACAACTGATTATGCTTCTCTAAATAGCCTGCTGCGCTCTGAACGTTGGGAAAACATTACTTATGAAAGTGATCCTTCAAGGGATTACTCTATATTGAAACCTTGAGTGATTTTGTCATGCAATGTTCCAGTAAAGGAGAAAAAAGTGTAAACAAATTTAAAAAACTTAAGCCCTGGATTACTGTCGACTTGCTTAAGAAAATCAATTACAAAAAAAAGCTCTACAAAATAAAACTGAAATATCCCAATAAAATTTGTGTCATCAATGCTTACAAGAAATTATGTAAAGATATTTCAAAAGATGTTATGTGGTGTAATAATAATTTCTATCTTAATAAGGTTCGCGAGACCAAAGGTGACTCTAAAAAAGAATGGAAATTGGTTAATGAAATACTAAGCAAGTCAACTAATTCCCACAAAAATCTAAGCTTGAAGGATGGTGATCTACTCATTTCAAATCCTACAAACTTAGCAGATAAATTCAATAATTTTTTTGCCTCCGTTGGTAGTAAAGTGGTGTCAGATAATTGTTCTGAACTTAATGAATGTGAATGTTTATCTCGTGAGGTGTCATCTTCTCAAAGCTTTTTTTTTGAACCCATAACTTCTTTTGAATTATACAAAATCATAACTTCTTTAAAAAATTCTAACTCTGCAGCCACTGAAAGTCTATCAAACAACTTCGTCAAGAAAATAGCTTTCAATGTTTGCGATATCTTATGTCTCATTTATAATAAAAGCATTTTAAGTGGTGTTTTCCCAACTGATTTGAAACAAGCCGTTGTGATTCCTTTGTTTAAGAAAGGTGACAAAACTTCGTCAAATAACTATAGACCGATTTCCAAACTCTCGGTTTTTTCGAAGATTTTTGAAAAAGCAGTCAAAAATCGAATGATGAAGTTTTTAGACAGAAACAAGTTTTTTAGTGTATGTCAATTCGGGTTTCGTTCTGGTTTGTCAATCGAAGAGGCCCTCTTAAATTTTTGCACCAATCTATACAATATGGCATTATTGTATACAATGGCATTAATAATAGGAAATTAACTGCAATTAACTTGTAATCTATACAATGGCATTAATAATAGGAAATTAACTGCAGCTCTCTTTATTGACAAAACCAAAGCTTTTGATACCGTCGACCACAAAATACTCTTGGACAAACTGTACAATTGTGGTTTTAGAGGCGTAATGCATAATTGGTTTCGTTCCTATTTATCTGACAGAAGCCAAAGGGTCAAAATCAATGGTCAGTTCAGCTCCGAAAGTGGCATCTCATTAGGTGTACCTCAAGGTTCTGTGCTTGGACCAATACTTTTCCTAATTTTTATCAACTCGCTTTTATTACAAAAATACCGCAGGAAAGTAAATGCTTTCGCTGATGACATGGCTTGTGCTTTTCACGGTGACTCTGCTCTGGATCTTTCTGCAGATATTAATCACGACCTTGAAGTCCTTAGTCATTGGTTTAAAATGCATAAGATGGCAATCAGTGACAAAACGAAAATTATGTTTTTTACTATATCTGGCAAGGAGGTAGATTATGGATCATACACTTTTCATTCTGGAAGCTGCAAGAAATATAATCACAGTAACGAAATTTGTAACTCGGTATTGAACAAAGAGATATATTTAGAGTCAAGAACTTGCTCCGATAAATGCTTTAATATTATGCAAGTTAAGTCATACAAGTACCTTGGAGTTTTGCTGGATTGGAAGTTGAATTGGTCTGCTCATACAGATGCACTTAAGAAGTATCTTATGGCTGCTACAAGGCAAATATATCTTTTAAAAAGTTATTGGTTTAGTTATTGGTTTAAAGTAATTGGTTTAGTGCACTCTAAGCTTGAATATGGCATAGTTTCATGGGGTGGAACCCACAACAATATTATTCGTCTTATTTGTTTTAAAAGTCGTCGGCATAATAGTATACCACTTTTTAGAAGCATGAAAGTACTTCCTCTGAAGCACTTATATTTCTATAAAGTATTAAAGATTTTTTTCGCAAGATCTGGTTATCTAACAAACCGGTGTTCTGCTAGCTATAACCTTAGAGTAAACAATCAACATCTTGCTATAGTACCACATCACAATCTGCAATAATATTTACATTTTTACACGTCAAGTGCTCCAAGACTCTTCAATAAACTACCTATTAGCATTAGAACCATTAGAAATGAATCCATTTTTCTCAAAAAATTAAAATTTTGGCTGTTCGATCTAAATTATAATAATGTTAATGATTTACTATCGATAACCATTTAATTATTTATTCTTAGGTTTTCCTTTTCACTATTTCAATGTAAAAGTATTAAAGAAAAACAAAACAAAAAGCTTGCCAAAACATATTTGCTTTTAGTAAGAACAAATCTTGTCGTAACCTCACCTCACTACATTTAAAATTTGTCAGTTTGTTACATGTATCTTTGTCATTCCAGCTGCATTCGCCTCTAGTTCCTTATGAACTATAGATTGCAGTTTCTTTATTAATATATTTGTAAGTTTTTCTTGTTAATCTTTTTGATAATTATCAATGCTATGTATCATCACAATAAGTTTTAGTAAAGAAATAAATTGAATTGAATTGAATTGAATCTATACACTGCGGATCTCTGTACAGGCGGGCCTCCTTTATCCGCTACTCGTGGGACTAAAACGACCAAACTAAACAAAAATAATAAAGATAGTGGTAAGACCGGCACCCCTTCAAAGCCGGACGGTAGTACGGTGGCAAAACTGTCTACCGGGACAGCTCCTACCCTGCCAAACAGTGGTGCGATTGTGGATACTCGTGGTCCACCCTGTGCGGACAGTAGCAAGAACTGTAAAGCAGTTGAAACTTCAGCTTCCAGTAGTGGCGGGTTTGTGACACTTAATGGACCCTCCACCTCTGGCAGCTCCAGCAAGAGTTCCTCGCTCGCTAAAGCAGTAGGAACTTCAGCTTCCAGTAGTAGCGGGTTTGTGGCACTTCATGGCCCCTCCACTGCTGGCAGCTCCAGCAAGAGCTCCTCGCTCGATAAAGCTTTAGCTTTTGCTCTTTTTCCTTCTCTGTTCCTTTTTCTTTCTCCTTTCTATCGCTCCTATAATGTCCTTTCTCCTGGATCTTTTCGCTTATTCGATTTATGTTCCTCGGGATCTTATTTTCCAAGATTATTTCTTTTCCTCCAGCTCTCTTTTCTTCAAACCTCTTCCAAACTTGCGAGGTAAGCCAGAAGTGATTCACCCAAGCATGGCTTGGCTTTTTCCCAAGCAAACTATGACTCATTCACACACACACTCAACCAATCCTCTCATTCCGGTACAGTGGTTATCAGGCACGGCGTTTCAAGCCACGCTCAGCTCTTTGCTGGGCATGCTAGCCGTTATTGAACCCCGCTGCATTCCTCTCAGACAAGAATTCGTACCAATTCGCCCCACTGCGAATTAAAAGGTAGAATTCGAAGCCGAACCGAAAAGAGAGCATTCAGTAATCCGTAACATTTAACTCTTTTCTCAGAAGGAGAATAGGGTTATACATTTTAATAAGGAGAACAAAGAAGGAACTACCATACTCAACACGCGATATACTACATTACCCTAGTGGACTTTCACGCAGATTTGGGGGAGAGGACTCTACCTATAGTAAGCCATTCTTTACAAATTCAGAATTTATCAAGATAGGCCCTCGGCCATTGCTGATCTTCGCTCTGGGATGATAAAATCTCGGGTTACGATAAGCAAATGCACTCTGCATTCTCTGGCCCGCATACTTGGGCTTTTTGGCTTTTGGCTCATCGGCCAGGTCAATCGTCGGGGACTGTGGTGACGAGGGTTCTAGTCTATGCGACTTGCTCACGTTTTTTTTGAATGAACTAGAGTCTCCAGACCGTCCATCTGGCTCTTAGTTGAATCGCCCGTTGGGGGCATTCCAACAGTCCGTCTTGCTCCTAGAAACCTGTATGGATGAAAAGAGGGAACACAAGTGGGAAAGAAAGACGGGGAGGCCCAAAAAGGTGAATAGGAAGGAGGGGACCAAAAGGACAGACGAAGAGCTTCTTCGTTGCGCGATTTTTGACCGCAAACAACTCCACCCTTACCTCCCGTGAAATGTGGTACACATTTCAATAGGGCACCTAGGAATTTAAAGGTAAAACAAAACAAAACAGAAGGAGATGTGGCCGGGCTAGGAAAAGATTGGCCATCAACACAGAAGGGGAACCATGGCCGGGCTGACAAAAGATCGACCGATGGTATGGAAACGCTGGTGGGTCCTATGGGTCGTCGATGTATGGCTTAATGTCCTTCACATGCCATGTTCCTCGTTCCTTTCCAGTGTCATCTTCGAGCACGTACGTCCAAGGGGAGACTCGCCTTCGGATTTTAAAGGGGCCAACGTATTTTGGAGCTAATTTCGCTGAAAAGTAGTTCGCCGCATCTAAAAGGATGTAATTTCTACGCCATACAATCTCATTCGGCAGATATTGAACATCTCGCCGCCTAAGATTGTATGCTTTCGACGACTTTTTGGCTGCCTCCGCTAACTTTCTACCAATATCTTTCCTTAGCTCCTCAAAACGTTTTCCTAACTCAGTCATATTGATTTCCCTAACTCCTAATTCTGAATCACTATCTGGCCTATTCTCTGTATCCCTATCTAAACTTCTAGCTGAAGTACTGGGTGGATCCTGATTCCCTACTGAGTCCCTATATAACCTGTCTGAGTTGGTACCTAGGGTCGAAGACATACGACCCAAAGTAGCCATCTCCTTCCCGAAATTCGCGTAGTACGGGGAAACTCCTAAAACGTCATATTGCGCAGTGCGGATGCAACAAGCTTCCTTCTCCAAATGTGTGTCCCACGTCCAATGGTTCTCCGGCACGCAGAACGGTTTTAGGAGTGTTATTAATCCTCTCCCCGGGATAGCCTGGGGATGGTAATTCGCTGTAAATCGTTGCTGTGACCCGTACGCGTCGCATAGCGCTTTCAGTTCCTTGCATCGAAACTGGGGACCGTTGTCACAGACAGTCCACTTGGGTACGCCGAAAAGTAGAAACACATTGTCCTCAAGTACCTTACAGATATAAGCAGCCTTCCCATTTCTAAGAGAAAACAACAAGGGGAATTTAGTAAAATAATCAACCACAGTAAAAATATAAACAAAACCTTTATTCGACCTTGGAAGAGGGCCTTCCAAATCTACACATATCATTTCCCACGGAGAAAGACCTTTCCTCTCAACCATCAAACCAGCCGGCTTATCATTCACAGGTTTCACACTCTGATATATTTTACAGTTCCTAACACACTTAGTAATATCTGACCTCATCTAAGGCCAATAATACCTTGTTCCTATCCTGGCAAAAGTTTTCCTTACTCCCATATGACCTGCTAATGGATTGTCAAGACATTCCGCTAAGACTTTAATCCTATCCTGTTTTCCTACTACTTCCTTCCATTCTAAATTATTGTCATGAACAATCACGTGACCTGCCTTAACAAATTTATATAAAATTCCCTTATCGACCCTCCAGGCCGGAAAAGCTAATGGGTTGGACTCTACTTTCGTCACCATCTTCGTGATCCAAGGATCAGAAACCTGCTGTTGTATTTCCCCTATCACCGGAACCGTCCGTGAAAGCAAATCGGGTACAACGTGATCTTTTCCCTTCCGATGCACGATTTCGAAGTCGAAATGCTGCAACCTAACCGCCCACCTAGCTATCCTACAACACGGATTATTGAGATTGCTCAACCAGATCAGGGAGTAATGATCCGTCACAATTTTAAATCGAACGCCATCGATATACTGTCATAACTTCTCAATAGCTCACAAAACCGCTAAGCACTCTTTCTCCGTGGCTGAAGGGTTTTCTCGTTCCTATCCAAAGACCTACTCAAGTAACAAACTACTTTCGCACCCTCCTCGAATGTCTGAGAGAGCACAGCTCCAATCCCAAAGTCCGATGCGTCGGTTTGCACGACAAGGTTAGGTTAGGTTGAAGTGGCTGTCGGATCCAAAGAAACCAACACACTTAGACCTATATAGGTCCGTTGTGATACCATGCGGATCTGACTCTATTGCCTACTCGTTGAACCATTTCGAGCTATTAATGAAGCGTTAGAGAGGTTTCGGGTCAGTCGTGCTGAGATCACTGAGATCATTATAGAAGAAAGCTCCAATGTGAAGATTTCGGTTCTTGGAAAGAGCGGGGCATGGAGGAATTAGATGGAGCAGGATGTCTAGTGCTGCTGAGGCAGTAGTGCGGAGTGCTCCACTCATAGATAAGCAAGCTGACCTTTGAACCTTGCTTAGCTTATCACGATTTACCGCTTTATCCTAAGTGGTCCACTAGACAGCTGTTCCATACGTCAGTATCGGCCTTATGACCGACATATATAGCCAGTGGGTGATACGGGGTTGAAGTCCCCACTTGTTACCGATGGCTTTTTTGCAGGAAAAGAGTGCTACCGTAGTATATTAGACTTCCAGCTAAGCTTTCTGTCTAAGATGAGAACCAGATATTTAGCTTCCTCAGAGTAGATTAAGCTTGTGTCCTTGATTGAGGGGGGGTCGATATGTGGGATTTTGTATTTCCTGGTGAATAGGACTAGTTCAGTTTTGTGAGGGCTGATCCCCAAACCACAACTGTCAGCCCATCTTGTTAGCTTGTTTAGAGCATTCTGTAGGAGTTCTTTGAGGGTGTTAAGGTGCTTCCCCGACACAGCAATGGCAACGTCATCTGCATAAGCGATCACTCTGCAGCCAAAGGAGTGGGGATAGGACTCCACCTTGCGGTGTTCCCCTGCTGACGGATCTTTTGGCAGTTGTCTCACCTAGCTTTGAGTTTATAATCCTACTCGTTAAAAGTTGATTAATTAACTCGCAAAGTGAGCCATTCACCTTCAGAGATTTTTTTTTTTTTTTTTTGAATACTAGGATGGACGGAGGCTAAAACTCCAAAATCTTTCAAAGATACCAATACGCCCTCTATAGCAGGTACATAATACCAAATTAGCCGATATTGGTTATGCCCGATTTCCACGTGCTAAAAAACCATCCATTTGTGAGAGACACTATGAAACTGTCAGAACGCACTTCATAGTACTAAATTTTCGCTCTCTCATAATACTTCTTGACTACAACTAAGTTAACTTAACAAGTAGTTTACGCTTCCATAGTGTTAATCGCATTGTATAGGTTGCTTTCCAGTGAATGCACCTACTAAGCCGTTCATTCATGCGGCTTCACCCTACGTCGCTAGATCAAAGGGTCTTGTTCTTTGTAGTCGTCGCTCGTTGTTAACATCGTTAAGAGTCTCGTTTAGAGTACGGATCATTTAATTGTTGCGATGAACATGAAGGCGAGCATTTAGCTTTCGAGCGAAGTTTGTTACTTCTTCGCCCACGGTAGCTATTCCTAAATCTCTGTGAATATCGCTATTCCTAATATACCATGGAGCATTCACAATTGCTCTTAGTGTCTTGTTTTGGAAAGTCTGCAACATGGATATGTTGCTCGGCTTGGTACAACCCCAAAGTTGTATACCGTATGTCCAGGACGGCTTTAACATCTGCCTGTACAAGAGCAGTTTGTTATATGTGCTTAATTTCGAAAATCTTCCAATAAGCCAATACATTTCCCTGAGCCTAATCTGGAGCTCGTCACGCTTCTTCTTTACGTGTGGTTTCCACATTAGTTTAACGTCCAGTGTCATCCCTAGATACTTTGCTTCATTTGCATAAGGTATTTGTGCAGAATTTATGAACAGAGGCAAATTGTTAACCCTTCTGTAAGTGAAATTCATATGCGCAGACTTGTTCTCGTTAAGAGCGATTCGCCAAGTCTTCGTCCAGACACAAATTCTGTCCAATGCTCGTTGGAGGTTTCTCGTTGATGACTCGACTGATTCACCTGTTGCAAACGTGGCCACGACTGTCTCGTCATCTAGAGGTATGTCTCTTGTGTAGAGCAGGAACAGGGTCGGACCGAGGACGCTTCCCTGGGGTACGCCAGCCCGAATTTGCTTGAAACTCGAGTATTCACTACTACACCTAACACGAAAGAGTCTGCTTTCAAGATAATTTTCCAATATTTTAAACATGTCTTCCGGCAAGTTTTGCCGTAGCTTATATTTCAAGCCTTCGTGCCATACCTTGTCGAAGGCTTGCGATACTTCGAGGAAAGCACTTGAACATATTTTTTTCCCTTCTAAGGCTTTTTCAATTTCATGCGTTATTCTGTAGACTTGATCTATTGTGGAATGGTTAGGTCTGAAACCGAATTGATGATCCGGGATCAAGCGTCTTTCTGCAATTATTGATTGTAATCGCTTCAGCAGAAGTTTCTCGAATACTTTCGATATTATCGGCACAAGCGATATGGGCCTATAAGATTTTTTATCATTTGCGCCTTTCCCCGGTTTAGGAACCATAATGACTTCAGCAACTTTCCATTGGCTTGGAACGTATAGAAGTCTAAGAGAAGCGTTTATCATATAAAGTAGCTTGACTAATGCTTTTTTTGGTAGCTCTTTCAATATTTCGCCAGTGATCAGGTCGTAACCCAGGGCCTTGTTATTTTTAAGTTTGCTAATTGTCTGTCGGTGTTCAATTAGCGAAACTTTTTTCATTCTAAAGCTATCAGGTTCCGCGTTGTTGTTTAGAACGTCAGCCAACGGCGGACCGTCGAAAGGCTTGAATGTTTCTTCTAAATGTTCAGCAAACAAATTCGCTTTCTCTTTGTCTTCTCTTGCCCATTCGCCGTTAGCTTTTTTTATTGGTGCCGAGTGGATTATAGGTTTCTTGATAGACTTAACTGCTTTTCACAGCGAGTAGTTTGAGCTCCTATCCGCCGACAAGCCTTCAAGGTATTCAGTGGTCTCACGATTTTTAAGATCTTGCAACATTCCTTTCAGTTTGTTAGAGAGGTGGTTCAATAGGGTTTTGTCTGGGGGAGCCCTCGTGCCTTGCCATCTTCTACGCGCTCTTCTCTTTTCACGAATCAATTCTTCAATTTCGAGCGGATATGTTTTACGTACATGCCCGTCGGTGCTAACTGCGTTCTTTTGGGACGAATTGTTGTTCCAAGCAGCGCTCTGAATTGCTTCAATGAATTTGTCAACTGCGGTTTCTAACTCGAAAGGAGTTTTCAATGGCACATTCAAGCCAACACCCTCCTTACAGTCCTTTCTGAAAGCGTCCCAGTTCATGTTTTTGCTAGCTAATCTAGGAGCTCTTTCTATTTTCGCCAGTCTTCCACCCATCTTCAAGATAACTCGTGAGTGGTCTGAGCAAAGATGATAACACTCTTCAATTCGCGTAAGGTATTTGGGGTACCCTTTAGCGATGAAAAAATCGACAAGGTCAGGCTTTTTATTCCTATCGGTTGGCCAATATGTTGGCTTACCCGTGGAGAAAAAAACCACCCCACGCTTCATACTATTTTTGTACAGTAATCTGCCTCTTGTTGAATTGCATCGTGAGCCCCAAAAAGTATGCTTTGCCTTAAAGTCACCCCCATTGATAAAATTGGACCCAATGAAGTCATACATACGATCAAGATCGTCTTCCACCAGTCTATATCTTGGCGGGAAATAACAAGATGCAATGTTATAATCTAAGCAGTCAATTTTTACAGAAACTGAACTGATCTGCATAGAGTCTAGCTCAACTTCTGTGTTCTTGAAGTGCTTTATGCAGTTCTTAATGTAGAGGGAGGATCCTCCTCTCGAATTTTGCGAAGGGTGATGTGCGTGATAGTCATTGTAACCTTTAAGTTTGGGTGTAGACCCGTTTTTAAGGCGAGTTTCCGTAATCATGCAAATATCAATATTGTTTTTCAGTAGAAATACTTCTAGTTCGTCTATTTTATTCAGAAGGCCGTTTGCATTCCATGTTAGTATTTTAAATAACTGTTTCATATTCATGTTCTCTTGTAATTTTTTCGAGGCTTAAACTCGAGCTTGCTCAGTTTGTCAAATATAACTTTGTTGATTTTAGTCTGATCCTCAAGTTTCTCCAAGATTACAGCGAGGATCTTGGACACTGCATCTGTTGTGGGCGATCTTACCTTGTTTTCGTTTGCCGCAACATGTGCGTATGATTTCGGTCCGACCAGTGGTGGTTTCTCCGCTGCACTTGAACTGGCGCCGCTCTTTTGTGGAGCTTTTACGCCTTTTCTCGACGCCTCCTTTGCCAATCTTCCACTTTTGATCGGCTTTGGTGTCTTTGGAGTCTTTGGCTTAGGAGTTTCAGCAGGTTTTGGGCGTCCTTGGCTTTGATTCTGACCTCTAGTATTTTCCTTAAGAGGTTCTCGTCCCTTTTGCAGCTCTATGGCTACTTCGCATCCTCGATAGTTCGCGGGGTGGTTTCCGTGGCAATTGGCGCAAACTGCTGGGGCCTTTATGTCAACTTTGCACTCTGTTGACGTTATTTCTGTTCTCACCGTGTTTGCAAGAAGGTTGCGCAATCTCCCAAAGTCTGCTATCCCGACGATGTTTATTGCGGGAGGTGGACGAATTTTCGCTTCTGGTTTAGCCTTGTTTGAGCCAGAGGGCTTATCTTCTTTTTGTATTATTTCGGGAGAGGAATTTGCCTTCGCTTCTTGCTAGATCTTTTCCTTAAGACTGAATCGGTCTCAAGTGCAAGTTCGTCCTCGTCCGTGAAGTATTCGACTGCTGGTCGGTTCGGTGTTACACACTCTTTCGTTACCTCACAGTCTTTCGTTAAACGAGTATTTTTAATATCCTCGTTTTCTTTTCGCAGAGAGTCAACTTCCATTTTTAGATCTTGGAAGAGTCGCTCCATTTCAGTAAGCTTAGCTCGGAGTTCATTATTCTCCTTTTCTAAGCTCCTAATTTTCACAGAGTCCTGGTTTACCGGTGGACTGCTTTTTCCGGATATGTTCGATCTAGGTGGTGGTGATCGATTTAGTTTTGTCCTTTTCTCAAAAGGATTTATAAGCAATAAAAGGCTCTCCCCAGAATCCGTAGAGCCTGCCTCCGAAGAGGGTGGATTTTCCAGCATAGCTGGGCTGCCACCTGGGGTAATCAAATCTTTCGTTTTGTTCATTGCCATTTTTTTAACTTGTCGTTTTTATGAGAAATAGGTAAGTCACTTCTATTTTCATTTTTAAATACAGCCGCCCCTTTGGCGACAGACGCCGACCAGTGAGCCGCACAATGTGTGACAGACGCTTCTAGATTTTAATTAACCTTCAGATTCATCTATAAGTTAAAACCTTACTGCCAAAAGTTGCCCCAAATGGAGCAGCATCGACAGCATCCGTTGAAACATTAAAGAATATTTCTTCTGGTGGATTTTAGCCGGCTCTTACGATAGGCATACCTTAAATAAATAAATAAATAAATAGAGTGGCGCAACAGCTCGAGGTGAACCAGGGCCAACTTCTCAACAATGTATGCTGGTGTGTTAATTTCTTTACATACAAGGGGACCTACAATTTTTTGCCGAATCCGAACGGCACTTTGAGAAGTTTTTCAAGACAATTAATACTCTCGGAGGGCTTGTCAAACCCTCGCGGAGGTGGGGACCGTGAAAAAGAACAAGTCTTTTTTTTTCAGGTGACTATGGCAGGATTCGAACCCAGACCTCCGGCGTAGAAAGCACACACACTAACCACTACGCCACGGCACCCCACGATACGACACCCCTCCTACGATAGGCATACCTTACCTCAAGGATATTCTAACCCCGACCTTGCAGGGGTAGAGATGACAGTGCACCTTCAGAGATGACAGTGCAGCCAAGATCGCTGAGGTGTTGACATTATTAAAGACGTCTTCTATGTCTAGGAAGGCTACCATCGTGTACTCCTTGTGATGAAGGGAATATTCAATGGAACGTACTAGCGTGTGCAAGGCTGTTTCTACAGATCTGCCTTGGCTCTATTGAAGAGTTTCCTGCATTCATTTCTGAATAGGCTTAGTTCTGAGGTCCACCAATGCGGTTTCCCCTTGCCCCTTGGAATAACAAGAGGGCAGGAGGAAGAAAGTGCTTTATTGAGGGCCAGAGTGAGTTCCTTAACCTTGTGATCAAGCTCATTGGTGTCACAAGGAGGACTTAGGAGAGAAGAGATCCTTGAGCGGTTCACTTTATCTCTGTAAAGAAGCCAATTCGTCCTTCTGTAGTTTCTGAAGGGTGATTGGCGAGGACGTACATCGTCTAAACTGAATCGAATGTATCTATGGTCTGACCAGAAATGTTCAGACGAGACTTTCCAATTATCAACCCGTTTAGCAATGAGATCAGAGACGAGAGTGATATCTAGCACTTCTCGTCGATTTCTGGTTATGAAGGTAGGTTCGCTACCCGTGTTGCAGACAATGAGGTTAGTTTTTAAAATAAAGTCAAAAAGTAACTCACCTCTGTCGTTGATATCGGAACTTCCCCACACTGAGTGATGAGCATTCGCATCGCACCCAATGATGAAGTCAGTATTGCGTAGTTCAGCAGCCTTGATGGCGCTCTCCAAGGTTTTACCAGGGGGACTGTCCACCATGCCGTGGGCGAGGTATGCAGAGGCTAGCCAGTAAGTCCCTTTGGCCGTCTCTAGTCTCGTCACGGTGATATCTCGGTCGCTGAATTCAGGGAGTAAAAATACATTGAGACTACTTTTCACTAGTATGCAAGATCTAGGCTTACCTTTACCTGTCTCATACAGAGGGTAGTATCCGGGCGTCTTGATTCCGCAAACCACGTTCTCAACAACCCATGGTTCTTGGATCAAGACAATGTCTTCTCCATTTTTGGCGAGGCGGAGCAGAAGGGAGGCCGAGGCCATTATGAAGTTATGGAGGTTAATCTGATGTAACTACAGCATTGCTACGGTCCAGAGAAACATCCACTACAGTGTTTTTGAGGTCCTCTGATTCAGAAAACGAACCCAAAAGTTCGTCCTCACTCAGCAGGACTGAGTTTAGGCAGTCTTCCGTCTCCATGTCCGATGGAATGTCAGACACAGAGTCGGAAGGCTGGTTAGGAGCCACTAGTTCCGCAGCGGCGACATCTTCCAAATCTGGAAAGGTGACTGCAGTACCGGGGTGCGGTAAAGCAGACGCCAGTTCAAGGGGCTGAGGAGGCAACTTGCCAGTCTCTAACTCGTCCTTTTTGTATACCTTTAGGGTGATTTGATCCCAACCAAATCTGATCACGCCTTTGGTCTCAGCTAGAAGAGCAAGAGAATAATGGTTGATTACCACAATGGCAGATCTATAGGATCCTCTTTGCTCCTCTAGCTTAGCGACCTTCCGGTCGTGAGTTGGGAGTGCGGGATTGGAAAGTCTTATGACTTCGGGAATCTCGTGAGCGGAGGGGGGTTCAATTGGAATCCAGGTGCGCGTTCTCGACCTGCTAGGGATGTTCTCCTTAACGACGACCTCGAGCATTGCACCTGGCCAAACTTCCCCTAGACTGCTAATCGCGAGCTTGTAGAGATCGCATGATCTCATGTCCTCGCACGCGATTAGCTTGACATGGCCTTGATGCCAGCTGGCATCAAAGGTTAACGGAGGTGGTCCGGGGTGTTCCCGCATGAAAGCCAAAAGGTTGCTGGAAAGCTTCAATTTGACCATGTTCCACCTTTCGGGAGTTATTGAGCCGTCGAGGTCACTGCTGTCAATAACAGCAACCACAATACGGTCCTTGAAAACATCGCTAAACGACTTCAGAGGTGTGACGGAGGACGTCTAAAAGGGGGTGATAGTGTTCTTCACCTTGGGACGTTTAGATTCCGAAACAGAATCTTCCTCCGACCTCTGTCGCTTGTGCTCTTTTTTCAGAATGTTCTCTGCACATTTAAGTTTAACGATCTGCGCCGGTGTTCTCTCAGTCTCCAGTATATTCTCAAAGGCTTTCAGGGTCTGGGAAGCTTCACGCTGCTTCTTAGCAGCGTCCCTTGATGGAGCTTGTAGCCGCGATCTTCCATCATGAGACGCACTGCGGGCGGAGTTCTTTGCTTTAATGAGCGTAGAGCTCTTGCTGGAGCTGCCAGCAGTGGAGGGGCCATGAAGTGCCACAAACCCACCACTACTGGAACCCACCACAATTGGAAGCTGAAGATTGCGTTTGGGTTTTGTAAGAAAAAAATGTTGGCTGGTAGACTTTCGTTTCGAGAAAATCCCTTAGAAAAGACGGGACGCGCGACCCCTTTAATTTTCACCATTTTTGCATTCGGGACGTGTTAATATAGTAAGCCATTCTACGCTTGCGGCGATATTTCTGAAATTGTTAAACTTTGCTGTCATTCGGCCATTTCTTTTGTTTGCGTTGTTTCTTTTGTTTTGAGTAATTCATCGGCCAAATCTTTTAGTTTCAGTCTAGTTAATAAATCGCCTTCGTTCATATCTGAACGTTTATAACGACCCAAAACGATTGTGTTACTTTTTTATCGGACCAAACTGCTCCCCGCAGTTTTGTTGTTTTACTTATAACACAGCTGGCGCCCATTTAAATCTACGTACCAAACTCATTGAAGCATCTTATCGCGTATCAATTATCTATTCTCGGAACCCACCCCCTTGTTGAGCAGTCGGGAAACACAGCAATAATTTTGTTGTGTTGTTGCACTTTTTCGTCGCTAGCCTTTTAGTTTCGCAAATTGTTTATATCCGCGAGCGCATCGTGGGCGCACCTTCGATATTTATTCTAACGCAAAGAAAAAGTGTAACACTTAGTGTCTTGTTGTGGAAAGTCTGCAACATGGACATGTTGCTCGGCTTGGTACAACCCCAAAGTTGTATACCGTATGTCCAGGACGGCTTTAACACATGCCTGTATAAGAGCAGTTTGTTATATATGCTTAATTTCGAAAATCTTTCGATAAGCCAATACATTTCCAATACATTTGCCTCGTCATCTAGAGGTAAGTCTCTTGTGCAGAGCCCGAATCCAGCCCAAATTTGCTTGAAACTCGAGTATTCACTACTACAGCCAACACGAAACAGTCTGCTCTGTAGAAAATACTTTTCATTTTGTTCACAAAAAGTTTTGGGCCACGCCCACATTTAGAGGCAGAATTCCATAAAAACTTATAAATTTACAGAAAAACAAGGATTTCGACTGCTTTTAGCTTTTCTAAAGATAGAATAAGAAATTAAATTTGGCACATTAAGTACACCTGATACTATTTCAGATTTCTTTCATACAAAGTTTTTCGCCACGCCCATCCATAGAGTTCGACAAAATTATTGAATTTGAACCAAAAAATTACAGTTTTGCGTACATTTTAGCCGCAAACTTGGATATTTCTATGCTAATATTGATTTTCGATTAAAAGGGCTGAACATGCCACGTCCCTTTTAAAACAAAAGTAAACAAAAACTTATAAGGAATAATTTTTTTTTCTACTTAAAATGATGCAAATGGTAATGGGACGGGGATGGAAAAAAAGCAAATAAACGAATGGAAGGAGAATAGGAATGGAAAGGAGAAAAGCAATGGAAAGGAGAATAGGAATGAAAAGGATAATAGGAAGGGAAAGAATAATAGGAATGAAAAGGATAATAGGAATGGAAAGGAGAATAGGAATAGGGTATACCGCGGTCCGCTACAGACGGACCGAAGCTATTACATACGCACTGTTGCACTTGCTCACTGTTTTTTTTTTTTTTCAATTTGGAAGCAATTTCCCGATTTTCAAGGATTTCAGATCTTAAAAGTGGGCATGGTCAATAGTGTGGGCGGTCAAATTTTTGTTTAATTAAAGGCTTCTGGTCGATATTGCTCTCCACCAAAATTTGAGTTCATATGTTTTGTCTATCTTGACCAAAAGGCAATTTCAAATAAAATGCAAATGGCTGTGGGCGGATCTTCTCAATTGTCTGTACAAAATGAGAACCAAGCAACGCTGTAAGTTTCAGTTTTCTGGCTCAATTTTAAAGACCTCAAAACTGCATACATACGGACGGATAGACAGACGGACGGTCGGACGGACGGACATGGCTTAATCGACTTACCTGTCGGTCTCGATCATATCTCATTAGGGTTATTTCACTGTGTTACAAACTATGCATTAAAATTAATATACCCTCGGTCGGGTATAATTGCATTTTTGGCATCGAATTAAAGAGTTATTGTTCAATCTATTCAATATTTTTGTTCCAAATCGAAATTTTTTATTTTAACTTAATATGTTATATAGAAAATATTAAGTTTTACATTTGGTTCATACAAAGTTTTGGTCCACACCCATATTTTGAGGCACAATTCCATAAAAACCTATTAATTGGCATGACAAGAAACTTTTCGGATAAACCGCGTTAGTAACTATTTTTTTTATGAGTACAATACCAGACTCACCCCGAACGTTTCGCTCAAGTTCCATTGAGCGTGGTCACCGGGAAACTGTCATGAAAATGTTATCGCTGAGATCGGCTGCGTAGATTGTAGCGGTGCGTAGACGGTTCTGACTCATGTTGTGTTTGTAGTTGGGATGAAGGCGGTTGAGAGCAAACTGTACTAACTACATCACCGGGTGTTTCTAGGACGATTGGGAGTGGGCGTGTGATGTTGATCACGGGGTCCCATGCACGCGAAAGTTTAAAACTATCATCACGATTGAAGTTTTGGTGGCGTTTTATTTCAATCGCTTCGCGGACCAATCGAGGGATGTAATGATTTTCACGAGCTAAGATCTTGGCTTGATCAAAATGGATTCAGTGGTGTTCATCTGGATTATCCAAGATATGCTCGTATATTGCAGATTTTTCCCGTTGTTTTTTAATCACCGCACTGATGTGTTCTTTCAAACGGGTTGCAATAATCCTTCTGGTTTGCCCTACATAAGACGACCCACAGCTACAGGGGACTGCATAAACGCCCGGCGTTAGAAGAGGAAAGTAATCTTTCGGCAACGTTAGGTAACTTCTCACTTTTTTGGCGGTAGAAATATGGATTTTATCCCATATTTCTTGAGTCCTTTTCCTTCTCGGTCTGTACCACCTTTGACGTATGGTAAAAAGCTTTTTTGTCTAAATTGCTTTCGTCCCTTTCTCTTGGCAAATCTGGCTTCCATATTCTTTGCCTTTTTGTATAGCCGTTTGCTTTAAGTACGTCGTTGACCAGGACAAGTTCAGCGGTTGCTCTGAATGATTTGCGGACGAATGAAAATATTTTTATTCTGCCTGCAGACAAGGGCAATAAAAGTGTTATCCTAAGCAGGTGTGATTATCACGCTAAAATGAATGTTTTGGTTGGCGACGCGAATACATACATGGCGTAAATTATGACCCCACTTCTCGTGTTTTAAGGAAAGCAACAAAGCAATTTTGGCATCGAAACGCCTAATCCCATAATGTTCACAGCCACCTAAATTATATGGACTTCCGAAAATTCACAAAGAAGGATATCCTATGCGACCAATAGGTAGTCAAATAAATGCCCCGTGCTATCTTTTAGCAAAGCATTTAGTGGAAGTGTTTAAACCTTTGACTGGGTCAACGGAACACCATATAAAGGATTAATCTCACTTTGTGTCCCTTCTAAGTGGTTTAAGACTCGACACTGATGAGGTCACGGTGAGTTTCGACGTGGAATCACTATTCACAAATGTTCCAATACAGGAAGTTCTCGATGTTGTCCGTGATCTTATCCCAGATTTCGGCATTAAAGACAAATACCTGCTACTCTTTGAGTTTTGCCTAACATCAGGATATTTTTGCTACAACAAGCAGTTCTATCTACAAGTAGATGGTGCTGCTATGGGTTTACCCCTAGGCCCTCTTGTGGCAGACTTGTGGATGGAATATTTTGAAGCAAGAGTCAATAGTGGGGCTTCAATAAAAAGTGTCAATAAAATGACACTTTCTGTATATTAAATATCTCCACCATCACGAGTTTCCTAGAACATCTTAACTCGCAACATCCAAAAATCAAGTCTGCGATGGAAAAAGAAAAGGACAATTCAATCGCGTTTTTGGATGTTAGAGTTTTAAGGAAACCCCGGACACACAGTTTTTCGCAAAAATACACACACAAACAGGTACTTACATGCTGCTTCTCACCACCATCCAGCAAACCTAAGATCCGTTGTCTCGACACTGTTTCAGCGCGTCCACAAAATTTGTGATAACGACAATCTTTCCGCTGAACTTGTCCTGGTCAACGACGTACTTAAAGCAAACGGCTATACAAAAAGGCAAAGAATATGGAAGCCAGATTTGCCAAGAGAAAGGGACGAAAGCAATTTAGACAAGAAAGCTATCTTACCATATGTCAAAGGTGTTACAGACCGAGTAGGAAAAGAACTCAAGAAATATGGGATAAAATCCATATTTCTACCGCCAAAAAAGGTGAGAAGTTACCTAACGTCGCCGAAAGATTACTCTCCTCTTCTAACGCCGTATGATAGTTTTAAACTTTCGCGTGACCACGCTCAAGGCAACTTGAGCGAAACGTTCGGGGTGAGTCTAGTATTGTACTCATTAAAAAAAAAGTTACTAACGCGGTTAATCCGAAAAGTTTCTTGTCATGTCAATTAACAACCACGAAAGCCTTAAAACTTAACCTATTAATTTCCAGAAAAACATGGATTTCGACTGCTTTTTAGCTTTACTAAGTATCATCATCATTGTTACATAGTACACGTAATATGGACGAGAGTTAAAGTGTGCTTCTCACTAAACACCCTAATCAATACACGATACGAATCTTAACCACTTGCTATGTACTAAGCATCACACCATCCATTTATCAGCTAATCTCTTAATCCCTTTATTTTATGTATTAACTAAGCTAGTCTTAAGTCGAATAACTTTTAGTCTCTCTGACTGTGACCGTCGAACAGACAACATCTAATCTACTTATAATAATAAAGAACTGTACACGCATTAACTTGTTTAATTACACCGAACATAAAATTGGCGACGAGGATTTATGGTATTCACGTGTGGAAATTGAAAAGTTTTTTTTTATTTTTAATGAAAATGTCACGAATTGTTGGACACATTGAACCTTTTGAGCCGGGAAATAATTTCAAGGCGTATGAAGACAGATTGCGGCAGTTCTTCTTAGTGAATGGTATTTAATCAGAAGCGTTTACTCCGTTGTTCGTCACAATCGTTGGTGCGCAAATATACGAGATTTTAATGTCTCTAACGATTCCTAAGGTACTGAGGGAAAAATCGATCAAAGAGTTTCTGGGTTTATTGCGTGACCATTTCGCACCAAAGGAGAATAAAAGGGTGGAAAGCTATAAATTTAACAAAATCGTTCAAGAAGATGGAGAGTCGTTGTTGCGAATTCATAATGCGTTTGAAAGCGGCAGGTCTAACGTGCAGATTTGGAGATTTTCTTGAGGAGGTCAAAGGCGACATGAAGGTGGCGAAATACAAGTCGTTGATTTTAGATGAGGTTTTGGCTGATCTTTTCATCGTTGGAGTTAAATGTGAAAGAATTCAATAAATGCTGCTACGTGATGATTGACTTTCATTCGAAAAGGTTTGTCAACAGGCCTTAAATATGGAGGCGTCTCAAAAGGCTTCACGGGCAATACAACCAATGGCGCAAAAATACAGTCAACAGTCTTCCAAAGAAGGCACCGAGATATGAAGACTCCGAGAGGTTACAACGTAGGTCAAATAAAAGTGCCAACCGTGCAAAAAGATTTGGGCGAAGCAACAAAACAAGTTGCTTTCGATATGGAAAGGAAGACCATAAGGAGTTCCGATATCCAGCTAAAGAGTGGGTCTGTTTTGCATGCAACAAGAAGGGACACGTGGCCAGTCAGTGTCGGCTACGATCCAGGATCCAGGTGGTGAATAGATTGAGCATCGATAACAGATCTCAAGAGGTAACGGTGAGGTTAAATGATCAGGCGATTGCTATAGAAGTGGATACAGGATCAACGATAACTATAATGAGCGAAACAGTTTATTTAGATAAGTTTCCTGTTTCTCTGTTCGGTCACAGGTGTTCGGTTACAAGAGCTCGGAAGTTTCGATGTGGAGGTCAGATCTGGAGGTCATTCGTGGATGTTGCCGGTGATAGTGGTTAAGGGCGAGATGCCAAGGAGAACCCTGATGGGTCGTACGTGGCTAGATAAAATATATCCTAGTTGGAAAAGCCAGTTAATGGAATCCTGCATTGGTAATGTAAGTTCCCAGGCACAATTTTTAAGTCGTATTAAGGAAAGTTTTCCAAATATAACCCAGTCAGAGCTAACCCGACCGATAGTAGGATATGAGACAGAAGTTGTTTTGAAAGAAAATCAAACCGCCATTTACTATGCAGCTTATCGTGTTCCATATTTTTTTTTTTTTTGAATACTAAAGCGGACGGAGACTTAAACTCCAAAATCTTTCAAAGATACCAATACGCCCACTATAGCAGGTTTTTTATACCGAAAAAGCCGATATTGGTGATGCCCGATTTCCAAGTGCTAAAAAACCACCCATTTATGAGAGACACTATGAAACTGCTAGAACGCACTTCATAGTAGTAAATTTTCGCTCTCTCATAATACTTCTTGACTACAACTAAGTTAACTTAACAAGTAGTTTACGCTTCCGTAGTGTTTTTCGCATTGGGAAGGTTGCTATCCAGTGAATGCACATACTAAGCCGTTCATTCGTGCGGCTTCACCCTACGTCGCTAGATCGAAGGGTCTTGTTCTTTGTATTCGTCGTTCATTGTTTACATCGTTAAGAGTCTCATTGAGAGTACGGATCATCGCATTGTTGCAATGAACATAAAGGCGAGTATTTAGCTTTCGAGCAAAGTTGGTTACTTCTTCGCTCACGGTAGCTATTCCTAAATTTCTGTGAATATCACTATTCCTAATATACCATGGAGCATTCACAATTGCTCTTAGCGTCTTGTTTTGTACAGTCTGCAACATAGACATGTTGCTCGGCTTGGTATAACCCCAAAGTTGTATACCGTATGTCCAGGACGGCTTTAATACCTGCCTGTACAAATGCAGTTTGTTATATATGCTTAATTTCGAAAATCTTCCGATAAGCCAATACATTTCCCTGAACCTAGTCTCGAGCTCGTCACGCTTCTTCTTTACGTGTGGTTTCCACCTTAGTTTAGCGTCCAGTGTCATCCCTAGATATTTCGCTTCATTTGCATAAGGTATTTGTGCAGAATTTATGAACAGAGGTAAATTGTTAACCCTTCTGTAAGTGAAATTCACATGCGTAGACTTGTTCTCATTAAGAGCGATTCGCCAAGTCTTCGTCCAGACACAAATTCTGTCCAATGCTCGTTGGAGGTTTCTCGTTTAAGACTCGACTGATTCACCTGTTGCCAGGATGGCCGTATCGTCCGCAAAGGTGGCCACGACTGTCTCGTCATCTAGAGGTATGTCTCTTGTGTAGAGCAGAAACAGCGTCGGACCGAGGACGCTTCCCTGGGTTACGCCAGCACGAATTTGTTTGAAATCGAGTATTCACAACTACACCTAACACGAAAGAGTCTTCCTTCAAAATAGTTTTTCAATATTTTAAACATGTCTTCTATACTTCAAGCCTTTATGCCATACCTTGTCGAAGGCTTGCGATACGTCCAGGAAAGCACTTGAACATATTTTTTCCCATCTAGGGCTTTTTCAATTTCATGCGTTATTCTGTAGACTTGATCTATTGTGGAATGGTTAGGTCTGAAACCGAATTGATGATCCGGGATCAAGCGTATTTCTGCAATTATTGGTTGTAATCGCTTCAGCAGAAGTTTTTCGAATACTTTCGATATTATCGGCAGAAGCGATATGGGCCTATAAGATTTTTTATCATTTGCACATTTCCCCGGTTTTGGAACCATAATGACTTCAGCAATTTTCCATTGCCTTGAAACGTATAGAAGTCTAAGAGAAGCGTTTATCATATAAAGTAACTTGACTAGTGCCTTTTTTGGTAGTTCTTCCAATATTTCGCCAGTGATCAGGTAGTAACCCGGGGCCTTATTATTTTTAAGTTTGCTTATTGTCTGTCGGAGTTGTTGTTTTGAACGTCAGCCAACGGCGGACCGTCGTTATTTCTTCTAAATGTTCAGCAAACAAATTTGCTTTCTCTTTGTCTTCTATTGCCCATTCGCTGTTAGCTTTTTTTATTGGTGCCGATTGGATTATAGGTTTCTTGATAGACTTAACTGGTTTCCACAGCGAGTAGGTTTGAGCTCCTATCCGCCGACAAGCCTTCAAGGTATTCAGTGGTCTCACGGTTTTTAAAATCTTGCAACATTCCTTTCAGTTTGTAAAAGAGGTGGTTCAAGAGGGTTTTGTCTGGGTGGCCCTCGTGCCTTGCCATCTTCTACGCGCTCTTCTCTTTTCATAAATTCTCCGATTTCGAGCGGATATGTTGCACGTACATGCCCGTCGGTGCTAACTGCGTTCTTTTGGGACGAATTGTTGTTCCAAGCAGCGCTCTGAATTGCTTCAATGAATTTGTCAACTGCGGTTTCTAACTCGAAAGGAGTTTTCAATGGCACATTCAAGCCAACACCCTCCTTACAGTCCTTTCTAAAGGCGTCCCAGTTCAAGTTTTTGCTAGCTAATCTAGGAGCTCTTTCTATTTTCGCCAGTCTTCCACCCATCTTCAAGATAACTCGTGAGTGGTCTGAGCAAAGATGATAACACTCTTCAATTCACGTAGGGTATCTGGAGTACCCTTTAGCGAATAAAAAAATTAATAAGGTCAGGCTTTTTATTCCTATCGGTTGGCCAATATGTTGGCTTACCCGTGGAGAAAAAGTCCACCCCACGCTTCATACTATTTTTGTGCAGTAATCTGCCTCTTGTTAAATTGCATCGTGAACCCCAAAAAGTATGCTTCGCGTTAAAGTCACCCCCAATGATAAAATTGGACCCAATGAAGTCATACATACGATCAAGGTCGTCTTCCACCAGTCTATATCCTGGCAGGAAATAAGAAGATGCTATGTTATAATCTAAGCAGTCAATTTTTACAGAAACTGAACTGATCTGCATAGAGTCTAGCTCAACTTCTGTGTTCTTGAAGTGCTTTATGCAGTTCTTAATGTAGAGGGAGGAACGTCTTCTCAAATTTTGCGAAAGGTGATCTGCGTGAAAGTCATTGTAACCTTTGAGTAGAAATACTACTAGTTCGTCTATTTTATTCAGAAGGCCATTTGCATTCCATGTTAGTATTTTAAATAACTGTTTCATATTCATGTTCTTTTGTAATTTTTTCGACGCTTAAACTCGAGCTTGTTCAGTTTGTCAAATATAACTTTGTTGATTTTAGTCTGATCCTCAAGTTTCTCCAAGATTACAGCGAGGATCTAAGACACTGCATCTGTTGTGGGCGATCTTACCTTGTTTTCGTTCGCCGCAACCTGTGCGTATGATTTCGGTCCGACCAGTGGCGGTTTCTCCGCTGCACTTGAACTGACTTCCCTTGCCAATCTCGCACTTTAAATCGGCTTTGGCGTCATTGGAGTCCTTGGCTTAGGAGTTTTAGCAGTTTTTGGCCGCACTAGGCTTGGATTCTGACCTCGAGTATTTTCCTTAAGAGGTTCTCGTCCCTTTTGCAGCTCTATGGCTACTTCGCATCCTCGGTAGTTTGCGGGGTGGTTTCCGTGGCAATGGGCGCAAACTGCTGGAGCCTTTATGTCAACTTTGCGCTCTGTTGAGAGAAGTTTTCCGGCACATTTCATGCAACGTGGTTCTTTTTGGCAGTAGGCACTTGTGTGCCTGAATTCTTGGCATCGCTTGCACTGTGGTATCAGTCTATTGCCCTTTCGCATGGGTTCGATTTTAACCCTGATGTTGAGTATCATTCTCATTTTATAAATATCGTTTATGCTCTCAGTTCTTTCAAAGGAGAGCATAAAAAGTGGAAGGCCGCGTCTGATCACAGTGTCTCTTTCTCCTTCTGTGCGTTGCTTTTCCTTTTTAATGATATTGACGGCATCAATAATTTTAAGGCATTTAGTTTTTACGTCTTTTACAACGTCTTCTTTTGTGGAGCCCCCTTACAATGACTCGCAGTGGTTTTTCGTATTTATTTTGATAAGTATACCACTCGATTCTTTCTGCATTCAGTCTAAGAGGCAGCGCGCGATAGGAACCGACGTTGTCAACATTTACTTTCCACACCTTATTTCGGTGCGAAAAAAGCTTATAGTTTTCTGTTCTTACCGTGTTTGCAAGAAGGTTGCGCAATCTCCCAAAGTCTGCTATCCCGACGATGTTTATTGCGGGAGGTGGACGAATTTTCGCTTCTGGTTTAGCCTTGTTTGAGCCAGAGGGCTTATCTTCTTTTTGCATTACTTCGGGAGAGGAATTCGTCTTACGCTTCTTGCTAGACCTTTTCCTTAAAACTGAATCGGTCTCAAGTGCAAGTTCGTCCTCATCCGTGAAGTATTTGGCTGCTGGTTTGTTCGGTGTTACACACTCTTTCGGTACCTCACAGTCTTTCGATAAACGAGTATTTTTAATATCCTCGTTTTCTTTTCGCAGAGAGTCAACTTCCATTTTTAGATCGTGGAAGAGTCGCTCCATTTCAATACGCTTAGCTCGGAGTTCATTATTCTCCTTTTCTAAGCTCTTAATTTTCACTGAGTCCATATACGCTTCGGGACAAGGTTAAACTGGAATTAGATAGGTTGGTTAAAGAGAACATTATTGTTCCGGTTTATTTCAGTGAATGGCCAGTCCTTTCGTTATAGTGCCTAAAAGTGACGGCTCTATAAGATTATGTGTTGATTGTACGGCAACGATTAACAAGTGCATAGAAACACAGCATTACATATTGCCGCTAGCAGAGGATATTTATGCAAGTCTTTCGGGATGTAAATTTTTCTCGATCATAGATCTGAAGGGAGCGTATCAGCAACTTCCGGTCGCGGAAAATTCTAGGAAAATTCTAGCTGTTAGTTATTAACACGTGTAAGGGTCTTCTTGCGAATACACGACTGGTGCTAGGAGTTAAATGTGCACTTGCCATTTTTCAATCCGTAATGGATAGAATCCTACACAGGTTGAGATACGTTAAGTGTTATATTGATGACATAATTATTGGGGGCGTTTCCCAAGAAACGTGTGAAACAACTCTGTTTGAAGCGTTGAAGCGGCAAGAAGCACACAATGTTCACATTAACGTGGACAAGTGTAAGTTTGTGAGGGAGTCAGTTTATTATCTAGCCCATAATATCTCGGCTCAAGGGTTAAAACCGAATAGCAATAAAGTGGAGGCTGTTGAGAGTGCCCCAGCACCCCAGAATTTGCAAAAATTACAATCGTTTTTGGGTTTGTTAAATTATAACGGAAAGTTTTTGCCCAATTTATCATCCCAGTTGCAACCATTATACAAGCTTTTAAAGAAAGGCGCGCAGTTAATTTGGGATGTGTTATGCCAAGAAGCTTTTGAACAACGTAAGAAGTCGCTTCTTAAACATCAAGTTTTGAAGTTTTACGATCCAAAAAAAAAATAGTGCTAGTTACAGATGCCAGCTCTTATGGTGTTGGTGCTATTTTATGCCATGTAGTACAGGTGAGGAGCAACCCGTGTATTTTTCTTCATTTCGCATGCCGAGTGCAACTATTCGCAGCTTCATCGTGAAGCGTTGGCTATAATTTTGCGGTTAAAAAGTTTCATCATTATTTGCATGGGCAAGAATTTACTATCTATTTCGTTTACCAGCCCTTGAAAGAAATTTTTTACCCCCATAAAGGTAATTCGGCAGTTGCGTCCGCGAGGCTGCAAAGACCAGCCTCGGTTCGGTGTAATTAAACAAGTTAATTCGTGTACAGTTCTTTATTATTATAAGAAGATTAGATGTTGTCTGTTCGACGGTCACAGTCAGAGAGACTTGAAACTATTCGACTTAAGACTAGCTTAGTTAATACATAAGATTAAGATATTAGCTGATAAATAGATGGTGTGATGCTTAGTACATAGCAAGTGGTTGAGATTCATATCGTGTATGGATTAAGGTGTTTTGTGAGAAGCACACTCTAACTCTCGTTCATATTACATGTAATATGTAACATCTTCCTCTACTTAATTAATTTGCCGCATAAACTTTATACTGAACAAAGTTTAGAAATAACCTTAAAATACGCTTACAGCTAACATTCATCATTTTCGAATGCCGCTTATCCTTTACAAGGCTTGCGGAGCGAGGGTGGCCAAATCGATCCTCCGCCACCAACTCAGACTCCGGCGCGATCCCCAGGCGGGACTCAGAGAGGTTCTTTAGCTGATCCCACCACCTGTTTCTTGGCCTACCAGAGGGGCGATGCACTCGCATCTCGGCTAGCATGACCTGTCTAGGAAGTCTTTCAGGGGGAATGTGAACAACGTGTCCAAACCAACGAGGAATCGATCGCTCCACTCTAGCTACTCAACATTTAGATTCCCAGGAATACTGACGTTTCTCACTCTGTTCCTTAGAGTAACCAGCAACGCATCTCAAAAATATCATTTCGGCAGCTTGTACCTGCGACTTTAATCTTTCGGTCATTACCCAAATTTCGTGACCATAGATGAGGGTCGGAACGAATACTGAATTTAAAACTGTGATCTTTCCTTTCACTCCAAGCTCAGCTTTCCTGATGACCGGCCGGCGCAGATTCTTTACTATTGCTCCAGCTTGGTCAATTTTACAGGACAACTCAGTATCACTCCTCCCATCTTTTGTGAAAAAGAACCCGAGATACTCAAGTTTCTCCAACTGGTTTAATGGAACTCTATTTATGTCCAGGGTACACTGCACACGAGTTCGGGAAACAACCATCACTTCCGATTTGCTCATGTTATTGGCTGCAAACTTATCCAGTGCTCGTTGAAGTTTCTCTTCGGATGATGCAAGGATGGCCAAACAGTCTGCGAAAAGCAGATGGCTCATCCTGAGGCCAGCCAATTCGAAACATTGCTCGCCAAGACTGCGCTTATCTATCCAGTCCATATTTGCTATGAAAAGGAGCGGCGACAGAACACAGCCCTGCCGAAGTCTAACGCGCAAATCGAAAGGACGGTATTTGACGCCATTAATCCGTACACAGCTTCTGCAGTTTCCATACAAAAACTGGATGGCTCTCATAAGAGGCCCACCCAGCGCATAGTCCTGCAAAACTCTACACAGTGTATCCCGAGGATGCCAACCTATAGTTGGCGTAATCTCTCCTGTTGCCTTTTTTGAAAATGGGCACTATAACGCCTGTTTGCCAATTGCTAGGTGCCTTCCCGCTATCCCAGGCCACCTTTATGACACATGTTAGCCATTTAACACCCATTGCCTTGAGCACTTCTGGCCGGATTTAATCAACTCCAGCAGACTTGCCAACTTGTTTTTTTACCGTGGGTAGGAAAAACCTTCATAGGCACTACGAGGACCGCCCGCGCGTGCTCATAGTAGTGTGAGATTCTTACTCACTAAAAAACCTCCCATTTTACGTTAGACTACAATTAAGTTTCCTTAACAAGTAGTTCAAGCTTCTGTAGTAATCGCGTGTGGCAGGCTGCCTTCCAACGAAAGCACCTACTATACCGTCAAGTTATGCGGTTTCATCTTATGCTGCTAGACCCAACGGTCTCATTCGTTGTAGTCGGCGTGTAAGATTTGTCTGATCCAAAGTTCAGATAATTTCATTGTTGTAATGTCCGCGAAGTCGAGTACTAAGTTTGCGAGCAAAGTTTGTTACCTCATCAGTCACGGTTGCGATTCCTAAATCTCGGTGTAGATCGCTATTTCTTATGTACCATGGAGCATTAACGATTGCTCTGAGTGTCTTATTTTGAAAAGTTTCTAAAATAGATATATTGCTTGGTTTAGTACAACCCCAGAGTTGTGTACCGTATGTCCAAGATGGTTTTAGCACTTTCTTATACAAAAGCAGTTTGCTATATACGCTTAGTTTTGAAAATCTTCCGATAAGCCAATTCATTTCTCTTAACCTGATTTCGAGCTCGTTGCGTTTCTTTTTAACGTGCGGCTTCCATTTAAGTTTTGCGTCTAGAGTCATTCCTAGATATTTCGCTTTATTTGAGTACAGGATTTGTACGGAGTTAATGAATAAAGGTTTGTTGTTTATCTTTTTATAAGTAAAGTTAACATGCGTTGACTTAGTCTCGTTAAGGACGACTCGCCAGCTCTTCGTCCAGTCGCATATTTTGTCTAAAGCGCGCTGAAGTTTCCCTGTTGATAATTCAATTGTCTTATCAATAGCGAGAACAGCAGTGTCGTCAGCAAACGTAGCTAAAATTGTTCCCTCATCGTGGGGTATGTCTCTTGTGTAAATCAAAAATAATATTGGGCCGAGAACGCTTCCTTGCGGGTCACCGGCATTTATCTCTTTGAATTCCGAGTACTCATTTTCGTACCTTACGCGAAAGATTCTGTCTTCAAGGTAAGACTCTAAGATTCTATAGAGTTTTTCTGGTAAGCTTAGCCTTAACTTGTACTTCAGGCCTTCGTGCCATACCTTGTCGAAGGCTTGCGATACGTCGAGAAAAGCGCTAGTACATATCTTTTTCGCTTCCAGAGCTTTTTCGATTTCGTTTGTTATACGATAGACCTGGTCAATTGTTGAATGTTTTTTTCTAAATCCGAATTGGTGATCCGGAATCAATCGTCTTTCTTCGATGATTGGTTGCAACCTTTTAAGCAAAAGTTTCTCAAATACCTAAGATATTATCGGCAGTAGCGAAATAGGTCTGTATGATTTTTTGTCGTTCGGACATTTTCCTGGTTTCGGAACCATTATGACCACGACCACTTTCCATTGCCTTGGAACGTATAAAATTCTCATGGAGGCGTTAATGATATAGAGTAGCTTGACCAAAGCTTTATTCGGTAGCTCCTTTAGAATTTCGCTAGTAATTAAGTCGTAGCCAGGTGCTTTGTTGTTCATCAGATTATTTATCGTTTGACGAAGTTCAGCCAATGACACGGTTTTTATTCTATAATTATCTTGTACCGCATAGGGATTGAGCTCCTCGACTAAGAGTTCCCGTCAAATGGTTTGAATGTTTCGTCTAGGTAATCTGCAAATAAATCCGCTTTTTCTTTGTCTTCTCTTGCCCATTCGCCGTTGGCTTTTCTTAGTGGCGCAGAATATACTATAGGCTTCTTTTAGGACTTCACTGCTTTCCAAAGAGAGTAGTTCGAACCTTTATCGGCAGTCAAACTTTCGAGGTAAGCAGTAGTCTCGCGACTTTTAAAGTCTTGAAGTTTGTGCTTCAGTTTGTTAGAAAGGTGGTTCAAGATGGTCTTATCTTACGCGCTCTCCTCTTTTCGCATATTAGCTCTTCTATTTCTTGTGGATATATTGTTCCGCTGTTCGATAGTTCAGATCTCCCAAAATAAGTGTTATTCCACGCAGCACTCTGAATAACTCTCACGAGTTTTTCTATTTCGTCTTCTATTTCAAGTGGCGTTTTGAGTGGTACATTCAAAGCTATGTTTTCTTTACAGTATTTTCTAAAGCCGTCCCAGTCGGTACTACTGTTCTTAATCCAGGCGCTCTTTCCTTTCTCACTAGGCTTCTGCCGATTTTCAAAAGAACTGCCGAGTGATCTGAACAGAGATCAAAGCGTTCTTCTACGTTTGTAAGATAACGAGGTACCCCCTTGGCGATGAAGAAGTCAACAAGGTCAGGTATTTTATTTCTATCGGTTGGCCAATATGTTGACTTTCCCGTCGAAAAGAAGTCCACGCCACATTTCGTACTTGCTTTAAAGAGGACTCTGCCTCTTGTTGAATTGCACCGTGAGCCCCAAAAAGTATTTTTCGCGTTAAAATCTCCGCCGATGATAAAGTTTGTCCCAAGTTCAAAGAGGGGCGCAAGATCTTCATCAGCCAGGCGATACTGCGGAGGAAAATAGCTCGACGCGATGTTATAATCTAAGTGCTTCAATTTTACGTAGATTGAGCTTATTTGCATGCAATCCAGTTCTATTTCTGCGCTTTTGGAGTGCTTAATGCAGTCTTTGAAGAGGGAGAATCCGCGCGTGATAGTCGATGTTACCTTTTATTTTGGGTGCCGAACCCTTTTTAAAGTGGGTTTCCAAAATCAGGCAAATGTCTATATTATTCTTCCGTAGGAATAATTCTAGTTCGCCAATTTTTTGCAAAAGGCCGTTTGCATTCCATGTTATAATTTTGATTGACTTTCCCATAGTCATGATTTTTTGTTATAACGGGTGATTTTTTAAGAGGTTGAAAACTTTTTTTAAAAAAAAAACACAAAAAATTCGAAAAAATTAATGAAATATTTATTTGAATCGATAGTTTGAACCTTGCAATTTAATATTTAAAGATAATTTTATGCAAATGTTGACCGCGGCTGCGTCCCAGGTAGCCCATCCGCTGAGTCCAATTTTGGCATACTCTTTCACACATATCGGCCGGTATCTCACGAATGAATGCATGGATGTTGGCTTCCAGTGCGTCAATCGAAGCGGGCTTGTCCCTATAGACATTAGCCTTGACATACCCCCACAAAAAATAATCTAATAGTGTCAAATCGTACGATCTAGGCGAATTTGGTCACAATCTTCCGAATAGACTGCTCAGGACGTCGAGAATGCCGACCATAAAATGCCGACCATAAAACCAAACCAGCTAAAAAATCACCCGTTAAGTTTTTCGATGCTTTAACTCGAGCTCGCTTAATTTGTTAAATATTACTTGATTTACTTTCGTTTGTTGCTCAAGCTTTTCTAAAATCATGAGTAGAATTTGAGAGACCGAATCTGGCGCGGCCGATTGTTGCTTACTTTCATGTGAAGCGACTTGAGCGTACGATCTTGGACCACCAAGTGTGGATTTTCCGGTTGAGTTTGAACCAGCGACGTTTCCTTGTGCTGTTTGAACCTTTTCTTTAATCAATCCCCTACCCTTGGTCGACTTAGGGGTTTTTGGTTTATGGGCTTTAGTAGGTTTTAGGCTTGGACCTTTTGTTCAATACTTTTCTTTGGAGCTTCATGCCGTTTTTGTAACTCTATGGCGAATTCGCATCCTCGGTAGCTCGCTGGGTGTCTTCCGCTACAATTGGCGCAGACCGCTGGAGCCTGACTACTGACATTGCAATCTGTCGAAAGATGTTCACCGGTGCATTTAACGCATCGCGGTTCTTTTTGGCAGTATGCTTGCGTGTGCCGGAAACCTTGGCATCGTTTGCATTGAAGTACTAGTCTGTTTCCCTACCGCTTGGGCTCGATTTTGACCTTAATGTTAAGGATTGCTTTTATTTTGTAAATCTCGCTTATGTTCTCAGTTCTATCAAAAGACAGCATGAAAATTGGCAGACCACGCCTGACAACAGCAGAATCTTAACCATCGTCTGTACGTTGCTTCTCTTTGTTCACGGCGTCAAGAATTTGAAGGCCTTGGGCTTGAACATCTTCTATTACTTGTTCCTTAGTGCAGGATGGGTGTAGTCCCCTCGCGATAACACGCAGCGGCTTCTCGAGGTGATTTTCATACGTAAACCATTGAATTTTCTCTGTATTCAACTTTTGTGACAGCGACCGATAGGCATCAGAGTCATCGACGGGAACTTTTAATACATCGTTCCGAAGCGATGTTAAGTTATATTTCGTCCCAAGAGTATTTTTAAGGATGTATCGTAACTTTCCGTAGTCCGCGACCCCAACGACATTTATTGCAGGTGGTCGACGGTTTTTTTCTTGGGTTTTTGCTGTCGCTTTTTTTGGCACGACTGGTGCTTCTTCTTTCTGCTCCACGGTTTCTACTTCAGGTGAAGAACCAGATTTTTGCTTCTTGGTAAGCATTTTCTTAAAAACCCGATTCGTTTCGCGTGCAAGCTCTTCCTCGTCCGTCTGGTATTTAAATTGGCGTTTCGGTGTTTCCTCACATTCTATAGTACGGGGATTCCTCAAAGCTTCGTTTTCTTTACGTAACGAATCTACTTCACTTTTAAGTTCATGGTAGAGACATTTCATTTCATTAAGCTTAGCGCGGAGTTCATTGTTTTCCACTTCAAAGCATTTAATTTTCGCTGAGTCCTGATTAACCGGCGGACTTCCTTTCCCGCAGACGTTCGATCCAGCTGGTGGAGATCGAGGTACCCTTGATCTTTTCAAAAAGGGATTTATAAGCAATAAATGGCTCTCCACACAACCCATAGAGCCTACCTCCGATGAGGGTGGATTTGCCAGTGAAACTGGATAGCCACCTGGGGTAATAATATCTTCTGTTTTGTCCATTGCATATTTTGTATGAGCTACGCGCTCGGCACACGGAGGGTAGATTTTAGTCACCTCTTACGACAGGCATGCCTTACCTCGGGTATATTCTAACCCCTACCCGAAGGGGGTTGCCAACTTTTAGCAATTTAATCGCTTTGGTGACTTCTTCTTCTGTCGTCAGCAGTAGGAATGCCATCTTCAGTGCCCTGTTGGGGGTTGAGCAACTCTGAAAAGTACTCTCTCCATGTGCGCATGACATCGCTCTCATTTGAAAGATGTGTACCGTCCTTGGAATTAAACCCTTGAATGATATTCAACTTCCTTCCTCTGAGCCGGTAGATGGTCTGCCAAAATATCTTGATTGCAGATCTGTAATCGTGCGCCAACTTCTCGCCGAACTTTTTCCATGACTGTTCCTTGGCTGTTCTGACTGCCAGATAGGAAATCCTTCGCGCCTCATTGTACCGGGCTGAAAAAGTTGAGTCTCTACATTGGATCCACGCAATTTACTCTCTCTTCTTCTCTCTGATGGATTCTAGAACTCCAGGCGTTTTAGACCAAGCAATTC
Source organism: Neoascia interrupta (assembly GCA_947623515.1). Lineage (NCBI taxonomy): Eukaryota > Metazoa > Arthropoda > Insecta > Diptera > Syrphidae > Neoascia > Neoascia interrupta. The sequence continues at coordinate 95,076,850 of OX392462.1, read as the reverse complement.
TTTTCTCACCACCAGCCGCTACGCTTCACTCCACAATCATTTCCTGCAGAGGCAACGACTGCCAATAAAAACAGCTGCCACTCCTCCTCTACATTCAAAAGGTCAGTTGGAATTTGTTCAAACTTCTCCGAAACATGCTGTGCAAAGCGCTCCCTGAAATCAGAGTCAGCATCCTGCAACCTTTCCCACCGTTTGTGGGTCACCAGTCTTGGCTTTCGCCTGGGTGGCAAAGGAACACTGCCACTGAAAAACAATTTACACAGCACTAAGTGGTGATCAGTTGACAACTCAGCTCCCGTGAAAACTCGAACACCACAAATCATACTTTGAACACACCATGGTACATACAATAATAAAATCAATCTGTGACCTATGATTTAAACTGTGCTTGTACCGTGTGTATTTGTGAATGTCTTTGGGTAGGAAAAAAGTGTTCATGATGGCAAGCCATATGCTCCGCAAAAGTCCAACAACTTCCCTCCGTTCCTGTTTTGATCCGGGTCACCGTGCCTCCATATCACACTCCTCCAAGTACTGTCACCCTAACCCACATGTGCATTGAAGTCACCCATCAGGAGAAAGAAGTCCATTTCTGCCACTCTGTCCAGGGCAGCATCAACTTCGTTCAAGAAGGACTCATACTCTGACTCTCGATTTGCTGCATTGACCTGAACCAGAGCCAGAGTCGATCGTTCAAGCTTAAGCTTCAAGATCAAAATCCTTCCCCCTAACGGAATGACGTCGAATACATTTTCTGACAACCGGGGGCTTGTAAGTATTCCCACACCCGCCTGTGCAGTAATGTGATTTGGGACGCCAGACCAGAAGAGCTTCCACCCATCATCGAAGTCATTGGTTCCAGAACCCTTCCACTTAGTTGAGGAGATGCCAGTTGCATCGAGCTGATACTTTTTGGCCACCTCAACCAGTTCAAGTTCCTTCGTCGATAGCGACGAGATATCCATGTGCTAATTTTGAGTTTGTGTGTAAAGAAATTAACACACCAGCATACATTGTTGAGAAGTTGGCCCTGGTTCACCTCGAGCTGTTGCGCCACTCTATTTATTTTTATTTTTATAATTTTGAGTTTGTGCCGTTGTCGATTTGTAGATTTTCCACCTAAGCCCTCATTTTGACTTGGCGCTGTCCCTAATAAGAAATTAAATTTACCACATAAGGAACATGGGATACTATTTCAGATTTCGTTCACACAAAGTTTTCGGCCACGCCCATCTGTAGAGGTCAATTTCACAAAATTATTGAATTTGAACCAAAAAATTACAGTTTTGCGTAGATTTTAGCCACAAACTTGGATAATTCTATGCTAATATTGATTTTCGGTTAAAGGGGTTGGACATGCCACGCTCCTTTTTTAAAATCATGCATTAATGTTAACGGGATATGGATGGCAAACAAGAACATGAACGAATGGAAAGGAGAATAGGAATGGAAAGCAAAAAAGGAATGGAAAGGAGAATAGGAATGAAAAGGAGAATAGGAATGAAAAGGAGAATAGGAATGAAAAGGAGAATAGGAATGAAAAGGAGAATAGGAATGAAAAGGAGAATAGGAATGAAAAGGAGAATAGGAATGAAAAGGAGAATAAGAATAGTAATTGGGTATACTGCGGTCCGTTACAGACGAAACATAGCTATTATATACGGACTGTTGCACATACTCACTGGTTGTTCATATTTATACCCTATCCCATAGGATAGGAGGTATATTAAGTTTTTCACATACTTTGTAACACGGTGAAATAATAAGGGTAGACCCCAAAAGCTAAGGGGCATATGATCGAGACCGAATTCTGAATCGAATAAGCCATGTCCGTCCATCCGTCCGTCCGTCCGTGTGTCTGTGTGTCATACGTTTTTAGGGCTTAAGTTTTGAGCTAGAGATCTGAAATTTTGTGCATGAGCTCCTTGTCATCCGAAGCAGTACAAGTAAGCAGTACAGCTGACTCCAGAACTTTAAAAACTGTAAGACGTTCTAAAAGGCTGATATTCGGAATTTAGCATTTCGAAAATACCCCATCCCATCGGATAGTATTTATAATAAGTTTGATTCATAGTTTGTAACATAGGGAAATAATCACCGTAGACCCCCATCGAGATGTCCGTCCGTGTGTCGGTAGTTTTTAGTGCGTGGTAATATTTCTTTTGCATTTTAATAAACGGTTTTTATTCGATATATTTTCTCTGAATCCAAAAAACTTGCGCTATAAAATGTTCAGATATGTGTGAAAGCTATCAACTGAAATTAATAATTTTTTGCCACGCCCACTTTTGAGGGCGTGTTTAAGTATAAACCAAATTTTTAATGTGAAAATGCAATCAACACGTGTATACCACTTCTGATAAAAAATATAAAAAAACGATGTTATTGAACAGAGGTAGATGCCAGATTAATAGAGAAGATTCCTCTTTTAAAAAGGGGCGTGGCATCCACATCTTAACTAAGAAGTTCTAAATACAGTTGAAGTTAATAGAAACTGAAATTTAACAACCAAGATTTATGGCACAATTCGGAGCTTGAAAGTGGTCAATTTGGATGGGGTATCCAACGATTCGTCTTAGTGGATTGTAACCCTCCCACTAGTCTTTAAATAAGACTCAGAGAAACGTATTGGCTTATAGGAAAAATTTTAAAACTAAGCATATACGTTACAAACTAAGCATATACATACACGACCTATTACAGGTCGTATTCCCGTTAAGGGATGATAGGGGAGGTCAAAAGAAATAGATTTTGTTATGCTACGTTTTTTTCATAACCTATCGGTTTTTGAGCTATTCGAGATTTAATTGTTTTTCAGATAAATTACATTTTTGACCATTTGACAATACAACAGTGCGAATGCAAAATATGCTTCAGTCCAATTGCGACGGATTGAAAAATACCCGACCATACCAAAAAGAAAATTTCCGCGACGCACGGCGGGATATAAAAATATAACTATTGAATGGTTAATAGTAGGTAGTTGCATACATTTCGGCCTAAAAATCCGCGTTTTTAGCTCAAAAAATCACTTTTTTAACGCCGCGCCCACAAAAGTGGGCGGAGGCACATACTTTGTGTGCAAACAAGTATAAGAATGCTATTATCTACAACTTTTGTCATAGAATTTTTAGTCAAATTTCAAATTTATTTATTGAAAAGACATTTTAAGCTAAAATCCCTTAAAAAAGTGGGCGCGGTCAATGAAAAGACAACAAACATATGTAGCTAAACATATGTAGCTAAAATTTGAAAAAAGTATTTTTTAAAATTAGAAATTGTCGCACATAAGGGCCTGTAGTGGGCGTGTCTGTGGGCGGACTTAGCTAATTTTCAAACTTGATCTGTAGGACTGGATTTTTAGCCAATCTAACAGTTTTCAGCTCTCTACCTTAAAATTTAAGGCCTACATGATGTTTACATACACAATATCGACCATGCCCACTTTTAATATGTTAGATCCATAAAAACGCGATTTCTCGAAAAGTTGACTCCGAATCGAAAAAATACGTATGCCAAATATTAAAGATATTACTATTTGCTAAATTTACTCCATACAAAGTTTTGAGCTCCGCCTGCTTTTAAGGAGCGATTTTAGGAAAGAACAGTTAATTTTTCTGAAACTATTTTCGCTTTTACCGTATTTTCTCATGATTTCTCAAGAAACTACTATTAGTTGATTTTAATTTTAAGCCCATGCCCACTTTTGGGGGCGCCACGCCCCAAGATAATATTTGAATTCGTGCCAAGAAACTTCAAGATTTGGTGTTACATGGTATATAGGGTTGGGTATATAGTAGCTTGTCACAGCAAACTCTTGCACTTACTCACTTGCTTTTTAATTTTTGCTGTTAAATAAAAAAAATAAAATATATATATTTAAAAAAAATAAAAAAAATGTGAAAAAATATTCAGAAGTTGCTTTAGCTTGGCGATAAGAAAAGACAACAATAAGAAATAAGCACGTACCTTTAAAATCACTTCAAAACCTTTCGAATCACTTCAAAGCTTTTAAAAAGGCTTAATTAGGCGGAACACAAACAATTTAAAACATGTACGCTTGATAAAAACGGTAAGCCGGTAAAACGAAAAACTACTTGGCCGTTGCATTACGATCGGCTACGATGACAAATGTTGACATTTAAAGCCATTCAAATGAATTCTTACATGTAAAAACTCATTCATAAATAGGGTGTCGCATTATTTAGACATAGCTTTGCTGTTCAAGTGCTCAAGTTATAACTAAGTTTTATACCTCAAATGAAAGCTAAAACCAGTGAGTAAGTGCTATAGTGTGTATGCAGAAGTTAGTAAAATGGACCGTTGAATACCCCATCCTATCTTGAAGTGTAAAATTCTGATGGCATTGTTATTTTTTGACATTTTGTAAGTTTTGCAAACTGCGAAAAGGGGCGTGGTCCAACCGCCCCTATTTACAAACCATCAATCATAATATATTTCCACAGATATTTCCAAATTACGCTTATATGTACGTAAAAATGCTTTTTTTTGTTTCAAATTTAATATTTTTTAAAAAATCGACCCCTACAAGAGGGCTTGGCTAAAAACTTTTTATAAAAGAAATCTGGAATGAAGTCTCGTTTACATAACATGCTTCCTTTTAGGTTCATCCGTCCCGAAATTAGGATCAAGGCCAGTCGAAATTACGTTTTTCTGGAAAATTCAAGGTTTTTCTTAAATTCTGTCTTCAAATGTGGGCATGGCCCTGTAGCGTATGCAAACGAGTGTACGATGTGATACGGGTTGGTCGTAACACATCCACCATCTCGAGCGCATGGATACGAGAGAGTATCGGTTTCCAATCACTCGTTACTTGTACTCGATGGCGATCGGACGTGCGTAGGCGAGCCGGTGACACAACAAGTGGCGACGAGGAGAAAACATAAACAGCGCGGAAAAAGTGTGTGTGTAAAATAATAAGAGAAGTGAGTATAAGAACGACTGATAAGAATCATTGTGCGTGTGTGCCATTGCAAGTGGATAGTGTATTATTTTTATACCCCATCCCAAAGGATAGGAGGTATATTAAGTTTGATTCATAGTTTGTAACATAGAGAAATAATCACCGTAGACCCCAAGACCTTAAAGGCATATGATCGAGACCGAATTGTAAGTTAAATGAGCCATGTGCGTCCGTCCGTCCGTCCGTCCGTCTGTCGGTAGTTTTTAACCCTTAAATTTTGAGACTTGATGTCTGTTTTTTCTAGGTCCCGAAGAAGAACAAGTGTAACATTTTTTGAAATCCGCCCACTGACTCGCCCACTTTACTTAATAGCATGAAAAATCAAAGTTGTCGTAGGAAGCTGAAATGCTTGCCCCTTTTTTACTAGGGTGGACGGAGGCTAAAACTCCAAAATCTTTCGAAGATACCAATACGCCCACTATAGTAGGTATATAATACCGAAGTAGCCGATATTGGTTATGCCCGATTTCCACGTGCTAAAAAATCATCCATTTATGAGAGACACTATGAAACTGCCAGAACGCACTTCATAGTAGTAACTTTTCACTCTCTCATAATACTTCTTAACTACAACTAAGTTAACTAGTCTACGCTTCCGTAGTGTCTATCGCATTGGGTAGGTTGCTATCCACTGAATGCACCTACTAAAGCCGTTCATTCGTGCAGCTTCACCCTACGTCGCTAGATCGAAGGGTCTTGTTCTTTATCGTCGCTCGTTGTTGACATCGTTAAGAGTCTCGTTAAAAGTACGGATCATTTCATTGTTGCAATAAACATGAAGACGAGCACTTAGCTTTCAAGCAAATTTTTTTACTTCTTCGCTCACAGTAGCTATTCCTAAAACTCTGTGAATATCTTACTGGCCTCAGCCAACAAGCTTTGCCAGCCAGCTCTGTCTCTAGCTGGCTGGCGAAGTTAGCTGAGGTCCACTTCCACTTGCGTGCGCCACCTGAGTCTCGGTGCTTGTCTACCGTGCCGTCCCTGCGGTGTGGATTCGAAGATTTTCCTGCCCGGGGCGTTGGAGTCCATCCGCTCTAGATGACCCAGCCATCGTAGGCGTTGTGTTTTGACTCTTTTGGCTAGGTCGGTATCGCTGTACAGCCCGTACAGTTCGATGTTATATCTCCTCCTCCACTATCCGTCTATGCAGACGGGACCGTAAATCGTCCGAAGAACTTTCCTGTCGAAGCAGCCTAAAGTGTTTTCATCCGCCATTGCCAGGGTCCATGCTTCTGCACCGTAAAGCAGGACTGGGATGATGAGTGTCTTTTCTTGATGACAGCATATACTTGGTGAATATCACTATTCCTAATATACCATGGAGCATTCACAATTGCTCCAAGTGTCTTGTTTTGGAAAGTCTGCAACATGGACATGTTGATCGGCTTGGTACAACCCCAAAGTTGTGTACCGTATATTCACGACGGCTTTAACACCTGCCTGTATGAGAGAAGTTTGTTATTTATGCTTGATTTCGAAAATCTTCCGATAAGCCAATACATTTCCCTGAGCCTAATCTCGAGCTCGTCACGCTTCTTCTTTACGTGTGGTTTTTAGATAGATAGATATTTAGCTTCATTTGCATAGGGTTTTAGTGCAGAATTTATGAACAGATGTAAATTGTTCACCCTTCTGTAAGTAAAATTCACATGCGTTGACTTGTTCTCCTTAAGAGCGATTCGCGAAGTCTTCGTCCAAACACAAATTTTTTCCAATGCTTGTCGGAGGTTTCTCATTGATGACTCGACTGATTCACCTGCTGCCAGGATGGCCGTAACGTCCGCAAACGTGGCCACGACTATCTCGTCCTCTAGAAGTATATCTCTTGTGAAGAACAGGAACAGGTTCGGACCGAAGACGCTTCCCTAGGGTACGCCAGCTCGAATTTGCTTGAAACTCGAGTATTCAGTACTACACGAAAGAGTCTGCTTTCAAGATAGTTTCTCAATATTCTTAACATGTCTTTCGATATTATCGGAAGAAGGGATATTTCCCTGGTTTCGGAACCATAATGTATTCAGCAACTTTCCATTGCCTAAAAACGTATAGAAGTCTAATTGAAACGTTTATTATATAAAGTAGCTTGACTGGTGCCTTTTTCGGAAGCTGTTTCATTATTTCGCCTGTGATCAGGTCGTTACCCGGGACCTTATATACCCAATCCCAAAGGATAGGAGGTATGTTAACTTTGATTCATAGTTTGTAACATACAGAAATAATCACCGTAGACCCCAAGACCTTCAGGGCACATGATTGAGACCGAATTGTAAGTCGAATGAGCCATGTCCGTCCGTCCAACCGTCCGTCCGTCTGTCGGTAGTTTTTAGGCCTTAAGGCCTTAAATTTTGAGCTAGAAACTTGAAACTTGGTATCCGTTCTTTCTTAGTCCCGGGGCACTACAAGTGTATAATTTTTTGAAATCCGCCGACTGACATGCCCACTTTACTTATTAGCATGAAAAATCAAAGTTGTAGAAAGCTAAAATTTGGAATGTGATATCCTCGCTTTAGGGTTTTGTGATTGCATTTAAAAAAAGCGAAAACCACCCCCTTGTGAAATTAAACAACCAATATTTTTGAGGCATTTTGTACCTTGACAGTGGCCAATTGGGATGGGTTATCCAACGATTTGCCTAGGCGGATTGTAACCCTCCCACCAGTTAAGCTTGCTTATTGTCTGTCGGAGTTCGAGTAACGAAACTTTTTTCATTCTTAAGCTATCAGGTTCCGCATTGTTGCTTTGAACGTCAGCCAACGGCGGACCGTTAAAAGGCTTGAATGTTTCTTCTAAATGTTCAGCAAACAAATTCGCTTTCTCTTTGTCTTCTCTCTTCCATTCGCCGTTAGCTGTTTTTATTGGTGCCGACTGGATTATAGGTTTCTTGATAGACTTAACTGCTTTCCACAGCGAGTAGCTTGAGCTCCTATCCACCGACAAGCCTTCAAGGTATTCAGTGGTCTCACGATTTTCAAAATCTTGCAACACTTCTTTTAGTTTGTTAGAGAGGTGGTTCAAGAGGGTTTTGTCTGGGATGCCTTGTGCCTTGCCATCTTCTACGCGATCTTTTCTTTTCACGAATCAATTCGTCAATTTCGAGCGGATATGTTGAGCGTATATGTCCTTGGGTGCTAACTGCGTTCTTTTGGTACGAAGTTTTGTTCTAAGCAGCGCTCTGAATTGCTTTAATGAATTTATCAACTGCGGTTTCTAACTCGAAAGGAGTTTTCAATGGCACACTCAAACCAACACCCTCCTTACAGTCCTTTCTGAAGGCGTCCCAGTTCAAGTTTTTGCTAGCTAATCTAGGAGCTCCTTCTATTTTCGCCAGTCTTCCATCCATCTTCAAGATTACTTCTGAGTGGTCCGAGCAAAGATCATAACACTCTTCGACTTGCGTAAGGTATTTGGGGTACCCTTTAGCGATGAAGAAGTCGACAAGCTCATGCTTTTTATTCCTGTCGGTTGGCCAATATGTTGGCTTTCGCGTGGAGAAAAAGTCCACCCTACTGTTTTTGTACAGTAATATGCCTTTTGTTGAATTGCATCTTGAACCCCAAAAAGTATGCTTCGCGATAAAGTCACCCCCAATAATAAAATTGGACCCAATCAAGTCATACATACGATCAAGATGGCCTTCCACCAGTCTATATCCTGGCGGGAAATAACAAGATGAAATGTTGTAATCTAGGCAGTCAATTTTTACAGAAACCGAACTTATCTACATAGGGTCTAGCTCAACTTCTGTGTTCTTGAAGCGCTTTGTGCAGTTCTTAATGTAGAGGGATAATCCTCCTCTCGAATTTTGCGAAGGGTGATGTGCGTGATAGTCTTTGTTACCTTTAAGTTCAGGTCTAGAACCGTTTTTAAGGTGAGTTTTCGTAATCATACAAATACCAATTTTATTTTTCCGTATAAATACTTCGTTTTTGTCTATTTTATGTTGAAGGCCGTTTGCATTCCATGTTAGTATTTTAAATAACTGTTTCATATTCATGTTCTCTTGTAATTTTTTCAAGGCTTAAACCCGAGCTTGCTCAGTTTGTCAAATATAAGTTTGTTGATTTTAGCCTGATCCTCAAGTTTTTCCAAGATTACAGCGAGGATCTGAGACACTGCATCTGTTGTGGGCAATCTTGCTTTGTTTTCGTTTGACGCAACCTGTGCGTATGATTTAAGTTCGATCAGTGGCGGTCTCTCAGCTGCTTGAACTGGCGCCGCTCTTTTGTGAAACTTTTACGCCTTTTGTTGTCGCCTCTTTTGCCAATCTCGCACTTTTGATCGGCTTTGGCGTCTTTGGAGTCTTTGACTTAGGAGCTTCAGCAGTTATTGGACGTCCAAGGCTTGGATTCTGACCTCGAATATTTTCTTTAAGAGGTTTTCGTCTCTTTTGCAGCTCTATGGCTACTTCGCATCTTCGATAGTTTGCGGGGTGGTTTCCCTTGTAATTGGCGCAAGCTGCTGGAGCCTTCATGTCAACTTTGCAGTCTGTTGAGAGGCTTTTTCCGGTACATTTCACGTAACGTGGTTCTTTTTGGTAGTTAGTACTTGTGTGCCTAAATTCTTGGCATCGCTTACACTGTGGTATCACTCGATTGCCCCCTTGTTATCCGAAGCAGTACAAGTGTTTAATTTTTTCCCATCCGTCTACAAATTGTAGACAAAAGACACGCCTACAAAGGTGCAACTACCTCCAGAACTTTTAAAACTGTAAAGCCGCGTTGTCACAAGCAACATAAAACAGGAACAGAAACAGAATCCCATACATTAGCAACTGAAACCTAAGCCTAATTAAGTAAAACATGAAACAAAAAGATTAGGTAAATGAGACTTTGTGTCAATCACTTTTAGGGGTCGATTTTTAAAAATATTGAATTTGAACTAAAAAATTGCACTTTTACGTACATTTAAGTGTAACTTGGAAGCAGTGAATAAGTGCTACAGTGTGTGCGCAGAACTTACAGTACGGAACAAACCGTTGAATACCCCATCCTTTCCCACATTTTAAAATGCTGATGGCATAGTTATTTTTTGACATTTTATATTTTTTACATTTTTGTTGAATACTAGGGTGGACGGAGGCTAAAACTCCAAAATCTTTCAAAGATACCCATATGCCCACTATAGCAGGTATATAATACCGAAGTAGCCGATATTGGTTATGCCCGATTTCCAAGTGCTAAAAAACCACCCATTTATGAGAGACACTATGAAACTGCCAGAACGCACTTCATAGTAGTAAATTTTCGCTCTCTCATAATACTTCTTGACTACAACTAAGTTAACTTAACAAGAAGTTTACGCTTCCATAGTGTTAATCGCATTGGATAGGTTGCTTTCCAGTGAATGCACCTACTAAGCCGTTCATTCATGCGGCTTCACCCTACGTCGCCAGATCGAAGGGTCTTATTCTTTGTAGTCGTCGCTCGTTGTTTACATCGTTGAGAGTCTCGTTGAGAGTACGCATCATTTCATTGTTGCAATGAACATGAAGGCGAGCATTTAGCTTTCGAGCAAAGTTTGTTACTTCTTCGCTCACGGTAGCTATTCCTAAATCTCTGTGAATATCACTATTCCTAATATACCATGGAGCATTCACAATTGCTCTTAGTGTCTTGTATTGGAAAGTCTGCAACATGGACATGTTGCTCGGCTTTGTACAACCCCAAAGTTGTATACCGTATGTCCAGGACGGCTTTAACACCTGCCTGTACAAGAGCAGTTTGTTATATATGCTTAATTTCGAAAATCTTCCGATAAGCCAATACATTTCCCTGAGCCTAATCTCGAGCTCGTCACGCTTCTTCTTTACGTGTGGTTTCCACCTAAGTTTAGCGTCCAGTGTCATCCCTAGATACTTCGCTTCATATGCATAAGGTATTTGTGCAGAATTTATGAACAGAGGTAAATTGTTAACCCTTCCGTAAGTGAAATTCACATGCGTAGACTTGTTCTCGTTAAGAGCGATTCGCCAAGTCTTCGTCCAGACACAAATTCTGTCCAATACTCGTTGGAGGTTTCTCGTTGATGACTCGACTGATTCACCTGTTGCCAGGATGGCCGTATCGTCCGCAAACGTGGCCACGACAGTCTCGTCATCTAGAGGTATGTCTCTTGTGTAGAGCAGGAACAGGGTCGGACCGAGGACGCTTCCCTGGGGTACGCCAGCCCGAATTTGCTTGAAACTCGAGTATTCACTACTACACCTAACACGAAAGAGTCTGCTTTCAAGATAATTTTCCAATATTTTAAACATGTCTTCCGGCAAGTTTTGCCGTAGCTTATATTTCAAGCCTTCGTGCCATACCTTGTCGAAGGCTTGCGATACGTCGAGGAAAGCACTTGAACATATTTTTTTCCCTTCTAAGGCTTTTTCAATTTCATGCGTTATTCTGTAGACTTGATCTATTGTGGAATGGTTAGGTCTGAAACCGAATTGATGATCCGGGATCAAGCGTCTTTCTGCAATTATTGATTGTAATCGCTTCAGCAGAAGTTTCTCGAATACTTTCGATATTATCGGCAGAAGCGATATGGGCCTATAAGATTTTTTATCATTTGCGCATTTCCCCGGTTTAGGAACCATAATGACTTCAGCAACTTTCCATTGTCTTGGAACGTATAGAAGTCTAAGTTTATCATATAAAGTAGCTTGACTAATGCCTTTTTTGGTAGCTCTTTCAATATTTCGCCAGTGATCAGGTCGTAACCCGGGGCCTTGTTATTTTTAAGTTTGCTAATTGTCTGTCGGAGTTCAATTAGCGAAACTTTTTTCATTCTAAAGCTATCAGGTTCCGCGTTGTTGTTTAGAACGTCAGCCAACGGCGGACCGTCGAAAGGCTTGAATATTTCTTCTAAATGTTCAGCAAACAAATTCGCTTTCTCTTTGTCTTCTCTTGCCCATTCGCCGTTAGCTTTTTTTATTGGTGCCGAGTGGATTATAGGTTTCTTGATAGACTTAACTGCTTTCCACAGCTTTCTCACGATTTTTAAGATCTTGCAACATTCCTTTCAGTTTGTTAGAGAGGTGGTTCAATAGGGTTTTGTTTGGGGGGGCCCTCGTGCCTTGCCATCTCCTACGCGCTCTTCTCTTTTCACGAATCAATTCTTCGATTTCGAGCGGATATGTTTTACGTACATGCCCGTCGGTGCTAACTGCGTTATTGGGTTAATTAAGGGCGCTTGGCCCACGCCCCTTTTCGAAGTTTGCACTACTTATAAAATGTCAAAAAATAGCAATAACATCAGCATTTTACAATGTGGGATAATTGGGGTATTCAACGGTCCTTTTAACGGACTGTAACTTCTGCGTACACACTGTAGCACTGGTTTTTATACCCAACCCAAAAGGATAGAAGGTGTATTAAGTTTGTCAGATAATATGACACACGGTGATATAATAATGGCAGACCCCCAAGACCTTACGGGCATATGATCGAGACCGAATTGTTAGTCGAATGAGCCATGTCCGTCCGTCCGTCCGTCCGTCCGTCTGTCGGTAGTTCTTAGGCCTTTAATTTTGAGCTAGGAACTTGAAACTTGATATCTGTCCTTTCTAGATCCCGAAGCAATACAAGTGTAAAATTTTTTGAAATCCGCCGTTTTTTTGCGATATCCTCGCTTAAGTGTATTGTGATTGGCATTTAAAAAAAAGCGAATACCGCCCCCTTTTAGTTGTGGTCATACTTAATATGCATTCTAATATACGGTTTTTATTTGATATATTTGCTTTGAATCCAAAAAACTTGCACTATAAAATGTTCAGATATGTGCGTAAGCTATCAACTCAAGTGAATAAATTTTCGCCACGCCCACTTTTGGGGGCGTTTTTAAGTATAAACCAAATTTTTAATATGAAAAGCGATCAACACGTGTATACCACTTCTGATAAAAAATAGAAACAAAAATACGATGTTTTTGAGAAGGGGTGGATATCACGCCCCTTTCTTTTTGAGAAGATTCTTAACTGAGAAATTCTAAATACAATTGAAGTTAAATGAAACTCAAATTTTACAAAGAAGACTTATAACACAATTCGGAGCTTGACAGTGGTCAATTGGGATGGGGTATCCAACAATTCGCCTAAACGGATTGTAGCCCTCCCACTAGTTAAGAAAGAAGATTATTTAACTGAGAAATTCTAAATACAGTTGAAGTTAGGTAAGGTTAGGTTAGGTAGGGTTGCTGGCAGCAGAAGCCACCAGGCTAAGGCCTACGAGGGCCCTTAGCGTCACCCCATGGAGACAACCTGAAAGGAATAAAGAATTTAATTTAACTATTATACTTAGTCAGTTGAAGTATCCTGAGCTTTGAAGAAAAACTTGTCCCAGCCGGACATTCTGCTGAAATTTACAATATTCGCCACCGCTGTACTTGCAAGCTCGTTCAGGTCCTCGAAGAAGTATTGGCCCAGAAGTCGAAAACGCTGTCTGCTGTCACTTGGACACTGGCAGAAGAGGTGTTTCACATCTTCTTCCGCTTCTGGATCATGACGTCTCCTGCAAATGTAGTTGGTGTTAGTGATTCCCAGTTTAGCTGAGTGTTTTCCCAACAGGTTGTGGACTGTTATCACTCTTGTGGCTATGGCCAATGATGGCCTATTTAATGCTATAAGCTTTTTTGATTTGCTGCCATCTATTAATGGCCATAGCGCCTTTGTGTGGCCGCAGCTTGGGAAATTTTCCCATCTGTTTTGGGCTATATTGTGTATGGTCGCAGACATTTCGCCTGCTATAGAGGAGAGCGGAGGATGGGTTCGCACAGCTCAATCCTACACAGCATCCTAGTGTGTGTCGGATTGAGCTGTGCCCTGTGGATGGCATACTTCAATTGCCTGTGGCTTGAAGTCTTATAGCACATTTTGCTGCGCTTTCTTTTATAAAGAGATCTATAGACGAAATGTTAAAGATTGTCTCTAACCCCATGGTAGGCGTAGATCTCAGAGCACCTGTAGTGACGAGACAAGCCAATCTTTGTACTTTAGTTAAAGCTTTTATATTTTTCTGCTTGGTTATAGCTGGCCATGAAACGCAGCATCCATAGGTGAGTATAGTTCTTACTATGGCTGTGTATGTTCCCGCATATTCGGTTACACGTATATAGGGCTGTGAACGACTTTTTTACTCTTTCTTCTATGTTTGGATTCCAGCTTAGCTTATTGTCTAGGATGATACCCAGATATTTGACACTTTTAGATAGCTGAAGAGTTGAGCCTTCGAGTGTTGGCAGCTCTACAACCGGTATCGACCTCTTTTTCGTGAAGGGGACGAGCTCTGTTTTTGACGGTTTGACGCTGAGACCACATGACCCTTATTCAGCGCATCTTGCAACAGATCAACAAGTGTTGGCAGGAATTTTCCACGCACTATGAGCACAAGGTCATCGGCATAAGCGACGGGTCTTACCGGTGAGTTGCTGAACTTCAGTAAATATGTATTCATTACTAGAAGCCATATGAGAGGTGATAGCACTCCACCTTGCGGGGTTCTTCTGGTGGTAGACATTCTTTTTATGCAGTTACCTAGTTTAGATGCTATTATTCGGCACCTTAGCATTAAACCTATAAAGTCACATACCACTTTGATGACACGAGCGCAATCTCAATGGCTTGGGTGGTAACGTTATTGAACGCACCCTCTATGTCAAGGAACGCTGCAAGGGTTTCTTTAATTTGCAGTGACGTTTCTGTGCTAAGAACCAAGCCGTGTAGCGCTGTCTCTACCGGCTTCCCTTTCAGGTAAGCGTGTTGATTAGAGGACATATTGATTGGATTAAGTTTGCTGCGAATATGGATGCCTAGGAGGCTCTCGAGATTTTTCAGCAGAAAGGATGACAAACTAATCGTCTATAGTCTTTTGCCTGATGGTGGCTGTTTTTGCCTGCTTTAGGGATGAAGATTACTTTTACTTCCCGCCACGCTTTGGGGAAGTAGCCATGTATGAGACATTCACGGAAAAAATGTGTAAGCCTCGAGCTGATTTATGTTTTTGTCGTTTGCAGCATAATGGAAAGAAAGCCGTCAGGTCCAGCTGACTTGTATGGCTCAAACGAATCTACAGCCCATTCGGCTCTTTCCACACAGATAATGCCCTTTATAGCTTCAATATCTGTATCTGGTGGTGCTTGATTCGTTGGGATAGTTCCTTTTCATCAACCGCTTCAGAGCAGTCGGGAAAGTGTGTGTTGAGCAAAAGTTTCAGTGTATCCGAGGCAGATTCTGTACAGATTCCATTCGCGTTTTTGATAAAACTAGGTGCGGTTGGCACTTTGGACATAACTTTCCTCAGTCTTGCTGCACCGTTTGTATTTTCTATATTATTGCAGTATTGCTTCCAAGAAGTTCTTTTGGCCGTTCGAATTTCTTTCTTTAAGTTCTTTAAGCAAGTCTTGTAAGCTTCCCAGTCATTTTCGGTGTTAGACCTTTTTGCTTTGCCAAATTTTTGTTTGGCCCTTTTCCTTAGTTCGTTTAGTTTGGGAGACCACCATTGGTTTCTTAAAATAAATAAATAGAGTGGCGCAACAGCTCGAGGTGAACCAGGGCCAACTTCTCAACAATATATGCTGTGTGTGTTAATTTCTTCACATACAAGGGGACCTACAATTTTTTGCCGAATCCGAACGGCACTTTGAGAAGTTTTCAAAACAAACTATACTCTCGGAGGGCTTGTCAGACCCTCGCGGAGGTGGGGACCGTGAAAAAGAACAAGTCTTTTTTTTTCATTTGACGATGGCAGGATTCGAACCCAAACCTCTGGCGTAGTAAGCACACGCACTAACCACTACGCCACGGCACCCCACCATTGGTTTCTTAACTGAGTTTTATTACGACTTATGCGGCATACTTCTTTAAATGCTTTATTAAAGGTTGAAGTTATGTCATTTATTGCCATGTCAATATCCGTTACATTATTCGAAAGGCTTTTAAAATTATGATTTCTAATCTTGTCTGAGAATTCATTCCAATTGACTTTTCTTGGGTTGCGGAGTATTTCCGGTCTCCATTTGGCGTCACGATTTTGAATTCTATAATACGGTGATTGGAAAAGCTGTGGTTGTTTTGATACTCTCCAGTTGTTTAAGGAAAGAGTATCAGTGTTAGATGAGATTGTTACATCGAGAACTTCTCGACGATTTTTGACAACGAAAGTGGGTTCTTGTCCCCGGTTATGTATAACTAGGTTATGCCTTATAATCAATTTTAAAAAGGACTCACCTCGAGTGTTAATATCGCTACTACCCCAGTTTGAGTGATAGGCGTTCGCGTCTGATCCAATAATGATGTCCCAACCTTTGGTTTCACCTTGACACATAAGCGTCCGTAGGGATTCCGGTGGAGGGGGCGTGGTGGACTTGCCTTCCATTTATGATGCCTTCTCTTTCTAAGATGCCTATTGTCTGATCAGCGTCGCTGTATTGGGATAGAAAGTATAAGTCAATATTTTTCCTAGCCATTATGCAGCTACGCATATTGCTCGCTATATAATATCATATGAGTCGGACTTAAGTCCACAAATTACCCCTTTAGAGATCCATGGTTCTTGAAGAAGAGCGACGTCTATTGTTTGCTGGTGGAGGTGAAGTAACAAGTTGGTGCAGGCTGCTTTACTGTGATGAAGGTTTAGCTGCAGGACCTTCATCCCTTGCTGTTGTTGTGGCTGTTGGTGCTGGTTGAGTTACTGGCGGATTGGCACCACGCCGATTCAGCCCGATCGCCCGTACCTTGACCAAGCTAAAGCCTACCTTCAGCCTGTTGTTCACCTCCATGAGTTTACTAACACTATCAGAACTGTGTTGTAGCGCGCTTAAACCAAGCACAATCTACAAGCAGAGGATTGCCAAGCAAAAATATGCTTACACAGGCTCATCACATAGTGCTGGTGTTAGAAGTTAGTATATAAACACCAAACACATAAAACAAAAAGGACAACAAATAATTACATAGAGTATAATGAATAATTACATTAATTATTACAAATTAATGTATTATTTAAATACATTAATTATAGTGAAATAATTACATACATATATAATGAAGTTTGCCAGTGTCTGGTTGTTCAAGAACACTACAATCTCCTGTCCGGCAAGCGTTGGCTCTTCCATTTCTACTATCTTCTAGTCTTCAGACGGAAAGCCGCGATTAAGTCTCCTGAGCATTTTCAAGAGGCGCTTTTTCGGTACTGCTGGGCCGGGTACAAATATCCTTGCCCTCGGTGCTGACGCCAGATCTTTGTTTTCGACCAAACAAAGATCAGCGCCTTCCCAAAGGTCGGACATTGTGTCAACTTTGGATCTAAGCCAGTTCAGCGTCCAATCGTTGTCACACGAGAGAACCCTGAACCCCCTGAACTTATAGTGGACAAGCTGCCCAAAAGATGGTTCTTTGTTGGGATCCTCATCTAGCGCAGCGTCCATGCTAATAAGAAGTCGGTTGTGGACAAGTCACCATTGCTGAGTCGAAGCTCAGTGTTGGAATTGTCAACAATAGCAACTCTTAGATAATCGTTACGGTTGAGATGGAACCCACCTACCGCAGCTTTTGGCTTTTTTGCCTTTGGCTTTGGCAGGGGAGATGTACCATCTGGCCCAACTCTTTTCTGCCAACCCGAAGCAGGCGTCAATGAGGATTTTTAATCCCTATTAAACTTACTAGGGCCTGGCTTGTTTGAATTGCCTGGAGGTTTTCCCATCTCCCTCCTTGCGGCCGCAGGACGGTGTCCCGCTGAAGCTTGGTTTGAGACAGGCGCACTTCCAGGTTTGGCTGGATTGCGACAATTGGAGGAGGGCTGAATGCCCGCAATTAACTGCCCTGCGATACAGTTTAAAGGCATCATCACTGGCAAAGTAGAGGAGGGCAAGGTGCCCGCTATTACCTGCACTGAAGGCCGATTTACTGGCGAGTCTTTCGACAAAACAGAGGAGGTCGAGGTGCCCGCAATTGTCTGCTTGGGATCCACCAGCGATTCCTTAGGGAAGGCAGAGGAGGGCGATGTGCCCGCAATCGCCTGCCCCAGATTCACTCGTAGTACCGTCTCCGTGACGATGCCTACCGCATCATTAGCCTTATTAAGAAGCTGCTTTTCCCGATCAGTTAGCGATGACGGGTCGATTTTTTTTAAACGGTGAATCAGACGTCTTGCGATCCGTCTCGAGTTACCGCTTGTATTTGTTGTAGTGGTTTTTAGCGATTCAGAATCACTAAAGACCACACCTAACTTGGTTTATATCCGCGAGTATGCACGTTTCCGCGATCGCGTTAAGGGAGGTATCAACGGCGTCCCCCACGGGCTCAGATATCACATCCATCTTCTGTGCTGCCCATCCAATATCTGTGCTCACAGATATTGAGCTGTGAGCTATTTCCGCCCCATAGGCCGTGGCCCGTGGATGGAGCAGCTCCTGCTCCCCGGTTTGAACGCATGGGATCAGATCCACTTGGTGAATTGACATCAGAGAGCTGCCGGATGTTGGCCCCGCAATTCTCTGAATCTCATGACCAAGCTGTGCCTGGCCACTGCTAGAGGACGCCTTCGCACCTGCTTTAAGGCTTACTAACGACCGCGTTGCACTGCTTCCGGACAGCGCACTCCCGAAGCAACTGGAAGAGGAGCTATGATCATCCTTGAGAAGTTCTTCCTCACGAAGCATGGTCACTGCTTCCTCCTCCAAATCCGCCGTGTCTGTGCCGGATCTCTCCTTTCCACCCAGACCAAAGAGTAGTTTCTCTTCGGATGAGGGCTTAGGAAGGTCTCCTTCGAAGTACTTTAGTGTCTACTTCAAGACGAATATTTTTATTGTTGTTTTTGGACATAATGATCCCACGAGTAACGCGGGAAAGACGGTCCATCCGCGCAGAGCCCCTTAGTACGCGGACAAGCCTAGAGTTAAAACCGGAGGACGCCCGGTATATGGAGTATTAGCGTTCACGACTGGGTATTAAAGCCCCCAGCCATACAGATCCTACGCATGGCGATAGACACGATGATCTTGGCTTTGGAAATGAAAGGAGCTGGGTGAGGAGATGATGTTAGAGGGATATGGGAGAGGGGTACTCCCATTCCATGGAGTAGTTGTTTTAGCTTCACCGTCGACGACCAAATTGTTTGAGGCATTAAGGTCCCTTCTCAGGCTACTAGGCCGAACCGCCGCGTCGAGACAAAAACCATGGCCGGACAGTTGAATTTAATAGAGACTGAAATTTAACAACCAAGATTTATGACACAATTCGGAGCTTGAAAATGGTCAATTGCGTTGGGGTATCCAACGAGCCTAAGCGAATTGTAACCCTCCCACTTAGTTTTTTCAGAATTTGTGTTTTGTGTAGTCTTAATGATGTTCCCAGTACCTATGTGATGGTTTCATAATTGGTTTCAATTATGCAACGTAATCAAATCGATAAAATGTTATGGTGCCTCCATTAAATTGGGAACAAACTTTATAGAGTCAAAAAGAAGGAAGACGATAACCAATTATAAAAATAGTTGTGCATAGGACAATCTAATAAAATTGGGAAAAAATGTTTGTTTGCATAATGTATGTTTGGTTTAAACAGTTTAATGTAACATGAACAAGCGTATGAAAAATCTGGTGGTGCAAATGTGCCTACATTAAATTGTAAAAGCTGTCTTACGTCTTACATACGTACATTATGTTATTGAAACAAGCAAAAAGATGGTTGCAGCAACTTACGCCCACATTAAATTGTGAAACCCTGTAGCGTGAAGATGCATGATTTCTATACCCCATTCCATAGGATCGGAGGTATCTTAAGTTTGTCACACAGCTTGTAACACGGGGAAATAATAATGGTAGACCTCCAAGACCTTAAGGGCATATGATGGAGACCGAATTCTGAATCGAATAAGTCAGGTCCGTTCGTCCGTTCATCCGTCTGTCTGTGTGTCATACGTTTTTAGACCTTAAATTTTCAGCTAGAGATCTGAAATTTTGTGCAACTACCTCCAGAGCTTTCAAAACTGTAAGACGTTCTAAAAGGCTGAAATTTGGCATTTAGCATTTCCTAACAAGTGTTAGACACAAAAAAAGAAAAAAATAAATTGGTAAACCTCCTCCAGGTGGCGTGGCATCTATGTTAAGGGTAAATTTTCAAATGCAGCTTTCTCAATATTTTATGTAGAAAACGCTTAGTTCTACATTTTTTTTATCCAAGACTTTGGGCCGCGGACACACTATGAGGCGAAACTAAAGAGAAACCTAAAATTTTCCACAAAAACGTAATTTCGACTGGCCCTAAGCCTAATTTAGGAAAGCATGAAACAAAAAAATTAGCAGGTTAGGTAAATGAGACTTTATACCAGATCTCATTCCACACAAAGTTCTTAACACTTTTAGGGGTCGGTTTTTAAAAAATATTGAATTTTAACCAAAAAAATGCATTTTCACATACATTTAAGCGTAACTTGGAAATATCTCTGTTATAATTGGTAGTTTGTAATTAGTGTTGGTTGAACCACGCCCCTTTTCAAAATTTTCACTACTTGTTAAATGTCAAAAAATAACAATAACATCAGCATTTTACAATGTGGGATAGGATGGGGTATTCAACGGTCCATTTTACGGACTATAACTTCTGCGTACACACTGTAGCACTTACTCACTGGTTATTTATGTATATACATTTCATACTTACCTGCATAGTCTTATTATTTTATAGAATGGCACATTGTGAATTTATAAAATGCTTTGGGTGATGTTAAGGAAAGGCATCATTGTTTCAGATTTGTCTTATTGTTTCTTATACCGTTTTCACACCGAGCCAGAATCTAGATTCAGAGTAAAAAAGTCCCAAATCTAATTAAAATCTATTAGATTTCCGATACATCTGTGGAATTCAGAATCTAGATCAGAATCAGAATCTTCCCACAAAATCGAATACAATTGTTTTAGACTTGTATTCAGTTTTGTGGCCATTGTGAACGCGTGAATTGTGAACGCCATTGTGAATGAGTTGCCGATGAAAAAACAGTTGATGAAGTTTTTTTTACAAAATAAATGCAAGAAATATTTTCATTTTTATACCCCATCCCATAGGATAGGAGGTATATTAAGTTTGTCACATAGTTTGTAACACGGTGAAATAATAATGGTAGACCCACAAGACCTTAAGGGCATATGATCGAGACCGAATTCGGAATC
Organism: Neoascia interrupta; assembly: GCA_947623515.1. Taxonomy (NCBI): domain Eukaryota; kingdom Metazoa; phylum Arthropoda; class Insecta; order Diptera; family Syrphidae; genus Neoascia; species Neoascia interrupta. The sequence goes on along the minus strand of OX392462.1, from coordinate 95,055,717 downwards.
GAATGAGCCATGTCCATCCGTCTGTATATCACATGTTATTTATTTATTTATTTATTAAGAATAGTTTACAAAGTAAATTTATAAACTGCCTACATTTAAGACATCAGGGCTACAAGACCATAAGATGTCGTTTAAATCGAAATACAATGCCGTTATAACTATATACAAAATTTACATTATTATATAACTAACTCATGTAACAAAAGATTAAAATTACAAATTCGTTTTACTTAGATTGACAAAAGAAAAAGGTTTATATATACTTAAACTTGTTATGCGCAGTAGTAGCTTCCTTTATACGTTGAAAGGCTTGAATGTCAGATGGTTTCAAGATCTCAGCGAGTTCCTTCTGTTTCTCCTCAAAGGAAATTGATACATTCTTCATTTGGTGGGAAATCGGACAGTCAAGCAAGGATATGCCAAATTGAAAGAACCTCCTCACAGTTTTCACATACCTGTGAAAACTACCTAGAGAAGAAATGTTGACTAGTAAACAAAGTTTTGCCTACTCTGACCCGAAAAAGAGAAATACATTGTTCCCTTGTAAGAGCTCTGTTGTAGGAGATTCTGCGATATGTGGAGTGATGCTTCCTCAGGAAAGTTTGTTCGTTTTCCCATAAAAGTTTGAGCTCCTCGTATTCATGAAAAACGAAAGTTTTTTGAATGAGCTGCGAGATACTTGGGAATTCCTTTACGTACGGATAACGAGTTGCTTCTTTGGCTGCTTGATCCGCAATTTCGTTACCTTTTATGCCAAAATGACCAGGGATCCATGCTAATACTATATTAGTGTTGTTGTGCAGGATACTCCGAATATAGTTGAGGGTAGGGCAAGTGTTAGCCGCGTTTTCAATGCCTGTGAGGATGGAACAGCTGTCCGTAAAAATAAGCGTTTTTCCTTCCCAATTTTGTGCGAGTTTCAGTGCTTTTAATATTGCTGTCAACTCTGCTAAGTAACTACCAGCCGAGTCGGGAAGGGATCCTTGGCAGAGGATGTCAGTTACGTATTGCGCTTTAATTTCGACTACTGCATATGATGAATTATTGCCCTTGAATGATCCATCTGTGTATAAGGTCCTTGAAGGGTTAATGGAATATATCAGGTCTTGGTGAAGCATTCTAAAGAGTTCAAGAGGAGTGTTGTTTTTCCTATATCTTAAGAGGCTGGTGTTTACTGGAAGCAAGTGTCTTTTCCATGGAGAGGGAGTACTGAGTGATTCTGGTATCTCTGACGGAATGCATCCGTGGCCGGACATGATTGAAAGTATTTTGGTGAGAGCAGAAACCGAATTGACCCGGTTGGGGGTTTTCCTTCCCAGAATTTCATGTGAAGTTGAATGAAGAGGATGCGTAGGATCAGTAATCGCTTTGCTGACAAGGTTAACAGCTCGTTTTTTCCCAAGCCTGCTAATGGAAACATAACCAGCTTCTACCCTAAGCGCTTCAATTGGTGTTGTTTTAAGGGCCCCCGTAGCCCTTCGGTAGCATTCATTAATTGCTACGTCAATATTTTCAAAATTTTTCTTTGTCCTCCACATAAAGATCGTAAGTCCATGTTGAAGTACCCCTTCCACTAGAGCTGTTGTTATCTTAAGGGCGGTTTCAAGGTGTGGCCCTTTTTTTCGGGAGCATATGATTTTAAGAGCGTTGTTGAGGTTTTTTAATCGGTTGATAGTGTTTTTAACATGGAGATCCCACTTGAGATTGCCACTGAAAGTTATCCCTAAGACTTTTAGTTCTCTTCTGAGCAGAACGGAGGTATTCCGAAGAAAGAGTGTGAGAGGTGTACATTTTCTTTTTCGACAAAGATGAAGTGCTTCTATTTTTGTAGGCGGAACAATTGCACCAGTTTTTTTAATCCAGGTATATACTTCAAGGTCTGCCGACTGTAAGACCCCATTCACGTGATTTGGTTCTCCAGAAGCTACTACATATATGTTATCTACATAAACTCCCACAAAATCTAGTCTATGTTTTGGGTGGAAAAGTTGTCTAATAAGTGCATCTATATAGGCATTGTAGAGATATACTGACAAGGGTGACCCCTGAGGAGTTCCGTTTTCGAGCATTGTTGTGCTTGAGGTAAACCCATCTACTTCAACGCAGAAAGTTCTTCCGGACAGAAATGATACTATAACCCTTAGAATTTCATCTGGGGCTTTCCAACTCCGTAGCTGTTCAATAACAGGGTAAATAGTGACACGATCGTAGGCTTTCTCGAGGTCCGATGACATGACCACGGTGTGTCTACCGGATGAAACGTTATCCGCTAATTTATGTTCTACCAGGTGGACCAATGAATGGACTCCCCTGTTCGGCCTAAAAGCATGCTGTTCATTGCTTAGTAGATTTACCATCAGCCAGCCTATTCTTCGTCCAACAATTTTTTCAAAAATTTTAGAGAGAACAGGTAAAAGCGATATCGGGCGATATCCATCTAAGTTATGCCTAAGGTATGGGCTTAAGTATAGCTTTCTTCCAAGAGTGAGGAAAGATACCAGTTCGCAGTATGTTGTTATACAAAGAGCAAATCCGGTTTTTGAGACTATTTGCCCCTGACCTAATCATATTATAAGTAATCTTGTCGATTCCTGGTGTACCTCCTTTAAGTACCTGTAGGGTTATATCAAATTCCGTTCTTGTTATCTCTTCGCTAAGCTCTAGACATGTTGTTTCTTGGGCAGGAAGGTCATCTATGTTGAAGTTCATCTTCTTCCTTATTACTTTCTCTGGAAAGTTTCTGTTTTGGCGATACTTTCTCCATTTAATTGACAAAATATTTGCAATTTTTTCTGGGTCGCTTTCTAAGGAACCGTCAAGAAGAATGTGTGGAAAGTTTTGGTAAGATTTTGGAGAACGTAAAGATTTAAATCTGTTCCTCAAAGTTTTAGAGTCTAGAGCTGGGTCCATTGAATTAATGAAGTTCTCCCACGATGACCTCTTTGCTAGGATGGATTCTTTTTTCACTTTTGCACTCGCTTTTCTGTAAAGTATACAGTTTTCTGTAGTTGGAAATCTTCGCGCTCTTTTCCATGCAATGTCTTTTGATTTTACCAAAAGTGCGATGTCTTTATTGAACCAGACGGGGTCCTTCTTTGCGTTGCTGTCAATTCGGTTTGTAGTAGGAATCGCTCTTGCAGCTCGACTTCTTACAATTTTTTTAATTCGAGCTGCTTCTTGGTTAATGTTGCTTGATATAGGAACGGTTGTGGACAGTGTATGTGTTGTTTCCTCAAACTTACTCCAATTGGCTTTTGTTTCTCTGAACCGTACGGATATCTTTTTTCGAATGATTCTTCCTTGCGTGCGGATAATAATTGGAAAGTGGTCGCTACTTTCCCCCTTGATGACTTCCCAGTGAAGCAGATGAGCCAGGTCTTCTGAAGCAAACGCGACGTCAACGGCAGAGAATGTATTCCGAGTATTAAAAAGTGTTGGAGCGCCGTCGTTTAAAACAATAAGATTCCGTTCATTGGCGAACTCTTCGAATCGTTCACCTAATCTATTATTTGAACTTGATCCCCAAAGCGTGTTTTTAGCATTCAAATCTCCCAAAACAAGATGATGGCTGGTGTCGTTAATTGTGATGTCACTAAGAAGATCTCTCGTAATAGGAACTTCATGCTCCCTATACAGATTTGTAATTTTAAAAGGCCTTTTGCCTGGGATTTCTATGGTTTGAAAGAGGAAGTTCGAGGAGGAGCAGCAGTGTGAATCCACTGGGATTGAATTTTTAACCAAGAAGCCTACGCCTGATTTCGCATAATCAGAAGCTTTGTTATGTGGAAATGGTTGGTAATTATTTAGCTTAAACATTTGTAAGTTTTTAGAAACTATGTGCGTTTCCTGAAGAGCAATTATATCGGGCTTATATTTTGCAATTAAGCGTTCTAATGCATATTTGTTGTTGATATAGCCTTGAATATTCCATTGGAGGATAATGAATTCATTATCCAACAGTGTCATTATAATTTTTTAACGTTGTTTGTGTTTGGAGTAAGGTAAGTCGTGTTACTGGGGTTGGGGGTAGTGAGTAATGTGTTTGAAGTAATTAATTTATTTGAGGTTGAGTTAGTGGTTACAGGTGTAGCATGCGATTTTCTTGTGTTAGATGTTATATCACACATCTCTGTGTCAGACTCAGATAGTGAGGACATCTGAATTTCGTCTGAAAGTGTTATATTTTCTGTATAACGATTTTGAGTGTTTATCCACGAATTTCGTATGGTGAGTGACTTTTCTATTGAGAGAAGATCTTGTTGAAGAGAGGGATTTTGCTGTTTTTGGGAAGATTGAGTGGAGTGATCGTTGGTGAAGGTGGAAGTGATAGTGGTGGTTTTGTTATGTTGACGGTTGCCTGCAGTGAGATCGCTGCCGTGGGGAGAAGTATTGACTGTGATTGATGGTGTTGTTGAGTGATTGGAAGTGGTAGTGGGTGTGTTGGGTTGAGTGCTTTGGATTCTCTTTTTGATAACATCGGCCATGGAGAGTTTAGGCCCATTTCTCTTTTTAGGTGGGGGTAGCTGGTGCAGAGTGGGATTGTCGTTATAAATTTGCCATGCGTCACGGACAGTACAACGACGATCAGCTTTTATTTTGTTCACCGATTTGTACCTAAGGAAAGCGGGGCAGGAGGGATCGTATGATGTATGGTTTTCGTCGTTGCAATTAACGCAGTAAATTCGTGGACAGTTTTCGTGTGGTGGAGGAAGACAGCAGTCTTTGCAGATTTGTGCATTAACGCAACGCATGGGATTTTGTATGTACTCGTCAACTTTGCAGTTTAACCATCCGATTTTTACTTCATGAGGACGGCGGATTTGGTCGAAAGTGAGAATAGCTGCACCGGTTGCGACTAAGCTTTCTCCTTCTCTCCTCATCATTTTACGGACCTCGATAACCTTGAATCTCCTTAGCTCGTCGAGCAAATCTTCTTCGCTTATTGTTTGAATGTGCTTTGAATAAATTCTGCCCTGCACTGAATTGAGGCTGATGTGGTTAGAAACCTTTACCGGGATCGAATCTATCAGTTTAGTTTTCATAAATCTATCAGTCAAGCCCTGACCTCATTGACTTGACTTTCAAAATGTCTTTGGATATGTGTTCGAGACCACGATTAATTCGAATGGGATTATAGGAAGATAATTTGCGGAATTGTTCGCCTTTATTTTCCTTTTCTAGCCCAGTGATGACTATATATCGAGGGATGTTGTCTTCGTTTTGGATGATGGGTAGCTTGGTTCGGTTTAAGACCATGTCAGGCTCTAGGTTCTTAAACCGATTATGGTTAGGGGGATCCGTCCCCCCGTCCATAATTGCAGAACTATGGACTAGTTCTTGAAAGTATTTCTTTTAGAAATAACTACTACCTAAACTATAGACTCACCACTCAGCAGTTTAACACTCTTTAGTAAACTTTGAACTACTATTATACACGTCTATTCACGGCTCTTGCCAGTTAGCGACTGGATGTCACATGTTTTAAGGCCTTAAATTATGAGCTAGGGTGCTGCAACTTCGTACGTAAGGTCCGCGTCATGCGAAGCAGTACAAGTGTAAAAATTTTTGAAATCCGCCCAAAGACACGCCCACAATCAGTCTAAATGTGCAACTACCTCCAGAATTTTCAAAACTGTAAGACGTTCTAAAAGGCTGAAATTTAACATTTAGCATCTCCTAATAAATGTAAGACAAAAAAAAAGAAAAATTTAATCGGTTAACCCCGTCTAGTGGGCGTGGAATCTATTTTAATAGTAAATTTTCAAATGCAGTTTACTCAATATTTTTGCTAAAAATTTAAAAAAATTTGCTTAATATTTTATGTAGAAAACGTTTACTTCTACATTTGGTTTATACAAGACTTTGGGCCACGCCCATATTTGTAGGCGAGACTTCAGTCCAGATTTCGTTCATATAAAGTTTTTAGCCACGCCCCCTTTTAAGGGTCGATTTTTCAAAAATATTGAATTTGGACCAAAAAATTGCATTTTTACGTACATTTAAGTGTAACTTGGATATATATGTGGTTTCTCATTAGGGGCGGTTGGACCACGCCCCTTTTCGAAGTTTGCATTCCTTATAAAATGTCAAAAAATAACCATGTCATCAGAATTTTACAATATGGGATAGGATCTGACTCCGCTGTGTTATGAAGTACACGGAAGAGTTATGATGGATTTTTGCTTAAAAGGGATTTATATTCGTTTTTGTTCCTTCGAGGAATGCCAAAATAGCAAATGTGCGTCATACTAGAATAATTTATTGGATACACTTTCAATTCTATTTTCAAAATATTTTTTTCAATAATTTTCTATAAAATATATTGCTTCAATTCATTCTATTCTTAATAAAGCCAGTTACTAGGCGCACGTAACAGATATATAATTCACTCGCAAGCCAAAGGATTCACAGTCAAAGAATGGCGGTCTTTATTCATTTTATTACCCCGTAAAAGCCGAAAAGTCAGTATACATATATTATATGTACCTACCAGTGCAAATGTACGCAAACGGATTATCGCGAAAAAAAAAAATACAAATACCTCGCCAGCTACTGTGTTTCCGGATTTGCAAGTAGGTGAATATTGGAAAACTAGGTATGTGCATACATACTCAGAGGGCAATAAATAAGCAATAATAGTAGATCGTGAGAAAACCGTAATTTTATGAAAGGTCCATGCAAAATGTTTTAGTTTTAAAGTTACATTGCCACGCGCAAATTGTTTTCGTAAGAAAAGGATATTTAGTGCATAAAAAGGATTAAAGTTGTGTGTTCCACAAAATATCTTTTAATAAATGTTCCTCTTTATCGTGAAGAGTCCTCTTTTCTAAGAAAGAATTCACCCAAAAACGGTGTTTTCTTTTTACTTCACTTTGCATTCTTTTCAATTTTTTAAGTGCTCCTAGCGCAATGATGCAGTGCACATCCGTTTCGTTCAGCATAGACATGACGACTGAATCGCCTTGCCATAATCTGCCCACCAAAAATATTTCTGTCTACCTACCCTGGATTTTTCTGTCCTAAAAGCTGACCTGTGGATAGGCACCCTAAGGAAATGGCAAATACAATACTGGCACTGAAAAGTTTTGCCCTGGAAGGTCATAATTCATGTTTGGGAATAAGATGGGATAAATGAAAAATGGCTTTAAGCATGTATTTGGAGGCAGCGGACAATACCTCATCAAGTAAAAAAATAGCTACATTGTTACATTTTGGGAGATTTGGGCTGCAAGAAGTTTTTTATAACCTTCCGGGTGCATATGTTGAGGCCACTGAAGATAATGACGTTTTTTGGATAGCATTAGAAAAATTAAATGAATATTTCTCTCCAAAGCAGAGCAGGTTTTACAAAAGACATGTTTTTAGGCTTATAAGGCAAGAGGAGCGGGAGAAATTTGATAAATTGCTGCTGCGGCTAAGAAACCAAGCAAAAAAGTGTGGTTTTTAAAACGATAACCTAATTGACCAGATAACGAAAAAAGGTACTTCAGATGAGTTAAGGAAAAAAATTCTTAGTGTTGGGGATAGCTTGAATTTGGAAAGAATTATAGCTGAAGCGAATACGCTAGAAACAGTGAATCATCAGCTTGAGGGTTACGGAAATAATAGATGCAAGAGATAAATGGGGTATTGACCAAGAAAATCGAACACTTTTCAAGAAACGGGCTGTATGTGAATCAATTTAAAAGAAATGAAGAACGCTCATGTCACAGATGCGATTTAACATCACAGGATGTAAAAAGGTGCGGCAAGGGAGAAGAATTGCCATAACTGTGGGCGCATTGGCCATTTCCCAAAATATTGTGATTTCTTCAAACGGGATGCAAGTTCTAATTTCAAAAGTATTAAAAACGAGGTAACGGTACTAACTCCGTGGGCAGCGACGAAATAGGAAAAGACTACAATTCTTACATCTATACCAACGCAACCATTGATTGCGTAGTAGGTGGAGTTAAAACTAATATGCTGATTGATTCCGGGTGTAAGTTTAATCAGTCAACAGACAGGACTTGGAAATATTTAAAAAAGAATAAAGTTGAAGCTTTAAACCAGGTCAAAAAACCTGACAAAACCTTCTTTGCATATAGCAGTAGTACCCCAATAGATACTAGAGTTTCATTTGAAGCTGAAATTATAGTAAATTGAATCAAGTTTCGAACAAAATTCTATGTAACTAACGGAGGAACAGGTGGTCAAAGGATAGACATGTGCACTCAAGAGGATACAAGCATCCACAGGTTTTCTAAGCCCACCTCTGTCTATCAACTCCTACTCTCACCTCCCCGTGGTGAACACCGGGTGCCTAGTACCTCAACTGGAGATTGGGTTCCAACCCCTTTGGAAGGTTGTTGGGGGTAGCAGACGAGAGAGGGGGGGAGGAGTGTTCCCACTAAGGCACTTCTCCTTGCATCCGGACGGCAGCGGAGGAATTCCCCAGATGGAATCAACGGTGGCGTCCATAGTTCCAGTCAGGCCGAACTACTTAGTGAACACCTTATATGGGCTACTACGACGTATTCGGAGCTCAGGCCTATAAGGAGCGGGCTATCCGGCTCTCCGTCCTTAGAGCTAAGCAAAGGATCTGGTCCTCCAGGTTGGGGGTCGTGCCGTCGGGGTGACTTCCCGGCCACGTAAAGAGAAACCAGTCACGAAGCGGAAACAAGCCTCGGATTCGGACGGATTTACTGTTGACGACCAATGCAAACGAGAAAAGGACAACGAGCTCCGGTTCTGCACGTGGAATGTAAGGTCTCTTAACAGACCACGTGCAGCCGAGCAACTAGCGGAGGCCCTTAACGACTGCAAGGCAGACATTACTGCCATCCAAGAAATGTGGTGGGACGGGCCGGGCAGAAGAAGGATGAAAAACTGCGACATCTACTACGGCGACTGCTATCGGCATCAAAGACAGCGCCTATTTGGATGTGGTTTCGTTGTTGGAGGCAGACTTAGGCAAAAAGTCTTGAGCTTCAACCCTGTAAGCGAGCGCCACGCGGCGATCCGCATCAATGCTAAATTCGCCAACATTAGCCTGATATGCGCACATGCCCCCACAGAGGAGAAAGATGACGAGACCAAAGATATGTTCTACGAGCTCCTGGACAAAACTTATGAGCAGTGCCCTAGCTACGACATTAAGATTGTCCTAGGCGATTTTAATTCCAAGCTAGGAAGGAAGGGCATCTTTGGTCGTACTGTCGGAAAGCATAGCCTGCACGACACGACCTCCGATAACGGATTCAGGCTGATCGACTTTGCTGCGGGGCGACACGTTGTGGTAGCTAGTACACAGTTCGCGCATCTCAATATCCACAAAGGGACATGGAGATCTCCCGATAAATCAACCGTCAACCAGATTGACCATATTGCGATCGACGCAAGGCACTCCTCCAGTATCATGGATGTCCGAACTTTCCGAGGGGCCAACATTGACTCGGATCACTACCTTGTTGTAGCCAAGGTACGGCTGCGGATATCCCGACCAGCGCCAAGTAATGGAAATACTGTGAGGAAGTTTGACGTCGGCCGACTACAATCGCAAGAGATCGCCAGGTCCTTCTCCAACCGAGTTTCTCAAAACCTTCTACGAAGTCCTATGCAGCCAGCATCAAGTATTGATAGCCAGTGGCAACATTGCCAAAATGCCATCAGAGACGCCGCCTCTGAATTGCTGGGTTTCACACGGCCACCACAACGAAACCCCTGGTTTGATGATGAATGCCGGCAAGCACATGCAGCTAAACAGGAAGCATACAAAGCGGCGCTGCACAGAAGGACTAGCGAGCTCTACGAGCAGAGGAGGAGAGAGGAACACCGGCTTCTCCGAAGGAAAAAGAGAGAGCACGAGAAGCGTGCGGTTGAAGAGATAGAGAGATGTTACAACAGGAATGAGGTTAGAAAGTTGTACCAAAGGATCAAAAGGTCCTGCCAAGGATATAAACTTCGAACTGAAGCCTGTAAGGACCATCTAGGGAACATCGTTGTAGAATCGCAGTCGGTGCTGAGGATTTGGAAAGACCACTTCTGCAGACTGTATAACGGCGAGGACGAACCAAATACCGCTGTCAGGCAGAACGAACCATTCAACCCGGGCGAAGACGTTACCGACGAAGCATACGAACGATACCGCCCACCCGACCTGGAGGAGGTGAAAGTAGCTGTGTCTAAGCTCAAGTGCAACATAGCAGCCGGAGCAGACGGCCTAGCTGCCGAACTTTTTAAATCCGCTGGCGATGAGCTGGTTAGGAGCATGCACCAGCTCATCTGCAAGATATGGTCGGAAGAAAGCATGCCCGACGAATGGGACCTCAGCATTGTTTGCCCGATCCTGAAGAAAGGAGACCCTCTGAGTTGTGCCAACTACAGAGGCATAAGTCTTCTTAACATCGCATACAAGATCTTTTCTGCTGTACTGTGTGAACGCCTGAAGCCGTTTGTCAACAATCTGATAGGCACATATCAGTGTGGCCTTAGGCCAGGAAAGTCCACCATCGATCAAATATTCACACTGCGACAGATCTTGGAGAAAACCCAGGAATTCCAAATCGATACACACCACCTCTTCATCGATTTCAAGGCCGCGTATGACAGCATCTATAGAGACGAGCTAAAGGATTTAGACAAGGCGACGCGCTGTCATGCAACTTCTTTAACATCATACTTGAAAGAATTGTGCAGAACTCTCACGCCAACACCAGAGGTACAATCTTTCAAAAGTCCGTTCAACTACTTGCATACGCAGACGACATTGACATAATCGGTAGAACAAAGCGTGATTTCAGTGAAGCCTTCGTGAGTATTGGGACGGAAGCGGCAAATATGGGTTTAGCAGTCAATGAGGGCAAAACCAAGTATATGCTGTCGTCAAGAAAAGACACCCAACACCGACGTCTTGGACAAAACATCACCATCGACAGCTTTAACTTTGAGGTAGTTAGGGACTTTGTCTACCTGGGTTCCGCTATCAATTCAGACAATGACACCAGCGCTGAAATCAAACGAAGGATAACTCTTGCCAATCGCTGTTTCTTTGGGCTAAGAAGGCAATTGAGTAGCAAAGCCCTCTCTCGAGCAACTAAAGTGTCCATGTATAAGACCCTCATCATCCCAGTCCTGCTTTACGGTGCAGAAGCATGGACCCTGTCAAAGGCGGATGAAAACACTTTAGGCTGCTTCGAGAGGAAAATTCTTCGGACGATTTACGGTCCCATCTGCATAGACGGAGAGTGGAGGAGGAGATATAACATCGAACTGTACGGGCTGTACAGCGATACCGACCTAGCCAAAAGAGTCAAAACACAACGTCTACGATGGCTGGGTCATCTGGAGCGGATGGACACCAACGCCCCGGCCCGGAAAATCTTCGAATCCACACCGCAGGGACGACGCGGTAGAGGGGCACCGAGACTCAGGTGGCGCACGCAAGTGGAAGGGGACCTCAGCCAACTTCGCGTGCGAAACTGGAGACGGCTAGCTAGAGACAGAGCTGGCTGGCGAAGCTTGTTGGCTGAGGCCCAGGTCCACCCCGGACTGTAGCGCCACCTTAATAAAATTAACGGAGGAACAAAAAACTTGCTCGGGAAAAACTCTGTAGTGACCTTAAAAGTTTTGAAAATAGGGATTGATATAAATGAAGTGACAAGCAAGTTTTTCCAAAATTCAAAAATGTAATGTAAATGTAAAATGCAAACATTCCTATCGATATAATTTTAAAGGTTTTGGGATATACCGCGTTAAAATAAAGTATGAGTGCAAACCGTACTCACCCCGAACGTTTCGCTTAAGTTACATTAAGCGTGGTCACCGGGAAACTGCCTAAAAATGCTTGTGGCGATTAGCACTACGCAAGTTGTAGCGGTGCGTAGGCGGTAATGCTGTCTCGTACTCTCGTTGTTGTGCATCAGGTGGCTGAGAGCAAACAGTGCTCACTGTGCCGCTGGGGCTGGTTAGCCAATTCGCAATCGACGGTGATGAGCCGATTATTGGATCCCATGTTCGCGACAATTTGAAACTGTCGTCGCGATTGAAATTTTTGTGGCGTTTTATGCTCTTTTAAACGGGTCGAAATACTTCGCCGCGTTTGTCCAATGTATGATAACCCACAGCTGCAAGGGACTGCGTAAACACCGGGAGTTTGGAGAGGAAAGCGATCTTTGGGTGATTGTAGATAATTTATCACCTTTTTTGGCGGTAAGAAGATCGTTTTCACACCGTATCGTTTTAGAATTCGATCGACTTTGTCCGTGACACCTTTTACGTACGGTAGAAAGGCTCTCTTGTCCAACTCATTGCAGTCTTCTTGTCGCGACAAATTTGGCTTCCATGAACGTTGTCTTTTCGAGTAGCCGTTCGATTGAAGGACGTTGTCCACAAAGGTAAGTTCAGCGGCGAGATGCTCTGTATCACATACGTTGTGAGCTTGCTGAATAAGTGTGGAGACAAGAGATCTCAAATTTGCCCGATGACGGTGAGAGGAAGCATGGAGGTACCTGTTTGTGTGTGTGCCTTTTCTGTAAACTGTGTGTCCTAATCTACCATCCGATTTCCGCGTTACTTAAACATCCAAATATATCCATTCTGTTCTTGTTCCATCGTGAACTTTGTTTTCGGATGTTGTGAGTTGAGATGGTTCAAAAAACTCATTAACGCGGAAAGTTTACTGATTCAGAAGGTGTCATCAACGTACCTCAACCACGCCTTTGTTTTCTCTTCGCAGCTATTCAGAGCCTTCTTCTCAATATGCTCCATCCACACGTCAGCAACTAAGGGAGCTAGAGGTAATCCCATTGCTACACCATCTTTTTGCAGATAAAACTTCTGGTCGAAAGAGAAGAAACCCGATGATAGGCAAAATTCCAAAAGTGGCATGTGTTTTTCGTTGGACAAACGCGACGAAGTATTTCGACCCGTTTAAAAGAGCATATAAATGCTGTGAGCAATCAGCAGCGAGAAAAATCCGCTCTAGCCGAGCATGTCTTAGACCATCCCAACGAACAGCATTGGATCAGATTTGACCAGGCTAAGATACTGGCTCGGGAGTCGCATTACATCCCACGGCTTGTTCGTGAAGCGATTGAGATAAAACGCCACAAAAATTTCAATCGCGACGACAGTTTCAAATTGTCGCGAACATGGGATCCAATAATCGGCTCATCACCGTCGATTGCGAATTGGTTAACTAGCCCCAGCGACAAAGTGAGCACTGTTTGCTCTCAGCCACCTGATGCACAACAACGAGAGAACGAGACAGCATTACCGCCTACGCACCGCTACAACTTGCGTAAAGCTAATCGCCACAAGCATTTTTAGGCAGTTTCCCGGTGACCGCGCTTAATGTAACTTAAGCGAAACGTTCGGGGTGAGTACGGTTTGCACTCATACTTTATTTTAACGCGGTATATCCCCAAAACCTTTAAAATTATGTCTAACAACCGCCAAAGCCTTAAAAGTTGTATTCCTATCGATGACTCAATAAGACCCATCTCATAGCCTTGCAGGAGAATACCAATGCCCCTGGATAAAATGGTTGAGGCAAAATTGGAAGAACTAGGCCATCAAGATGGCCTATAGTTCCAATTTTGAAAAAGAACAACAAACTGCGGTTGTGCATAGACATGAGACGAGCCAATATGCCATTGTAAGAGAAAACCGTCCTCTGTCTACGATAAACCTGATTTTACCTAAATTTCACAATGCCATATTTATAACTATGAAAGGGCCTTATTAATTGTGATTAATTACGCACCAGCAATATTTGAAATCAGTGAGCAAGTGCTACAGTGTGTACGCAGAAGCTACAGTACCCAAAACGGACCGTTAAATACCCCATCCTATCCCACAATGTAAAAGGCTGATGGCAAAGCTATTTTTTGATATTTAATAAGTAACGCAAACTTCGAAAAGGGGCGTGGTCCAACCGCGCCTAATTACAAACTATTAATTATAAGACACTTCCACAGATATTTCCAAGTTACACTTAAATGTACGTAAAAATGTAATTTTTTGGTTCAAATTCAATATTCAATTGAATTCAATTGAAAAATCGACACCTAAAAAGGGGCGTGGCTGTAAACTTTATATGAACGAAGTCTGGACTGAAGTCGTTTACCTAACCTGCTACTTTTTTTGGTTCATGCTTTCCTAAATAAGGCTCAAGGCCAGTCGAAGTTAGGTTTTTCTGGAAAATTTTAGGTTTTTCTTCAATCCTGCCTCCAAATGTGGGCGTGGCCCAAAGTCTTGTATTAACAAAATGTAGAACTTAGTGTTTTCTAAATAAAATATCAAGCAAATTTTTTTCAATTTCGAGCAAAAATATTGAGTAAACTGCATTTGAAAATTTACCCTTAAAATAGATGCCACGCCCACTAGAGGAGGTTTACCATATAAATTTGTCTTTTTTGTGTCTTACATTCAATAGCAGATGCTAAATGTCAAATTTCAGCCTTTTAGAACGTCTTACAGTTTTAAAAACTCTGGAGGTAGTTGCACATTTAGACCGATTGTGGGCGTCTCTTTGGGCGGATTTCAAAAATGTTTACACTTGTACTGCTTCGCATGACGTGGATCTTGCGTACGAAGTTTCAGCACCCTAGCTCAAAATTTAAGGCCTAAAAACATGTGATATAAAGACGGACGGACATGGCTCATTCGATTCAGAATTCGGTCTCGATCATATGCCCTTAATTTCTTGGGGGTCTACCATTATAATTTCAACGTGTTACAAACTATGTGACAAACTTAATCTACCTCCTATCCAATCTACCCAGTTGTGCTAAAACAAAGCTTAAGTCAGCTGAATTAATTTATACAAATTTTATACAATTGATGTATGTAAATAAAATAATAATAATTATATAATCACTAGTTACTAATATAATAAGTAAATGAAAAAAGAAAAAATAAATAAATATATATAAATTTTGAAATAGTCTGATTCGCGCTGAGATGAGTTAAAACAAGTGGGAAAATGCAACAGTGGGTATGCAAAAGCTTCAATCCATCTACGAAAGATTGCAAAATACCCGACCATACCAAAAAGAAAACAGCCACGCCTCCAAAAATGAGCGGGATATAAAAATATAACTGTTGAATGCTTTATAACTACTAGGTGGTTGCATACATTTCGGCCTA
Source organism: Neoascia interrupta (assembly GCA_947623515.1). Lineage (NCBI taxonomy): Eukaryota > Metazoa > Arthropoda > Insecta > Diptera > Syrphidae > Neoascia > Neoascia interrupta. The sequence continues at coordinate 95,040,588 of OX392462.1, read as the reverse complement.
AAACTCTGCCTTTTTAACTAAAAAAATCACTTTTTTTAATGCCACGCCCACAAAAATAGGTGGAGGCACATACAATATATACATAAAAATTAGAAAATGCTAATATCTACAACTTTTGTCATATAATTTGTTGTCAAATTTCATATATATTTATTGAAAAACAGTCATTTTAAGCTAAAATCCCTTAAAAATTGGGCGTGGCCAATAAAAAAGCTAAAATTTTTTGGCTACCTTAAAGACAATTATAAGGAAATGTTACGTACCAAAAATGGATGCGCTAGCGCCATTGTAACATAGCTAAAATTAGCAAAAAGTATTTTTTTAAATTAGAGATGGTCGCACATACAGGCCTGTAGAGGGCGTGTCTGTAGGCGGATTCAGCTTATTTCTAAACTTGATCTGAAGGACTGGACTTCCAAGCTCTCTGGACATTTCAGCTCTCTGCCTTAAATTTTAAGGCCTAAAAGTTGTTTACATACGGACGGACAGACGGACGGATGGACGGACGGATGGACGGACATGGCTTAATCGATTCTCCTGTCGGTCCCATTCATATCTCTAAAAGGTCTTAGGGGTCTACGGTGATTATTTCACTGCGTTACAAACTATACATCAAACTTAGTATACCCTGGGTTAGGTATAATAAAATTAACGAATGGAAGAGCGAATATCCAGAGATCTCTTACAATTTTAATGATTTGCAACATAAAGCGATTTAACAATTTTACATGATTTGAAACACAAAGAGAAAAAAAGGCAAGTGTGCCCCATGGCAGTAGGTCGCAGAGAAAAGACTCTTTAGTCTAAGAAGCTGATACGGTACGCTAAAGCTTCTTTGCAGAATTCGTAGAGAGTAAGCCATCCGCGGCCGCCGTTCAGGACTTCGTATAGGCTGTCGAGAGAAAGGAAGCTTTCCGAAAAGTATAAACGTCTTATTTTCTGCAAAATTGGGCAAACTGCAATAAAGTGGTAAATATTTTCTGACTCTCTTCTGTTGCATAGATTGCAGATTTCCTGGAGATCGGCTCTATGGGGAATGAAATTTAGGTTAAGAACTCTAAATATGGTGCTAATAGCTTCGGGAGAGTAATTCGTACGGTAATAGGACTCCGAAAAAGCTGGTGATTGAGGTTCCTGTAGAAAATCCTCGAGGCTGACAATGATGCACTTTTCATCGATTCTCGAAATAAGTCTCCCAAATAAATCTTGCCACTCACTTACGTTGTTTTCAGTAAGCCTAAGTTCGAAATCGTAACCAGATTCTACATGAATAGCATAAGTCGGAGCCGAATTTGGCAGCCTGAAGATTCGCTTAAAGAAGTATCTTTGAACAACCTCAAAATCATCAAAGGAAGAGACTCCAAAGGCTTGAACCCCTTAGCACATGCAAGTTCTAACTCTAGTATTGAACACTTTGAATTTGGATGAAAGATCAATATTTTGGTTAGCGAAAAACGAGGCCAGATTAAGTTTAGTGCCAGCTTGGCCTCACTACTTTTCACTTTAGCATGCCTGCTAAAGTTGAAGTTATGGGTAAACAGAACTCCAAGATATTTGAACTCGCGAACTATTTCAATTGGTTCATTCTGGCAGTGTAGAGGGGCTTTTGATCTATCTTTAAAAAGGGTCCTCTGGATCTATACGGCCATGGTAAGACCACTCCTCTCATATGCATCGGTTGTTTGGTGGAACAGGCTTTCGCAGAAACGTGTAACTGCCTCTTTTGCCAAACTCTAAAGAACGGCTTATCTTGGCTGCACAGGGGCCTTCCCTAGTACGGCTGGGCTCTGCCCTAGATGCTCAAATGAACCTCCCCCCACCTTGATATGTTTATCATAGGGTGTATGCTGAAAACCATCTTTCGCTTAAAGAGAAGTGGAGGTGGTTTTTGATACCACACGCATTGCAATTTTAAAGAACTTGTTCGAGAATTTTATTTCGACCCCTGTCTTATGGATATGACCTCTGACACAAAGACCCCAAAATTTCTTTTGCGACAAAACTACCAAGTCGAATTTCTTCAAGTAATGGAATGGCTTCGACCAGAGGAATGGCTGAGCCAGGGAAAGAATGCCATCGTATTACCACGGATGGCTCCAAAACCGCAGTGAAATAATCACCGTAGACCTCTATGACCTCTTAGAGATATGAAAGGGACCGACAGGTCCCAGAATCAATTAAGGCATGTCCGTCCATCCGTCCGTATGTAAACAACTTATAGACCTCAAATTTTAAGCTAGAGAGCTGAACGTTTGTGAGTTGGCTGGAAGTCGACGCCTTCAGGTCAAGTTTCAAAATTAGCTGAGTTCGCCCACAGACACGCCCACTACAGGCCTGTATGTGTGAGCGTCTCTAATTTAAAAAAAATACTTTTTTCAAATTTTAACAATGTTAAGCATGAGTACTAGTACAATGATGTACTAGCTCACTCATTTTTGGTATGTAACATTGGCTTGTACATTTTTTTGAGGTAACGGAAAAAGTTTGATTTGTTCATTGACCACTCCCACTTTTTTAAGGGCTTAAAACTTAAATTGACTGTTTTCCAATAAATACATACAAAATTTGACTAAAAATAATATGACAATACTTGTAGAATGTAGATATTAGCAATTTCTAACTTTTTTGTATAAATTATATATGCCTCCGCCCACATTTGTGCAGCAGTGTGTACGCAGAAGTTATAGTCCATAAAACGGACCGTTGAATATCCCATCCTATCCCACATAGTAAAATGCTGATATTATTATTTTTTATTTTTTTTTTTTTTTTGAAATTTTATAAGTAGTGGAAGCTGTAAGGATCTTTTTATTATTTATAGCTGGGGATTCGCTTTCCGGTTCCAGGGTGTCCACAGAGAGGAAGGTGTCCACTCTGTGTTTGTGGAGTCTTGACTTAATACACCAGTTTTTATACATAAATACACTTTATTGTTTTACTTTGGTTACTAACTTAATAACTTTATATTAGCAACTTAAAGTACTAAATGGACTTGGCTCAGTCGCCGGAAAGATAAATGGACTCGGTCACACGACCGGAAAGTAAGACTCGGTGCGAAAAGCAGAAAAGGACTCAGCACAGATGCCGGAAAATATCAAAGTACTCGGTCCAAAGACCGGAAAGGTGAACTCGGTTCGAAAACCAGAAAGGACTCAGCACGGATGCCGGAAAATATCAAAGTACTCGGTCCAAAGACCAGAAACGTGGACTCGGTTTGAAAACCAGAAAGGACTCAGCACGGATGCCGGAAAATATCAAAGCACTCGGTCCAAAGACCGGAAAGGTGGTCTCGGTTTGAAAACCAGAAAGGGCTCAGCACGAATGCCGGAAAATATCAAAGGACTCGGTCCAAAGACCGGAAATGTGGACTCGGTTCGAAAATCAGAAAGCGACTCAGCACGAATGCCGGAAAATATCAAAGGGCTCAGTCCAAAGACCGGAAACGGGGACTCGGTTCGAAAACCAGAAAAGGACTCAGCACGGACGCCGGAAAATATCTACCCGTTTTGTCTCTGTAGTCACTCCTCCAGAGTGACACTCAAGGCTGAAACTGGATTAAAGCTTTAATCCTCGGTCGGTCGGTCGGCAGTTGGTGGATTCCAAACCTGTGGGAGAGAAGAGCAGAATTTATGTTCGCCTTGGTCAGGTAAACATCAAAAAGTATGAAGTGTTGGCAAGAGTGCTCCCTGAATAATCCAAGGTGGCTTACTAGCTATACAAGCGTTCAAGACCAAGCGCAACTCTGATTTATTCCCATCACCGGCGCTCTACTAGAAAGGTTTTCTACGGCGAATGAATGGCAATTATAAGAAACGAGTGAATGGGAGAGATAAAAAAATTAAGTATTTTCTTCATACACTATTATTGGCAACGATGAGTCTTGTGCTATGCCCCATCTTTCTACTTATGGGAGGGAACGCTGCTTGAGTTTGCTTATCCAGCGATGGGCTATGGACCATTGCCCTACGTTGCTATGTACAATGGTGTGTGCTATTGTCAATTATGTGCAGTGACTACCCAGTGCAGGCAGCACTGCAAACGTTTGCGTATATCGGGAATTTGTTATTGAAATTAAGCATTCGTATGCAGACGGTTGGTATTATGTGACGAAACACTTCGCTACATCCCCCCCCCCCCCCCCCCTTTCTTCCCCAGACGAGAACCTTCTCGCCAATTTTTTATTTTAATATTTCTTACGGCTTTTGAACAGTCTTAGTCTTAAGGCTTACTTGTACATATATTACTAATATTAGTGTATCCTACTTGTACTTATACATATATTTCTTAAATAGATCCGTATTACAACGCGGAATTCGGCAGCTGCAGTTGAATCTAGGTGAAGATTTCCTTTTGCACCTTTCCGGATCGGTGGGTTCGGGTCGGCTCCTCGTGTTTTGTGATGGTTCAGTTGACTTCGTCGTTGGATGAACCCAAAATGTTCTTTATTTAGTTTGAAGAAAACAAATTGTTAGTATATCTTAAATTTTTTTTTCAATATTTCTTTTCCGATACATTTTTTTTCGTTTTATTAATTTTTTCACATTTTTTTTTCTCTCTTTTAATGCTTTTTTTCTCTTATTTTTCTTCTTCTTTTCTTCTTCTGCAATTCTCTTTTTTACCCATTCCTTCCTTATACCCGACCCAGAGTATATTAAGTTTGATGTATAGTTTGTAACGCAGTGAAATAATCACCGTAGACCTCGAAGACCTTTTAGAGATATGAATGGGACCAACAGGAGAATCGATTAAGCCATGTCCGTCCGTCCGTCCGTCCGTATGTAAACAACTTTTTTAGGCCTTAAATTTTAAGGCAGAGAGCTGAAATTTTGTGGGTTGGTTGGAAGTTCACTATTTCAGATCAAGTTTGAAAATAAGCTAAATCCGTCCACAGACACGCCCACTACAGGCCTGAATGTGCGACCATCTCTAATTTAAAAAAAAAAATTTTTGCAAATTTTAGCTATGTTACGATGGCGCTAGCACATCCATTTTTGGTACGTAGCATTGCCTTATGATTGTCTTTAAGGCAGCCAAAAAATTTCAGCTTTCTTATTGGCCACGCCCACTTTTTAAGGGATTTTAGCTTAAAATGACTGTTTTTCAATAAATTTATATAAAATTTGACAAAAAATTATATTACAAAAGCTGTAGGTATTAGCATTTTCTAACTTTTATGTTTATATTGTATGTGCCTCCGCCCACTTTTGTGGGCGTGGCGTTAAAAAAAGTGATTTTATTAGTTAAAAAGGCGGAGTTTTAGGCCGAAATGTATGCAACCACCTTGTATTAAGCATTCAACAGTTATATTTTTATATCCCCCCCACTTTTTGGAGGCGTGGCAGTTTTCTTTTTGGTATGGTAAGTATTTTGCAATCCGTCGTAGATGGATTGAAGCTTTTGCATACCCACTGTTGCACTTTCCCACTTGTTTTTTTTTTTTCATTTCATACTTCAAGCTCAACAAATTTTTCGTTATTTAACAACTTTATTCTTTTCTTAAAACAAATTCTTTTCTTAAAATAAAAAACAAGAGGAAATATTCTTAGAAACTTAAAATATATATATATATACGCGTGAGGATGGCTGATACTGGGCCCCAGGGCCGGTTAATGGTCAGCTGGCGTCTCTGCCCTTTTGGCGCGGCTTTTAGCGTTATGCCCGCAAAGGGGTCAAACGGGATGTCGTCAGAAGTTGACTGTGGTTTGTCTCTGATTGGTGGCTGGACTGGTCCGGATTTCACGCATCGCTCGGTTTGTTGGCTGGTGGATGCCCCGGGTTCCGTACTCTTTGCCTTGCTAGCGGAGGCTCCTGAAAAAGCTGTTGGGGTGAGCACTTTGGAGGTAGTGGGCAAACTTCGGGCGTTGTTTTGGGGTGTTTTACTTGTTGAGCACATGGTCAGCTTCTCCACCCGGCCGGTGGTCCGGTTGGACCACTTCGCAATGGCCCTATGGTGCACGATGTGTTCTCTGGGCTGGTTTAAGCACTGGTGCTTAAAGCAAGCAGCAACTACAAGCAGAAAATTGCCAAGCAAAATATTGCTTACACAGGCTCATCAACTAGTGCAGGTGTTAGTGGTTAATGTAACGGTCACTTAACACATACACAACAATTAAGAAAATAGGAAAAAATTAATAACATAGATACACATAAAGAAAGAAAATTACAATTGCTTAAGCAGCTTTTTCAGTGTCGCTTTGTCAATATTGAAATCTAGAACGCTACTATATAAATTGTACAGGGTACTCATGCGTGTAATAGGCTCATGCATGCCGTAATGCGATCTATGATTCGGAACGTTTAGCAGATTGATATTACGTATGTTATAAGGATAAGAGGTCAGGTGCGTCAATGTGACCTAACAATATTTGCTAAATAAAAACGAGATCGGTGTTAATACGTCTTCGTCGACAGGCTCTGCAGATTAAGTAATTTTAGCCTCTGGGAATAAGGTGGAAGGTGAAATGGATCTTCCCAAGGAAGCCCATCTTTTAATAAACCCCAGCATACAGTAAGACCTATTAACGACATAATTAATGTGTTCGGAAAAAGTAAGATCGGAGCTAAAGAAAACACCAAGATCACTAAATCGAAGACACGACCAAGGAAGTGGTTGTTTATTGTATATGAGAACTCCGTCGGCGTACGTTTTTTTGAGAACGTCATAACCTGACACTTATTTGGGTCCATTTTCCACTTATTGAGTCCATTGAGTCCATCCACTTATTGAGTCCATTTTTATCACACCAGATGGTGAAACTGTCGATGTCTGCCTGCAAAAAACTATGGTCCGACACTGACTTTATTGTTTTGGATATTTCCATATCATCGGCATATTCAAGAATATCACTATGTTTCACACTTGACGGGAAATCATTAATTGAGAGTATAAAAAGAAGAGGACCAAGATGGCTCTCTTGGGGATCACCTGATACCGCGGAAAAGATATTTTATTTAGTCCCTCTGAAATTTACTTGATGAGTTCTCAAGTGAAGATAAGATATAATCCAAGACTTGAAATTAGGTGGGAAACCTAGTGATGTAAGTTTAAAAAAAATAAATTCATGTGAAATTAGATCAAAAGCTTTTGAAAATTTGTTTGTGTAAATACAGTCAACTTCAAATTGACTCTCCAGTGCGATGGTACACTTGCTGTAAAAGGACACGAGGTTAGTGACAGTGGATCTGTTTCTTACAAAGCCATGTTGTTCTCTACAAATGATATTGCGACAGAAAAAGACAAGACTATCACAAAAAACTTGCTCGAAAAGTTTAGGTATGGATGATAGCTTGGCAATTGGTCTATAATTTTTAAACATCACACTTATCTCCCTTTTTTAAAACAGGGGTTATATACGATAAGATATAACGCTTCCAAGCGTTCGGAAAAATTCCAGAAGAAAGCGACAGCTTAAATAGATGTTGGAGGGGGAAGGCATGTATATCCTTACATTCTTTTAACAAAATAGGTGGAATCCTAACTGGTCCTGCAGAACAATCCTCTTTAAGAAAAGACATAAACTATTTGATAGGCTCAAAAGCAACTGGTATTTCATAAAGCTGACTTGTGCTGAATGCTTAAGATATTCAAAGTATTCCGTGTCGACAGGAAACGGGCCATCTCTGAACGATTTAGAAAAGTTGTGAGCGAAGAAATTACAAATCACGGCAGCGTCATTAGATGAGTTACCGTTATATGTTAAATTCGCTGGATATCCGTCCGTCTTTCTTTTCGAATTGACGAATTTCCAAAATTTATATGGATTAGATTTAAATGATGCTCCCATTTGAGAGATATAATTGTTATATAGATAGTCCGAAAGAGCTTTGAATTCCTCAAAAATTACTATAAATCTTTCGAGGTCTGTATGATTTAAACTTTTTATATATTATTTCCAAGCCTTGTTTCGTTTGTTACGCAAGGATCTAAGTTCACTAGTATACCAGGGACGGTCACAAATTTCGTTTTTCTTTAATTTTCTAGGAATAATATTACCTGGTTTTGGCGGAACTGATTTCAATTTTACTTTCTTCCTTCGATGATGTGTCTTCTTGAACGGTTTCTTCAACGGTGGCGGCAGAATTGACTTCGACTTCGAGTTCGTTCTCCTCACTTTGAAACCCCTTTAAATCCTGTATGTGTGCGCGTTGCAGCTGCCTTTTCTCTGCCCTTTTCTTTACTAGCGCAATAACGGGAGACACATACTTCACCACTACATGCGGTCCATCGTAGCGTGGTACCAGTTTCTCTGTGAAATGTTTCGCCTCTCACCTCCCCGTGGTGAACACCGGGTGCCTAGTACCTCAACTGGAGATTGGGTTCCAACCCCTTTGGAAGGTTGTTGGGGGTAGCAGACGAGAGAGGGGGGGAGGAGTGTTCCCACTAAGGCACTTCTCCTTGCATCCGGACGGCAGCGGAGGAATTCCCCAGATGGAATCAACGGTGGCGTCCATAGTTCCAGTCAGGCCGAACTACTTAGTGAACACCTTATATGGGCTACTACGACGTATTCGGAGCTCAGGCCTATAAGGAGCGGGCTATCCGGCTCTCCGTCCTTAGAGCTAAGCAAAGGATCTGGTCTTCCAGGTTGGGGGTCGTGCCGTCGGGGTGACTTCCCGGCCACGTAAAGAGACACCAGTCACGAAGCGGAAACAAGCCTCGGATTCGGACGGATCTACTGTTGACGACCAATGCAAACGAGAAAAGGACAACGAGCTCCGGTTCTGCACGTGGAATGTTAGGTCTCTTAACAGACCACGTGCAGCCGAGCAACTAGCGGAGGCCCTTAACGACTGCAAGGCAGACATTACTGCCATCCAAGAAATGTGGTGGGACGGGCCGGGCAGAAGAAGGATGAAAAACTGAGACATCTACTACGGCGACTGCTATCGGCATCAAAGACAGCGCCTATTTGGATGTGGTTTCGTTGTTGGAGGCAGACTTAGGCAAAAAGTCTTGAGCTTCAACCCTGTAAGCGAGCGCCTCGCGACGATCCGCATCAATGCTAAATTCGCCAACATTAGCCTGATATGCGCACATGCCCCCACAGAGGAGAAAGATGACGAGACCAAAGATATGTTCTACGAGCTCCTGGACAAAACTTATGAGCAGTGCCCTAGCTACGACATTAAGATTGTCCTAGGCGATTTTAATTCCAAGCTAGGAAGGGAGGGCATCTTTGGTCGTACTGTCGGAAAGCATAGCCTGCACGACACGACCTCCGATAACGGATTCAGGCTGATCGACTTTGCTGCGGGGCGACACGTTGTGGTAGCTAGTACACAGTTCGCGCATCTCAATATCCACAAAGGGACATGGAGATCTCCCGATAAATCAACCGTCAACCAGATTGACCATATTGCGATCGACGCAAGGCACTCCTCCAGTATCATGGATGTCCGAACTTTCCGAGGGGCCAACATTGACTCGGATCACTACCTTGTTGTAGCCAAGGTACGGCTGCGGATATCCCGACCAGCGCCAAGTAATGGAAATACTGTGAGGAAGTTTGACGTCGGCCGACTACAATCGCAAGAGATCGCCAGGTCCTTCTCCAACCGAGTCTCTCAAAACCTTCTACGAAGTCCTATGCAGCCAGCATCAAGTATTGATAGCCAGTGGCAACATTGCCAAAATGCCATCAGAGACGCCGCCTCTGAATTGCTGGGTTTCACACGGCCACCACAACGAAACCCCTGGTTTGATGATGAATGCCGGCAAGCACATGCAGCTAAACAGGAAGCATACAAAGCGGCGCTGCACAGAAGGACTAGAGCTGCTCGCGAGCTCTACGAGCAGAGGAGGAGAGAGGAACACCGGCTTCTCCGAAGGAAAAAGAGAGAGCACGAGAAGCGTGCGGTTGAAGAGATAGAGAGATGCTACAACAGGAATGAGGTTAGAAAGTTGTACCAAAGGATCAAAAGGTCCTGCCAAGGATATAAACTTCGAACTGAAGCCTGTAAGGACCATCTAGGGAACATCGTTGTAGAATCGCAGTCGGTGCTGAGGATTTGGAAAGACCACTTCTGCAGACTGTATAACGGCGAGGACGAACCAAATACCGCTGTCAGGCAGAACGAACCATTCAACCCGGGCGAAGACGTTACCGACGAAGCATACGAACGATACCGCCCACCCGACCTGGAGGAGGTGAAAGTAGCTGTGTCTAAGCTCAAGTGCAACATAGCAGCCGGAGCAGACGGCCTAGCTGCCGAACTTTTTAAATCCGCTGGCGATGAGCTGGTTAGGAGCATGCACCAGCTCATCTGCAAGATATGGTCGGAAGAAAGCATGCCCGACGAATGGAACCTCAGCATTGTTTGCCCGATCCTGAAGAAAGGAGACCCTCTGAGTTGTGCCAACTACAGAGGCATAAGTCTTCTTAACATCGCATACAAGATCTCACACAGTACAGCAGTACTGTGTGAACGCCTGAAGCCGTTTGTCAACAATCTGATAGGCACATATCAGTGTGGCCTTAGGCCAGGAAAGTCCACCATCGATCAAATATTCACACTGCGACAGATCTTGGAGAAAACCCAGGAATTCCAAATCGATACACACCACCTCTTCATCGATTTCAAGGCCGCGTATGACAGCATCTATAGAGACGAGCTAAAGGATTTAGACAAGGCGACGCGCTGTCATGCAACTTCTTTAACATCATACTTGAAAGAATTGTGCAGAACTCTAACGCCAACACCAGAGGTACAATCTTTCAAAAGTCCGTTCAACTACTTGCATACGCAGACGACATTGACATAATCGGTAGAACAAAGCGTGATTTCAGTGAAGCCTTCGTGAGTATTGGGACGGAAGCGGCAAATATGGGTTTAGCAGTCAATGAGGGCAAAACCAAGTATATGCTGTCGTCAAGAAAAGACACCCAACACCGACGTCTTGGACAAAACATCACCATCGACAGCTTTAACTTTGAGGTAGTTAGGGACTTTGTCTACCTGGGTTCCGCTATCAATTCAGACAATGACACCAGCGCTGAAATCAAACGAAGGATAACTCTTGCCAATCGCTGTTTCTTTGGGCTAAGAAGGCAATTGAGTAGCAAAGCCCTCTCTCGAGCAACTAAAGTGTCCATGTATAAGACCCTCATCATCCCAGTCCTGCTTTACGGTGCAGAAGCATGGACCCTGTCAAAGGCGGATGAAAACACTTTAGGCTGCTTCGAGAGGAAAATTCTTCGGACGATTTACGGTCCCATCTGCAGACGGAGAGTGGAGGAGGAGATATAACATCGAACTGTACGGGCTGTACAGCGATACCGACCTAGCCAAAAGAGTCAAAACACAACGTCTACGATGGCTGGGTCATCTAGAGCGGATGGACACCAACGCCCCGGCCCGGAAAATCTTCGAATCCACACCGCAGGGACGACGCGGTAGAGGGGCACCGAGACTCAGGTGGCGCACGCAAGTGGAAGGGGACCTCAGCCAACTTCGCGTGCGAAACTGGAGACGGCTAGCTAGAGACAGAGCTGGCTGGCGAAGCTTGTTGGCTGAGGCCCAGGTCCACCCCGGACTGTAGCGCCACCTTAATAAAATTAACGGAGGAACAAAAAACTTGCTCGGGAAAAACTCTGTAGTGACCTTAAAAGTTTTGAAAATAGGGATTGATATAAATGAAGTGACAAGCAAGTTTTTCCAAAATTCAAAAATGTAATGTAAATGTAAAATGCAAACATTCCTATCGATATAATTTTAAAGGTTTTGGGATATACCGCGTTAAAATAAAGTATGAGTGCAAACCGTACTCACCCCGAACGTTTCGCTTAAGTTACATTAAGCGTGGTCACCGGGAAACTGCCTAAAAATGCTTGTGGCGATTAGCACTACGCAAGTTGTAGCGGTGCGTAGTCGGTAATGCTGTCTCGTTGTTGTGCATCAGGTGGCTGAGAGCAAACAGTGCTCACTGTGCCGCTGGGGCTGGTTAGCCAATTCGCAATCGACGGTGATGAGCCGATTATTGGATCCCATGTTCGCGACAATTTGAAACTGTCGTCGCGATTGAAATTTTTGTGGCGTTTTATGCTCTTTTAAACGGGTCGAAATACTTCGCCGCGTTTGTCCAATGTATGATAACCCACAGCTGCAAGGGACTGCGTAAACACCGGGAGTTTGGAGAGGAAAGCGATCTTTGGGTGATTGTAGATAATTTATCACCTTTTTTGGCGGTAAGAAGATCGTTTTCACACCGTATCGTTTTAGAATTCGATCGACTTTGTCCGTGACACCTTTTACGTACGGTAGAAAGGCTCTCTTGTCCAACTCATTGCAGTCTTCTTGTCGCGACAAATTTGGCTTCTATGAACGTTGTCTTTTCGAGTAGCCGTTCGATTGAAGGACGTTGTCCACAAAGGTAAGTTCAGCGGCGAGATGCTCTGTATCACATACGTTGTGAGCTTGCTGAATAAGTGTGGAGACAACAGATCTCAAATTTGCCCGATGACGGTGAGAGGAAGCATGGAGGTACCTGTTTGTGTGTGTGCCTTTTCTGTAAACTGTGTGTCCTAATGTACCATCCGATTTCCGCGTTACTTAAACATCCAAATATATCCATTCTGTTCTTGTTCCATCGTGAACTTTGTTTTCGGATGTTGTGAGTTGAGATGGTTCCAAAAACTCATTAACGCGGAAAGTTTACTGATTCAGAAGGTGTCATCAACGTACCTCAACCACTCCTTTGTTTTCTCTTCGCAGCTATTCAGAGCCTTCTTCTCAATATGCTCCATCCACACGTCAGCAACTAAGGGAGCTAGAGGTAATCCCATTGCTACACCATCTTTTTGCAGATAAAACTTCTGGTCGAAAGAGAAGAAACCCGATGATAGGCAAAATTCCAAAAGTGGCATGTGTTTTTCGTTGGACAAACGCGACGAAGTATTTCGACCCGTTTAAAAGAGCATATAAATGCTGTGAGCAATCAGCAGCGAGAAAAATCCGCTCTAGACGAGCATGTCTTAGACCATCCCAACGAACACCATTGGATCAGATTTGACCAGGCTAAGATACTGGCTCGGGAGTCGCATTACATCCCACGGCTTGTTCGTGAAGCGATTGAGATAAAACGCCACAAAAATTTCAATCGCGACGACAGTTTCAAATTGTCGCGAACATGGGATCCAATAATCGGCTCATCACCGTCGATTGCGAATTGGTTAACTAGCCCCAGCGACACAGTGAGCACTGTTTGCTTTCAGCCACCTGATGCACAACAACGAGAGAACGAGACAGCATTACCGCCTACGCACCGCTACAACTTGCGTAGTGCTAATCGCCACAAGCATTTTTAGGCAGTTTCCCGGTGACCGCGCTTAATGTAACTTAAGCGAAACGTTCGGGGTGAGTACGGTTTGCACTCATACTTTATTTTAACGCGGTATATCCCCAAAACCTTTAAAATTATGTCTAACAACCGCCAACGCCTTAAAAGTTGTATTCCTATCGATGACTCAATAAGACCCATAAAATGGTTGAGGCAAAATTGGAAGAACTAGGCCATCAAGATGGCCTATAGTTCCAATTTTGAAAAAGAACAACAAACTGCGGTTGTGCATAGACATGAGACGAGCCAATATGCCATTGTAAGAGAAAACCGTCCTCTGTCTACGATAAACCTGATTTTACCTAAATTTCACAATGCCATATTTATAACTATGAAAGGGCCTTATTAATTGTGATTAATTGCGCACCAGAAATATTTGAAATCAGTGAGCAAGTGCTACAGTGTGTACGCAGAAGCTACAGTACCCAAAACGGACCGTTAAATACCCCATCCTATCCCACAATGTAAGAGGCTGATGGCAAAGCTATTTTTTGATATTTAATAAGTAACGCAAACTTCGAAAAGGGGCGTGGTCCAACCGCGCCTAATTAAAAACTATTAATTATAAGACACTTCCACAGATATTTCCAAGTTACACTTAAGTGTACGTAAAAGTGTAATTTTTTGGTTCAAATTCAATATTCAATTGAATTCAATTGAAAAATCGACACCTAAAAAGGGGCGTGGCTGTAAACTTTATATGAACGAAATCTGGACTGAAGTCGTTTACCTAACCTGCTACTTTTTTTGTTTCATGCTTTCCTAAATAAGGCTCAAGGCAAGTCGAAATTAGGTTTTTCTGGAAAATTTTGGGTTTTTCTTCAATCCTGCCTCCAAATGTGGGCGTGGCCCAAAGTCTTGTATTAACAAAATGTAGAACTTAGCGTTTTCTAAATAAAATATTAAGCAAATTTTTTTCAATTTCGAGCAAAAATATTGAGTAAACTGCATTTGAAAATTTACCCTTAAAATAGATGCCACGCCCACTAGAGGAGGTTTACCATATAAATTTGTCTTTTTTGTGTCTTACATTCAATAGCAGATGCTAAATGTCAAATTTCAGCCTTTTAGAACGTCTTACAGTTTTAAAAACTCTGGAGGTAGTTGCACATTTAGACCGATTGTGGGCGTCTCTTTGGGCGGATTTCAAAAATGTTTACACTTGTACTGCTTCGCATGACGTGGATCTTGCGTACGAAGTTTCAGCACCCTAGCTCAAAATTTAAGGCCTAAAAACATGTGATATAAAGACGGACGGACATGGCTCATTCGATTCAGAATTCGGTCTCGATCATATGCCCTTAATTTCTTGGGGGTCTACCATTATAATTTCAACGTGTTACAAACTATGTGACAAACTTAATCTACCTCCTATCCAATCTACCCAGTTGTGCTAAAACAAAGCTTAAGTCAGCTGTTGCCCATGCTGAAAAAAATGTTTACTCCAAGCCTTGCCTTGGCTTACATTCCCACTCTTTGGCGCATGGTTAAATTTGTGTTCATACCAAAACCTGGTAAGTCTGACTATAGCCTAGCCAAAAGTTTAAGACCCATAAGTCTTTCTTCATTCCTCCTGAAAAGGTTGCTCTTCGATTGAATCCTTTTTTCTAAAATGCAGCACACTTATCAGTGCGGAAAATCCTGCGAAACTGCCAAAAGGATTGATTGCGCTCTTGACCAGAAGGAGTACGTGCTGGGCGTTTTTGTGGGTGCTTTTTGAGGGTGATATTGAGGGTGCTTTTCATTGAAAACCTTTTTCACTATCTACTTTCTGGCAGATAGAAAAAATCTGGATAGATAGAAAGATAGATACATTCTTTATTAACCTTATAGTTTGTTTGTACAATTTTATAAAGTAAAGAATACGAGTCTGGCAACTTGCCGTCTGCCGGAAGTGACAAATTTTATACAATTGATGTATGTAAATAAAATAATAATAATTATATAATCACTAGTTACTAATATAATAAGTAAATGAAAAAAGAAAAAATAAATAAATATATATAAATTTTGAAATAGTCTGACTCGCGCTGAGATGAGTTAAAACAAGTGGGAAAATGCAACAGTGGGTATGCAAAAGCTTCAATCCATCTACGAAGGATTGCAAAATACCCGACCATACCAAAAAGAAAACAGCCACGCCTCCAAAAATGAGCGGGATATAAAAATATAACTGTTGAATGCTTTATAACTACTAGGTGGTTGCATACATTTCGGCCTAAAACTGTGCCTTTTTAACTAAAATCACTTTTTTTAATGCCACGCCCACAAAAATAGGTGGAGGCACATAAAATATGTACATAAAAATTAGAAAATGCTAATATCTACAACTTTTGTCATATAATTTGTTGTCAAATTTCATATATATTTATTGAAAAACAGTCATTTTAAGCTAAAATCCCTTAAAAATTGGGCGTGGCCAATAAAAAAGCCAAAATTTTTTGGCTACCTTAAAGACAATTATAAGGAAATGTTACGTACCAAAAATGGATGCGCTAGCGCCATTGTAACATAGCTAAAATTAGCAAAAAGTATTTTTTTAAAATAGAGATGGTCGCACATACAGGCCTGTAGAGGGCGTGTCTGTAGGCGGATTCAGCTTATTTCCAAACTTGATCTGAAGGACTGGACTTCCAAGTTCTTGGACATTTCAGCTCTCTGCCTTAAAATTTAAGGCCTAAAAGTTGTTTACATACGGACGGACAGACGGACGGATGGACGGACATGGCTTAATCGATTCTCCTGTCGGTCCCATTCATATCTCTAAAAGGTCTTAGGGGTCTACGGTGATTATTTCACTGCGTTACAAACTATACATCAAACTTAGTATACCCTGGGTTGGGTATAATAAAATTAACGAATGGAAGAGCGAATATCCAGAGATCTCTTACAATTTTAATGATTTGCAACATAAAGCGATTTAACAATTTTACATGATTTGAAACACAAAGAGAAAAAAAGGCAAGTGTGCCCCATGGCAGTAGGTCGCAGAGAAAAGACTCTTTAGTCTAAGAAGCTGATACGGTACGCTAAAGCTTCTTTGCAGAATTCGTAGAGAGTAAGCCATCCGCGGCCGCCGTTCAGGACTTCGTATAGGCTGTCGAGAGAAAGGAAGCTTTCCGAAAAGTATAAACGTCTTATTTTCTGCAAAATTGGGCAAACTGCAATAAAGTGGTAAATATTTTCTGACTCTCTTCTGTTGCATAGAATGCAGATTTCCTGGAGATCGGCTCTATGGGGAATGAAATTTAGGTTAAGAACTCTAAATATGGTGCTAATAGCTTCAGGAGAGTAATTCGTACGGAAATAGGACTCCGAAGAAGCTGGTGGTTGAGGTTCCTGTAGAAAATCCTCGAGGCTGACAATGATGCACTTTTCATCGATTCTCGAAATAAGTCTCCCAAATAAATCTTGCCACTCACTTACGTTGTTTTCAGTAAGCCTAAGTTCGAAATCGTAACCAGATTCTTCATGAATA
Organism: Neoascia interrupta; assembly: GCA_947623515.1. Classification (NCBI taxonomy): domain Eukaryota; kingdom Metazoa; phylum Arthropoda; class Insecta; order Diptera; family Syrphidae; genus Neoascia; species Neoascia interrupta. The sequence goes on along the minus strand of OX392462.1, from coordinate 95,023,774 downwards.
GCATAAGTCGGAGCCGAATTTGGCAGCCTGAAGATTCGCTTAAAGAAGTATCTTTGAACAACCTCAAAATCATCAAAGGAAGAGACTCCAAAGGCTTGAACCCCTTAGTACATGCAAGTTCTAACTCTAGTATTGAACACTTTGAATTTGGATGAAAGATCAATATTTTGGTTAGCGAAAAACGAGGCCAGATTAAGTTTAGTGCCAGCTTGGCCTCACTACTTTTCACTTTAGCATGCCTGCTAAAGTTGAAGTTATGGGTAAACGGAACTCCAAGATATTTGAACTCGCGAACTATTTCAATTGGTTCATTCTGGCAGTGTAGAGGGGCTTTTGATCTATCTTTAAAAAGGGTCCTCTGGATCTATACGGCCATGGTAAGACCACTCCTCTCATATGCATCGGTTGTTTGGTGGAACAGGCTTTCGCAGAAACGTGTAACTGCCTCTTTTGCCAAACTCCAAAGAACGGCTTATCTTGGCTGCACAGGGGCCTTCCCTAGTACGGCTGGGCTCTGCCCTAGATGCTCAAATGAACCTCCCCCCACCTTGATATGTTTATCATAGGGTGTATGCTGAAAACCATCTTTCGCTTAAAGAGAAGTGGAGGTGGTTTTTGATACCACACGCATTGCAATTTTAAAGAACTTGTTCGAGAATTTTATTTCGACCCCTGTCTTATGGATATGACCTCTGACACAAAGACCCCAAAATTTCTTTTCCGACAAAACTACCAAGTCGAATTTCTTCAAGTAATGGAATGGCTTCGACCAGAGGAATGGCTGAGCCAGGGAAAGAATGCCATCGTATTACCACGGATGGCTCCAAAACCGCAGTGAAATAATCACCGTAGACCTCTATGACCTCTTAGAGATATGAAAGGGACCGACAGGTCCCAGAATCAATTAAGGCATGTCCGTCCGTCCGTCCGTATGTAAACAACTTATAGACCTCAAATTTTAAGCTAGAGAGCTGAACGTTTGTGAGTTGGCTGGAAGTCGACGCCTTCAGGTCAAGTTTCAAAATTAGCTGAGTTCGCCCACAGACACGCCCACTACAGGCCTGTATGTGTGAGCGTCTCTAATTTAAAAAAATACTTTTTTCAAATTTTAACAATGTTAAGCATGAGTACTAGTACAATGATGTACTAGCTCACTCATTTTTGGTATGTAACATTGGCTTGTACATTTTTTTGAGGTAACGGAAAAAGTTTGATTTGTTCATTGACCACTTCCACTTTTTTAAGGGCTTAAAACTTAAATTGACTGTTTTCCAATAAATACATACAAAATTTGACTAAAAATAATATGACAATACTTGTAGAATGTAGATATTAGCAATTTCTAACTTTTTTGTATAAATTATATATGCCTCCGCCCACATTTGTGCAGCAGTGTGTACGCAGAAGTTACAGTCCATAAAACGGACCGTTGAATATCCCATCCTATCCCACATAGTAAAATGCTGATATTATTATTTTTTATTTTTTTTTTTTTTTGAAATTTTATAAGTAGTGGAAGCTGTAAGGATCTTTTTATTATTTATAGCTGGGGATTCGCTTTCCGGTTCCAGGGTGTCCACAGAGAGGAAGGTGTCCACTCTGTGTTTGTGGAGTCTTAACTTAATACACCAGTTTTTATACATAAATACACTTTATTGTTTTACTTTGGTTACTAACTTAATAACTTTATATTAGCAACTTAAAGTACTAAATGGACTTGGCTCAGTCGCCGGAAAGATAAATGGACTCGGTCACACGACCGGAAAGTAAGACTCGGTGCGAAAAGCAGAAAAGGACTCAGCACAGATGCCGGAAAATATCAAAGTACTCGGTCCAAAGACCGGAAAGGTGAACTCGGTTCGAAAACCAGAAAGGACTCAGCACGGATGCCGGAAAATATCAAAGTACTCGGTCCAAAGACCGGAAACGTGGACTCGGTTTGAAAACCAGAAAGGACTCAGCACGGATGCCGGAAAATATCAAAGCACTCGGTCCAAAGACCGGAAAGGTGGTCTCGGTTTGAAAACCAGAAAGGGCTCAGCACGAATGCCGGAAAATAACAAAGGACTCGGTCCAAAGACCGGAAATGTGGACTCGGTTCGAAAATCAGAAAGCGACTCAGCACGAATGCCGGAAAATATCAAAGGGCTCAGTCCAAAGACCGGAAACGGGGACTCGGTTCGAAAACCAGAAAAGGACTCAGCACGGACGCCGGAAAATATCTACCCGTTTTGTCTCTGTAGTCACTCCTCCAGAGTGACACTCAAGGCTGAAACTGGATTAAAGCTTTAATCCTCGGTCGGTCGGTCGGCAGTTGGTGGATTCCAAACCTGTGGGAGAGAAGAGCAGAATTTATGTTCGCCTTGGTCAGGTAAACATCAAAAAGTATGAAGTGTTGGCAAGAGTGCTCCCTGAATAATCCAAGGTGGCTTACTAGCTATACAAGCGTTCAAGACCAAGCGCAACTCTGATTTATTCCCATCACCGGCGCTCTACTAGAAAGGTTTTCTACGGCGAATGAATGGCAATTATAAGAAACGAGTGAATGGGAGAGATAAAAAAATTAAGTATTTTCTTCATACACTATTATTGGCAACGATGAGTCTTGTGCTATGCCCCATCTTTCTACTTATGAAAGGGAACGCTGCTTGAGTTTGCTTATCCAGCGATGGGCTATGGACCATTGCCCTACGTTGCTATGTACAATGGTGTGTGCTATTGTCAATTATGTGCAGTGACTACCCAGTGCAGGCAGCACTGCAAACGTTTGCGTATATCGGGAATTTGTTATTGAAATTAAGCATTCGTATGCAGGGTAAATGACTGCAGACGGTTGGTATTATGTGACGAAACACTTCGCTACATCCCCCCCCCCCCTCCTTTCTTCCCCAGACGAGAACCTTCTCGCCAATTTTTTATTTTAATATTTCTTACGGCTATTGAACAGTCTTAGTCTTAAGGCTTACTTGTACATATATTACTAATATAAGTGTATCCTACTTGTACTTATACATATGTTTCTTAAATAGATCCGTATTACAACGCGGAATTCGGCAGCTGCAGTTGAATCTAGGTGAAGATTTCCTTTTGCACCTTTCCGGATCGGTGGGTTCGGGTCGGCTCCTCGTGTTTTGTGATGGTTCAGTTGACTTCGTCGTTGGATGAACCCAAAATGTTCCTTATTTAGTTTGAAGAAAACAAATTATTAGTATATCTTAAATTTTTTTTTCAATATTTCTTTTCCGATATATTTTTTTTCGTTTTATTAATTTTTTCACATTTTTTTTTCTCTTATTTTTCTTCTTCTTTTCTTCTTCTGCAATTCTCTTTTTTACCCATTCCTTCCTTATACCCGACCCAGAGTATATTAAGTTTGATGTATAGTTTGTAACGCAGTGAAATAATCACCGTAGACCCCGAAGACCTTTTAGAGATATGAATGGGACCAACAGGAGAATCGATTAAGCCATGTCCGTCCGTCCGTCCGTCCGTATGTAAACAACTTTTTTAGGCCTTAAATTTTAAGGCAGAGAGCTGAAATTTTGTGGGTTGGTTGGAAGTTCACTCTTTCAGATCAAGTTTGAAAATAAGCTAAATCCGTCCACAGACACGCCCACTACAGGCCTGAATGTGCGACCATCTCTAATTTAAAAAAAAAAAATTTGCAAATTTTAGCTATGTTACGATGGCGCTAGCACATCCATTTTTGGTACGTAGCATTGCCTTATGATTGTCTTTAAGGCAGCCAAAAAATTTCAGCTTTCTCATTAGCCACGCCCACTTTTTAAGGGATTTTAGCTTAAAATGACTGTTTTTCAATAAATTTATATAAAATTTGACAAAAAATTATATTACAAAAGCTGTAGTATATTAGCATTTTCTAACTTTTATGTTTATATTGTATGTGCCTCCGCCCACTTTTGTGGGCGTGGCGTTAAAAAAAGTGATTTTATTAGTTAAAAAGGTGGAGTCTTAGGCCGAAATGTATGCAACCACCTTGTATTAAGCATTCAACAGTTATATTTTTATATCCCCCCCACTTTTTGGAGGCGTCGCAGTTTTCTTTTTGGTATGGTCGGTATTTTGCAATCCGTCGTAGATGGATTGAAGCTTTTGCATACCCACTGTTGCACTTTCCCACTTGTTTTTTTTTTCATTTCATACTTCAAGCTCAACAAATTTTTCGTTATTTAACAACTTTATTCTTTTCTTAAAACAAAATAAAAAACAAGAGGAAATATTCTTAGAAACTTAAGAAATATATATATATACGCGTGAGGATGACTGATACTGGGCCCCAGGGCCGGTTAATGGTCAGCTGGCGTCTCTGCCCTTTTGGCGCGGCTTTTAGCGTTATGCCCGCAAAGGGGTCAAACGGGATGTCGTCAGAATTTGACTGTGGCTTGTCTCTGATTGGTGGCTGGACTGGTCCGGATTTCACGCATCGCTCGGTTTGTTGGCTGGTGGATGCCCCGGGTTCCGTACTCTTTGCCTTGCTAGCGGAGGCTCCTGAAAAAGCTGTTGGGGTGAGCACTTTGGAGGTAGTGGGCAAACTTCGGGCGTTGTTTTGGGGTGCTTTACTTGTTGAGCACATGGTCAGCTTCTCCACCCGGCCGGTGGTCCGGTTGGACCACTTCGCAATGGCCCTATGGTGCACGATGTGTTCTCTGGGCTGGTTTAAGCACTGGTGCTTAAAGCAAGCAGCAACTACAAGCAGAAAATTGCCAAGCAAAATATTGCTTACACAGGCTCATCAACTAGTGCAGGTGTTAGTGGTTAATGTAACGGTCACTTAACACATACACAACAATTAAGAAAATAGGAAAAAATTAATAACATAGATACACATAAAGAAAGAAAATTACAATTGCTTAAGCAGCTTTTTCAGTGTCGCTTTGTCAATATTAAAATCTAGAACGCTACTATATAAATTGTACAGGGTACTCATGCGTGTAATAGGCTCATGCATGCCGTAATGCGATCTATGATTCGGAACGTTTAGCAGATTGATATTACGTATGTTATAAGGATAAGAGGTCAGGTGCGTCAATGTGACCTAACAATATTTGCTAAATAAAAACGAGATCGGTGTTAATACGTCTTCGTCGACAGGCTCTGCAGATTAAGTAATTTTAGCCTCTGGGAATAAGGTGGAAGGTGAAATGGATCTTCCCAAGGAAGCCCATCTTTTAATAAACCCCAGCATACAGTAAGACCTATTAACGACATAATTAATGTGTTCGGAAAAAGTAAGATCGGAGCTAAAGAAAACACCAAGATCACTAAATCGAAGACACGACCAAGGAAGTGGTTGTTTATTGTATATGAGAACTCCGTCGGCGTACGTTTTTTTGAGAACGTCATAACCTGACACTTATTTGGGTCCATTTTCCACTTATTGAGTCCATTGAGTCCATCCACTTATTGAGTCCATTTTTATCACACCAGATGGTGAAACTGTCGATGTCTGCCTGCAAAAAACTATGGTCCGACACTGACTTTATTGTTTTGGATATTTCCATATCATCGGCATATTCAAGAATATCACTATGTTTCACACTTGACGGGAAATCATTAATTGAGAGTATAAAAAGAAGAGGACCAAGATGGCTCTCTTGGGGATCACCTGATACCGCGGAAAAGATATTTTATTTAGTCCCTCTGAAATTTACTTGATGAGTTCTCAAGTGAAGATAAGATATAATCCAAGACTTGAAATTAGGTGGGAAACCTAGTGATGTAAGTTTAAAAAAAATAAATTCATGTGAAATTAGATCAAAAGCTTTTGAAAATTTGTCTGTGTAAATACAGTCAACTTCAAATTGACTCTCCAGTGCGATGGTACACTTGCTGTAAAAGGACACGAGGTTAGTGACAGTGGATCTGTTTCTTACAAAGAAAAAGACAAGACTATCACAAAAAACTTGCTCGAAAAGTTTAGGTATGGATGATAGCTTGGCAATTGGTCTATAATTTTTAAACTTCACACTTATCTCCCTTTTTTAAAACAGGGGTTATATACGATAGCTTCCAAGCGTTCGGAAAAATTCCAGAAGAAAGCGACAGCTTAAATAGATGTTGGAGGGGGAAGGCATGTATATCCTTACATTCTTTTAACAAAATAGGTGGAATCCTAACTGGTCCTGCAGAACAATCCTCTTTAAGAAAAGACATAAACTATTTGATAGGCTCAAAAGCAACTGGTATTTCATAAAGCTGACTTGTGCTGAATGCTTAAGATATTCAAAGTATTCCGTGTCGACAGGAAACGGGCCATCTCTGAACGATTTAGAAAAGTTGTGAGCGAAGAAATTACAAATCACGGCAGCGTCATTAGATGAGTTACCGTTATATGTTAAATTCGCTGGATATCCGTCCGTCTTTCTTTTCGAATTGACGAATTTCCAAAATTTATATGGATTAGATTTAAATGATGCTCCCATTTGAGAGATATAATTGTTATATAGATAGTCCGAAAGAGCTTTGAATTCCTCAAAAATTACTATAAATCTTTCGAGGTCTGTATGATTTAAACTTTTTATATATTATTTCCAAGCCTTGTTTCGTTTGTTACGCAAGGATCTAAGTTCACTAGTATACCAGGGACGGTCACAAATTTCGTTTTTCTTTAATTTTCTAGGAATAATATTACCTGGTTGTGGCGGAACTGATTTCAATTTTACTTTCTTCCTTCGATGATGTGTCTTCTTGAACGGTTTCTTCAACGGTGGCGGCAGAATTGACTTCGACTTCGAGTTCGTTCTCCTCACTTTGAAACCCCTTTAAATCCTGTATGTGTGCGCGTTGCAGCTGCCTTTTCTCTGCCCTTTTGTTTACTAGCGCAATAACGGGAGACACATACTTCACCACTACATGCGGTCCATCGTAGCGTGGTACCAGTTTCTCTGTGAAATGTTTCGCCGCTCAAGACTGTACGCGTAGTTTTTATACCCGATCCAGGGTATATTAAGTTTGATGTATAGTTTGTAACGCAGTGAAATAATCACCGTAGACCCCTAAGACCTTTTAGAGATATGAATGGGACCGACAGGAGAATCGATTAAGCCATGTCAGTCCGTCCGTCCGTCCGTATGTAAACAACTTTTAGGCCTTAAATTTCAAGGCAGAGAGCTGAAATTTGTAGGTTGGTTGGAAGTCCAGTCCTTCAGATCAAGTTTGAAAATAAGCTGAATCCGCCCTCAGACACGCCCACTACAGGCCTGTATGTGCGACGATCTCTAATTTAAAAAAATACATTTTGCAAATTTTAGCTATGTTACAATGGCGCTAGCGCATCCATTTTTGGTACGGAACATTGCCTTGTGATTGTCTTTAAGGTAGTCAAAAAATGTTAGCTTTTTTATTTGCCACGCCCACTTTTTAAGGGATTTTAGCTTAAAATTACTGTTTTTCAATAAATATATATGAAATTTGACAAAAAATTATATGACAAAAGCTATAGATATAAGCATTTTCTAACTTTTTTGTATATATTGTATGTATCCGCCCACTTTTGTGGGCGTGGCTTTAAAAAAAGTGATTTTTTTAGTTAAAAAGGCGGAGTTCTAAGCCGAAATGTATACAACCACCTAGTATAAAGCATTTAACAGTTATATTTTTATATCTCGTCCACTTTTTGGAGGCGTGGCAGTTTTCTTTTTGGTATGGTCGGGTATTTTGCAATCCGTCGTAGATGGATTGAAGCTTTTGCATACCCACTGTTGCACTTTCCCGCTTGTTTATAAACTTTTTCCCCGATCCCCGGTCGCCAGGGACGCCTTCTGGTTATAATATTTATAATTTAGTATTATAGTATAGTATTTATAATTTATAATATTTACTTTGTGTGTGTGCTGCCTTCTGTAAATTAACTCATGACCTCATAAATCGCTCTCATTTGTTCTCCCCAGGTCGACAACGCTTCAGTACGGTCGGTGGTATCGTGTCGGTATTCTAGTTGTTTTGGTGAGCAAAGCTCTCTGCCGAAATTCAGGAAAACCGGGGTAAATCCAGTGGACTCGTGCTTGCTGGTGTTAATCACAAAACAAAGCTCGGGTAAGAATTCGTCCCAATGTCGATGGTTGTTTTGTCATTGTCTTTAGCGTGCGGTTGGATCTTTCCGTGGCATTTTCCTGCATTGTGTAGGGGGCGGTTAATCGGTTGAATTCCGTTTTCTTCGATGTATTTGAGAAGCGATTGGCTAATGAATTGCGGCCCATTGTCGGAGATGATCATTGCTGGGCAGCCGAAACGCGTTAAGACCTTTTCACGTATTGCTTGGATGGCGGTTGCAGCAGTAGCCGCTCGGAGAGGGACGGCCTCGACTCAGTTGGAGAACTTATCCGACAAAACCAGCAGCATGAAATATCCCTTCATGGAGCGGGGGAATGGTCCCATAAAATCAAGGCTAACGATTTCCCACGGTGCTTTCGCGAGCTTGGAGTGCATCATACCTCCCGGCTTTTGTTGCGATGGTTTGTAGGCGTTGCATATCGGGCATTGTCTCACATATTTCTTAACGACTTTACATAAGCCTGGCCAGTAATAGTTGTTCATGATGCGAGCGGTGGTTTTTATGATGCCTAGATGTCCGGCGGTTACAGCGTCAGGATTTTCTTGTAGGATTTTTCTTCGGTCGGTGGTCGGCACGCACGATTTCCATTCGTGAGGATCGCTTTCCAGGAGGTTGCTGTTGGCAAAGCGTCGGTATAGCCTCCCCTCTTCGATTTTATAGTCCGGGTGTTCGTCTGGATTTTCCCTTGCCGCTTCTTTCTTTCCACTTAGCCAGTCTTCGGGGTTGTTGGATGTTGCTGGTAAGGTATTGACAGTATCGGGAAGGGGGTCTCGAGATAATGCGTCAATTACAACGTTCATTGATCCCTTTTGGTACTTGATTTCGAAGTCGTATTGTTGTAACTCGGTAGCCCATCGAGCAAGCCTACCGGCGGATTTTCCAGAGAGTGTAGCCACCTTAGCGAGTGGTGATCGGTCAGGACGGTAAAGTGGTACTCTTCCAAACATGGTTTCATTTTTCGGATTCCCCAGAGGATGGCTAAGCATTCCTTTTCTGTTACGGTGAATTTCTTTTCGGCATTGAATAAGGTACGGCTGGCATACGCGATTACTTTTTCTTGTCCTTCAATGCTTTGCATAAGCACAACTCCTAGCCCATAATTGCTCGCATCGGTTTGGAGCACAATAGGAGCATTGAAGTCTGGGTATGACAGCACCGGAGCTTGAGTAAGACGTAGTTTTACTTAATGGAAAGCAGTCTGCTGCTCCTGACCCCAGTGCCAACGTTGGTTCTTTTGGTGGAGGAGCGTCAGAGGAGTAATCACTGTTGAAAAAACTTTGATGAATCGGCGATACCATGGTAACCGTCTTTGGCTCCTCAAGTCCTTGTACGGCGCTAATTTTATCCGGGTCGGTGCCTATTCCTTGATTACTGATTACGTCTCCCAAATAATTTAATTCCTGCCGTCTAAATTTACATTTGTCTAGGCTGATTTTCAGGTAAGCCTTCCGTAGACGACTGAATACCTCCCGCAAGTAAGGAATGTGTTCCTTGAATGCCTTAGAGGTGACAATAATGTCATCCAAATACGCCGACGCATATCCTTCTATGCCGGTGGTGATTACCGTGTCTAGGGCTCAATGAAAAGTAGCCGGAGCAGTACGTAGGCTAAACGGCATGACGGTCCATTGAAACGGGCCTCGTCCAGGCACATTAAAGGCAGTGTAGGGCCGTGACTTTTCGCCCACCGGTATTTGCCAGTAGCCTTGCTTCAAGTCTATTGCAAAAATGTACCTAGCTTCACGCAGCTTATCGAGCTTGGCATTGATGAATGGTAGCGGGTACGCATCGGGCTCTGTTACTTCGTTTAGCACTCGGTAGTCGACACACATGCGCCATGTTCCATCCTTTTTCTTTACCAGCACTTGGGGTGAGCTATAGGGACTACTGGACGGTTCAATCTTTCCCTCGCTCAAGAGTTGGTCTACTTCTTTGGTAATAATCTCCTGTATGGCTGGATTCCGAGGGTAATAGCGTTGTTTGAATGGCTTATCCGTGGTCACTCGGATATGATGTTTGGCTATGTGCGTCGGGCCTTCGATGTCTTCAAACTGTGGCAACTCGAGATCCAAAAGATTAGCCAAGCATTCTATGTCGCCCTATACCAAATGTTCCTCACTCACGATGGCGTACAGTGGGTCTTCGGACATACTTGCTGGTTCAAGAACGATGATTCTCAGTTTTACTTGGTCAGTAATGGTCTTTCCTCTCCACGTCATTTCCATCTGGGCGGAGTCCAAGAAATTCATACCTAAGATGGCATCTTCGGCTAACTCCACCATATACTTTACTTTGCCAGTCACCTCTGTTCCACCCAAGTTGATGGTAATCGCATAGTATTCGCTTGTGGCGACCGAAGTGCTATCGGCGAGTCTAATCGTTGACTCCCGGCTTAAAGATGGAATGCCGGACTCTCTTAGTTTTCTGCAGAGTGCTGAATTAATAAACGATGTCGTTTCCCCGTTATCGATTAATGCTCGAAATTCCTGATCCTCTACTTTGATCGGGATGAAGTGGCGTTGGTCAGTTGGTGCTGGTCAGGATATGACTGCCGAGGCTCCTTGGTGGCATTGGTAGTCTCTTGTTCTACGTCCATCCTACCCACAAAACGAACAGAATAGCCGAAATGGTCGTCGGCATTCCTGCTTGCGGTGTCCCTTCTGCTTATAGTTCCAGCAGTGTGTTTCTCTATTGCACGGGACGATGGCTGGCGGCGGTCTTGCAGTAGCCGGGGAATTGGATGTGGGCTGCATATTTCGGCTTCGGTCTTCTTGCTTGATTAATTCGAATTCCTCGGCTAGCTCCATTAATTACTCCTTTGTCTACAAGTCGCGTCGGCGGTTATAAAGTCTGTACTCCGGCCGTAGGCGTTCGTAAATACGCTCCAAACTTTCGATGACGGTCATCCGGGGATGTTGGTGGATGAGATAATGTATGGCCATGATAAACTCTTGCGCCTTTTCTCTAGGGCCTTGTTTTCGAGAGGCCCTAGAGAAAAGGTTTCTGAGAAAAGGCCCATGGGAAAACTGACTTCTGCTGTTGGCTTTTAGGTTGGCTACTGTCGTGGGTTTTCGGTGGCCGGCTGGCTTTAAGGGCTGAACGGACTTCGTTGGTCTGACTCTCGGGATGGGCTGGTTGATGGGTCTGCTGGAGTATGCTAAGTTTTGACGGTCGGTCGGGAAAGGATTGGTTGACCTCGATTGAGGTCCGCCAAATATAAAGGTCTTGTTATTATCTATAGCTGGGGATTCACTCGCCGATTCCAGGGTGTCCACAGAGAAGACGATAACTCTGTGTTTTTGAAGGCTTAACTTAATACACCAGTATTCTAATTCAAGTACACTTTATTGTTTTACCTAGGTTACTTACCTAATAACTATACATTAACAACCTTAAGTACCGGCTCAGTCGCCGGAAAGATAAATGGACTCGGTCACACGACCGGAAAGTTAGACTCGGTTCAAGAAAAGGACTCGGATGCCGGAAAAAATCAAAGTGTTTAGTCCAAGGACCGAAAAGGTGAACTCGGCTCGAAACCCAGAAAGGACTCAGCACGGATGCCGGAAAATATCAAAGTACTCGGTCCAAAGACCGGAAAGGTGGAATCGGTTTGAAAACCAGAAAGGAGTCAGCACGGATGCCGGAAAATATCAAAGCACTCGGTCCAAAGACCGGAAATGAGGACTCGGTTCGAAAATCAGAAAGCGACTCAGCCTTAAAATATGCCTTAAAATATCAAAGGGCTCAGTCCAAAGACCGGAAACGGGGACTCGGTTCGAAAACCAGAAAAGGACTCAGCACGGACGCCGGAAAATATCTACCCGTTTTGTCTCTATAGTCACTCCTCCAGAGTGACACTCAAGGCTGGAACTGGATTAAAGCTTTAATCCTCGGTCGGTCGGTCGGCAGTCGGTGGATTCCAAACCTGTGGGAGAGAAGAGCAGAATTTATGTTCGCCTTGGTCAGGCAAACATCAAAAGGTATGCCGTGTTGGCAAGAGTGTTCCCTGAATAATCCAAGGTGGCTTACTAGTTATACAAGCGTTCAAGACCAAGCGCAACTCTGATTTATTGCCATCACCGACGCTCTACTAAAAAGGTTTTCTACGGCGAATGAATGTGAATTATAAGAAACGAGTGAATGGGAGAAATAAAAATTAAAAAGTATTTTCTTAATACACTATTATTGGCAACGATGAGTCGTGTGCGGTGCCCCATATTTCTACTTATGGGAGGCAACGCTGCTTGATTTTGCTTATCCGGCGATGGGCTATGGACCATTGCCCTACTTTGCTATGTACAATGGTGTGTGCTATTGTCAATTATGTGCAATGACTACCCAGTGCAGGCAGCACTGCAAACGTTTGCGTATATCGGGAATTTGTTATTGAAATTAAGCATTCGTTTGCAGGGTAAATTACTGTAGACGGGGCGGTTGGTAATATGTGACGAAATAATCCAACCGCACCTCATGACAAACTATCAATATTCACACAGATGTTTTCAAGTTACGGTTAAATGTACGTAAAAATGCATCTTTTTGGTTCAACTTCAATGTTTTTGAAAAATCGACTTTTAAAAGGTGGCGTAGCTAAAAAAAAAACTTGTGTGAACGAAATCTAGAATGAAATCTCGTTAACCTAACCTGCCAATTTTCGTGCTTTCCTAAATTATGCTCAAGGCCAGTCGAAATTTCGTTTTTCTGGAAAATTTTAGGTTTCTCTTCAATTCGGCCTCCAAATGTGGGCGTACCCCAAAGTCTTGCATGACAGAATGTACATTGTATGTATGATTTCTACATAAAATATTAGGTAAAGTTTTTTCAATTCATAACAGAAATATTGAATAAAGTCCATTTCAAAATTTACCTTTAAAATAGATACCATGCCCACTGGTGGAGGTTTACCAATTTAATTTTTCTTTTTTTTTTATCTTACATTCATTAGGAAATGCTAAATGTCAAATTTTAGCCTTTTAAGACATCTTACAGTTTTAAAAGCTCTGGAGGTAGTTGCACATTTAGACCGATTGTGAGCATGTCTGTGAGCGGATTTCAAAAATTTTTATACTTGTACTGCTTCGCATGACGTAGAGCTTACGTACGAGATTTCAGCACCTTAGCTCAAAATGTATGGCCTAAAAACATGTGACATACATGCTGACGGTCGGACGGGCGGACATGGCTTACTTGATTCAGAATTCGGTCTCGATCATATACCCTTAAGGCCTTGGGGGTCTACCATTGTTATTTCACCGTGTTACAAACTTGTAAAGTTTCTCCTCAAATGTTGCTGTTCAAAGCGCAGCACGCTAAAGGTAGGCTGGCTAATTACAGACGATATAATGAGTCAAGACGTTTATGGTTCTAGACTGCCTTTATTTACAAAATTCGGCCCTATTTATACAAAAGTTCTTAACAATAAAATATGCAGCGTTATTCATAAATACAATTATGAATTATTACAATTACAATACAAAACAATTTTTATTACAACACTATATTCTTAAATCTAATACCTTTGGCCCACATAACAAAATCAAAGTGCATGGACGCCGATGTAAAACAATAACAAACACGGTGACTTGAGTAAACCTTTCCATAGCAATGAATCACTATCCAACCGTTTGCATGCCATATGACACTTTCGATGGATATTGGGTCGATGCACTTCTACGTAATGGTCTCAAGTATTCAGTGTGCTTGCATTGAATCACACTACATCCTTCCCCCACAGGAAAAATGATATTTGTTTTTTCTTAAAATTTAAATAAATGTCATTTACATTAACTATTTTTACATTAAATCCTTATTTTGTTTAAATTTTGTTACATTTACATCAACTATTTTTACATTAATTCCTTATTTTAGTTTACATTTTAATGCACTTAAGTAACTATCTAAATCATACATTGTTTCTTTATTTGTCAATACTTCACATGAAAGTGTACATATTTTTCCAAATACTAATTCAAATGGTGAATACAAAGTGCTAAGAATAAGTGTAATAAGGAAGCAATTCCTCCCAGTTATCTTTATCTCCTAGGCTCATTATATATTCATTAAAAACTCTATGATTTCTTTCTATGGATCCTAAGATTTCATGGTGAAAAGGTGTTGACACTTCCTTGTCTATGTCTGAAATTTTGCATTATATTCTTAATTAATTCATTTGTAAATTCTGTTCCTTTGTATGTCTGAAGTTTTCTGAAACATCCGTACTTTAATATAAATTTTTCTACTATGCTCTTTGCAACTGTAACTGCTTCTTTAGTTTCAATTGGGATTGCTTCTACAAATTTCGTTAGTTCACATTGTATCGTTAGTATGTATCTATAACCATTCGATGGTCTCAATGGTCCAATGGTATCAATCGAAATAGTTTCAAATGACGTTGTGGGTGTATCTGTTTCTATCATTTGTTCTTTAATATATTTTGTAGTCTTAACTTCATTACATGTTCTGCTGAAGAAGAGCTCATACGCGATAAGAGAAAGGCTCAAAAGAGGTGGCATTTGTCTCGAGCTCCTCCTGATAAAACCATTCTGAATGGGCTATCTAACAAATTAAAGCACTTACTTCAAGATTTTAAAGTCGCGAGATTACCAACTACCTCGAAAACTTGACTGCCGATAGAGGGTCAAACTATTCACTTTGGACACCCGTGAAGTCCATTAAAAAGCCCATAGTACACTCGGCGCCAATAAGAAAAGATAACGGTGAAAGGGTAAAAGGCGACAAGAAGAAAGCAGATGTATTTGCAGAACACCTAGAAGAAACATTCAAACCGTTTGACGGGGAGCCGTTGGTTGACGATCTGTATCGCAATGCGGAACTAGACAATTATCGAATGAAAACCGTGACTGTCTGAACTTCGTCAAACAATCCGAAAATTGAAGAACAACAAAGCTCCAGGCTAAGACCTAACTACTGGGGAATTTTTGAAGGAGCTACCGAAAAGAGCGTTAGCCAAGCTTCTCTACATCATAAACGCATCAATGAGAATTTCATACGTTCCACGGCAATGGAAAGTCGCAGAGGTAATAATGGTTCCGAAACCAGGGAAATGCCCGAACGACAAAAAATCATATAGACCGATTTCGCTTCTGCCGATTATATCTAAAGTCTTCGATAAACTTGTGCTCAAACGACTGCAACCAATAATTGAAGAAAGACGATTGATTCCGGATCACCTATTCGGCTTTAGGGTCAAACATTCAACAATTGACCAGGTCTATCGAATAACTAATGAAATTGAGAAAGCCTTAGAAGCGAAAATGATATGTTCTACCGCTTTTCTTAACGTATCCCAAGCTTTTGATAAAGTTTGGCACGAAGGCCTAAAATATAAGCTACGGAAAGTTTTGCCGGAAAAAATGTATGAGCTCTTAGAGTCTTATCTTGACAACAGACTATTTCGAGTGAGATACGGGAGCGAATACTCAGAATTCAAAGAAATACAAGCCGGCGTTCCACAAGGTAGCGTCCTCGGTCCAACACTGTTTTGACTTTTTACAAGAGATGTACTTCAAGTAGAGACAACGTCTGTAGCCAAGTTCGCTGACGACACGGCTATCCTCGCTACGGATAAGACAGTCAAACTATCAACGGGAAAACTCCAACGCGCTTTGGATAAAATATGCGAAAGGCACGACCCTAGACACAAAACTTAAGTGGAAGCCACACGTTAAAAAGAAACGCGATGAACTTGAAATCAAGCTACGAGAACTGAATTGGCTTATCGGACGTTATTCGAAACTAAGCGTATATAACAAACTGCTATTGTATAAGCAAGTGCTAAAACCATCTTGGACGTACGGTATACAACTTTGGGGTTGTACCAAACCAAGCAACATATCTATATTAGAAACTTTTCAGAATAAGACACTTAAAGCAATCGTAAATGCTCCATGGTATATAAGAAATAGCGATTTACACCGAGATCTAGGCATCGCAACCCTGACCGACGAAGTAAGAAACTTTGCTCGCAAACTTCACACCAGGCTTCACGGCCATTGCAACCACGAAATAATCCGAACTTTGGATCAGACAAATCTTGCACGCCGACTTCAACGAAGAAGACCGTTGGATCTAGCGTCGTAAGAGGAAATCGCACATAATGACGGTATTGCAGGTGCTTTCGTTGGAAGGTAGCCCGCCAAACGCGATTACTATACAGAACCTTGAACTACTTGTTAAGGAAACTTAGTCGTAGTCTTACAAACATTAGGAGGTTTTTTAGTGAGTAAGAATCTCACACTGCTATGAGCACGCGCGTTCGATTCTCATAGTGCCTATGAAGGTTTTTACCTACCCACGGAGAAAAAAAAAAAAAATTCCCCATTGTATTTTAATACATTTTTTAAGTTCCCCCGATTCTCTTGACCGGGGATGTTCACGTTTTCCGACCTAGTAGTGTTATTGTGGTATCTTCTTGTGTTACCTCTAGCTCTAATACTACCTCTTCCTCTATTATTGTTTACATTCCTTGCTTCATAGTTATTGTTGTAATTGTTACCTCTGTTATTTCTATTATTATATGTGAATCTTGGATTATGTCTACCTTGATTGTATTGGTACTTGCCTCTTAAATTTGTCCTAAAAGTCATGACATTGTTTTGTCTGGAAGAAGCTTCTACGTCAGTAGCTATCTTTACTGCATCATTCAAGGTTGTAACCCTGGATTCTTGTACTACTTGTTTCCTGGCTTTTTTTTAACCCATTTTAAAAGCATTTAGCCCCAATAAGTCATTTAAAGTAACTATAATTTTTTTGTTATTCTCACCCTGTTCTGCAATATAATGAGTCAAAACGTTTATGGTTCTAGACTGCCATTATTTTCAAAATTGGCCCCTATTTATACAAAAGTTCTGAACAATAAAATATGCAGCGTAGTGCATAAATTCTTTATTAGATGTTTGGTCCCCTCCCTGTTCGTTACTTGAACAGTTTGGCAGCATGGCCATGTAAAGTTTCTCCCCAAAATGTTGCTGTACAAAGCGCACCACGCTAATTACAGCCAATATAATGAGTCAAGACGTTTATGGTTCTAGACTGCCTTTATTCACAAAATTGGCCCCTATTTATACAAAAGTTATTAACAATAAAATATGCAGCGTAGTGCATAAATACAATTATGAATAATTACAATTATAATACAATACAATTATTATTACAACACTATATTCTTAAATCTAATACCTTTGGCCCACATAACAAAATCTAAGTGCAATGGATGCCAATGTAAACAATAACAAACACAGTGAACTCGAGTAAACCTTTCCATAGCAATGAATCACTATCCGACCGTTTGCATGCATATGACACTATCGGTGGATATTGGGGCGATGCACTACTACGTAATGGTCTCTCGTATTCAGTATGCATGCATTGAATCACACTACAAACTACATATGTGACAAACTTAATATACCTATATATAACTTAATATATATAAGAACAAGATAATTCAAGAGCACAAGAAACAAACAAAAGAAGTAGGAAAGTGCAACATTGCGTATGTAAAAAGTTTAGTCTGTGACAGATTGCAAAGTATCCTACCCTACCAAAACAAGTGAGTAAGTGCAAGAGTTTGTCTGTAACAAACTTCTATATATCCGACCCTATATTCCACGTAATACCAAATCTTAAAGTTTCTCGGCCCGAATTCATATATTCATATAATTCATAAATTATATGGACATGGGCTTAAAATTAAAATCAATTAATTGTAATTTCGTAAGAATCATGAAAAAGTACGATAGAATCGAAAATTATTTCGAAAAAAACAGTTTTTTCCTAAAAACGCCCCATAAAAGTATTTTGACAACAAAAGAACCAACCGTGTACCAAGTTTCAGCTCCATAGCTTGATTTTGAAGACTTAAAACCTTCACACATACAGACGAACGGACGGACATACCTTAATCGATTCACATGTCGATATTGATCATATCTTTAAAAGGTCTACGGTGGTTGCTGGGAGTGGTTGGAGGAGCCGAAAGCCTTCTAGGTATGGCGATTCTCATCTGGCCACTCTCAAGTGTTAGTTACACCTCTGCGCGGTAGCAGCCGGGCAATGCATCCTAGAGCGTAGCAGAACTAACTAATGCGAAAACCCAAGACCAACATGGAAGGACAACAACATAGCGATATTACTCCAGGTGGAACGCACACTAGTGCAAATCCACTCGCTTTTTCGGAAGCAGCAGGGTCACAGATTCTGGAGGACCCAGGTTAGGTTAGGTTGGGTGGCTGTCCCCACTGAGCAGGGACACACTTAGACCAAAGGAGGTCCATTGCGATACCACTTGTAGGACCGGAGTTGCCAGCCCGAGGACCTAAGTGATGATAACCCGTTTGGGTGGGAGGGGTCTAGGCAACCAGTGAAGGTATAAACCTGTACCGAGGGTCACCGATCAAGGTTTGATTGGTTGAGACATACCCGAGAGTAATGAAGGCTGCAGGGGTAACCGTTTCGGTTTGAACCGCTGTCAGAAGAGTTGAGGGGGCCAGTGAGAGACTTCCTGAAGGAAGGGAGATCTCCTAACTGTTGGACTCCAGATGGGAATTTGCCTTGTTGATAAGGATTGGGGGAAGGGGGTAGGGGTTACTTGAGGCCGAGGAGGAGGTGGGGGGGGTCAGTGAGGCGAAGTTCCTATATGAGAGAAGGCCCGGCAGAGACAACCGATTTCGGTATAAGTCCGAACCTGTTGCTTCTCTGCTAAGGATTTTCCTCGGGGATGGGAAGGTGTAGGGGTAACCGATTCGGTGTGTACCCCTGCAGGGGGGAATTCACACGCAAGAAGCTGATGTAGGGTAGCCGTCTTCGGTGTAAACCCGTACTACAGGCGACTCGCGTTAGAATTTGGGGGAAGGTAGGGGTAAACGAAGCAGTATAAACCCATACCAGTGAGAATTATGTGTTGGGGAGAGATGAGGAGAATGGCAATTACTGTAGGAGTACTACTAATTACGTCCCGTGTGGTGTGATGGGCAAATAGGTATCTTTCCCTTGCGTCGAGTTTTACTAGATTTAGATCTTTAGTTTGCTATTGCCCCTAAGTAGGAGTTAGCCTTAAGGATAAGGGGAGCGCAGGTGGGGGTAACCGCTGCCGAAGGATGTGTCTTCATTGAGGACCCTGAGGAAGGGTATCCGTTTCGGTGTAAACCCGTACCTCACATAACTCTAGAATTAACCTTGGGGGGTGGGGGGTATGGAAGAGGTAGGGGTAACCGAAGCGGTATGAACCCGTACCAGGGGGAATATGTACCAGTGTTCCCACAGAGTGGAGAGGTGAGGACAACCGAATCGGTATAAGCCCTTACCAGGCCGGTCCTGTTGGGAAAACTTGGGGGATGTGTTACTGGGGTATATTTGGCGCTCCACTGTAAGGTGTTCGCTCGCCTGTAGAGTTTTCATATATAGGAGGGATGGGTTTTGTGATACACCCTTTTGCGTTTAGCCAGTTTGACTCGGAGATAAAGTTCATTATCATTATAGATCGAGTCGCGCTAGATCATTTAGGTCATCAAATAAGTATTCGCCTAAAGTTTTCCTTCTCAGTGCTGATAGGGCGGGACAGTTGCACAGAAGATGAACCATGGTCTCTTCTTCCTCTTCATCCCTGCAACTTCTGCAGAAATCGTTCAAGGGAGCAACAAGTCTTCTGGCATGTCGCCCTACCAGACAGTGGCCTGTAAGGGCCACATTTATCTTTCTAAGATTCAGCCTATTGATGGAGATGAGTCTCTTTGTTTTCCTACGATCGAGCTCTGGCCAGATTTGTTTGGAGGAGAACATGTGCTGATGTTATTCCACCTATTGTTTGCCATTGTGATGGCTTCGACGTACAGGTGGAACTTTATCGAGTTTATGGGTGCTGCCGGTTCCGTTGTATGAGCTTGGCTGTCTATATAGAAAACAATAGCGCTGCAGTCTACTGAGTTAATTGAAAACCAGGCGGCTTCACGAACAGCTGTGATTTCTGCTTGAAACACACTGCAGTGATCTGGCAGGCGCTTGGAGATACATAGGTCTAGAGTACTGGAAAAGACTCCTGATCCTACTCCAAGTGCTGTTTTCGATCCGTCAGTGTAGATTTCTATTGCAGATGCATTTAAGACCTCACAAGACTCCCAGGCGGCTCTGCTTGGAAATTTGGTCTTGAATTTGACATTGAAATTGAGGTATGGGACAACGTAGTCCGAGTTGCGAGGGATGGTGTCGTGGCCATTCAGGATGCTAGCATGTCCCATGGTGTGACGAGTCAGTTGCGAGGATTCTTTAAGCCTAAGTGCTGCTTTTGCTGCCATCCCTTTACCGAAGATGTCAACGGGAAGAAGATGGAGCATTGTGTCGAGCGCAGCCGAGGGAGTTGTTCTAAGAGCACCTGTGATGTAAATACAGGATATTCTTTGAACTTCCTCTAATATAATAATGTTGCTACTAATGTCTAGTGCTTTCCACCAGACTAATACTCCGTACATAAGTATGGGCCTAACGACTGCCGTGTATATCCAGTGCACAATCCTGGATTGGAGTCCCCAGTTTGGGACTAGGATTTTCCTGCAGGAATACAGGGCAATAGAGGCCTTCCTTTCACGGTCTTGTATATTCAGTTTCCAACTGAGTTTCTTATCTAAAATAACTCTCAGGTATCTAGCGTGATCTGCAAGTGACAGTTCAACGCCTTTCAGTGATGGTGGAATTATGGGAGGTATTTTATACTTTCTTGTGAACAGTACAAGTTCAGTCTTTGCCGGGTTTACTACTTAGTCAACTAACTAATTTGTTAAGGGCAAATTGCATTATGTCCCTAATAGTGGGGAGGAACTTGCCTGTTACCGCTATCGAAATATCGTCAGCATAAACTATAACTTTGAGGCCGTTTTCCTCTAATACCCCTCCCTGTGGGGTTCCTCTGCACATGGACCTGTCAGCTAGGCAACTCCCCATCTCGGCATGGACGAGCCTGCTTTTAAGCATTTCCTCGATCCAATTGCAGAGATAGTTGTCAACCTTCAGCTTAAGGAGTGCAGCTGTAATAGCTTCTGTTCTGAAATTATTGAAGGCTCCTTCAATGTCAAGGAATGATACTAGAGTGAAATCCCTGCTCTCAAAGGATTTCTCAATGATGCTAACCAACGAATGTAGGGCCGTCTCTACCGATTTTCCCTTGCGGTACGCATGTTGGGAGCACGAGAGAAGACTGCTGTCTATGTTGGTTCTGATGTGGGCGTCAATCAGCCTCTCTAGGGTTTTTAATAAGAAAGAAGAAAGGCTGATTGGGCGAAAGTCTTTAGTAGCTGCATGGGAGATCTTACCAGCTTTTGTATGAACACCACCTTGGCCTTCCTCCATGATTTGGGTGTATAGCCAAGGCTTAGGCAACTCCTAAAAATAGTGTGGAGCCAAGGACTCAGTAGTCCGAGACCTTGTTGGAGTTCCACTGGTAGTATGCCATCGAGTCCAGGTAATTTGTACGGAGGGAAGCTGTGCACTGCCCACTGTATCTTCTTGGGTGTAACAACATCTTCGGATACAGGGTATTGAACTCTATTGTGGCTTATTTCAGGGTATATTGTCTCTGATTTGCTGCCACGAAAATGGGTGTCCATGAGAAGGTCCAAAGTTTCCTTGCTGGACATTGTCCAGTTTCCATCTGGCTTTTTAATGTAGCTAGGAGTGACTAGGGATTCGGATAGGATTTTCCTTATCCGAGATGAATCACTGGCTTTCTCTATGTTTTTACAGAAGAGATGCCAAGAGGAACGTTGTGATTTCCTTATCTCCGTCTTAAATTTCCTCGTACTCCTTTAATACAGGTCCCAGTCGACTGGGTCCATGGAGCGTTTTGCTTGATTAAAGAGTTTCCTGCTCTCTCTTGAAAGCCTACTAATTTCAGCGTTTCACCATGGGGGCTTGCCCCCATTTCTGTGTCTACTGATAGGGCAGGATTTGTGGAGAGCTAGGTTCATTGCCTCCGTAAGCCTTCCCACCATCAGGTCTAGTTCCGACGGTGATTGGGAGTAAGGTTTGTAAGATAACTTTTCAACTTTGTGCTGTAAATTTCCCAGTCAGTTTTTCTGGGGTTTCTGAAGAGGAACTTTTTGGGAGGTTTAAAGTTAATACCGAACTGTATGTAGCGATGGTCGGAGAATGATACATCGCTAGATACAGTCCAGTTGTTGACGGTTATGCTAGGGGAGTTCGTGACCAGGGTCACATCAATGACTTCCTGCCTGTTTCTGGTGATGAAGGTGGGATCTGATCCCTTAGTTTAGTATAAAATAAATAAATAAATAGAGTGGCGCAACAGCTCGAGGTGAACCAGGGCCAACTTCTCAACAATGTATGCTGGTGTGTTAATTTCTTTACATACAAGGGGACCTACAATTTTTTGCCGAATCCGAACGGCACATTGAGAAGTTTTTCAAGACAATTAATACTCTCGGAGGGCTTGTCAAACCCTCGCGGAGGTGGGGACCGTGAAAAGAACAAGTCTTTTTTTTTCAGGTGACGATGGCAGGATTCGAACCCAGACCTCCGGCGTTGTAAGCACACACACTAACCACTACGCCACGGCACCCCACCCCCTTAGTTTAGTAGCTATTATATAATCAAAAAGGCAATCACCCCGATCGTTTGTGTCGCTGCTGCCCCAGGCAGTATGGTGCGCATTGGCATCACAGCCTATCACCAGAGGATATCTTTCCCTTTCGGCTCGCCTTATAGTGTTTCGGATGATTTCCGCTGGTCTGGGTCCTGTCACATCGTAGCGCATGTATGCCGATGCTACCCAGATGGGTTTCTCTTTCCCGCGTTCTATGCTGACGCAAACAAAGTCCGCATCACTGAAATTGGGTAGAAGAAAAATCTCAAGGCTTTTCTTTGCAAGAAAAAGGGGCCTGGCTTTACCTGGTGCTTTCGCATAGAAAGGCTCATAACCTCTTGCCCTCAGTCCAGCAACTGTGTGGTCATCAAGAACCCAGGGCTCCTGGATGAGGGCGATGTCTTCTCCTCCTTCTTGTAAGCGGAGCAAAAGGTTAGCAGAGGCTGATTCAGATCAATCTGTACCAACCGAAGCATCATTGCTAGTCGGCACAGACTTCTCTACAACTGTGGTGTCACAGTCCTCCGAATCAGAGGATTTCTCGCCACCAACCTGCTTCTCTGAAAGCTTACCTTGGGACGGGCTAGCCGATACCTCAGCTGGGGTATCGGCTAGCAAAGAAGTCAGCCCAGAAGCTGACTTACCGTCCCTCTCATACACCTTCATGTGGAGTGTCTCCAGCCCATAAAAGAGCTTGAACCCCTTAGCAGCCAAGGGGGCAATTGACTCCGGGTTCAGTAGTAATGAAGCTTATCGCCCGGTATCAGTTGGCTCCTCGGCTTTGATAACCTTCCAGTTTTTAGTCGGTAGGTCGGGGTTCTGTACTCCTATGAGTCGGAGAATGTCCTTCGGGTCATTGGGGCCTGGAGGGATCCAGACTCTGGCTCTCGGCCTGACTGGAATGTCTGCTTTCCGGACGGCCTTAAGCTTAGCACCGGGCCAAACAGCGCCAACCAGTCAGCAGGGGTCTCATTACTGCAAACCAGGAGTTTGACACCCGTCTGATGCCAGCCCCCGTCCATAAAGGTAGGAGGTGGCAAAGTAGGATTGGCCAGACAGTGCTGAAGAATGCCTGAAGAAAGCTGAGCCTTCAGGAATCTCCAGTTCACCGAGCAAATCCTACCCTCATCATCACCTTGGTCCATGACACCCAGTCTCAGATGATCCTTCGCAACCTCGCTGAAGGGCCTTGACACCATTGAAGATGTCTTGGCCTTCTTTGGGGCTTTTGAAGGGCCCTCTTGAGACCTGGGTTTCTTGGACGTCGGTTTCAAAGTAGACGGCTTGGAAAAGGGCCCTCCCGAAGCGAGTTGACTCCTCCTCCTAGTGCTGTTAGGGAGCCCTCCCGAAACGAGTTGACTTCCCTTAGCAGGTGTCTTACCCCTGGGGTTCGCCGTAACCGGTTGGTTGGCTGAGCTCTCATCGGGTTGCCCTCCCAAAGTAGGTTGACAACACGCGATGAGTGCTTCAGCTAGTTTCGCGGACTTGCGATCGCTCGCACTCCAGTTAGCTTCTCCTTTTTTCAGGAGACGCTTAAGGGTAAACTGGGGCTCAGTTTATAACCTGCGTTTTTTTCCTGCCGCAGAGCAGCCCGCTGTAGTAGCCGCAGGTTCCGCAGCCACTGGAGCAGGCTGCTTAGCAGCTATTTCAGTAGCGGTGGCGGCCTCCGAAGGGGAAGACGCCGAGTCCGTGTCCGTAAGGTAGACGGAGGCATCGTCGTCGATGCTCAGCCTGTAGAGCTGTTTCTCCACCTTCCTTGTCTCGCGTCCTGTCCTTTGTCGTGAAGTATTAGTCGTCGTCGTTGTCGTAATGTTGGTCGTCTCAGTGAACGTAGCCGTTGCGCCCGCTGGGGCTGGATGAGGACAAGCCTCAGTGGTATTTTCGTTTGATTTTTTGTTTGAAATGTTCAAATTTGGTCCCACGAGTAGGCCGGTAGGGAAAACGTCCATCCCCAACAGAGCCGGTTTTGTTGGGATAAGGCACTGATAGGACAAGCCTTGTCAAGGGCACTTGAAGGAGCTCGTTCGTGGGTGATTTAGCCCTCAGCCTTGCATCCTCCGGCACGGTTTGGTGTATGCTCACACCACCACTGGAATCAGGCTGGGCAGAGCTTTGTTCGTCGTACCTCTCAGCCGACTGAAGCCGGTTGAGTCGATGCAACTTAAGCTTCCGCACCGGCGTCATTGGAAATGACGCACTCGTCAAGGTTTCTGCCGAAAACGGAGGCTGGAGGACCCAACTTTCATGGAAGATCACACTGTTTATAAGGGGTGTAAAGGCAGATAGTTACTTGATGATAAAAGAGATGATGATAAAGGGCAACCAGCGAAGCGACAGAAGTCACCGCTCAGTCGAAGAGTCCCCTGTTAGACATGACCGCACTGGGGGAAGACATTTCCTCACAGTCCAGTAACGTCTCGACAATAGACTCCGAGACAGAGGAAAGACTTCTGGAGGACACGCTGGTCCCTTAGTTTAAAAAGAAAACAGCCGAGCAAAAAGCTAGATCAGGCTATAAGAGCTCTGGCAAATTCTTGGCGATCCAGCTGCGTTGACGGACAGGGATAGGCACCTCATCAAAAAGCACGCCAAAGTAGTCTAGGTTTATGAGAGACGTTCTAGAAACAAAACCATTTTCAACACTAAGACTACGAAAGCAGCCATCCCATCCAATAAGAAAACTGAGAAGGAAAAGGCTAACGATGTCGCGAAAGACAAGATGCTCTCGAAAGAGATAACGTGTGCCTCTAAATCAAAGCCTCCCCCAAAAAGACATCGCCAAACTCTCAGGGTCAACAAAGCCAGGCGTCAGTCCTCATGGAACCAAGGCGAAACCAACCCCTTCAAATCAACCAAGGAAACCCTCGGGTTCCAAGACCGATGAGAAGGGACAGGCCAAACATGCCCCCAAGAGACAACGCTCAGCTGATGAGTTCGCTGAGAATATCGCAAAGAAGGTCAAAACAAAGCAGCATAGCAATGTGGAGCTTACCTTGGCCATCATAGACAAGAGTGATCCTGATGGAAAACTCACCATGGACAAGTGGCTGAAGGTCGAGGCCAAAATCCTAGAAACCATGGTGGTTGAAGGCGAAAACAGTAGCTCACACAATGACTACAAATTCGCAGAAGCCGGGTGGCGGAAGGGAGTAGAGGTAGTTAGTTTCAGCAACAGGGAGTCATATGACTTTCTAACTCGCTGCATCTGCAACCTTGGAGAGGTCTGGCCTGATGCCAAAGTAGAAACCATACCTTCCTCGGCTCTTCCACTGCGCATACAAATGCATGTATGGATACCTCCTCCGGCTCCGGAGGAAACAGCCATACTAAAGCTTGTAGATAAGCAGAACGAGGAAAAAAGGTGGAGGCGTGGACATGAAGATAGTGGTGGACACCAAATCTGCCAGCTATCTGAAAACAGTAGCATGGGGTGGTCAAATTCGGGCTAGGGCAGTTAAAATTTAGCTTCCTACATGAAAAAGACCAGCGTCGGAAAGCTGAGAGTGGTGCAGATTAATCTGCATCACTCTCAAGCTGCCACCGACGACCTGCTGCTGTTTATGGCCGAGGAGAATATTGATGTGGCCCTTATCCAGGAACCGTTTCTTTCCAAAGAGAAAATCTAGGGATTAGGGTCCAAAATATATTCACTCCTCCACACCAAAAAGAAAGGTAAACTGAGAAGTTGCATATTGGCTAAGAAAGCACTCAGCTTTAATCTTTCCTGTCATTTCAGCAACAACGACTTAGCAGTGGCCGTGTGCGACCACAGGAATGAGGCACAACTTATTCTTGCATCCGCATACTTGCTATACGAAGAGGACAATCCACCATCGACAGCATTACGGGACTTGGAACTCCACGCAAGGAACACCAAGGCTAACCTTGTAATTGCGGTGGATGCCAATGCCCATCACACTCACTGGGGCAGCAAAGATATCAACAAGAGGGGTGAGTCTGCTTTAGAATTTATTTTGACATGCAATCTAAAAATTTGTAACAGGGGTTGTCATCCTACTTTCCACAACAAAATTAGGGAGGAGGTCATTGATCTAACTCTAGCTCACTGTACCGAGAATTTTGAAGTTAATGACTGAATGGTATCCACCAAATGCTCCTTCTCGGACCATAACAGGATAACCTTCAATATTAATTGTAGAATAGATAAAGAATTACCTTTTAGAAACCCTGCTAAGACCGACTGGAGCAAATTCTCCAAACTCGTCACAGGACGATTAGCGCCTTATCAAACAGGCAGCATCTCGAGTGTGACATAGTTAGAGGAATCCGTCAACCTTATCACTGAGGCACTCTCAGCCTCGTTCAAAAAATCCTGTCCTATAAGTCGGCCCCCCAAAAGAACCCATGCAACATGGTGGACCGCGGAACTTCGACTACTCAGGACAAAAACAAGGAAACTTTTCAACAAGGCTAAGCTGACCAAGAATGATGCTGATTGGGACACTTATCGCAACAGCTTCAACGAATACAAAGGGAAAACTAGAGCAGCGAAAAGAGCATCATGGACAAACTACTGTACCAACATGGAGACCTCAATGGAAGCGGCAAGATTGCGCTAGACATCTCCTTCAACAAAATTCTAAATTCTCTCGTTAAAAGAGGAATAAAAGTAGTCGCTTACGCAGATGACATAGTTATACTGATTACAGGAAACTTAAAGTCACTGTGGACTTAAAGTCAACCCGTAATAGACAGATATGGTCCTGTTTACAAGGAAGCGCAAATTGCAGGGGTGGATAACTTCTAAATTAAATGGGACCAATTTTAAACTCTCCCTGGAAGCCAAATATCTTGGCGTTTTGTTTAACTCCAAACTAAATTGGAAAAGGAACACGGAGGAGAGAATGAAGAAAGGTCTCATTGTTCTGTACACATGTAAACAAGCCATTGGGAAAAGTGGGGTCTTCAACCCAAAATAACATACTGGCTTTATACAGCGGTTGTTAGACCTATTCTTACCTATGGATCACTGGTATGGTGGGAGGCGTGTAAAACGAAATCTTACCTAAATAATCTGAAGAAGGTACAAAGATTAGCTTGCTTACGTATCACAGGTGCATTAAGATCCACGCCTCAAACAGGTCTGGAAACAATGCTGCACCTCCAACCTCTGGAGCTTTTCGCAAGAAATGTGGCGGGAAAGGCAGCTCTCAGACTAAGAGAGAACAACCTCTGGAAATCACAATGTCTAGGACACTCAAACATTCTGAACATCTTAAATCAAAATGGGTCTGTAACCCGTACGGATTATAAGAAACCTCAATTTGACTTCGACGAAAGATTCAAAGTCATTATACCAAGTGGGTAGAGACTAAAGTTGACATCAAAGGTATAGCTATCTGTACCGATGGTTCGAAAAAAGAGAATGGAACAGGTTCTGGAGTTTTCTTGTAAACACTTCAAATCAACCAGTCATATCGACTAAATGACTACTGCAGTGTTTTTCAAGCTGAGATTTATGCGGTAAAGAGAGCTGCACAGACAATTCAATCTATGGATCTTCCAGCAACGGAAATCACCATATGTGTTGATAGTCAAGCAGCACTTAAAGCACTGGACTCAAACCTCGTATACTCTAAGTGTGTCAAGGACTGCCTCATGGCATTAAAGGATATAAGCTTCCACACAGTTCTACTCTGCTGGGTTCCTGGGCACGTTGGCGTGGCCGGAAATGAATTGGCGGACGAACTGGAAAGGAAAGGTTCTGATATGGACATAACGATGGCTGACCGACATGTTTATCTCCCTTTCAACACAGCCAAAAGTCTTATAGATCAATACACGATCAAACTAGCCGGTGAACGTTGGCAACAGTCTAAAGATTGTATCATAACTCACAGCTTTTGGCCAGAACTCGACCTAAAAAGAACAACGACCCCAAATTTCATAAGAACACTCATTGGTGTAGTCACAGGACACTGCACCATTGGTGTCATGGCTACACGAATGGGAATCTTTGACAACGACTTCTGCGGAAGCTGTAGGGATGAAGAAGAAATAGAGTCTATAGAACCCTTTCTCTGCCACTGCCCAGCTCTCCAAGAACGACGACTAACCTTTTTAGGAGTCATGTTCGACCTGGCAGGAATTTCACTACTTGACCTAAAAAGATTTATCAAAAGATCAGGCTGGTTCAATTAGTAAGACATACTTCCAACCATGGCCAATCTGGCCACCGAGTGAACTTGCACTAGTTGCAAACAACCCTTTCCAACCTAACCTAACCTTAAGGTCTACGGTGATTATTCCACTATGTTACAAACTATATGCATTAAACTTAATATACCCTCGGTCGGGTATAAAAAGGATATAAAGTGGGCGGTAACGCCTTATACTAGGTGGTTGCATACATTTCGGCCTAAAACTCCGCCTTTTCAAGCAGATTAATGCCACGCCCACAAAAGTCGGCCGAGGCTTATACTATATGTCCAAAAAAGTGATAAAATACCGATATCTACATCTTTAGTCATAAAATTTTTAGTCAAATTTCACACACATATACTATTGAAAAAAGTCATTTTTAGCTAAAATCCCTTAAAAAAAGTGGGCGTGGTCATTGAAAAGGCCAAACTTTTTCTGCAACCTCAAGGACAATAACAAGGTAATGTTACATACCGAAATGAATGCGCTAGCACTTCTAATCGCTTAGAAGAATTAGACTTAAAGTCTAATCGCTTTACGTCCCCTAGTGGGCTTGGCATCGATTTAAAGGTCAATTTTTCAAATGCATTTTATCCAATATTTTTTTTCCAAATCGAATAAATTGTTCTTGATATATTATGTAGAAAACACATAGTTCTGCATTTTATATATATAAGAATTCGGGTCACGCCCACATTTGGATTCAGAATTGAAGAAAAATTAAAAATTGCCAGAAAAACGTAATTTCGACTGGCCTTCTAAGCCTAAGGAAAGAAGAAAAAAATTAGCAGATTAGTTAAAGGAGACTACAGATTTACTCCAAATTTTGCACCAGGTTTTGGTCATACAAAGTTTTTAGCCAAGCCGCCTCTTGGGGGTCGATTTTTCAAATATATTGAACTTGAACCAAACAAGTAAGTAAGTGCAAGAGTTCGTATGTAACGAACATCTAAATATCCGACCCTCTTTACCCATTGACACCAAATTTAAAATTTTTTGGTCTGTTTCATATGCTGAATGTCAATTATTTGTATTGGCCACGCCCCTCAAAAAGGGCGTAGGCTGAAAATTTAAATCAATTAACTCTAATTTTGTTGTAATCACCAGAAAATGCGTTAAAAGCAAATATTTATGCTTGAAAAAACAGTTTTTTTTTCAAAAATGCCCCCAAAAGTGGGCGCAGCTCAATGCTTTGTATGCAGCAAACTTAGCAAATGGGAATATCTTCAATATTTGTCATAAAATTTTTTTTCAATTTAGAATGAATTTCCCGAGTAATCAGGTTTTTAAAGATTTCAGATGTTAAAAGTGGGCATGGTCAATAGAGTGGGCGGTCCAATTTTTTCCTTATTAAAGGCTTCTGGTCAATATTTCTCTCATTTGAGTTCATATGTTTTGTCTGTCTTGACCAAAAGGCATTTTGAAATAAAATGTAATTTTCCGGTTGTCTGACATTTACGCCAATTGTGGGCGTGGCTGTGGGATGATCTTCTCAATTTTTATACTTTGTCTGTACAAAATAAAAACCAAGCAACGCTGCAAGTTTCAGCTTCCTAGCTCAATTTTAAAGACCTCAAAACTGCATACATATGGACAGACGGACACACGGACATGGCTTAATAGACCTACCTGTCGGTCTCGATCATATCTCTAAAAGGTCTTGGGGGTCTACAGTGATTATTTCACTGTGTTACAAACTATGCATTAAAACTAGTGGGAGAGTTACAATTCGCTTATGCGTTCGTTGGATACCCCATCCCCCATTGATCAGTTTCAAGCTCCGAATTGTGTCATAAATTTTGGTTGTTAAATTTCAGTTTCTATTAACTTCAACTTAATTACAATTTCTCTGTTAAGGAATCTTCTCCCTTAAAACGGGGCTAATTGTGTCATAAATTTTGGTTGTTAAATTTCAGTTTCTATTAACTTCAACTTAATTACAACTTAAAAAGGGGCGTGGTATCCACCCCTTCCCAATAAAATCGTTTTTTTGTTTATATTTTTTTATCAGAAGTTGTATACACGTGTTGATTGCATTTTCACATTAAAAATTTGGTTTATACTTAAAAACGCCCCTGAAAATGGGCGTGGCAAAAATTTATACATTTCAATTGATAGCTTTCACATATATCTGAACATCTTATAGCGCAAGTTTTTTCGATTCAAAGAAAATATATAGAAAATAAACCGTTTATCAAAATGCAAGTGAACTATGACCACGCCAAAAAAGGGGGCGGGTTTTGCTATTTTTTGAAATGTCAATCGCAATACACTTAAGCGAGGATAACGCGTACCAAATTTCAGCTTCCTACGACAACTTTGAACTTTCATGCTATTAAGTAAAGTGAGCGTGTCAGTGGGCGGATTAAAAAATTTTACACTTGTACTGCTTCGGGACCTAGAAAGAACAGATATTAAGTTTCAAGCTCCTAGCTCAAAATTTAAGGCCTAAAAACTACCGACACATGGACGGACGGACGGACGGACATGGCTCATTCGACTAACAATTCGGTCTCGAGCATATGCCCTTAATGTCTTTAGGGTCTACGGTGATTATTACTCTATGTCACAAACTATGAATCAAACTTAATATACCTATAATAATTAATATACCCTCGGTCAGGTATAAAAATTGCATTTTCACGTACATTAAAGCGTGATTTGGAAATATCTGCGCTATAATTGATAGTTTGTGCCGTGGGGTGCCGTGGTCTGACAAGCCCTCCGAGAGTATCATTTGTCTTGAAAAACTTCTCCAATTGTCGTTCGGATTCGGAAAAAAATGTACACTCACCAACATTCAGTTTCGTACGAGTGATTTATTTTTTTCTGATAACAGTTTATTTTCAAAAAATATGTCGTTTTGTGGAATTTTCATAATTGGATTTATTTAAGATGAGCAAATAAAAGATAATACATTAAAAAAATTAAAAATAACATTAAGAAGTATTCAAAAAATGATAATATTTGAAGCAAATGAAATTTAAAGGAAACACTCAGTTTCGTACGATTAAAAAAAATTAAATAGACTTATAGAATATAATATGAATGTAAGGAATTTAAGTTCAATATGGGGTTGGATTGCAAGTCTTTTTTTTTCAGGTGACGATGGCAGGATTCGAACCCAGACCTCCGGCGTAGTAAGCACACACACTAACCACTACGCCACGGCACCCCACCCCCTTAGTTAAGTAGCTATTACATAATCAAAAAGGCAATCACCCCGATCGTTTGTGTCGCTGCTGCCCCAGGCAGTATGGTGCGCATTGGCATCACAGCCTATCACCAGAGGATATCTTTCCCTTTCGGCTCGCCTTATAGTGTTTCGGATGATTTCCGCTGGTCTGGGTCCTGTCACATCGTAGGGCATGTATGCCGATGCTACCCAGATGGGTTTCTCTTTCCCGCGTTCTATGCTGACGCAAACAAAGTCCGCATCACTGAAATTGGGTAGAAGAAAAATCTCAAGGCTTTTCTTTGCAAGAAAAAGGGGCCTGGCTTTACCTGGTGCTTTCGCATAGAAAGGCTCATAACCTCTTGCCCTCAGTCCAGCAACTGTGTGGTCATCAAGAACCCAGGGCTCCTGGATGAGGGCGATGTCTTCTCCTCCTTCTTGTAAGCGGAGCAAAAGGTTAGCAGAGGCTGATTCAGATCAATCTGTACCAACCGAAGCATCATTGCTAGTCGGCACAGACTTCTCTACAACTGTGGTGTCACAGTCCTCCGAATCAGAGGATTTCTCGCCACCAACCTGCTTCTCTGAAAGCTTACCTTGGGACGGGCTAGCCGATACCTCAGCTGGGGTATCGGCTAGCAAAGAAGTCAGCCCAGAAGCTGACTTACCGTCCCTCTCATACACCTTCATGTGGAGTGTCTCCAGCCCATAAAAGAGCTTGAACCCCTTAGCAGCCAAGGGGGCAATTGACTCCGGGTTCAGTAGTAATGAAGCTTATCGCCCGGTATCAGTTGGCTCCTCGGCTTTGATAACCTTCCAGTTTTTAGTCGGTAGGTCGGGGTTCTGTACTCCTATGAGTCGGAGAATGTCCTTCGGGTCATTGGGGCCTGGAGGGATCCAGACTCTGGCTCTCGGCCTGACTGGAATGTCTGCTTTCCGGACGGCCTTAAGCTTAGCACCGGGCCAAACAGCGCCAACCAGTCAGCAGGGGTCTCATTACTGCAAACCAGGAGTTTGACACCCGTCTGATGCCAGCCCCCGTCCATAAAGGTAGGAGGTGGCAAAGTAGAATTGGCCAGACAGTGCTGAAGAATGCCTGAAGAAAGCTGAGCCTTCAGGAGTCTCCAGTTCTCCGAGCAAATCCTACCCTCATCATCACCTTGGTCCATGATACCCAGTCTCAGATGATCCTTCGCAACCTCGCTGAAGGGCCTTCACACCATTGAAGATGTTTTGGCCTTCTTTGGGGTTTTTGAAGGGCCCTCTTGAGACCTGGGTTTCTTGGACGTCGGTTTCAAAGTAGACGGCTTGGAAAAGGGCCCTCCCGAAGCGAGTTGACTCCTCCTCCTAGTGCTGTTAGGGAGCCCTCCCGAAACGAGTTGACTTCCCTTAGCAGGTGTCTTACCCCTGGGGTTCGCCGTAACCGGTTGGTTGGCTGAGCTCTCATCGGGTTGCCCTCCCGAAGCAGGTTGACAACACGCGATGAGTGCTTCAGCTAGTTTCGCGGACTTGCGATCGCTCGCACTCCAGTTAGCTTCTCCTTTTTTCAGGAGACGCTTAAGGGTAAACTGGGGCTCAGTTTATAACCTACGTTTTTTTCCTGCCGCAGAGCAGCCCGCTGTAGTAGCCGCAGGTTCCGCAGCCACTGGAGCAGGCTGCTTAGCAGCTATTTCAGTAGCGGTGGCGGCCTCCGAAGGGGAAGACGCCGAGTCCGTGTCCGTAAGGTAGACGGAGGCATCGTCGTCGATGCTCAGCCTGTAGAGCTGTTTCTCCACCTTCCTTGTCTCGCGTCCTGTCCTTTGTCGTGAAGTATTAGTCGTCGTCGTTGTTGTAATGTTGGTCGTCTCAGTGAACGTAGCCGTTGCGCCCGCTGGGGCTGGATGAGGACAAGCCTCAGTGGTATTTTCGTTTGATTTTTTGTTTGAAATGTTCAAATTTGGTCCCACGTGTAGGCCGGTAGGGAAAACGTCCATCCCCAACAGAGCCGGTTTTGTTGGGATAAGGCACTGATACGACAAGCCTTGCCAAGGGCACTTGAAGGAGCTCTTTCGTGGGTGATTTAGCCCTCAGCCTTGCATCCTCCGGCACGGTTTGGTGTATGCTCACACCACCACTGGAATCAGGCTGGGCAGAGCTTTGTTCGTCGCACCTCTCAGCCGACTGAAGCCGGTTGAGTCGATGCAACTTAAGCTTCCGCACCGGCGTCATTGGAAATGACGCACTCGTCAAGGTGTCTGCCGAAAACGGAGGCTGGAGGACCCAACTTTCATGGAAGATCACACTGTTTATAAGGGGTGTAAAGGCAGAGAGTTACTTGATGATAAAAGAGATGCTGATAAAGGGCAACCAGCGAAGCGACAGAAGTCACCGCTCAGTTGAAGAGTCCCCTGTTAGACATGACCGCACTGGGGGAAGACATTTCCTCACAGTCCAGTAACGTCTCGACAATAGACTCCAAGACAGAGGAAAGACTTCTGGAGGACACGCTGGTCCCTTAGTTTAAAAAGAAAACAGCCGAGCAAAAAGCTAGATCAGGCTATAAGAGCTCTGGCAAATTCTTGGCGATCCAGCTGCGTTGACGGACGGGGATAGGCACCTCATCAAAAAGCACGCCAAAGTAGTCTAGGTTTATGAGAGACGTTTTAGAAACAAAACAATTTTCATCACTAAGACTACGAAAGCAGCCATCCCATCCAATAAGAAAACTGAGAAGGAAAAGGCTAACGATGTCGCGAAAGACAAGATGCTCTCGAAAGAGATAACGTGTGCCTCTAAATCAAAGCCTCCCCCAAAAAGACATCGCCAAACTCTCAGGGTCAACAAAGCCAGGCGTCAGTCCTCATGGAACCAAGGCGAAACCAACCCCTTCAAATCAACCAAGGAAACCCTCGGGTTCCAAGACCGATGAGAAGGGACAGGCCAAACATGCCCCCAAGAGACAACGCTCAGCTGATGAGGTCGCTGAGAATATCGCAAAGAAGGTCAAAACAAAGCAGCATAGCAATGTGGAGCTTACCTTGGCCATCATAGACAAGAGTGATCCTGATGGAAAACTCACCATGGACAAGTGGCTGAAGGTCGAGGCCAAAATCCTAGAAACCATGGTGGCTGAAGGCGAAAACAGTAGCTCACACAATGACTACAAATTCGCAGAAGCCGGGTGGCGGAAGGGAGTAAAGGTAGTTAGTTTCAGCAACAGGGAGTCATATGACTTTCTAACTCGCTGCATCTGCAACCTTGGAGAGGTCTGGCCTGATGCCAAAGTAGAAACCATACCTTCCTCGGCTCTTCCACTGCGCATACAAATGCATGTATGGATACCTCCTCCGGCTCCGGAGGAAACAGCCATACTAAAGCTTGTAGATATGCAGAACGAGGGTCTCAGCATGAAGGGCTGGCAAGTTCTTTCAAAGACACCGAGGGAAAAAGGTAGAGGCGTGGACATGAAGATAGTGGTGGACACCAAATCTGCCAGCTATCTGAAAACAGTAGCATGGGGTGGTCAAATTCGGGCTAGGGCAGTTAAAATTTAGCTTCCTACATGAAAAAGACCAGTGTCGGAAAGCTGAGAGTGGTGCAGATTAATCTGCATCACTCTCAAGCTGCCACCGACGACCTGCTGCTGTTTATGGCCGAGGAGAATATTGATGTGGCCCTTATCCAGGAACCGTTTCTTTCCGAAGAGAAAATCTAGGGATTAGGGTCCAAAATATATTCACTCCTCCACACCAAAAAGAAACGTAAACTGAGAAGTTGCATATTGGCTAAGAAAGCACTCAGCTTTAATCTTTCCTGTCATTTCAGCAACAACGACTTAGCAGTGGCCGTGTGCGACCACAGGAATGAGGCACAACTTATTCTTGCATCCGCATACTTGCTATACGAAGAGGACAATCCACCATCGACAGCATTACGGGACTTGGAACTCCACGCAAGGAACACCAAGGCTAACCTTGTAATTGCGGTGGATGCCAATGCCCATCACACTCACTGGGGCAGCAAAGATATCAACAAGAGGGGTGAGTCTGCTTTAGAATTTATTTTGACATGCAATCTAAAAATTTGTAACAGGGGTTGTCATCCTACTTTCCACAACAAAATTAGGGAGGAGGTCGTTGATCTAACTCTAGCTCACTGTACCGAGAATTTTGAAGTTAATGACTGAATGGTATCCACCAAATGCTCCTTCTCGGACCATAACAGGATAACCTTCAATATTAATTGTAGAATAGATAAAGAATTACCTTTTAGAAACCCTGCTAAGACCGACTGGAGCAAATTCTCCAAACTCGTCACAGGACGATTAGCGCCTTATCAAACAGGCAGCATCTCGAGTGTGACATAGTTAGAGGAATCCGTCAACCTTATCACTGAGGCACTCTCAGCCTCGTTCAAAAAATCCTGTCCTATAAGTCGGCCCCCCAAAAGAACCCATGCAACATGGTGGACCGCGGAACTTCGACTACTCAGGACAAAAACAAGGAAACTTTTCAACAAGGCTAAGCTGACCAAGAATGATGCTGATTGGGACACTTATCGCAACAGCTTCAACGAATACAAAGGGAAAACTAGAGCAGCGAAAAGAGCATCATGGACAAACTACTGTACCAACATGGAGACCTCAATGGAAGCGGCAAGATTGCGCTAGACATCTCCTTCAACAAAATTCTAAATTCTCTTGTTAAAAGAGGAATAAAAGTAGTCGCTTACGCAGATGACATAGTTATACTGATTACAGGAAAATTTCTTCCAACAATCAGTGAACTAATAGATCTGTGTGAACAGATTTATCAAGATGGGCAGAGAACAGTGGACTTAAAGTCAACCCGTAATAGACAGATATGGTCCTGTTTACAAGGAAGCGCAAATTGCAGGGGTGGATAACTTCTAAATTAAATGGGACCAATTTTAAACTCTCCCTGGAAGCCAAATATCTTGGCGTTTTGTTTAACTCCAAACTAAATTGGAAAAGGAACACGGAGGAGAGAATGAAGAAAGGTCTCATTGTTCTGTACACATGTAAACAAGCCATTGGGAAAAGTGGGGTCTTCAACCCAAAATAACATACTGGCTTTATACAGCGGTTGTTAGACCTATTCTTACCTATGGATCACTGGTATGGTGGGAGGCGTGTAAAACGAAATCTTACCTAAATAATCTGAAGAAGGTACAAAGATTAGCTTGCTTACGTATCACAGGTGCATTAGGATCCACGCCTCAAACAGGTCTGGAAACAATGCTGCACCTCCAACCTCTGGAGCTTTTCACAAGAAATGTGGCGGGAAAGGCAGCTCTCAGACTAAGAGAGAACAACCTCTGGAAATCACAATGTCTAGGACACTCAAACATTCTGAACATCTTAAATCAAAATGGGTCTGTAACCCGTACGGATTATAAGAAACCTCAATTTGACTTCG
This sequence comes from Neoascia interrupta, assembly GCA_947623515.1. NCBI lineage: Eukaryota > Metazoa > Arthropoda > Insecta > Diptera > Syrphidae > Neoascia > Neoascia interrupta. Next base: position 94,986,335 of record OX392462.1, on the reverse strand, counting down.
ACGAAAGATTCAAAGTCATTATACCAAGTGGGTAGAGACTAAAGTTGACATCAAAGGTATAGCTATCTGTACCGATGGTTCGAAAAAAGAGAATGGAACAGGTTCTGGAGTTTTCTCGTAAACACTTCAAATCAACCAGTCATATCGACTAAATGACTACTGCAGTGTTTTTCAAGCTGAGATTTATGCGGTAAAGAGAGCTGCACAGACAATTCAATCTATGGATCTTCCAGCAACGGAAATCACCATATGTGTTGATAGTCAAGCAGCACTTAAAGCACTGGACTCAAACCTCGTATACTCTAAGTGTGTCAAGGACTGCCTCATGGCATTAAAGGATATAAGCTTCCACACAGTTCTACTCTGCTGGGTTCCTGGGTACGTTGGCGTGGCCGGAAATGAATTGGCGGACGAACTGGAAAGGAAAGGTTCTGATATGGACATAACGATGGCTGACCGACATGTTTATCTCCCTTTCAACACAGCCAAAAGTCTTATAGATCAATACACGATCAAACTAGCCGGTGAACGTTGGCAACAGTCTTAAGATTGTATCATAACTCACAGCTTTTGGCCAGAACTCGACCTAAAAAGAACAACGACCCCAAATTTCATAAGAACACTCATTGGTGTAGTCACAGGACACTGCACCATTGGTGTCATGGCTACACGAATGGGAATCTTTGACAACGACTTCTGCGGAAGCTGTAGGGATGAAGAAGAAATAGAGTCTATAGAACCCTTTCTCTGCCACTGCCCAGCTCTCCAAGAACGACGACTAACCTTTTTAGGAGTCATGTTCGACCTGGCAGGAATTTCACTACTTGACCTAAAAAGATTTATCAAAAGATCAGGCTGGTTCAATTAGTAAGACATACTTCCAACCATGGCCAATCTGGCCACCGAGTGAACTTGCACTAGTTGCAAACAACCCTTTCCAACCTAACCTAACCTAAAGGTCTACGGTGATTATTCCACTATGTTACAAACTATATGCATTAAACTTAATATACCCTCGGTCGGGTATAAAAAGGATATAAAGTGGGCGGTAACGCCTTATACTAGGTGCCTTATACCTAAAACTCCGCCTTTTCAAGCAGATTAATGCCACGCCCACAAAAGTCGGCCGAGGCTTATACTATATGTCCAAAAAAGTGATAAAATACCGATATCTACATCTTTAGTCATAAAATTTTTAGTCAAATTTCACACACATATACTATTGAAAAAAGTCATTTTTAGCTAAAATCCCTTAAAAAAAGTGGGCGTGCTCATTGAAAAGGCCAAACTTTTTCTGCAACCTCAAGGACAATAACAAGGTAATGTTACATACCGAAATGAATGCGCTAGCACTTCTAATCGCTTAGAAGAATTAGACTAAAAGTCTAATCGCTTTACGTCCCCTAGTAGGCTTGGCATCGATTTAAAGGTCAATTTTTCAAATGCATTTTATTCAATATTTTTTTTCCAAATCGAATAAATTTTTCTTGATATATTATGTAGAAAACACATAGTTCTGCATTTTGTATATATAAGAATTCGGGTCACGCCCACATTTGGATTCAGAATTGAAGAAAAATTAAAAATTGCCAGAAAAACGTAATTTCGACTGGCCTTCTAAGCCTAAGGAAAGAAGAAAAAAATTAGCAGATTAGTTAAAGGAGACTACAGATTTACTCCAAATTTTGCACCAGGTTTTGGTCATACAAAGTTTTTAGCCAAGCCGCCTCTTGGGGGTCGATTTTTCAAATATATTGAACTTGAACCAAACAAGTAAGTAAGTGCAAGAGTTCGTATGTAACATCTAAATATCCGACCCTCTTTACCCATTGACACCAAATTTAAATTTTTTTGGTCTGTTTCATATGCTGAATGTCAATTATTTGTATTGGCCACGCCCCTCAAAAAGGGCGTAGGCTGAAAATTTAAATCAATTAACTCTAATTTTGTTGTAATCACCAGAAAATGCGTTAAAAGCAAATATTTATGCTTGAAAAAACAGTTTTTTTTTTCAAAAATGCCCCCAAAAGTGGGCGGAGCTCAATGCTTTGTATGCAGCAAACTTAGCAAATGGGAATATCTTCAATATTTGTCATAATTTTTTTTTTCAATTTAGAATGAGTAATTTCCCGAGTAATCAGGTTTTTAAAGATTTCAGATGTTAAAAGTGGGCATGGTCAATAGAGTGGGTCCAATTTTTTCCTTATTAAAGGCTTCTGGTCAATATTTCTCTCATTTGAGTTCATATGTTTTGTCTGTCTTGACCAAGAGGCATTTTGAAATAAAATGTAATTTTCCGGTTGTCTGACATTTACGCCAATTGTGGGCGTGGCTGTGGGATGATCTTCTCAATTTTCATACTTTGTCTGTACAAAATAAGAACCAAGCAACGCTGCAAGTTTCAGCTTCCTAGCTCAATTTTAAAGACCTCAAAACTGCATACATATGGACAGACGGACACACGGACATGGCTTAATAGACTTACCTGTCGGTCTCGATCATATCTCTAAAAGGTCTTGGGGGTCTACAGTGATTATTTCACTGTGTTACAAACTATGCATTAAAACTAGTGGGAGAGTTACAATTCGCTTATGCGAATCGTTGGATACCCCATCCCCCATTGATCAGTTTCAAGCTCCGAATTGTGTCATAAATTTTGGTTGTTAAATTTCAGTTTCTATTAACTTCAACTTAATTACAATTTCTCTGTTAAGGAATCTTCTCCCTTAAAACAGGGCTAATTGTGTCATAAATTTTGGTTGTTAAATTTCAGTTTCTATTAACTTCAACTTAATTACAACTTAAAAAGGGGCGTGGTATCCACCCCTCCCCAATAAAATCGTTTTTTTGTTTATATTTTTTTATCAGAAGTTGTATACACGTGTTGATTGCATTTTCACATTAAAAATTTGGTTTATACTTAAAAACGCCCCTAAAAATGGGCGTGGCAAAAATTTATACATTTCAATTGATAGCTTTCACATATATCTGAACATCTTATAGCGCAAGTTTTTTCGATTCAAAGAAAATATATAGAATATAAACCGTTTATCAAAATGCAAATGAACTATGACCACGCCAAAAAAGGGGGCGGGTTTTGCTATTTTTTGAAATGTCAATCGCAATACACTTAAGCGAGGATAACGCGTACCAAATTTCAGCTTCCTACGACAACTTTGAACTTTCATGCTATTAAGTAAAGTGAGCGTGTCAGTGGGCGGATTAAAAAATTTTACACTTGTACTGCTTCGGGACCTAGAAAGAACAGATATTAAGTTTCAAGCTCCTAGCTCAAAATTTAAGGCCTAAAAACTACCGACACATGGACGGACGGACGGACGGACATGGCTCATTCGACTAACAATTCGGTGATTATTACTCTATGTCACAAACTATGAATCAAACTTAATATACCTATAATAATTAATATACCCGCGGTCAGGTATAAAAATTGCATTTTCACGTACATTAAAGCGTGATTTGGAAATATCTGCGCTATAATTGATAGTTTGTGCCGTGGTCTGACAAGCCCTCCGAGAGTATCATTTGTCTTGAAAAACTTCTCCAATTGTCGTTCGGATTCGGAAAAAAATGTACACTCACCAACATTCAGTTTCGTACGAGTGATTTATTTTTTTCTGATAACAGTTTATTTTCAAAAAATATGTCGTTTTGTGGAATTTTCATAATTGGATTTATTTAAGATGAGCAAATAAAAGATAATACATTAAAAAAATTAAAAATAACATTAAGAAGTATTCAAAAAATGATAATATTTGAAGCAAATGAAATTTAAAGGAAACACTCAGTTTCGTACGATTAAAAAAAAATTAAATAGACTTATAGAATATAATATGAATGTAAGGAATATAAGTTCAATATGGGGTTGGATTGCCATTAAACTTAATAACGGCTTGTAATCTCCGCGGAATCGATTCAACTAGCTTTTTTGTTATGTCTGCGGAAATTTTATTCCATTCTTCCGCAACAAGTGCTTGAAGCTCCCTTTAAGTTTTCACTTTTTCCCTCTTCCTAATTTGGCGCTCTAAGTGATCCCATAAATGTTCTATGGGGTTCAAGTCTGGACTCTGAGGAGGCGAGTCGATGACTTTTGGACAAATAAATAAACCATAGGCGAACATCCAAAGCCTTGTGTTTTGGGTCATTGTCTTGGTACAACTGAAACGCATCTTTTATTCCCAACTTTTCTGCTGAAACACCCAAGTTCTCTTTAAGGATATCCAGATAAATTTTTTTGTCCATATTTCCTTCCACGAACTTAAGATTTCCAACCCCTTCATAGTCCATAGCACCCCACACCATAACACTTTGTCAACCTTTAACTCTAGCTGTAATATTTTTTGATAAATATGCTTCGTTGCGTTTTCGATACACTTTTTCTTGTTTCCTGTCGTTGAGGAAGAGTGAACATCTGCTTTCATCCACAAAAATTACATTTTTTCAGAAATTAACCGGCATTAATTTATAAGCTTTAGAAAATTTTAACCTTTTTATCCTGTTGATGCTGCTTATATGAGGTTTTCTACGAAAAAACTCTTGAAAAGTAACCATTTTTTCGCAAAGTGCGTCTAATGGTAATTAGGTTGACTGAAGTCCCGTTAAACTCGATAAGCATCTTACTTAATTCAACAGAAGATAGCTTTGGATTATGCCTGATTTGTCGTAAAATGTACTTCTCTCATGACGGTGACATTTTTCTTAATCCTTTATTGCTGCAAATATTTTTGATTCTTATAAATATATTGAACAGTGGACTTAGGAAGCTTCAAGATATTGCCGATTTCACCAAAAGATTTGCCTTCGTTACGGTGAGAAACCACCAATAACCGCACCGGCTCAGAAATAAGCTTACCCATGCTAAAAAGTTATTTTTTCAAAAATAAAAGAATGTAAGACAATCGAAAAATTACCTTAAGCTTTATTCTTAGCACTACAGTTTATAGAAAAAAATTTTATTTTAAAATTTTATGAACGTATTACGATAACAACGCGCACAAGCTTTACCCGTACGAAACTGAATGTCACTGCATTGTTTAGAGTTATTTGAATTTCGTGCACAAAATGTACTGTTACGTTTTGTCTCGTGAGCTGTTTTTTATTTGAAACAATCATATGTATGGTACAGTTATCTTGTGCATGGCTAAATGCACCACTGTAGTTGTTGTTTACACAGCACAATGAATTTTTCTTAATAAAGACCATCGTACGAAAATGAATGTTGGTGAGTGTAGGTCCCCTACAAAAGAAATTAACACACCAGCATACATTGTTGAGAAGTTGGCCATGGTTCACCTCGAGCTGTTGCGCCACTTTATTAATATTATTATTAATTGATAGTTTGTAATTAGGGACGGTTGGACTACGCTCTTTCAAAAGTTTGCACTTCTTATAAAATGTCAAAAAATAACAATAACATAAGCATTTAACAATGTGGGATAGGATGATGTATTCAATCCGTTTTACGGACTGTCACTACAGCGTACGTACCAACTGTAGCACTTAATCACTAGTTTAAAGTAAGAGATGGTCGCATAAAAAGGGCTGTAAGGGGCGTGTCTGTTTGTGGATTCAGCTAATTTTCAAGCTTCATCTGAAGGACTGGACTTCCAGCCAAACCACTGCTCTCTAGCTTTAAATTTAAGGCCTAAAGTTATTTACATACGGACGGACGTACAAACATGGATAAATCGATTCTCCTGTTGGTTCCATTCATTTCACTATGCAAACTATACAACAAACTTAATATACCCTGTGTATGTTATAAAAACATACACTTATAACAAACAAGATATGTGGCATATAAATCGAAAAAATAGCGCTCATATTTCAGAAACAAAATTTTCTTAATGCTAGGATTGCAAAGTAGAACCATCCGTACACAAAAACAAAAGATATTTTAGAAAATCTATTGGGCTTTAATAAGAAAGTGTAGAGTTCTCTAAACATAGCCATAAAAAATCTTAGAAGAAAAGTATCACCGTTTACGAGTAAAGTGCAAAGAAAAATATCTCCAAAATCGTGAAGGTACATGTACTCCAGCAAATTGGAAATGAAATGTGAAAATGAACCTTTTGATGTACCTACCCAAGGTCGCTAGCCAAAAATATTGAAATATTGTGGGGTCCGAAAGTTAGACATAAATGAAAATAATACAATAAACTCAAAAAGAGACGCAGTTTTCCTCAGGGTTTACTCCAGCCTAAGAAACAACATCGTTGTACATATAAGAACTTGAAGGAAATATATTATTTATATCTAAATAGAAGGAACGAAAAAATTTTATATTAATATAAAACCTAGATATATTGAACGGGGCGTAACGGTGCCTGCTGATTGGTCGTCTAATATGCGCATGCTATAGAAATGTTTATTTTTTCATTATTCTTTTTGCTTAAACGATGAGCTTCTAAAGTACCTCCTGCTCCTATACTCGTACTCCAACTCCATATTCGTACACTCTGACAAAACTTTCTGAACAGTAAGAAAAATTAAATAATAGGGAATTTCTTTTATTAACCATCAAATAAACTCGTGTACATACCATGCACCCATCGAAACTTGTCGATTTTCTTTTATTTCAGTATTTTTATTACTATACCTATACCTACCCAGTTGTTAATTAAAACAAAAATTTTTTGAAGATAATTCTTTTTTTTTTCGGAGAGAGTAGCATTTGGCTTATTTATGTATCTTAAGATATGCAATCAACGGTTGTGCCTATCTTGAATCTCGAAATCTTCATGTTTTTCTTTGGACAGAAGCTGCAACTCTTTCTCGAGTTTTTTTGGCGATGGAGAGTTCCATGGCTGAAGATTAGAAGAGGCAAACATGACATAGAGGAGGCCAGCCCCTATTAACATTACAGATGAGATAAAAAAGACATACTTCCAGCTTTCAAAGGTTTGCTAAACGAAGAAAGGTTTTATTTGAGGAAAAGCAGCTAAGTAATATAAAACTTACGTTTTCCAATGTTAGAATTCCGACAATTATCGGAGATATAAATCCTGGAAGAACGCCGACGAGTCCGCTTATTCCTAGAACTATTCCAGCGTGGTTAGGTGATATGTCAACAATACTGGCAAGTGGGCCTGATGAAACGGCACCATGCACCATAGTAGCTAGAGTCAAAAGTACAATGGCAGCGATAGCGTTGTATCCATAAAAAGCGAGTGCTAGAACCAGAAAACCTTTTATAATGCAACAAAAAGCCGTTGCTAGTTTCCGAACATTGGTCCGAGACATTTTTTCCGTTTCAAGAAGGAAATCTCCAAATATGGAAAATAAGTAGGCAAATATCATTCTCATTAGATGGGGAAAGCCTGACAGGATTCCAGTCTAAAATGTTATTATAGTATTGAAAAGAATATCTAAGTATTTTATAAGTGATATTTAATTATTAAACAAAAAGTATTAGACCACATTACATGTGATACCATGCTTAACCAACTTACCGCTCGAATATTCCAGTGATGAATGACTTTAAAATATGTTGGCGCCTGAGTCATAAGGGTAAAAAGACCCCAAATACCACCCCACTGAGCTATCACATTCATCCAAACTGATCGCGAAGTAAGAATTTCTTTCCAGGGTGTGGGACTTTGATCGGGATTAATTGAAGCTCCAAGAGATTTTTTGATGAATCGAACTTCTTTTACGCTTATTCGAGGATGCTTTTCTGGAGTATCATAAACGAATAGCTGCCACCCTAACCACCACATTGTGCCAAGAACACCGCAAATATAAAATACCCATTCCCAAGATGTCCACGATATGATGTAACCAAACAAAGGATAAAATATAGCTATGCCGACAGAACCACCAAGGTAAGCAGTTACGAACTTACTTCGCTCATTCGGTGGAATCCATTGAGCAGTTAACACATGCATTGCTGGCCAGGATAGACCCTGAAATTAAAAATTAACATAAAGAAATAATGTTAAGATAATTTGAAACTAGTAAGATTGTTACAATCCGCCTAGGCGAATCGTTGGATACCCCATCCCAATTGACCACTGTCAAGCTCCAAAATGCGTCAAAAATCTTGGATGTTAAATTTCAGTTTCTATTAACTTTAATTGTGTTAAGAATTTGTGAGTTAAAAATCTTCTTTCTTAAAAAAGGGGCGTGTCATCAACCCCTTTTCAATAACATAATTTTTTTTATCACATTTTTTATCAGATGCATTACACACGTGTTATTCGCAGTTTTATATTAAAAATTTGATTTCTTATTTAAAAACGCCATATTTATTTGAGTTGATAGCTTACGCACATATCTGAACATTTTATAGTGCAAAGTTTGTGGATTTAAAGCAAATATATCAAATAAAAGCCGTTTATTAGAATTCATATTAAATATGACCAAGCCTACAAGGGGCGGTTTTCGGTTTTTTTTTAAATGCCAATCACAATACACTTAAGCGAGCATATTGCATACCAAACTTCAGCTTCCTACGACAACTTTGATTTTTTATGCTATTAAGTTAAGTGGGTGTGTCAGTGGGCGGATTTCAAAAAAAGTTTACGCTTGTACTGCTTCGAAACCTAAAAAGAACAGATAACAAGTCTCAAGTTCCTAGCTCAAAGTTTAAGGCCTAAGAACTTCCGACAGACGGACGGACGGACGGACGGAAGGACGGACGGTCGGACGGACGGACATGGCTCTTTCGACTTGAAATTCGGTCTCGATCATATGCCTTTACCCCCTTCGGATAGGAATTAGAATATACCCGAGGTAAGGCATGCCTGTCGTTAGAGGCGACTAAAATCCACCCTCCGCATACAAACTATGCAATGGGCAAAACAAAAGATATTATTACCCCACGTGGCAATCCAGCCTCTTCGGAGGTAGGCTCTACGGTTTCGGGGAGAGCCATTTATTGCTTATAAATCCCTTTTTGAAAAAATCAAGGAAGCCTCGATCTCCACTAGCTGGATCGAAGGTCTCCGGGAAAGGAAGTCCGCCGGTTTATCAGGACTAAGCGAAAATTAAATGCTTTGAAGCGGAAAACAACGAACTCCGTGCTAAGCTTAATGAAATGGAACATCTCTACCATGAGCTAAAAAGTGAAGTAGAGTCGTTACGTAAAGAAAATGAAGCCTTAAGGAACCCCCGTGGTACTATTGTATGCGAGGAAACGCCGAAACGTCAATGTGAACACCAGACGGACAAGAAAGAACTTGCACGCGAAACGAATCCGGTCTTTAGGAAAAGACTTACCAAGAAACGAAAGGCCGGTTCTTCGCCCGAAGTAGAAACCGTGCAGCAAAAAGAAGAAACACCAGTCGTATCAAAAAAAGCGACAGGAATACCCCAAGAAAAAAACCGCCGACCACCTGCAATAAATGTCGTTGGGATTGCGGACTACGGAAAGTTGCGAAACATACTTAAAAAACTCTTGGGACGAAATATAACTTAACATCACTTCGAAACAACGTATGGAAAGTTAACGTCGATGACTCTGATGCCTATCGGTCACTGTCACCAAAGTTAAATTTAGAGAAAATCCAATGGTTTACTTATGAAAATCACCTCGAAAAGCCGCTGCGGGTTATCACGAGGGGACTACACCCATCCTGTACCAAGGACGAAATAATACAAGACGTTCAAGCCCAAGGCTTTAAAATTCTTGACACCGTGAACATAATGAAGAAAGAGAAGATTCTGCTGTTGTCCGACGCGGCCTGCAAATTTTTTGCTTTCTTTTGATAGAACTGAAAATATTAACGAAATCTACAAAATTAAATCAATCCTTTACATCAAGGTAAAAATCGAGCCCAAGCGGAAACGCATCAGGCTAGTTCCCCAATGTAAGCGATGCCAAAGTTTCCGACCTTGGCATCGCGATGCGTAAAATGCGCCAGCGAACATCTCTCGGCGGATTGCAATGTCAGCAGTCAGGCCCCCGCGGTTTGCGCCTATTGCAGTGGAAGTCACCCAGCGAGCTACCGAGGTTGCGAAAATGCCATTGTGTTGCAAAAAGGACATGAAGTTCCGAAGAAAAATAGTGAAAATAAAGGCCCAAGCCTAAAACCTCCTAAAGTAGATAAGCCAAAAACCCCTAAGTCGACAAGGGATAAGGGTTTGATTAAAGGTAAAATTCAAAATGCGCAAGAAAACGTCGCTGGTCCTAGTTCCCACCGGAGTCAAAAGGGAGAATCCAAACTTGTTGGTCCAAGATCGTACGCTCAAGTCGCGTCACGTGAAAGTAAGCCTCAATCGGCCGCATCAGATTCGGTCTCTCAAATTCTAGGCATGATTTTAGAAAAGCTTGAGCAACAGACGAAACTTAATCAAGTAATCTTCAGCAGATTGAGTGAGCTCGAGTTTAAACCTCGCAAAAAATTTACTAAAAAATCATGAATATGGGAAAGTCAATCAAAATAATTACATTGAATGCGAACGGCCTTTTGCAAAAAATTGACGAACTAGAAGTATTCCTACGGAAGAATAATGTAGACATATGCCTGATTTCGGAAACCCACTTTAAAAAGGGTTCAGCACGCAAAATAAAAGGTTACATTGACTCAGAAAATTCGAGAGGTGGATCCTTTCTCTACATTAAAGACTGCATTAAGCACTCCAAAAACGAAGAAATAGAACTTGACTCTATGCAAATAACCTCAGTCTCAGTAAAATTAAGTCACATAAATTACAACATCGCGACGAGCTATTTTCTTCCACAGTATCGGCTGGCAGATGAAAATCTTGCTCTGCTCTTTGATTCACTTGGGTCAAACCTTATAATCGGCGGGGACTTTAACGCGAAAAATACTTTTTGGTGCTCACGGTGCAATTCAACAAGAGGCAGAGCAAGAGGGCTCAACCAAGTACAAAACGCGGCGTGATCTTCTTATCGACGGAAAAGCCAACATATTGGCCAACCGACAGAAATAAAATACCTGATCTCGTCGACTTCTTTATCGCCAAGGGGGTACCTCGTTACCTTACGAACGTAGAAGAACGCTTTGATCTCTGTTCAGATCACTCGGCAGTTCTTTTGAAAATCGGTGGAGGCCTAACGAAGAAGAATAGAGCGCCTAGATTAACTTACAAACACACCGACTGGGACGGCTGTAGAAAATACTGCAAAGAAAATCTTGAACCACCAGTCGTGAGACCACTGCTTACCTCGAAAGTTTGACTGCCGATAAAGGCTCGAACTACTCGCTTTGGAAAGCAGTCAAGACCGTTAAGAAGCCTATAGCACACTCTGCGCCATTAAGAAAAGCCAACGGCGAATGGGCAAGAGAAGACAAAGAAAAAGTGGATTTATTTGCAGATTACCTAGAAGAAACATTCAAACCGTTTGACGGGGAACCGTTGGTCAAGGAGCTCAATCCCTATGCGGTACAAGATAATTATAGAATAAAAACCGTATCATTGGCTGAACTTCGTCAAACGATAAATAATCTGAAAAACAACAAAGCCCCTGGCTACGACTTAATTACTAGCGAAATTCTAAAGGAGCTACCGAAAAAAGCTTTGGTCAAGCTACTCTATATCATTAACGCTTCCATGAGAGTTTTATACGTTCCAAGGCAATGGAAAGTGGCCGAGGTCATAATGGTTCCGAAAGCAGGAAAATGTCCAAACGACAAAAAGTCATACAGACCTATTTCGCTACTGCCGATAATATGTAAGGTATTCGATAAACTGTTGCTTAAAAGGTTGCAACCAATCATTGAAGAAAGACGATTGATTCCGGATCACCAATTCGGATTTAGGAAAAAGCATTCAACAATCGACTTCAACTAACATTCAACTATCGAATAACAAACGAAATCGAAAAAGCTCTGGAAGCGAAAAAGATATGTACTAGCTCTTTTCTCGACGTATCGCAAGCCTTCGACAAGGTGTGGCACGAAGGCCTGAAGTACAAGTTAAGGCTTAGCTTACCACAAAAACTCTATAGAATCTTAGAGTTTTACCTTAAAGACAGAATCTTTCGCGTAAGGTACGAAAATGAGTACTGGGAATTCAAAGAGATAAATGCCGGTGTCCCGCAAGGAAGCGTTCTCGGCCCAATATTATTTTTGTTTTATACAAGAGACATTCCCCACGATGAGGGAACAATTTTAGCTTCGTTCGCAGACATCACCGCTATTCTCGCTATTGATACGACAGTTGAATTATCAACAGGGGAACTCCAGCGCACTTTAGACAAAATATGCGACTGGACGAATAGCTGGCGAGTCGTCCTTAACGAGACTAAGTCAACGGTATTGTAGGTGCTTTCGTTGGAAGGCAGCCTACCACACGCGATTACTACAGAAGCTTGAACTACTTGTTAAGGAAACTTAGTCGTAGTCTGACGTAAAATGGGAGGTTTTTTAGTGAGTAAGAATCTCATACTACTATGAGCACGCGCAGGCGGTCCTCGTAGTGCCTATGAAGGTTTTTCCTACCCACGAAAAAAAAAAATAAATAGACTAAGTCAACGGTTTTGTAGGTGCTTTCGTTGGAAGGCAGCCTGCCACACGCGATTACTACAGAAGCTTGAACTACTTGTTAAGGAAACTTAGTCGTAGTCTGACGGAAAATGGGAGGTTTTTTAGCGAGTAAGAATCTCACACTACTATGAGCACGCGCGGGCGGTCCTCGTAGTGCCTATGAAGGTTTTTCCTACCCACGAAAAAAAAAAAAATATGCCTTTAAGGTCTTGGGGGTCTACTGTGATTATTTCTCTATGTTACAAGCTATGAATCAAACTTAATATACCTCCTATCCTATGGGATGGGGTATAACAAGTGGAAAAGTCCGTATGTTAAAGCTTCAGTCCGTCTGCGAAGGATTGCGCAATACCCTACCCTACCTAATAACGCCTCAAAAAAGAGGACGGGTGAAAATTATAACATTTTAATTTTTTTTGCGAGGTCGCTTCATATTTCTGTACCCCATCCCATAGGATAGTAGGTATATTAAGTTTGATTCATAGCTTGTAACATAGCGATATAATCACCGTAGACCCCCAAGACCTAGAGGAAATATGATCGAGATCGAATTGGAAGTCGAATGAGCAATGTCCGTCCGTCCGCCCGTCTGTCGGTGGTTTTTAGGCCTTAAATATTGAGCCAGGAACCTGAGACTTGATATCTGTTCATTCTAATCCGCGCACTGACACGTCTACTTTACTTATTAGCATGAAAAATCAAAGTTGTCTTAGGAAGCTGAAATTTGGCATGCAATATTCTCGCTTAAGTCTATTGTGATTGGCATTTAGTAAATCGAAAACCACCCCCTTGTAGGCGAAGTCATATATAATATGAATTCTTAAGACCGAATTGTAAGTCGAATAAGCCATGTCCGTCCGTCCGTCCGTGCGTCCGTCTGTCGCTAGTTTTTAGGCCTTACATTTTGAGCTAGGAACTTGAAACTTGATATCTGTTCTTTCTAGATCCCGAAGCAGTACATGTGTAAAAATTTTTGAAATCTGCCCACTGACACGCCCACTTTACAATAGCATAAAAAATCAAGGTTGTCGTAGGAAGCTGAAATCCGAAATGCGATATCCTCGCTTAAGTGTATTGTGATTGGCATTTAATAAAGCGAAAACTCCCCCTTGTAGGGGTGGTCACACATAATATGCATTCTTATAAACGGCTGTTATTTGATATATTTGCGTTAAATCAAAAAAACTTGCACCTTAAAATGTTCAGATATGTACGTAGGCTATCAACTCAAGTGAATAAATTTTTGCCATGCCCACTTTGGGGCGTTTTTAAGTATAAAACAAATTTTTAATATGAAAATGCAATCAACACTTCTGATAAAAATATAAACAAAAATACGATGTTGTTAGGAAGGGGTGGATGCCACGCCTCTTTCTTAGGGAAAAGATTCTTAACTAAAATTTAACAACCAAGATTTATGACACAATTCGGAGCTTACCAGCGGTCAATTGGGATGCTGTATCCAACGATTCGCCTAAGCGGATTGTAACCCTCCCACTAGTTTTATCATATTTTTTATCAGATGCAGTATACACGTGTTGATCGCAGTTTTATATTAAAAATTTGATTTTTTATTTAAAAACGGCCCTAACGGTGGGATTGGCAAAAATTTATTCATTTGAGTTGATAGCTTACGCACATATCTGAACGTTTTATAGTGCAAGTTTTTTTTTGGATTTAAAGCAAATATATCAAATAAAAGCCGTTTATTAGAATGCATATTAAATATGACCAGCCTACACGGGGGCGGTTTTCGCTTTTTTATACCCCATCTCATAGGATAGGAGGTATATTAAGTTTGATTCATAGGTTGTTACATAGAGAAATAATCACCGTCGACCCCCAAGACCTCCGTCCGTCCGTCCGTCTGTATGCCACATGTTTTTAGGCTTTAAGTTTTGAGGTAGGGTGCTAAAACTTCGTACGTAGGGTCCGCGTCATACGAACCAGTACAAGTGTAAACATTTTTTGAAATCCGCCCAAAGACACGCCCACAATCGGTCTATATGTGCAACTACCTCGAGAATTTTCAAAACTGTTAGACGTTCTAAAAGGCTGAAATTTAACATTTAGCATCTCCTAATAAATGTAAGACACAAAAAAGAAAAATTTAATCGGTTAACCTCCTCTAGTGGGCGTGGCATCTATTTTAATAGTACATTTTTAAATGCAGTTTACTCAATATTTTCGCTCAAAATTAAAAAAAAATTGCTTAATATTTTATGTAGAAAACGTTTCTACATTTGGTAGAAACGTTCATAGTTCTACATTTTGTTCATACAAGACTTTGGGCCATGCCCTTATTTGGAGGCAGAAATGAAGAAAAACCTAAAATTTGCCTGAAAAACTTAATTTCGACTAGCCTTGAGCCTATTTTAGGAAAGAATGAAACAAAAAATGTAGCAGGTTAGGTAAACGAGACTTCAGTCTAGATTACGTTCATATAAAGTTTTTAGCCACGCCCCTTTTAAGGGTCGATTTTTCAAAAATATTGAATTTGGACCAAAAAATTGCATTTTTACGTACATTTAAGTGTAACTTGGATATATATGTGGTTTCTCATTAAGGGCGATTGGACCACGCCCCTTTTCGAAGTTTGCATAACTTATAAAATGTCAAAAAATAACCATGTCATCAGCATTTTACAATGTGGGATAGGATGTGGTATTCAGCCGTCCGTTTTACGAACTGTAACTTCTGCGTACACACTGTAGCACTTTCTCACTGGTAAGGCCTTACATTTTGAGCTAGGAACTTGAAACTCGATATCTGTTCTTTCCAGGTATCTGTTCTTTCTCAAAATGAGAGAGTGAGCGTAAGTAAGAGTAAGAGTGAGAGAAACATGGGGTACGGGAGGAAAGAAGTGTGGAAATGTCAGTTTTGTAGAAACCTTTGAGTTGTTCAAGGTCCTACGGCTAACACCAATGTTGCAGCGTCCATGCCACCACAGCAAGCACAAGATGTACAAGCACCAAAGAGGGTACGCCCACCAAATAGTCCAGAGTCTGGCCCAGACAACACACAGCGAGACGGTGACAACAATAACACGGTGGTTCTTGCTGAATTACGCCTTTTGAGAGATCAAGTGAAGGAAATAACTGGAAACTGCGATTTCTTAAGTGCAAAGAATGATGAAATAAATGCTAATCTTAAAAAAAACAACAACATAATAGAAAGTGTTGCTAAGGAAATAAACGAACTGAAAGAAAACAATGCCAGTGAGTAAGTGCTACAGTGTGTACGCAGAAGTTACAGTCCGTAAAACGGACCGTTGAATACCCCATCCTATCCCACATTGTAAAATGCTGATGGCATAGTTATTTTTTGACATTTTATAAGTAATGCAAACTTCGAAAAGGGGCGTGGTCCAACCGCCCTTAATTACAAACTATTAGTTATAAGATATTTCCACAGATATTTCCAAGTTACAGCTAATTGTACGTAAAAATGTAATTTTTTGGTTCAAATTCGATATTTTTGAAAAATCGACCACTAAAAAGGGGCATGGCTAAAAACTTTGTATGAACGAAATCTGGACGGAAGTATTGTTTACCTAACCTGCTACTTTTTTTGTTTCATGCTTTCCTAAATTAGGCTCAAGGGCAGTAATAGAATGTTACACAAACTGCGCAATATAGATGACCATAACCTTCAACAAAAGCCGACGGACCGCTCCGCGTATGTCTTCATACTTGACGGTCTTTTTTTTAATTAGAGATGTCGCACATACAAGCCTGTAATGGGCGTGTCTGTGGGCGGATTCAGCTAATTTTCAAACTTGATCTGGTCCAAATTTCAGCTCTCTACCTCAAAATTTAAGGCCTAAAAGCTGTTTACATACGGACGGGCGGACGGACAGACACGGCTGAATCGATTCTCCTGTAGGTCTTATTTATATCTCTAAAAGGGCTAAGGGGTCTATGGTGATTATTTCACTGCGTTACAAACTATACAACAAGCCTAGTATATTTTAACCCTTAAATTGTTTTTGCTATTTAACATTATAATAATAACAAAAACTTTAAAGAACTTACCGTGATATTAATTATGGACGATTACCCGACGTTTCGAATGTGTCTTGCGGAGATTGTACCGGTGCGTTGCTGGTAATTGCAGTTGGGACGATGCTGGTTGTTGGTGCATCGTTGGTTCTTGATGCTGACTTGAGTTTGCTTAAATACAGCTACATCGCAATATAAGTTATACAAGCTATGCTTGTATACAAGCAAACTCAAGTCAGCATCAAGAACTAGCTGACAGAAGAAAGAAAATTCATAGAAATTTCAATTTCTATTAACTTTAATATATTTAGAATTTCTCATTTAAAGAATTAAGAATCTTAGTTCTTAGTTAAGAATCTTTATACCCCATCCCATAGGATAGGAGGTATATTAAGTTTGATTCATAGTTTGTAACATAGAGAAATAATCACCGTGGACCCCCAAGACCTTAAGGGCATATGATCGAGATCGAATTGTTAGTCGAATGAGCCATGTCTGTCCATCCGTCCGTGTGTCGGTAGTATTTAGCCGCCCACTGACACGCCCACTTTACTTATTAGCATGAAAATTCAAAGTTGTCGTAGGAAGCTGAAATTTGGTACGCGTTATCCTAGCTTAAGTATATAGTGACTGGCACTTAAGAAAGAAGCGAAAACCGCCCACTTGTAAGCGTGGCATATATAATATGCATTCTAATAAACGGTTTTTATACCCCATCCCATAGGATAGGAGGTATATGAAGTCTGTCACATAGTTTGTAACACGGTGAAATAATAATTGTAGACCCCCAAGACCTTAAGGAGATATGATCGAGACCGAATTCTGAATCGAATGAGCCATGTCCGTCCGCCAGTCCGTCCGTCCGTCTGTATGTCACATTTTTAAACCTTAAATTTTGAGCTAATGTGCTGCAACTTCGTACGTCAGGTACCATCATGCGAAGCAGTACAAGTGTAAAAATGTTTGAAATCCGCCCAAAAGACACGCCAACAATCGGTCTAAATATGCAAATACCTCCAGATTTTTCAGAACTGTAAGACGTTTTAAAAGGCTGAATTTTGACATTTAGCATCTCCTAGCGAATATAAGATAGAAAAAAGAAAAAATTAATTGGTAAACCTCCTCTAGTGGGCGTGGCATCTATTTTAGGGTAAATTTTCAAATGCAGTTTACTCAGTATTCTTCCTCGAAATTGAAAAAAAATTGCAAAATATTTTGTGTAGAAAACGTTTAGTTCCACATTTTGTTCATACAAGACTTTGGGCCCCGCCCACATTTGGAGGCAAAATTGAAGAAAAACCTAAAATGTTGCAGAAAAACTTAATTTCGACTGCCCTTGAGCCTAATTTAGGAAGGCATGAAACAAAAAAAGTAGCAGGTAAGGTAAACAATACTTCCGTCCAGATTTTGTTCATTTGAAGTTTTTAGCCACGCCCCCTTTTAGGGATCGATTTTTCAAAAATATTGAATTTGAACCATTTTCAAATGCATTTTCAAATTTTTGCATTTTTACGTACAATTAGGTGTAACGTGGAAATATCTGTGGAAATATCTTATAATTAATAGTTTGTAATTAGGGGCAGTTGGACCACGCCCCTTTTCGAAGTTTGCATTACTTATAAAATGTCAGAAAATAACTATGCCATCAGCATTTTACAATGTGGGATAGGATGGGATATTCAACGTTCCGTTTTACGGACTGTAACTTCTGCGTACACACTGTAGCACTTACTCACTGGTTATTTCATATAATTGCCTTAAATCCACAAAACTTGGGACATAAAATCTTCAGATATGTATCAACTCAAATGAATAAATTTTTGCCCCGCCCACTTTTGGGGGCGTTTTTAAGTATACACCAAATTTTTAATGTGAAAATGCAATCAAGGCGTGTATATCACTTCTGATAAGAAATTAAAACAAAAAAAGATGAAGTTGAAAAGGGGTGGATGCCACGCCCCTTTTTAAGGGAGAAGATTCTTTAACTGAGAAATTCTAAACACAGTTGAAGTTAGTAGAAACTGAAATTTAACAATCAAGATTTATGACACAATTTTGAGTTTCAAAGTGGTTAATTGGGATGGGGTATCCAACGATTCGCCTAAGCGGATTGTAACCCTCCCACTAGTTTTTCTTAAACAAGTGAGTAAGTGCAAGAGTTTGTCTATGACAAACTTCTATATAACTGACTTCTATATAACTTGTTATACCAGGTAACACCAAATCTTAAAGTTTCTTGGCCCGAATTCATATGATATTTGTATTGGCCACGCCCCCAAAAGTGGGTATGGGCTTAAAATTAAAATCAATTAATTGTAAATTCGTCAGAATCATAAGAAAATACGGTAAAAGTGAAAATTATTTAAGAAAAATTAACAGTTTTTTTTCCTAAAAACGCCCCCAAAATGTAGGCAGAGCTCAAAAGTTTGTACGGAGCAAACTTAGCAAACAGCAATATTTTAAGAAAAAAATTTTAGATTTGGAGTCAGATTTCCGAGATATCGGGTTTTTTAAGATCTAACATGTTAAAAGTGGGCATGGGATATCGTGGGAAAGTCGATATTGTGGGCGGTCCAATTTTTGCCTTGTTATAGGTCTTAGGCCGATATTGCACAGTACCAAAATTTAAGTTCCTGTGCCTTGTCTAACTTGACCAAAAGGCATTTTGAAAGCAAATGTGAAATAGAGTTTGTCTCACATTGAAGCCAGTAGTGAGCATGGCCGTTGACGCATTAAACAAATTTTCACACTATGTATTTCAACAAGAGAACCAAGCCGTATACCAAGTTCCAGCTCTCTAGCTTGATTTTGAAAACCTTAAACCATCACACATACACACGGACGGACGATTCACGTGTCGGTCTCGATCATTCAAAATCGAGACCGACACTTCGATTTATAATATTGACGCGATGCCAAATTGAAGAAAACAGACTTTTCTTGTTTGTGTGTTGACATGGAATAAATCTCAATTTGTTTATTATGCCTATTTATAACAAACTTATTCTAACGTAAACTAAAGTGCAAGTTATACAATATTTACAAAAGGGATGTTAGAACTTTAAATATTTATGGTTACAAAAGAGATGACAGCGCAAGTAAATTTACCTAGGCAGATGTAATTCTACCCGCCTTGCACATTTCACCTTTGTAGTAGGGTAGGGTTATTGCCTGCTACCTATATTGGAGGACAAGCTTCGGTTGATAGCTTCGATCGACTATTTTGTTGACCGAAGCTATTTTTGTTGATGTCTTAACATTTTGCCTCCTCCACAGATGAGTTCTAACCAATCTAAAATTGCTTTTCTTCAGTGCTCTTGTCTTGTTTCAGCTCAATGTTGATAGGATGATTTTTTCTGGCTCAACAGTTGCCGTATTTCAGTAAAACAGCCAAGAGTTGATGAATATGGATTTTTGCTCTGGTGAAACGAACATCCATGAGTTGCGAGTCCACAGTTCCTTCCAAATGGCAGGTGACAATTTTAGTATTCTAGTTGGACACTGCTTATATGGCAATCCTCGCTGTATTCGATGCCAGAAAATATCGATGGTCGGAAAATAAATGTCGTTTCGTTGAGTTTTGGTGCTCGAGTTATGTCTTCTAGTGGCATTTTAAAGTACCGTTGTAAATTGTAGTTTACTCCCAACGCTGTCCGCTGTATCTTTACTTCTCGAAATGTCTTCTCGCCAATCATCTCTGGAATCGTATTAGGTTAAATCAGCTCGTATTCATCAGCATCACTGGTCATAAAATAGCCTGTCACTAGAATTTCCGTTGTTGTAGAGGACATCTCCAGTTTGTCCATTAGATCCGGTAGTATCTACATATCTGGTCCAAGTTTCTCTGCACACTTGGTGATAATTGTTTCGAGACTTGTGTGTGACAAGAATTCAAACAAATGACTTCGTTTTAGATACGCGTTCAACAGCCTGTTTGAGCAAAAATTTTGACCAAAAATATTAAGTAAAATGCATTTGAAAATTTACCCTTAAAATAGATGTCATGCCCACTGGAAGAGGTTTACCAATTTAATTTTTCTTTTTTGTGTCTTACATTTGTTATGAAATGCTAAGTGCCAAATTTCAGCCTTTTAGGACGTCTTACAGTTTTGAAAGCTCTGGAGGTAGTCGCACATTTAGACCGATAGTGGGCGGGTCTGGATTTAAAAAAAATTATAAGGCATTGTGCATAAGGAGCTTATGCACAAAATTTCACATCTCTAGCTCAAAATTTAAGCCCTAAAAACGTATGACACAAAGGCGAACGGACGGACGGGTGAACGGGCGGACGATCATGGCTTCTTCGATTCAGAATTCGGTCTCGATCATATTATTTTCACACATTAACAACATATTATACGAATTTGGGTAAAATGTCAAGTTTGACACACACAACTCCGGCATTAACAGTAAATGGAACTTTAACTTTGTCCGAGGTGATATGATAACGCTTCGAGATCATCTTTATAACGTTCTCTTCTATATACAAGAAACTCTTTGGTAAGTTCTGCATCAGTAGTGCTAGCATTAAGCCATTTTTCAGTCAAAATGATGACATCATGCGGAGAAACCATAGAATTTTTAAATATATCATCTGTTTTATGTTTGCTACGGATGTATATTACATTTTAATAAAAAAACCTAGTCTACTATTTAGTTTTTTGAAATATTATTTGGTTGCTTAGTTTTTGAGGGCCTGTTAGCAAACTCTTTGACTAGAGTGTTAGACGGCCAAAGCCTATGGTCACAGATTGACTTAAAGATGGAAGGAGGAACAACTATTTTGAATGAAGATACAAAACTATCAGGCTTGCTAAGTTTCATACAGTTGACCAAGTTTGCGTTAGCGACGACCTTTTGAGATATCAGATGATGAATAATGTCACCCAGTGTAGTCTCGGGTTTCAGTCTTGAGATAAATACAGTTTTAGTTCTGGGGACAGATCCTAAGGTGTACGCAGATTCAACAGACGGTCCGATTGTAGTTTGAGGAACAACAATCGTTGAAGTGTGAGACGAAACAAACTCTTTTTGTGGTTTTTACGACGCCTCAGATTTTCACGCTTAGAGTGAGATAAGGTATGGTTAGACGAATCATCTAAGGCAGCAGTACTAGTCCTAGACAAGTGAATTTCAGACGGACCTGAGATGGATGAAGTACCTTGGTCAGGGCAAACTTCAGAAGACAAATCTGAGGGTTGAAAATCAGTAGAAGCCGAGGCGTTCGATTTGTGTACAGAACTAACGTGAGAGTGATTTTCAAAATCTGTCGAATGAGATCGCTCAAAGAATGAAGCAACGTTTGCTACTACACAATTAAAACTCTGAAGTAAATCACTGAAGTGATTAGACAACTTAGTGATATCCTGCTTGAAAGATTAGGTTAAATCAGCTCGTATTCATCAGCATCACTGATCATAAAATAGCCTGTCACTAGAATTTCCGTTGTTGTAGAGGACATCTCCAGTTTGTCCATTAGATCCGGTAGTATCTACATATCTGGTCCAAGTTTCTCTGCACACTTGGTGATTATTGTTTCGAGACTTGTGTGTGACAAGAATTCAAACAAATGACTTCGTTTTAGATACGCGTTCAACAGCCTGTTTGAGCAAAAATTTTGACCAAAAATATTAAGTAAAATGCATTTGAAAATTTACCCTTAAAATAGATGTCATGCCCACTGGAAGAGGTTTACCAATTTAATTTTTCTTTTTTGTGTCTTACATTTGTTATGAAATGCTAAGTGCCAAATTTCAGCCTTTTAGGACGTCTTACAGTTTTAAAAGCTCTGGAGGTAGTCGCACATTTAGACCGATAGTGGGCGGGTCTGGATTTAAAAAAAAATTATAAGGCATTGTGCATAAGGAGCTTATGCACACAATTTCACATCTCTAGCTCAAAATTTAAGCCCTAAAAACGTATGACACAAAGACGAACGGACGGACGGGTGAACGGGCGGACGATCATGGCTTCTTCGATTCAGAATTCGGTCTCGATCATATTATTTTCACACATTAACAACATATTATACGAATTTGGGTAAAATGTCAAGTTTGACACACACAACTCCGGCATTAACAGTAAATGGAACTTTAACTTTGTCCGAGGTGATATGATAACGCTTCGAGATCATCTTTATAACGTTCTCTTCTATATACAAGAAACTCTTTGGTAAGTTTTGCATCAGTAGTGCTAGCATTAAGCCATTTTTCAGTCAAAATGATGACATCATGCGGAGAAACCATAGAATTTTTAAATATATCATCTGTTTTATGTTTGCTACGGATGTATATTACATTTTAATAAAAAAACCTAGTCTACTATTTAGTTTTTTGAAATATTATTTGGTTGCTTAGTTTTTGAGGGCCTGTTAGCAAACTCTTTGACTAGAGTGTTAGACGGCCAAAGCCTATGGTCACAGATTGACTCAAAGATGAAAGGAGGAACAACTATTTTGAATGAAGATACAAAACTATCAGGCTTGCTAAGTTTCATACAGTTGACCAAGTTTGCGTTAGCGACGACCTTTTGAGATATCAGATGATGAATAATGTCACCCGGTGTAGTCTCGGGTTTCAGTCTTGAGATAAATACAGTTTTAGTTCTGGGGACAGATCCTAAGGTGTACGCAGATTCAACAGACGGTCCGATTGTAGTTTGAGGAACAACAATCGTTGAAGTGTGAGACGAAACAAACTCTTTTTGTGGTTTTTACGACGCCTCAGATTTTCACGCTTAGAGTGAGATAAGGTATGGTTAGACGAATCATCTAAGGCAGCAGTACTAGTCCTAGACAAGTGAATTTCAGACGGACCTGAGATGGATGAAGTACCTTGGTCAGGGCAAACTTCAGAAGACAAATCTGAGGGTTGAAAATCAGTAGAAGCCGAGGCGTTCGATTTGTCTACAGAACTAACGTGAGAGTGATTTTCAAAATCTGTCGAATGAGATCGCTCAAAGAATGAAGCAACGTTTGCTACTACACAATTAAAACTCTGAAGTAAATCACTGAAGTGATTAGACAACTTAGTGATATCCTGCTTGAAAGAAGATATCTTAAAACTAACTGGGAGAGCGCTATCCCTTTGCATGGAGGGCAGTACTAAGGCTATGTCGGAGGAATTTACCTTCTCAAGAAATGCACTGGTAGGGCTAACGCATTTAGCATGAAGGAGAGAGGAGATAATAAATACCAAATTTCAGGCTTTTAAAACGTCTTACAGCTTTGAAAGCTTTGGAGTTAGTTGCACAATTGCACCGATTGTGGGCGTGTCTGTAGGCAGATTCGAAAAATTTTAACACTTGTACTGCTTCAAATCCGCCCAAAGACGCACCCACAATAGGTCTAAATGTGCAACTACCTCCAGAGATTTCAAAACTGTAAGACGTTCTAAAAGGCTGAAATTTCACATTTAGCATCTCCTAATGAATGTAAGATACAAAAAAGAAAAATTTAATTGGTAAACCTCCTCCAGTGGGTGTGGCATCTATATAAAAGGTAAATTTTCAAATGCAGTTTACTCAATATTTTTGCTCTAAATTGAAAAAATTTTGCTTAATATCTTATGTAGAAAACGCTTAGTTCTAAATTTTGTTCATACAAGACTTTGTGCCACGCCCACATTTGTAGGCAGAATTGAAGAAAAACCTAAAATTTTCCAGAACTAGTGGGAGGGTTCCAATCCGCTTAGGCGAATCGTTGGATACCCCAACCCAATTAACCACTTTGAAGCTCCGAATTGTGTCATAAATCTTGGTTGTAAAATTTCAGTTTCTATTAACTTCATCTGAATTTAGAGTTTCTCAGTTAAAGAATCTTCTCCCTTAAAAATTTGTGTGGCATTCACCCCTTTTCAATTGCATCGTTTCTTATACCCCATCCCATAGGATAGGAGGTATATTAAGTTTGTCACATAGCTTGTAACACGGTGAAAAAATAATGGTAGAATCGAATGAGCCATGTCCGTCCGTCTGTATGTCACATGTTTTTATGCCTTAAATTTTGAGCTAGGGTGCTGAAACTTCGTACGTAAGGTGCACGTCATGCGAAGCAGTACAAGTGTAAATTTTTTTTTTTACAGAGTTTCAGAGTTTTCAAAACTGTAAGACGTTCTAGAAGGCTGAAATTCGACATTTAACATCTCTTAGTGAATATAAGAACAAAAAAGACAAATTTAGTTTGAAAACCTCCTCTAGTGGGCGTGGCATATATTTTAAGGGTAAATTTTCAAATGCAGTTTACTCAATATTTTTGCTCGAAATTGAAAAAAAATTGCCTAATATTTTATGTAGAAAACGCTTAGGTTCACATTTTGTTAATACAAGACATTGGGCCCCGGCAACGTTTGGAGGCGGAATTGAAGAAAAACTTAAAATTTTCCACAAAAACTAAATTTCGACTGGCCTTGAGCCTAATTTAGGAAAGCATGAAACAAAAAAGTAGCATGTTAGGTAAACAAAACTTCAGTCCAGATTTTGTTTATACAAAGTTTTTAGCCACGCCCCCTTTTAGGTGTCGATTTTTCAAAAATATTGAATTTGAACCAAAAAATTGCATTTTCACGTACATTTAAGTTACTTACTTACTTACTTAAGGTGGCGCTACAGTCCGGGGTGGACCTGGGCCTCAGCCAACAAGCTTCGCCAGCCAGCTCTGTCTCTAGCTAGCCGTCTCCAGTTTCGCACGCGAAGTTGGCTGAGGTCCCCTTCCACTTGCGTGCGCCACCTGAGTCTCGGTGCTCCTCTACCGCGTCGTCCCTGCGGTGTGGATTCGAAGATTTTCCGGGCCGGGGCGTTGGTGTCCATCCGCTCTAGATGACCCAGCCATCGTAGACGTTGTGTTTTGACTCTTTTGGCTAGGTCGGTATCGCTGTACAGCCCGTACAGTTCGATGTTATATCTCCTCCTCCACTCTCCGTCTATGCAGACGGGACCGTAAATCGTCCGAAGGATTTTCCTCTCGAAGCAGCCTAAAGTGTTTTCATCCGCCTTTGACAGGGTCCATGCTTCTGCACCGTAAAGCAGGACTGGGATGATGAGGGTCTTATACATGGACACTTTAGTTGCTCGAGAGAGGGCTTTGCTACTCAATTGCCTTCTTAGCCCAAAGAAACAGCGATTGGCAAGAGTTATC
The DNA here is from genome assembly GCA_947623515.1 of Neoascia interrupta. NCBI lineage: Eukaryota > Metazoa > Arthropoda > Insecta > Diptera > Syrphidae > Neoascia > Neoascia interrupta. Next base: position 94,960,728 of record OX392462.1, on the reverse strand, counting down.
CTTCGTTTGATTTCAGCGCTGGTGTCATTGTCTGAATTGATAGCGGAACCCAGGTAGACAAAGTCCCTAACTACCTCAAAGTTATAGCTGTCGATGGTGATGTTTTGTCCAAGACGTCGGTGTTGGGTGTCTTTTCTTGATGACAGCATATACTTGGTTTTGCCCTCATTGACTGCTAAACCCATATTCGCCGCTTCCGTCCCAATACTCACGAAGGCTTCACTGACATCACGCTTTGTTCTACCGATTATGTCAATGTCGTCTGCGTATGCAAGTAGTTGAACGGACTTTTGAAAGATTGTACCTCTGGTGTTGGCGCGAGAGTTCTGCACAATTCTCTCAAGTATGATGTTAAAGAAGTCGCATGACAGCGCGTCGCCTTGTCTAAATCCTTTTTTGACATCAAAGGGGTCGGTGAGGTCTTTTCCGACCTTGACGGAACAGCGTGAGTTTTCCATCGTCATCCTGCACAGACTGACGAGTTTGGCAGGGATGCCAAAACTAGAAATTGCGCTATATAGCTCGTCTCTATAGATGCTGTCATACGCGGCCTTGAAATCGATGAAGAGGTGGTGTGTATCGATTTGGAATTCCTGGGTTTTCTCCAAGATCTGCCGCAGTGTAAATATTTGTTCGATGGTGGACTTTCCTGGCCTAAAGCCACACTGATATGTGCCTATCAGATTGTTGACAAACGGCTTCAGGCGTTCACACAGTACAGCAGAAAAGATCTTGTATGCGATGTTAAGAAGACTTATGCCTCTGTAGTTGGCACAACTCAGAGGGTCTCCTTTCTTCAGGATCGGGCAAACAATGCTGAGGTTCCATTCGTCGGGCATGCTTTCTTCCGACCATATCTTGCAGATGAGCTGGTGCATGCTCCTAACCAGCTCATCGTCAGCGGATTTAAAAAGTTCGGCAGCTAGGCCGTCTGCTCCGGCTGCTTTGTTGCACTTGAGCTTAGACACAGCTACTTTCACCTCCTCCAGGTCGGGTGGGCGGTATCGTTCGTATGCATCGTCGGTAACGTCTTCGCCCGGGTTGAATGGTTCGTTCTGCCTGACAGCGGTATTTGGTTCGTCCTCGCCGTTATACAGTCTGCAGAAGTGGTCTTTCCAAATCCTCAGCACCGACTGCGATTCTACAACGATGTTCCCTTGATGGTCCTTACAGGCTTCAGTTCGAAGTTTATACCCTTGGCAGGACCTTTTGATCCTTTGGTAAAACTTTCTAACCTCATTCCTGTTGTAACATCTCTCTATCTCTTCAACCGCGCGCTTCTCGTGCTCTCTCTTTTTCCTTCGGAGAAGCCGGTGCTCCTCTCTCCTCCTCTGCTCGTAGAGCTCGCGAGCAGCTCTAGTCCTTCTGTGCAGCGCCGCTTTGTATGCTTCCTGTTTAGCTGCATGTGCTTGCCGGCATTCATCGTCAAACCAGGGGTTTCGTTGTGGTCGCCGTGTGAAACCCAGCACTTCAGAGGCGGCGTCTCTGATGGCATTTTGGCAATGTTGCCACTGGCTATCAATACTTGATGCTGGTTGCATAGGACTTCGTAGAAGGTTTTGAGAGACTCTGTCGGAGAAGGACCTGGCGATCTCTTGCGATTGTAGTCGGCCGACGTCAAACTTCCTCACAGTATTTCCATTACTTGGCGTTGGTCGGGATATCCGCAGCCGTACCTTGGCTACAACAAGGTAGTGATCCGAGTCAATGTTGGCCCCTCGGAAAGTTCGGACATCCATGATACTGGAGGAGTGCCTTGCGTCGATCGCAATATGGTCAATCTGGTTGACGGTTGATTGATCGGGAGATCTCCATGTCCCTTTGTGGATATTGAGATGCGGGAACTGTGTACTAGCTACCACAACGTGTCGCCCCGCAGCAAAGTCGATCAGCCTGAATCCGTTATCGGAGGTCGTGTCGTGCAGGCTATGCTTTCCGACAGTACGACCAAAGATGCCCTCCCTTCCTAGCTTGGCATTAAAATCGCCTAGGACAATCTTAATGTCGTAGCTAGGGCACTGCTCATAAGTTTTGTCCAGGAGCTCGTAGAACATATCTTTGGTCTCGTCATCTTTCTCCTCTGTGGGGGCATGTGCGCATATCAGGCTAATGTTGGCGAATTTAGCCTTGATGCGGATCGTCGCGAGGCGCTCGCTTACAGGGTTGAAGCTCAAGACTTTTTGCCTAAGTCTGCCTCCAACGACGAAACCACATCCAAATAGGCGCTGTCTTTGATGCCGATAGCAGTCGCCGTAGTAGATGTCGCAGTTTTTCATCCTTCTTTTGCCCGGCCCGTCCCACCGCATTTCTTGGATGGCAGTAATGTCTGCCTTGCAGTCGTTAAGGGCCTCCGCTAGTTGCTCGGCTGCACGTGGTCTGTTAAGGGACCTTACATTCCACGTGCAGATCCAGAGCTCGTTGTCCTTTTCTCGTTTGCATTGGTCGTCAACAGTAAATCCGTACATTTAAGTGTAACTTGGAAATATCTTATTTGTGATAGTTTGTAATTAGGGCGATTAGACCAAGCCCCTTTCCGAAGTTTGCATTACTTATAAAATACCAAAAAATAACCATGCCATCAGCATTTTACGATGTGAGATAGGATGGGGTAATCCGTTTTACGGACTGTGACTTCTGCGTGCACACTGTAGCACTTACTCACTGGTTTTGGTTAAAATTCAATATTTTTGAAAATCGACCCCTAAAAGTTGGCGTGGCTAAAACGTGGTATGAACGAAATCTGACACAAAGTCTCATTTACCTAATCTGCTAATATTTTTGTTTCATGCTTTTCTTAATTAGGCTTAGGTTTCAGTTGCTAATGTATGGGATTCTTTACAGTTTTAAAAGTTCTGGAGGTAGTTGCACCTTTGTAGGCGTGTCTTTTGTCTACAATTTGTAGACCCGATTGTAGGCGTGTTTGTAGGCGGATTGGAAAAAATTTAACACTTGTACTGCTTGGGATAACAAGGGGGCAATCGAGTGATACCACAGTGTAAACGATGCCAAGAATTTAGGCACACAAGTACTTACTACCAAAAAGAACCACGTTACGTCAAATGTACCGGAAAAAGCCTCTCAACAGACTGCAAAGTTGACATGAAGGCTCCAGCGGCTTGCGCCGATTGCAAGGGAAACCACCCCGCAAACTATCGAGGATGCGAAGTAGCCATAGAGCTGCAAAAGGGACGAAAACCTCTTAAAGAAAATATTCGAGGTCAGAATCCAAGCCTTGGACGTCCAATAACTGCTGAAGCTCCTATGTCAAAGACTCCAAAGACGCCAAAGCCAATCAAAAGTGCGAGATTGGCAAAGGAGGCGACGACAAAAGGCGTAAAAGCTCCACAAAAGAGCGGCGCCAGTTCAAGTGCAGCTGAGAGACCGCCACTGATTGGACTAAAATCATATGCACAGGTTGCGTCAAACGAAAATAAGGCAAGATCGCCCACAACAGATGCAGTGTCTCAGATCCTCGCTGTAATCTTGGAAAAACTTGAGGATCAGACCAAAATCAACAAACTTATATTTGACAAACTGAGCAAGCTCGAGTTTAAGCCTCGAAAAAATTACAAGAGAACATGAATATGAAACAGTTATTTAAAATACTAACATGGAATGCAAACGGCCTTTAACATATAATAGACGAACAAGAAGTATTTATACGGAAAAATAAAATTGGTATTTGTATGATTACGTAAACTCACCTTAAAAACGGTGCTAGACCTGAACTTAAAGGTAACAAAGACTATCACGCACATCACCCTTCGCAAAATTCGAGAGTAGGATTATCCCTCTACATAAAGAACTGCACAAAGCGCTTCAAGAACGCAGAAGTTGAGCTAGACCCTATGCAGATAAGTTCAGTTTCTGTAAAAATTGACTGCCTAGATTACAATATTTCATCTTGTTATTTCCCGCCAGGATATAGACTGGTGGAAGACCATCCTGATCGTATGTATGACTTGATTGGGTCAAATTTTATTATTGGGGTGACTTCAACACGAAGCATACTTTTTGGGGTTCAAGAGGCAGATTACTGTGCGAAGACAGGAGGGTGAACTTTTTCTCCTCGCGAAAGCCAACACATTGGCCAACCGACAGGAATTAAAAGCATGAGCTTGTCGACTTCTTCATCGCTAAAGGGTACCCCAAATACCTTACGCAAGTCGAAGAGTGTTATGATCTTTGCTCGGACCACTCAGGAGTAATCTTGAAGATGGGTGGAAGACTGGCGAAAATAGAAAGAGCTCCTAGATAAGCTAGCGAAAACTTGAACTGGGACGCCTTCAGAAAGGACTGTAAGGAGGGTGTTGGCTTGAGTGTGCCATTGAAAACTCCTTTCGAGTTAGAAACCGCAGTTGATAAATTCATTAAAGCATTTGAGAGCGCTGCTTAGAACAAAACTTCGTACTAAAAGAACGCAGTTAGCACCGAAGGACATATACGCTCAACATATCCGCTCGAAATCGAAGAATTGATTCGTGAAAAGAGAAGATCGCGTAGAAGATGGCAAGGCACAAGGCATCCCAGACAAAACCCCCTTGAACCACCTCTCTAACAAACTAAAAGAAGTGTTGCAAGATTTTGAAAATCGTGAGACCACTGAATAGCTTGAAGACTTGTCGGTGGATAGGAGCTCAAGCTTCTTGCTGTGGAAAGCAGTTAAGTCTATCAAGAAACCTATAATCCAGTCGGCATTAATAACAACAGCTAACGGCGAATGGGAAAGAGAGGCCAAAGAGAAAGCGAATTTATTTGCTGAACATTTAGAAGAAACATTCAAGTCTTTTGACGGTCCGCCGTTGGCTGACGTTCAAAACAACAATGCGGAACCTGATAGCTTAAGAATGAAAAAGTTTCGTTACTTGAACTCCGACCGACAATAAGCAAGCTTAACTGGTGGGAGGGTTACAATCCGCCTAGGCAAATCGTTGGATAACCCATCCCAATTGGCCACTGTCAAGGTACAAAATGCCTCAAAAATATTGGTTGTTAAATTTCACAAGGGGTTGGTTTTCGTTTTTTTTTTAAATGCCAATCACAAAACCCTAAAGCGAGGATATCACATTCCAAATTTCAGCTTTCTACGACAATTTTTATTTTTCGTGCTAATAAGTAAAGTGGGCGTCAGTCGGCGGATTTCAAAAAATTATACACTTGTAGTGCCCCGGGACTAAGAAAGAACGGATACTAAGTTTCAAGTTTCTAGCTCAAAATTTAAGGCCTTAAGGCCTAAAAACTACCGACAGACGGACGGACGGTTGGACGGACGGACATGGCTCATTCGACTTACAATTCGGTCTCAATTATGTGCCCTTAAGGTCTTGGAGTCTACGGTGATTATTTTTTTCTGTATGTTACAAGCTATGAATCAAAGTTAACATACCTCCTATCCTTTGGGATGGGGTATAAAAATAATAAGGCCCCGGGTTACGACCTGATCACAGGCGAAATAATGAAAGAGATTCCGAAAAAAACACCAGTCAAGCTACTTTATATAATAAACGCTTCTATTAGACTTCTATACGTTCCAAGGCATTGGAAAGTTGTTAAATACATTATGGTTCCAAGACCGGGGAAATATCCCTTCTTCCGATAATATCGAAAGACATGTTAAGAATATTGAAAAACTATCTTGAAAGCAGACTTTTTCGTGTAGTACTGAATACTCGAGTTTCAAGCAAATTCGAGCTGGCGTACCCCAGGGAAGCGATTTCCGTCCGACCCTGTTCTTCACAAGAGATATACTTCTAGATGACGAGATAGTCGTGGCCACGTTTGCGGGCGTTACGGCCATCCTGGCAGCAGGTGAATCAGTTGAGTCATCAATAAGAAACCTCCAACAAGCATTGGACAAAATTTGTGTTTGGACGAAGACTTGGCGAATCGCTCTTAAGGAGAACAAGTCAACGCATGTGAATTTTACTTACAGAAGGGTGAACAATTTACCTCTGTTCATAAATTCTGCACTAAAACCTTGTGCAAATGAAGCTAAATATCTATCGATCTAAAAACCACAAGTAAAGAAGAAGCGTGACGAGCTCGAGATTAGGCTCAGAGAAATGTATTGGCTTATCGGAAGATTTTCGAAATTAAGCATAAATAACAAACTTCTCTCATACAGGCAGGTGTTAAAGCCGTCGTGGATATACGGTATACAACTTTGGGGTTGTACCAAGCCGATCAACATGTCCATGTTGCAGACTTTCCAAAACAAGACACTTGGAGCAATTGCGAATGCTCCATGGTATATAAGGAATAGTGATATTCACCAAGTATATGCTGTCATCAAGAAAAGACACTCATCATCCCAGTCCTGCTTTACGGTGCAGAAGCATGGACCCTGTCAAAGGCGGATGAAAACACTTTAGGCTGCTTCGACAGGAAAGTCCTTCGGAAGATTTACGGTCCCGTCTGCGTAGACGGAGAGTGGAGGAGGAGAAATAACATCGAACTGTACGGGCTGTACAGCGATACCGACCTAGCCAAAAGAGTCAAAACACAACTTCTACGATGACTGGGTCATCTAGAGCGGATGGACACCAACGCCCCGGCCTGGAAAATCTTCGAATCCACACCGCAGGGACGGCGCGGTAGAGAAGCACCGAGACTCAGTTGGCGCACGCAAGTGGAAGTGGACCTCAGCCAACTTCGCCAGCCAGCTAGAGACAGAGCTGGCTGGCGAAGCTTGTTGGCTGAGGCCCAGGTCCACCCGAACTGTAGCGCCACCTTAAGTAAGTAAGTAAGATATTCACAGAGTTTTAAGAATAGCTACTGTGAGCGAAGAAGTAAAAAAATTTGCTCAAAAGCTAAGTGCTCGTCTTCATGTTTATTGCAACAATGAAATGATCCGTACTCTTAACAAGACTCTTAAAGAGACTCTTAACGATGTCAACAACGAGCGACGACAAAGAACAAGACCCTTCGATCTAGCGACGTAGGGTGAAGCTGCACGAATGAACGGCTTTAGTAGGTGCATTCAGTGGATAGCAACCTACCCAATGCGATAACCACTACGGAAGCGTAAACTACATAAGTTAACATAGTTGTAGTCAAGAAGTATTATGAGAAAGCGAAAATTTACTACTATGAAGTGCGTTCTGGCAGTTTCATAGTGTCTCTCATAAATGGGTGGTTTTTTAGCACGTGGAAATCGGGCATAACCAATATTGGCTACTTCGGTATTATATACCTACTACAGTGGGCGTATTGGTATCTTCGAAAGATTTTGGAGTTTTAGCCTCCGTCCACCCTAGTATTCAAAAAAAAAAAATTATTACAAAATGTGAAAAATAACAATGCCATCAGCATTTTACAATGTGGGATAGGATGAGGTATTCAACGGTCCGTTTTACGGACTGTAACTTCTGCGAACACACTGTAGCACTGATTTTAAATAGGCTTCGAAAAACTAAGGTTAAAAACAGCAATTTAAAAATTTTCTTGGGCAGCTTGCTTTGCTTTTATATGCTTTGTACTTAAACTGAATTTGAACCAGTGGGAGGGTTACAATCCGCCTAGGCGAATCGTTGGATACCCCATCCCAATTGACCACTGTCAAGCTCCTAAATGCGTCAAAAATCTTGGTTGTTAAATTTCAGTTTCTATTAACTTTAAGTGTGTTAAGAATTTGTTAGTTAAGAATCTTCTTTCTTAAAAAAGGGGCGTGGCATTCACCCCTTCTCAATTGCATCGTTTCTTATACCCCATCCCATAGGATAGGAGGTATATTAAGTTTGTCACATAGCTTGTAACACGGTGAAAAAATAATGGTAGAATCGAATGAGCCATGTCCGTCCGTCTGTATGTCACATGTTTTTATGCCTTAAATTTTGAGCTAGGGTGCTGAAACTTCGTACGTAAGGTGGACGTCATGCGCCTTTTTAATAACATAATTTTTTTTGTCATATTTTTTAGCAGATGCAGTATACACGTGCTGATCGCAGTTTTATATTAAAAATTTGATTTTTTACTTAAAAACGCCCCCAAAAATTTATTTATTTAAGTTGATAGCTTACGCACATATCTGAGCATTTTATAGTGCAAGTTTTTTGGATTTAAAGCAAATGTATCAAATAAAGCCGTTTATTAGAACACATATTAAATATGACCACGCCTACAAGGGGGCGGTTTCGCTTCTTTTTAAATGCCAATCACAATACACTTAAGCGGTGAAATAATAATGGTAGACCCCCAAGACCTTAAGGGCATATGATCGAGACCGAATTCTGAATCGAATGCGCAATTTTTGAAATCCGCCCAAAGACACGCCCACAATCGGTCTAAATGTGCAACTACCTCCAAAATTTTCAAAACTGTAAGACGTTATAAAATGCTGAAATTTAACATTTAGCATCTCCTAATAAATGTAAGACACATAAAAGAAAAATTTAATCGGTAAACCTCCTCTAGTGGGCGTGGCATCTATTTTAATAGTAAATTTTCAAATGCACTTTACTTGCTCAAAATTTAAAAAAAAGTTGCTTTTATGTAGTGGTATTTATGTGGTATTTTATGTAGAAAACGCTTAGTTCTACATTTGGTTCATACAAGACTTTGGGCCACGCCCATATTTGGAGGCAGAATTGAAGAAAAACCTAAAATTTGCCTGAAAAACTTTATTTAGACTAGCCTTGAGCTTAATTTAGGAGAGCATGAAACAAAAAAAGTAGCAGGTTAGGTAAACGAGACTTCAGTCCAGAATTCGATGGTATAAAGTTTTTAGCCACGCCCCCTTTTAAGGGTCGATTTTTAAAAAATATTGAATTTGGACCAAAAAATTGCATTTCTACGTACATTTAAGTGTAAGTGAGTGAAAAAGAAAGATTAAGTTCGAAGGTTTTAGTGCTCCAGTTTCTTTTAAAATTTTTATCAAGTAAATACCAAGTCAAATTTACAAAAACTAGTGCAAAATACTTGTCCTATCAGATATATCCAGAGACAATTGAAGTTTTTCGAATTAAATCACCAAAGGTAGGGTAAACTTAAGTTTAATTATACCCATCACACCAACACTAACGGTACAAGTAATAGTTGTCTATGCAACCGAAAAGAAAACTGTCCGAAACTTCTCCAGGGCAGTCTCCAGAAGAAAAGAAACGAATTTTCCCGAATCAGCAAAGAAATATCATGAATTTACAGGCTAAAGACATCAAAGATATTATTGACGAAAGTTTAAAGTCGCACCTAAAAAATATTGCCACCAAGGACGATGTTCTAGCCGTTTCGACCGAAATACAGCTAGTCCGGGCTCAAAACTCGCAGCTCGCAGAGCGCTTATCTAATATGGAGAACTACTGCGAACAACTCGAACGGCAATTGGAATTTATTTCAAGTAAGCAGAACGAAAATAATGTTGTTCTACACCTTTCTGCAGACAAGAAGACCAACATGGTTGAATTCGCAACACAAGCCTGTTTAGGTCTTCTCAATCTAAACGAAAGTGCTAATCTGCCACTATCTAAAGCACAAGTGTTCAATAATACACGCACCAACAAATCCACTGTGATTCTCAGTTTCCCGAATTCTGACGTTGTAAACAAACTAGTCGAAGCCGCTCCAAGGTTAAAGGGCTCTGGTGTCGTTTTACACAGGGAGCAATCATTAATCACCCGAATGAAAAGAAAAACACTATACGAAATAAAAAATTAATTAAACGCGATTAACCCGCAATGCAAAATCCTTTTAAGAGGAATAAAGCCCCAAATCGAAAACTTAATTTTTCCATATAACGAGGCGGCACGGAAACTTGTTATTAAAAATACCAACGAATTGACATTGGTGTCAACTTTATTTGGCGATGCAGGCAGGTGTTTTTTTGTCAACAATTGCAACGCACGTGAAAATGAGAGATGCCAAATCCAATCCACCGCAACCGAAGAGACACCAGTGACATCTCGCCACCAAAGTTCGCATACAGGAAGCAGCTCTCATCGACAATAGGACAGGGTTGCCGTCTGCCACTTTTTAAACTCAAATTTATCAATTTTATGCTACAATATCACAGGACTTAAATGTAAATTAATTATGCCAGAGTTTTTCAAGTTCGTAACTCAATATGATATAATAATACTTTTAGAAACATTTGTTGAAAAGGGGAAGGAACATCATTATTTCAAATACTTTAAAGATTTTAACTTTGATTTTATACCTGCCGCAAGAAGAAATGTCATGGGTAGGGCAAGCGGAGGTACTTTGCTGGCCATTAAAAACAATAATAAGCATATTTCACTTAAAAGTATAGGTAACAGAACTTTTCTTGAATTGTTATTTAATAATGTTAAATTTTATATAGTTCCTACTTATTTAAATTTCAGAAATTGGAGATCTGATTTTGAAGAGTTACACGACTTTCTTGCGAATATAGAATAAGCAGTTTTAATAACATCTTTCATTCCTCCAATCCAAACTTTGTTTGTGAGAGAAAATCTAAAGATAAGTGTCTAAATGAACGTGGAAGTCTCTTGGTAGAAATGATTGCGGATTATGGTTTGTTTGTTTTGAATGGTGTTACAAGAGGGGATAGCGAGGGGGAGTTCACATTTGTGGCTGATCAGGGCTGCTCGGTGATTGACTTCTGTCTTGCTAAAGGTAAATGGCTGGACTTAGTAAACGATTTCGAGGTTTTGACTGCTGGTTTCTCGTCTCATTTGCCAATTTCACTATCGTGTGAGGCCAAGTCACCGGTCAGCAATACTCAGCCACAAGAACGTACAAGTGGAGGTCTTAGATGGGTTTCAGCAAAAACAGATCAATACAGACAGAGACTGGGCTTAAGAGTGAATTTTCTACCGGCGGTTTCCTCCGGTAATATCGAGGTTACTGTAAACGCTGTTTTTAATGTAATAAAAGACTCAGCAATCCCTAGCTCGGCGCCGCGTTCAAGTATAACAAAGGCTGTGTGGTATGATGCTGAATTTATCAAACTTCGGAAAAAATCGTTTGCTTTCTTAAACCTCTTTAGGAAAACAAACAACAGATGGTTTAAAAATCTTTATGTACTATCAAACAGGGTATACAAAGAAGTTTGCCAATGCAAAAAAGCTATGTGTCTCAAAAGGTCTGCCTCGAAGCTTCTGCTGTGTAAGGACTCCAAAACGTTCTGGAAGACCGTTCGTTCTGTTGCCGGCCTTGAAAATAAAACTTCTTCGGTAGTGTGCGTAGATCTCCTTGCTTCACACTTTAAGAACCTATTGACTTCAGACCCCAGCCAAAAACACATAAGTTTTGCGCTACCAAACTGTGTTGTTCCCGAACTAGATGACGCTTTTGTCATGTCCGAGTTATTAACAGCATTAAAAAAAATGAAAAATTCAAAGTCGCCTGGACCCGACGGAATCCCTGCAGAGTTTTTCAAGAATGCGACCGCTGAATTCCTCAGCTACCTCTTAGAGCTCTGTAATAAGATTCTTAAAGATGAAATAGTTCCCGGGAGCTTCTTGTGCTCAAAAATGTTTGGTATTTTTAAAAAAGGTGACCCGAGTGTCCCAGAAAATTACAGGGGTATTTCAGTCCTTAGCTCACTCAGGAAGATATTTACTCAAATGCTTTACCACAGGCTTGTAAGCTGGGTTGAATCAAATAATGCACTCAGTGCTTTTCAAGCAGGTTTTCGTCCAGGCCTGTCAACAATTGACCAAATTTTCACCCTAACGACTATTGCGAGTCATTTTATTGGGAAGAAAAAGAAACTTTACTCCTTTTTCGTCGACCTGAAAGCAGCTTTTGACACAGTAAATAGAAATCTACTTCTTTATAAATTGTCAAACCTAGGTATATCCTCCAAATTTATTAGATTATATGAAAAACTGTTGGCTAACAATTCTGCCTCAGTTTGGGATGGAAGTAAGAAATCTTCGGAATTTCTAACAAACTCTGGAGTCCCACAAGGCTGTATTTTAAGTCCCCTGCTGTTTGCTTTGTTTATCGATGATGTAATAAATTTCTTGCCAGGTGGAGTAAGATTTGGAGATACTCTAATAAAGGTACTTCTATATGCCGATGATCTTGTTGTCTTATCAGACAACCCTCTTACTCTTCAGCTTGTCATCAATAAGCTGAAAGATTATTGTGATCTTTGGGACCTAAAAATTAATGTTTTAAAATCTAAAATTATGATTCTTAGACATCACAACAAATTGAGTAGGAGCGAAAGGTGGACCTTGGACAACGACAACATTGAAATTGTGAATGAATTCAAATATCTAGGCTTCCGCCTGAAATTCAATTTAGTCCTTACATTAAAGAAAGATCGGTGGCAGCTAAAACTGCGATCAATTCTATGTGGAACAGGTTTTTCTCCAACAAAGATGTTGACTTGCGGTCTAAATTCAGGGTTTTTGAGGCGGTAGTTAACACCTGTTTTCGGTATGCAAGTGAAGTCTATGGTCACCGAAAGCTCGACGAGGTTGAAGCTATCCAACGTTTCTTCGTAAAAAGGATTTTCAGGCTCCCTCGATCATCGCCAAACTACGCAATAGATATTGAAACAGGTTTATCTCCAGTTTTTGTAAGAAATGCCAAATCAAGTGCTGACTATTTGTCCAAAGTTATTATAAGATCTGTGAATAACTTGCAACGTAGAGTTCTTTTGGTTGCACTAGAAGGGGGCTTTTCACCTTTTAAGGAATGGCGTGAGCTTGCTGTTAACCATAATTGTCAATTAAATCTTGACGAGAGAAATTGCCACGAATGGCGAAGTATATTCTATGACTGCCTGGCAGCCATTGACGAAAAGCTCTATCAGCAGTCCTTGTGCAGAGCGAGAACATCACTTACAAGAGAACTTTACAAAAGCCTCACTCACGATTTACACACCGCCAACTATTTTTGTGATAAGCTGAACGCGTCCGAAATTAGTTTAGTATTTAAGGCACGCACTGAAATGCTTGATCTTAACTTCAGACCATACCGAAATGACTTAAACCCGCTTTGTAACCTCTGTAACCTCAATCAGAACGAAGACACCTTCCATTTCTTAGCTTTATGTCCTATCCTTCAAGAGATCCGAAGATTATTTTTTGCCAAGAGCTTTCTCTCGATCCAGGAATGTCGCTCCTTACTAAACGGCGGATTTGGTTGGAAGATACTTACATGCTATCTAAAAGAAGCAATTGCTTTTCGTAATTTGTATCAGTCTCCGTGAGCTAAATCAGCAAAACAAAATCAGATCTATCCACGAAAAAATCCCTTTTGTTCCGTTTTAAGCTAAACCAAAAGCCCATAAGTATAGATGACAAAGAAGTCACAATCTTTTCTTTTGTATTACAAATTAAATGAACAAAAAAAAAAAAAAAAAAACCTAATATAAGCACTAATTATTAATTAACTTTCTCGGTCCTATCATTCAACGGCAGACGGCTCTAAGCCATGTTGTATACTACTTTTTGTAAACTTCTTTTTGTAAAACTTATCGAAATGAAAATAAAAAGTTTTTTGAATTGAATTGAATTGAATTAAGTGTAACTTCGATATATATGTGGTTTCTCATTAGGGGCGGTTGGACGACGCCCCTTTTCTAAGTTTGCATTACTTATAAAATGTCAAAAAATAACCATGTCATCAGCATTTTATAATGTGGGATAGGATGGGGTATTCAACGGTCCGTTTTACGGACTGTAACTTCTGCGTACACACTGTAGCACTTACTCACTGGTTTATTTGTTGTTGTTGGTTTTCAGTTTTGTGTCGGTAAATACGTATGAGACGCGCAAAAAAAAAATTTGCTTGAAACCGTCAGCTTTTGAAAGCCCGCCAAAAGACTGAGGTGAGTTCCAGTTTGACATTCATTTTTATACCCATCCCATAGGATAGGAGGTATATTAAGTTTGATTCATAGTTTGTAACATAGAGAAATAATCACCGTAGACCCCCAAGACCTAAGGGCATATGATCGAGAACGAATTGTTAGTCGAATGAGCCATTTCCGTCAGTCCGTCAGTTCGTCTGTCGGTAGTTTTTAGGCCTTATATTTTGAGCTAGGAGCTTGAAACTTGATATCTTTTTTCTCTAGATCCAGAAGCAGTACAATTTAAGCAGTAAATTTTTACTTTGCTTATTAGCATGAAAAATCAAAGTTGTCGCAGGAAGCTGAAATTTGGTATGCTATATTCTCGCTTAAGTGTATTGGCATTTTAAAAAAAACGAATACCGCCCCCTTGTAGGCGTGGTCATACTAAATATGCATTCTAATAAACGGTTTTAATTTGATATATTTGCCTTAAATCCAAAAAACTTGCACTATAAAATGTTCAGATATGTGCGTTAACTATAAACTCAAGTGAATAACTTTTCGCCACGCCCACTTTTGGATGCGTATTTAAGTATAAGCCAAATTTTTAATATGAAAAGCATAATCAACACGTGTATACCACTTCTGATAAAAAATATAAACAAAAATTCGATTTTATTGAGAAGGGGTGGATGCCACGCCCCTTTCTTATTGAGAAGATTCTTAACTGAGAAAATCCAAATACAATTGAAGTTAAGTGAAACTGACATTTAACAACCAAGACTTATGACACTATTCGGAGCTTGACAGTTGTCAATTGGTATGGGGTATCCAACGATTCGCTTACGCGGTTTGTAGCCCTCCCACTAGTTTTTTTTACGATTGAAGTTATGAAGGAAACATTTTTAAGAATAAATATAATTTTCTTTTAATTATTTTCTAACGTGATATAGCTTTTTTGTTTGGGTATAATATTTCTTCTCTTCTGAATCGTGACTTACAAAAATATTTCGCATCAATTTCAGAAATGAAGGAAGTCGAAAAAAAACAAGGAAAACAATGAGCTGGTCAGACAACAAAGTATGAACTGCATGCCTTATATTTGTTTCCACTTTTTAATAATCTTTAGTTTTTGTCTTTGGAGTACAGATCATTGCATAGCTCAGCCAAAGATTATGTACTCTGGACAAGCCCAGGTTTACAAATCATAAGATTTCGACCGAAGATGGTATTTTCCAGGTCAGCTAATTCGATTTTCAACAGAATGAGTCTGATGACATCGTTTGGTTCACCATACGGCTTGTCCATGTAGAAGAGCTGGCCCATGTGGATAGTAGCTTGTGGCATTGTCACGAACGCCTTACACAAAGTTCTGTAGCCTGACGCTGTATTGAGCATACAAATTTCACGAATAACGAATACTAATCAAATGTAAACATGCGATGGAAGGAATACCTAATTAAACTAGTGGGAGGGTTACAATGCGCTTAGGCGAATCTTTGGATACCCCATCCCAATTGAGCAGTTTCAAGCTCCGAATTGTGTCATAAATCTTGGTTGTTAAATTTCAGTTTCTATTAACTTCAACTGTATTTAGAATTTCTCAGTTAAAGAATCTTCTCCCTTAAAAAGGGGCGTGGCATCCACCCCTTTTCAATTACATCTGTTTTTGTTTTCATTTTTTATCAGAAGTGATATATACGTCTTGATTTCCGCATTTCCACATTAAAAATTTGGTTTATACTTAAAAACGCCCCCAAAAGTGGGCGTGGCAAAAATTTATTCATTTGAGTTGATAGCTTACGTACATATCTGAAGATTTCATGTCCCAAGTTTTTTTGGATTTAAAGCAAATATATCAAATTAAACCGTTTATTAGAATGCATATTATATATGACAACGTCTACAAGGGGGCAGTTTTCGGTTTATTCTTAAATGGCAATCACAATATACTGAAGCGCTTACCAAATTTTACCTTCCTACGACAACTTTGAATTTTCATGCTAATAAGTAAATTGGGTGTGTCAGTTTGCGGATTTTAAAAGTTTTTACGCTTTTTTATACTGCTTCGGGACCTAGAAAGAACATATATTAAGTTTCAAGTTCCTAGCTCAAAATTTAAGGCCTAAAAACCACTGACACACGGACGGACATGGCTCATTCGACTAGCAATTCGGTCTCGGTCATATGCCCTTGAGGTCTTGGGGGTCTACGGTGATTATTTCTCTATAATACAAACTATGAATCAAACTTAATATATCTCTTATCCTATGGGATGGGGATTAAAAATAAACTTTCAACGCAATGTGGAAAACAATGGCCTTTAATCTATATTTAATCTATATATGTTAAGCCGCAAACTATAAATGGCATCTGAAGAGCATCTTTGTATGGTCGCTGCTCTGGTCCGTTTTAGTCGCAGCCGCGGAACGCTTCTTGTTGCACCTGGTGCGCCAGTATTATTAATACGTCGACTACTCAATTTCAATCGGGGAATGGTAGCCATTCGAGCCTGGGTAAGGGGTCCTTGCAAGATGTCACCGAAGTATTGCCAGCCATCTATATGATTTCCAAAGTCGTTGATGTAAGCACCGTTCCTGAGTTTTTCGTTGAAGCTAAAATCAACATCACATTTATTTTCTTTGCTGGTCCCTTTTTGTTAATTTTGTTAAAGAAAAAGCTATTGTTTATTTTCTTTTAGGTCGAAATTAAGGGAAACAAGTGGGAAAGTGCAAAAGTGGGTATGCAAAAGCTTCAATCAATCTACGACGGATTGTAAAATACCCGACCATACCAAAAAGAAAATTGCCACGCCTCCAAAAAGTGGGCGAGATATGAAAATATAACTGTTGAATGCTTTAAACTAGGTGGTTGCATACATTTCGGCCTAAAACTCCGCCTTTTTATACCCCATCCCATAGGATAGGAGGTATATTAAGTTTTTCACATAGTTTGTAACACGGTGAAATAATAATGGTAGAACCCCAAGACCTTAAGGGCATATGATCGAGACCGAATTCTGAATCGAATGAGCCATGTCCGTCCGTCTGTATGTCACATGTTTTTAGGCCTTAAATTTTGAGCTATGGTTCTGAAACTTCTTATGTGAGGTGCACGTCATGCGAAGCAGTACAAGTGTAAAAAATTTTGAAATCCGCTCAAAGACACGCCCACAATCGGTCTAAATATGCAACTACCTCCAGATTTTTCAAAACTGTAAGACGCTCTAAAAGGCTGAAATTTGACATTTAGCATCTACTAGTGAATATAAGACATAAAAAAGACAAATTTAATGGGTTAACCTCCTTTAGTGGGCGTGGAATCTATTTTCAGGGTAAATATTCAAATGCATTTTACTCAGTATTTTTGCTCGAAATTGAAAAAAATTTGCTTAATATTTTATGTAGAAAACGCTTAGTTCCACATTTTCTTCATACAAAACTTTGGGCCCCGCCCACATTTGGAGGCAGAATTGAAGAAAAACCTAAAATTTTCCAGAAAAACTTAATTTCGACTGCCCTTGAGCCTACTTTAGGAAAGCATGAAACAAAAAAGGAGCAGGTTAGTTAAACAATACTTTCATCCAGATTTCGTTCATATAAAGTTTTTAACCATGACCCCTTCTAAGGTTCGATTTTTCAAAAATATTGAATTTGAACCAAAAAATTGCATTTTTACGTACAATAAGGTGTAACTTGGAAATATTTGTGGAAATATTTTATAATTAATAGTTTGTAATTAGGGGCGGTTGGACCACGCCCCTTTTCAAAGTTTGCATTTCTTATAAAATGTCAAAAAATAACTATGCCATCAGCATTTTACAATGTGGGATAGGATGGGGTCCGTTTTACGGACTGTAACTTCTGCGAACACTCTGTAGCACTTACTCACTGGTTAACTAAAAAAAATCACTTTTTTCAACGCCACGCCCCCCACAAAAGTGGGAGGAGGCACATACAATATATACATAAAAGTTAGAAAATATCTACAGCTTTTGTCATATAATTTGTTGTCAAATTTCATATATATTTATTGAAAAACAGTCATTTTAAGCTAAAATCCCTTAAAAAGTAGGCGTGGCCAATAAAAAAGCTAAAACTTTTTGGCTACCTTAAAGACAATTATAAGCCAATGTTACCTACCAAAAATGGATGCGCTAGCGCCATTGTAACATAGCTCAAATTTGCAAAAAGTATTTTTTTAAATTAGAGATGGTCGCACATAGAGGCCAGTAGTGGGCGTGTCTGTAGGCGGATTCAGCTTATTGCCAAACTTGATCTGAAGGACTGCACTTCCAACCAACCCACAAAATTTCAGCTCTCTGCCTTAAAATTTAAGGCCTTCAATACTTTATTTGCAAGACTTCGGTAGCTTTAAAAATTACAATATCTTTTATACCCTAAAACTAGCTGACTTACAATAATGTCTCAAAGGAAAACTGTGGGAAAGGAAAATTATAAGAAATTGGATATTACAATTTGCAGTTGACAAAATAATAGCATTTTGCGTCAAATGCATTCGTGAGGTTGTTCACATGATTCCGGCGCATGTTGGTTCGTTGCTGACTCGATGTTTTCTGGGTGACTCGGGCTGGTGCCGCTTGAAACGCCGTGCCCGATAACCACTGTACCGGAATGAGAGGATTGGTTGAATGTGTGTATGAATGAGTCATGGTTTGTTTGGGAAAAAGCCAAGCCAAGCGTAGGTGAACCACTTCTGGTTTACCTAGCAAGTTTGGTGGAGGTTTAAGAAAAGAGAGCTGGAGGTTCTGAGAAAAAGATTATAGAAATTTGGAAGAAAAGATCCCGAGGAAGCATAGCTAAAAGATCCAGGAGAAAGGACGAAAACAGGAGTTACAAAAAAAGGAAAAGGAAAAAGGAACTGAAGAGAGAAAAGGAAAAGATAAGTAGAGTGTTTGACGAGATTTGCGTTTGTGTTTATTGTGAAGAAGATTGTATACCTATTTGACTAGTTGACTTTCGTTTCGGGAAAATCCCCTG
Organism: Neoascia interrupta; assembly: GCA_947623515.1. Lineage (NCBI taxonomy): Eukaryota > Metazoa > Arthropoda > Insecta > Diptera > Syrphidae > Neoascia > Neoascia interrupta. The sequence continues at coordinate 94,941,999 of OX392462.1, read as the reverse complement.
GAAAAGACGGGACGCGCGACCCTTTTAGTTTTCACCTTTTTGCTTCGGGACGTGTTAATATAGTGAGCCATTCTCTTCGTGCGGCGATATTGATAAAATTGTTTACCTTTTCATTTTATTTCATTCGGCCATTTCCTTGTTTGCGTTGCTTCTCTTTGTTTGTGATACCAATCTGTTTAAGTAATTCTTGCTGTGATTCATTGGCCAATTCTTTAACCTTAACTTCTTTTAATAAATCGCCTTCGTTCGTCTTAGAACGTTTATAATGACCTAAATCATTGTGTTATTCTTTTGATCGGACCTAATCATTTTCAGCTACCTACAGTTTTGCTATTTTACTTATAAAACAGCTGGCACCCATTTTAATCCACGTACAAAAATCATTAAGCATTCTCGGAACCCACCCCCTTGCTGAGCAGTCGGGAAGCACAGCAACAACTTGCTGTGTTGTTGCACTTTTTCGCCGCTAGCTTTTAGTTTTCGATAAATTATTTACATCCGCGAGCGCATCGTCGGCGCAACCTCCGTATATTTATTATTTAACTCGGGAAAAAGTGTAACAAAGTGGCAGCCCAACGTGGATTTCCTAATTCCTTAATTATTTTTAATCTTTCTTAAGACATTTATCGTTGTTTTATCCGATTCTGTGCTATCTGATTGAATCTGTGCAAAGAGTTTGAGGTTATTATTAGGGAAGTTTGTGTTTACGTTCCTACATTGCCTTTACCAAGTGCGATTTACTTTTATTTTGTTTTGTTCTGCAGGAAAATATTGCGAACCCCATTTGCGACGGCCACACAATCAAAATCTAAAGGAATTATTCATTCACCATCGGGAAATCATTGTCAACCCAACGGGGCAACGAATTCAATAATTGCCCAGTGTCCATACGCGGCATATTGTTTATAACACTGTCTGGAGTTTCGAGTTTGTTTGTTTTCCGTAAGTTTTTTTTTTCGTTTGTCATTATTCATTTTATATTCGTGGTAATTCTTTTTATAAGTTGTTCGGTGATATCTTTTTATCGTTTATTCGTGATCGGGTGTTATAAGTTTATCTCTCTCGCACGTCTAGAAGTGCAAGTACAAACGAGTTGTTGTTGTTTTTGCTTGCCCGAATTAGTTTGTTTACCTTTTGGTCGTGAGCAACAAGGGAAACAGGGTTGCCGATTTCGTTTTCGTTGAATACTTTTTTAGTACTTTCGTAGCTATTTTCTTTTTTTGATACCTTGGTCCGGCTTTGGTATTTTAGGCGATTTCATTCGTTTTTTTACGTTATTGGTCGAGTTGTAGTGGGTTCATTCAAGTTTTTGGAAAAATTAAATAAGATACAAATAGAAATAATGGAGATTAATCGATTAGCTCAGGACGCAGTAGGAAAAGTTGAGGATGCGCAAGTCGCTGCGCGCTGTTAGGGCTATGGAGAAACGGCGTTCATTTGAATCGTGTAAATACCCGTTCGAATTTACAGAAGATAGGGAAGCAGTTGAGGAGAAAATTTTAGAAACTCAGAAGTGTTTTGAAAATCGGCCCCAACGGAACTCACCGGAGTTCAGGAAGATGCTGACTAAAATTGAATGGGCAATTTCGCGTATAGGAAGGTCGTGTCCTAAGGGACAAGAAGATGAAGAAATTAAAATCCGTTTAAAAACAACACTTATGATGCTTTTAGCAGACCTAGAAGCCGACGAAGAGGACGATGACGACAAAGAAGAGGAGAATGCAGAACACCAGCGGGAAAAGGAAACCCATACCGTAGTGGTACCACCGAACAACTCACCGCCATCGAATTCGGCTAGTGCATACGGCTAGTGCATACGGCTAGTTGCTACGGAGTAATGCAGTCGATGGTGAGCGAGACGATCGCGCATACATCCCTACCGAGAGAGCGGAAAATCTCTCGAAGTGGGATTTAAAATTTACGGGAGAACGTTGCGGGGCATCGGTAAATTCTTTTCTAAAAAGAGTTGAGGAACTTAGGGAAGCTAGGGGGATTTCTGAATCCCAGTTGCTTAGGTCGGCAGTTGATTTATTTTCAGGGAAGGCACTTATTTGGCTTAGGGCGGTTAGGAGAACTGTCACTTCTTGGCAGGAATTAGTAAGGGAGCTAAAATTGAAGTTTTTGCCTCCAACTTATGATGATCTTCTTCTAGAAGAGATCAAACGTCGTACCCAAGGGAAGGATGAATCCATCGGTGTATATGTGGCCACCATGGAAAATATGTTCGGTCGATTGTCTGAGCCGCTCTCGGAACGTTGTAAATTAGGGATTTTGCAGCGTAACATTTCTCCGTTTTACCAAACGCAATTGGGCTTGGTGGAACCATCTTCGATTCGCGATCTGGTAGTTTTGGGAAGGAAGTTGGAGATGGTCCGAGCAAACGTGGAATCATTTGCGCCGCCTCCAAATTCACGTTCGCGTAATTTTTTGGAACCCGACTTGGCTTACGTGTCAGTTGAGGAACCAATCTCACCAACAGTCGCCGTCGTAAGTAGGGACCCTCAACCTGTAAGGAGGTTGAGGTGCTTCAATTGTAACAGGGAAGGCCACTTTTCTTGGGAATGTTCCGCTCCTAGGAGATGTTTAGGTTGTGGTCAGCTAGGGGTTATTCGAAGGGATTGTAGGACATGTTCGGGAAACGGGATTCGGTCTCTTGTGTCAGCAGGACAAGAGCTCCGTCGGTTTTAAATAGGTTGCCTGCTGGCAACCAGTCGGACGTTCAGCTAGGTTTCACACTTGAGAAAAAGGAGAATGACATGCGCCCATATTAAGGAGTTAGCGTTTATGGAGTTGATTTAGTAGGTTTACTAGATTCAGGAGCTTCGCGCACGATCATCGGTAGAGATGGATGGAAAGTTTTAGAGGATATAGGTTTAAAATTAGAAAAGACAAAAGTAGGCAGGTTAACTTTAGCTGACGGTGCGGGAGTAGGAGTAGAAGGTAGCATATCGTTACCATTTGTAGTGCAGGATAAGTCAGTGTTGCTGGAATGCCTCGTGATTCCATAACTTCCTCTTGTTTTGATCTTGGGTGCCGATTTTTGGGCTCGCACGGGAATCGTCCCGGATATACGATCAGGACAGTGGAGTTTTTCTAATCAAGCTGCGGTAGCTTCGATTTCGTCCATAAGGGAGAGGACGGATTTGGATGAGGTGCAGGAAAAGCAACTTCGGGGTCTAATCGAGAAAGTTTTTGGTGAAATGCCAGAGCGCATAGGTTGTACTAAGTTAGGACGTCTTCTCAACCAATTAAGCAGCGATACTACCCGGTTTCGCCTGCAATTCAACAACATATAGATAGAGAATTAGAACAGATGTTAAAGGATGGCGTGATAGAAAAGTCAGATAGTTCTTGGGCTTCACCCATAGTGATGATTAAGAAGAAAGATGGTTCTTATAGGTTCTGTGTAGATTATAGGAAGTTAAATCAGGTTACAGAAAGGGATGCTTACCCTTTACCCTACATTTCCGCCATCCTGGATAGACTGAGGAATGCCAAGTACCTTTCGTCCTTGGACATTAAATCTGCTTATTGGCAGATAGAGGAAATACACGGCTTTCACAGTCCCCAACTGGGGACTGTTCCAGTTACATTTACATTTCCCCTTCATTTCCGCCATCCCTGATGGACTGAGGAATGCCAAGTACCTTTCGTCCTTGGACATTAAATCTGCTTATTGGCAGATACCTATGGAGGAACAGTCGAGGAAATACACGGCTTTCACAGTCCCCAACCGGGGACTGTTCCAGTTCAAGCGCATGCCATTTGGTCTGCATAATGCTCCTGCGACTTGGCAAAGATTTATAGATAACGAGCTGGGAGCCGATCTAGAAGCCTTTGTCTTCGTGTACCTCGACGACATTGTCATCGTGACCGAGTCTTTCGACGAACAGGTAGACATTTTGCAGGAAGTCCTTAAGCGGTTAGTAGGCACTTATAGTTAGTAGGGAAAAATGCAATTTTTATAGGCCATCTCTTAAGTTTTTAGGTTATGTTGTGGATCGCAATTGGTTGCATGTGGATCCAGAAAAGGTTGAGAGCATGGTAAAGAAACCCGCACCGAAAAATATCAAACAAGTTAGGAGTTTTATAGGAACGGTATCCTGGTATAGGAGATTTATACCAAACTTTTCAGTTTTGGTAAAGCCGTTATCCGATCTTTTAAAGAAAAGGAGTAGGTTCGTCTGGTCTGAAGAGTGCGAGGGCAGTTTTCAAAAAGCAAAGGAGTGCTTAGTAACTGCCCCGATATTAACGTGTCCGGATTTTCAGCGGGAGTCGTGCAAACCGACGCATCGCACTTTGGGATTGGAGCAGTGCTCTCTCAGACATTCGACGAGGGTGAGAAAGTAATTTGTTACTTGAGAAGGTCTTTGGATAGGAACGAAAGAAACTTTTCAACCACGGAGAAAGAGTGCTTAGCGGTTCTGTGGGCTATTGAGAAGTTACGACAGTATATCGACGGCGTTCGATTTAAAGTTGTGACGGATCATTACTCACTGATCTGGTTGAGCTATCTCAAGGACCCGTGCGGTACGCTAGCTAGGTGGGCGGTTAGGTTGCAGCAGTTCGACTTCGAAATCGTGCATCGGAAGGGGAAAGATCATGTTGTACCCGATTTGCTTTCACGGACGGTCCCGGTGATAGGGGAAATAGACGAAAGTAGAGTCGAACCCATTAGCTTTTCCGGCCTGGAGGGTCGATAAGGGAATTTTATATAAATTTGTTAAGGCAGGTCACGTGATTGTTCATGACAGTAATTTAGAATGGAAGGAAATAGTAGGAAAACAGGATAGAATTAAAGTCTTAGCAGAATGTCATGACAATCCATTAGCAGGTCATATGGGAGTAAGGAAAACTTTTTCCAGGATAGGAACAAGGTATTATTGGTCTAAGATGAGGTCAGATATTACCAAGTATGTTAGGAACTGTAAGATATGTCAGAGTGTGAAAGCTGTGAATGATAAGCCAGCTGGTTTGATGGTTGAGAGGAAAGGTATTTCTAATCCATGGATTGTAGATTTGGTAGGCCCTCTTCCAAGGTCGAATAGAGGTTTTGTTTACATCATGACAGTGGTTGACTACTTCACAAAGTTCCCCTTATTGTTTCCTCTTAGGACTGGGAAGGCTGCTTCTATCTGTAAGGTTCTGGAAGACAACGTGTTTTTACTTTTCGGCGTACCCAAGTGGACCGTGTGTGACAATGGTCCCCAGTTTCGAGGAAAGGAACTGAAAGCGCTATGCGACGCGTACGGGTCACAACAACGGTTTACGGCGAAATGCCACCCCCAGGCTAATCCCGCGGAGAGGATTTATAACACCCTAAAAACCGTTCTGCGTGCCTATGTGTCGGAAAACCATAGGACGTGGGACACACATCTGGAGAAGGTAGCTTGTTGCATCCGCACTGTGCAACATGACGTTTTAGGAGTTTCCCCGTACTACGCGAATTTCGGGAAGGAGATGGTTACTTGTGATCGTATGTCTTCGACCCTGGGTACCACCTCAGACAGGTTAGATAGGGACTCAGTAGGGAATCAGGATCCACCCAGTACTTCAGCTAGTAATTTAGATAGGGATACAGAGAAGAGTCATAGTTAGGAGCTAGGGAAATCAACATGACTGAGCTAGGAAAACGTTTTGAGGAGCTAAGGAAAGATATTGGTAGGAAGTTAGCGGAGACAGCCAAGAAGTCATCGAAAGCATACAATCTTAGGTGGCAAGATGTTCAATATCTGCCGAATGAGATTATATGGCGTAGGAATTACATCCTTTCAGATGCAGCGAACTACTACTCAGCGAAATTAGCCCCAAAATACATCGGCCCCTTCAAAATTCGTAGGCGAGTCTCCCCTTGGACGTACGTGCTTGAAGATGACACCGAAAAGGAACGAGGATCATGGCATGTGAAGGACCTTAAGCCATATATCGACGACCCATAGGACCCACCAGCGTTTCCATACCATCGGCCAATCTCTTGCTAGCCCATCCATGGCTCCCCTTCTATGTTGATGGCCAATCTTTTGTCAGTCCAGCCATGTCTCCTTCTGTTACGTTTTGTTTTACCTTTCGATTCCTAGGTGCCCTATTGAAATGTGTACCACATTTTACGGGAGGTAAGGGTGGAGTTGTTGCGGTCAAAAATCGCGCAACAAAGAAGCTCTTTGTCTGTCCTTTTGGTCCCATCCCTCCACTTCACTTTTGGGCTTCCCCCGTCTTTCTTTCCCACTTGTGTTCCCTCTTTACTTCCGTACAGGTTCCTTAGAACAAGACGGACGGTCAGGACCAAGACCGCGCGAGTCAACTTAAATCCAGATGGAGGATCCGGAGACTCTAGCTTATTTGAATGAGCTCAAACGCCAAAGAGTCCAACACTTGAGCACCACTACCACCAACAAATTATAAAAAGAGATCGACCTAAGTCATACATTCACCTTGAGCGAAGAACATCAATGGCCCATCCTTACCGTGTTTCTAAATGTAAAGAATGGCTTACTATAGGTAGAGTCCCCTCCCCAAATCTGCGCGAAAGTCCATTAGGGTAATGTAGTATATCGCGAGTTGAGTATGGTAGTTCCTTCTTCGTTCTTCTTATGAAAATGTATAACACTATTCTCCTTCTGAGAATAGGGTTAAATGATGGATCACTGAATGCTCTCTTTTCGGTTCGGCTTCGAATTCTACCCTATAATTCGCGGTGGGGCGAATTGGTACGAATTCTTGTGTGAGAGGAATGCAGCTGGGGTTCAATAACGGCAAGCATGCCCAGCAAAGAGCTGAGCGTGGCTTGAAACGCCGTGCCCGATAACCACTGTACCGGAATGAGAGGATTGGTTGAATGTGTGTGTGAATGAGTCATGGTTTGTTTGGGAAAAAGCCAAGCCAAGCGTGGGTGAATCACTTCTGGTTTACCTAGCAAGTTTGGTGGAGGTTTAAGAAAAGAGAGCTGGAGGTTCTCAGAAAAAGATTATAGAAATTCGGAAGAAAAGATCCCGAGGAAGCATAGCTAAAAGATCCAGGAGAAAGGACGAAAACAGGAGTTACAAAAAGAGGAAAAGGAAAAAGGAACTGAAGAGAGAAAAGGAAAAGGTAGGTAGAGTATTTGACGAGATTTGCGTTTGTGTTTATTGTGAAGAAGATTGTATACCTATTTGACTAGTTGACTTTCGTTTCGGGAAAATCCCCTGGAAAAGACGGGACGCGCGACCCTTTTAGTTTTCACCTTTTTGCATTCGGGACGTGTTAATATAGTGAGCCATTCTCTTCTAATAAATCGCCTTCGTTCGTCTTAGAACGTTTATAACGACCTTAATCATTGTGTTATTCTTTTGATCGGACCTTATCATTTTCAGCTGCCTACGGTTTTGCTATTTTACTTATAAAACAGCTGGCGCCCATTTTAATCCACGTACAAAAAGCATTAAGCATTCTCGGAACCCACCCCCTTGCTGAGCAGTCGGGAATCACAGCAACAACTTGCTGTGTTGTTGCACTTTTTCGCCGCTAGATTTTAGTTTTCGATAAATTGTTTACATCCGCGAGCGCATCGTCGGCGCATATTCGATATTTAGTTTAACTCGGGAAAAAGTGTAACACGAGCTCAATAACCTCCTCTGTTTTAGAGCGGAAGGTACATGTTGCGTGTCCTCCTTTAAGGAGTCAACTTCGCAACTATCCTCCTTTAAGTTTTTAAGAGACTTGTCGTCACAAATTACTTGATTGTCTATGTGAAGGCATTCACCGATGATGCCATACGTTTCGTGTTGGTTAACCAATATTCTATTGAATTCCATGTCGATTTGTAATCCATTGATAATGGATGCCCTCGTCATCAGCAGGTTGAACTCTTCGTTCTAAAACTTTGGTAAAGAGAGGACATACAGGACATAAGAGAGAGCCGTTGGTGTGTATGGACGGCTGGCCGTATTCCACCGCCTCGATGTCGTTGACATATGGAAGTGTTTCTAGTTCGTCGACGATTCTGTTAATCTCCTCTTTATCTAGGAAATTGGTGTTTATCAGGCCACTTTTTGGCATTTGGCAAGCACGTACTATTTCGTTGACCTCGTCCTTCACCATGAGTATCTCGTTCAAAAGATCTTGCTCGTACCGCTCAGCATTCGTTACCAGGACCTTATTTTTGAATTGATCTATCATCCAATTAACCCTTTTAGTCGTCTCCTCCATGTTCTTGAAAAGTTCGGTGTTAATCTTGTACTGGTGCTTATTATTCGTGATGATGTCTTGTTCGTTTGAAAGGATTTTATTCCAGTCCGCTGCATCAGGGTTTCCTGCAACCCATTTCCAGGCTGATCCAATCCAATCAAAAGGATCTCGTGGCTCGAGCTTTTTTTGCCGCGAAGTAAGACTAATCATTCGCTGATCCTGTTCAAATAGAACTCAATTGCAGTTTATTTTTCCCGAGTTTTTGGATAGTCCGGTGGCTAAGGACGTGTTGATCATTGTCGCTATGTTCTGGAATTCAGTCAGATTGATCACATATATACTCAAAGATCTGATAGGCACTAGTGTTCCATAGGAAAGCAGTTATTAACTTCACTTGTATGATTCTAGAGCTCATAATTTTTTTGATTTTAATTCGCTGGGGAATAAAAAAGAAAACGCAAACGGTTAGAGGTTCGGTTATTTTGGGCAAAACTCGTTCGGAAGGATCGTGTTATCCTTTTTAGGTGCAAACGTTAATTTTGTAAGCACCCTACTAAGGAACGATTAACTTCACACGAATCCTCTTGACACCGCTATGATCTTCAATCGTGTTCCCATGGGTACGATGAAAGCGCTACGTGGATCAATATAACTGTGTTCTCATGGGTACAGTTTTCTTATGAGTCCACGCCCTGGTTAGAGGACAAGAGCAATCACTGGTGAAAAGAAGGATGTCGTATACGGAGTGGTCCCTGCTCGGGCGCCAGTTAACTAATCCTTCGCGGAGGATCATAAAAAAAAACGCGAACGTCGGCCCTGAGGGCCGACCCAACTGTCCGACTTACTAATAAACGCGGCTTTCTATGTTTGGTAGTACAAATCGTTTATTGATCTCGACTCCTTAAGGTCTGTATTCAGACTAAACTTAAATCTAATTCGCTTCCCAAAGGTAGGTGCATGTCCGTATCGCCCAAGTACGAAGGTCATCCGTTTCATTCTCCTGTGCGCATCCGGTGCAATGCCATTTGACTCCAATTGTCCAGCTATGCATGCGCGTGCAGTGCAATATGAGTTATTTGCACCTTTTCCCGTGGGAGCATGTTGGAGCCTGCATATGCTGAGTCAGCGAACTGCGTACAGTCCGCTGTCATGCACTAAGCTCGTGGCTTAACGCATTGTGTTAACTGGCATGTAGAATGTTGACTTCGATGTTTGTTTTTGTTTTGCCAAGTAGACGATAATTATGGTAAGGATGATGCTGAAGGTGAGTATGGCGTTGAGCATGATGATATTTGTCTGATTCGTTCTTGTGTGTAAGGCTTCTATGGTCTCCATATTCTTGAGTAGTAAGTTTTTAGTTGCTGTAGACTAGGAATTTCCGGAATCGATGAATCGTTGATTTGGGTTATTTCTTGAAGTGGTGACGGGAAGATGTGAACTTCGTCCCAGTATGTTTTTTCATTGCTCTTGTATGTTATTTGGTTAATTTCAATTTGGCAATTCTTGAAATCAGAAAAGTGCCCATTAATTTTTGCTGTTGCGGTTCACATGTTGTCCGGATTGGTCTCTGGTGTATTTATAACCAATATGTAGTCGTGTTCCGGTTGTTAAATCTTGCTGCTTCCTTGTTCTTCCATCAGGTTGCAATTGGCTGGTAGGTTGTTAAGAAGGCTAGGGATGCATGTATCGTTCCATATTTTGTGTTTTTCTTCTTCTTTGCACAGGTACACCCCTTCGATGTACTTACACTTGTCGTCGAAGTAAAATATTTTCTCGGGATTGGATAATATAAAGGGTTTTGTGTTAATAATTTTAGTTTTGTTTATTGGAAGTGGTATAATGTGGAAGAATGAATAGGTTTCGTACTTTTAGTATGGAATTCTGTAATAATTTTGTCTTGTCTGTCGTTGTCTGTTATGCCCTCTAGTATATCCGTGCAACGTATTGTCTTGAAAATTTTGCTGTTTGAAAAATATTTCGAATAGACACTCTGAACGAGTTTGAATGTATCGTCGTCTGTGTATATGCCGCAGCATTTGTTTGGGGGAAAAAATTTTTTGAAGATGTCCGTTATTTTTTCTTCCGTAAATTGTTCTTCGTAAATCGTCTGTCGTTGCCTGTTTTTGAAAAGCATTTCAACTTTTGGTGGCTTGCTTCTGTGGTTTTTCTTAAGAATCAATTGAATGTTAAAGTCGTTTAGGGGGCGTTCAGAAATGTAAATATAGTCGTCTAGGTTTTCGTGGGCTGAATGTATTGTGGAGCAGTTTGAGGCAGAGTTATTGATTGAGCACCTGGTGGCCCAGTATTATTAATACGTCGACTACTCAATTTCAATCGGGGAATGGTAGCCAGTCGAGCCTGAGTGAGGGTTCCTTGCAAGATGTCACCGAAATATTGCCACCCATCGATATGATTTCCAAAATCGTTGATGTAAGCACCGTTCCTGAGTTTTTCGTTGAAGCTAAAATCAACATCACATTTATTTTCTTTGCTGGTCCCTTTTTGTTGATTTTGTTAAAGAAAAAGCTATTGTTTATTTTTTTAGGTCGAAATTGAGGAAAACAAGTGGGAAAGTGCAAAAGTGGGTATGCAAAAGCTTCAATCCATCTACGACGGATTGCAAAATACCCGACCATACCAAAAAGAAAATTGCCACGCCTCCAAAAAGTGGGCGAGATATGAAAATATAACTGTTGGATGCTTTATACTAGGTGGTTGCATACATTTCGGCCTAAAACTCCGCCTTTTTATACCCCATCATATAGGATAGGAGGTATATTAAGTTTTTCACATAGTTTGTAACACGGTGAAATAATAATGGTAGACCCCCAAGACCTTAAGGGCATATGATCGAGACCGAATTCTGAATCGAATGAGCCATGTCCGTCCGTCCGTCCGTCCGTCCGTCCGTCTGTATGTCACATATTTTTAGGCCTTTTCAAATGCATTTTACTCAATATTTTTGCTCGAAAAGCAATTGAAAAAAAATTGCTTAATATTTTATGTAGAAAACGCTTAGTTCCACATTTTGTTCATACAAAACTTTGGGCCCCGCCCACATTTGGAGGCAGAATTGAAGAAAAACCTAAAATTTTCCAGAAAAACTTAATTTCGACTGCCCTTGAGCCTAATTTAGGAAAGCATGAAACAAAAAAAGGAGCAGGTTAGGTAAACAATACTTTCGGCCAGATTTCGTTCATATAAAGTTTTTAACCATGACCCCTTCTAGGGGTCGATTTTTCAATAATATTGAATTTGAACCAAAAAATTGCATTTTTACGTACAATAAGGTGTAACTTGGAAATATTTGTGGAAATATCTTATAATTAATAGTTTGTAATTAGTGGCGGTTGGACCATGCCCCTTTTCAAAGTTTGCATTACTTATAAAATGTCAAAAAATAACTATGCCATCAGCATTTTACAATGTGGGATAGGACGGGGTCCGTTTTACGGACTGTAACTTCTGCGAACACTCTGTAGCACTTACTCACTGGTTAACTAAAAAAATCACTTTTTTCAACGCTACGCCCACAAAAGTGGGCGGAGGCACATACAATATATACATAAAAGCTAGAAAATGCTAATATCTACAGCTTTTGTCATAGAATTTTTTGTCAAATTTCATATATATTTATTGAAAAACAGTCATTTTAAGCTAAAACCCCTTAAAAAGTGGGCGTGGCCAATAAAAAAGCTAAAAACTTTTTGGCTACCTTAAAGACAGATATAAGGCAATGTTCCGTACCAAAAATGGATGCGCTAGCGCCATTGTAACATAGCTAAAATTTGCAAAAAGTATTTTTTAAATTAGAGATGGTCGCACATACAGGCCTGTAGTGGGCGTGTCTGTAAGCGGATTCAGCTTATTTTCAAACGTGATTTGAAGGACTGCACTTCCAACCAACCCACAAAATTTCAGCTCTCTGCCTTAAAATTTAAGGCCTTCAATACTTTATTTGCAAGACTTCGGTAGCTTTAAAAATTACAATATCTTTTATACCCTAAAACTAGCTGACTTACAATAATGTCTCAAAGGAAAACTGTGGGAAAGGAAAATTATAAGAAATTGGATATTACAATTTGTAGTTGACAAAATAATAGCATTTTGCGTCAAATGCATTCTTGAGGTTGTTCACATGATTCCGGCGCATGTTGGTTCGTTGCTGACTCGATGTTTTCTGGGTGACTCGGGGTGGTGTATCGGAGTCATGTTGTTATGCTGTGTTCCTAGGGGTTTGCGTATATAACTCAAGGTGTTTATCAGACCACTTTTTGCACATTTGGCAAGCACGTACTATTTCGTTGACCTCGTCCTTCACCATGAGTATCTCGTTCAAAAGATCTTGCTCGTACCGCTCAGCATTCGTTACCAGGACCTTATTTTTGAATTGATCTATCATCCAATTAACCCTTTTAGTCGTCTCCTCCATGTTCTTGAAAAGTTCGGTGTTAATCTTGTACTGGTGCTTATTATTCGTGATGATGTCTTGTTCGTTTCAAAGGATTTTATTCCAGTCCGCTGCATCAGGGTTTCCTGCAACCCATTTCCAGGCTGATCCAATCCAATAGATGGATCTCGTGGCTCGAGCTTTTTTGCCACGAAGTAGGACTAATCTTTCGCTGATCCTGTTCAGATAGAACTCAATTGCAGTTCTTTTTTCCGAGTTTTCGGATAGTCCGGTGGCTAAGGACGTGTTGATTCTTGTTCTGGAATTCAGTCAGATTGATCACATGCACTAATTTAAAGTTCCCATTGGTGATCCAGCCTTTACCCTCCTTTATTGTGACGATAGGTGATTTATACTCAAAGATCTGATAAGCACTAATGTTCCATAGGGAAGCAGATATTAACATCACTTGTATGATTCTAGAGCTCATAATTTTTTTGATTTTAATTCGCTGGGGAATAAAAAAGAAAACGCAAACGGTTAGAGGTTCTGTTATTTTGGGCACCACTCGTTCGGAAGGATCGTGTTATCCTTTTTAGGTGCAAACGTTAATTTTGTAAGCACCCTACTAAGGAGCGATTAACTTCACACGAATCCTCTTGACACCGCTATGATCTCCAATCGTGTTCCCATGGGTACGATGGAAGCTCTACGTGGATCACTATAACTGTGTTCTCATGGGTACAGTTTTCTTATGAGTCCACGCCCTGGTTAGAGGACAAGAGCAATCACTGGTGAAAAGAAGGATGTCGTATACGGAGTGGTCCCTGCTCGGGCGCCAGTTAACTAATCCTTCGCGGAGGATCATAAAAAAAACGCGAACGTCGGCCCTGAGGGCCGACCCAACTGTCCGACTTACTAATAAATGCGGCTTTCTATGTTTGGTAGTACAAATCGTTTATTGATCTCGACTCCTTAAGGTCTGGATTCAGACTAAACTTAAATCTAATTCGCTTCCCAAAGGTAGGTGCATGTCCGTATCGCCCAAGTACGAAGGTCATCCGTTTCATTCTCCTGTGCGCATCCGGTGCAATGCCATTTGACTCCAATTGTCCAGCTATGCATGCGCGTGCAGTGCAATATGAGTTATTTGCACCTTTTCCCGTGGGAACATGTTGGAGCCTGCATATGCTGAGTCAGCGAACTGCGTACAGTCCGCTGTCATGCACTAAGCTCGTGGCTTAGTGCATCGTGTTAACTGGCATGTAGAATGTTGACTTCGATGTTTGTTTTTGTTTTGCCAAGTAGACGATAATTATGGTAAGGATGATGCTGAAGGTGAGTATGGCGTTGAGCGTGATGATATTTGTCTGATTCGTTCTTGTGTCTTGCTTCTATGGTCTCCATATTCTTTAGTTTCTGTAGACTAGGAATTTCCGGAATCGATGAATCGTTGATTTGGGTTATTTCTTGAAGTGGTGACGAAATGATGTGAACTTCGTCCCAGTATGTTTTTTCATTGCTCTTGTATGTTATTTGGTTAATTTCAATTTGGCAATTCTTGAAATTTATCAGAAAACTGCCCATTAATTTTTGCTGTTGCGGTTCACATGTTGTCCGGATTGGTCTTTTGGATTGGTCTCTGGTGTATTTATAACCAATATGTAGTCGTGTTCCGGTTGTAAAATCTTGCTGCTTCCTTGTTCTTCCATCAGGTTGCAATTGGCTGGTAGGTTTCAAATTTTGTGTTTTTCTTCTTCTTTGCACAGGTACACCCCTTCGATGTACTTACACTTGTCGTCGAAGTAAAATATTTTCTCGGGATTGGATAATATAAAGGGTTTTGTGTTAATAATTTTAGTTTTGTTTATTGGAAGTGGTATGATGTGGAAGAATGAATAGGTTTCGGTTGAAATTTGTGGAATTTGAATGTTAAATATTATGTTAGTATTGTTAAAGTATGCTTGAAGACCTAAAGTTCGAAAATGTGTTGGCCAGATTTAATTGGCATGGAATAATTTTTGAAAAAGTTGTTAATCGTGTCAAGCTCATCAGAATTTTGAATATGTTTACAAATAATATTGAGCCTAGCAAGAACCACGGCTTCAGCTAAGTTCGTCAAGTGACCATTAAGCACGTCTATATTGTAATCTATTTGGTTTAGATACTGTGTATATCTTATCGCGATTTCATCGGTTTTAATTTTCCTGTTAATTTCGTTTCGCGAATACCTTAAGTATCCTTCAATAATTTCTTGTTGCTTATTTATATGGTTGGTAATATTACTAAATCTTTCAGTCATCTGGTTATTTAGTTGTGTCAGTTGATTTACTTTGTTTGTAGTTGTTGATTGGCTTTCTGTCAGTTGGTCGATCTGTTTGTTAAGGCGTATTGCATCCTCTGCGTCCATGTTGCCAGTAATACCTTTAATTACTGAGCCTAGTCCGTTAACAAGTCCTCTTCTATTTCTTATTTTTGGCATGAGAGTCTGAAGTTTTGCTTTGAGTTCGTCCACCTTTACATTAAGTATGGTCAATGATTCCTTGAAGTTGTCGATTTTTGCAAATGCTGATATTGAAGCTGTTATTTTGTCTATATTAGTTTGGTATGAATCTAATCTAACTATGTGAACCAAGTTATTGAAGTCTCCTACAGTTCTTCAATTTCCAAGTCTCATAGGAAGTATTCCTATGTTATTGTTGAGGTCGTGTATCTCCATTTTCTGTCCGTTGATGGTTGTCGTCCACAAAATTGTCGTCACTAGTCTGAAATTTTCGTTTTTTATTTACTTTAGATATATGAAGTTCTCTATTTCCTGTAGTAATAATTCTAACTTTTTTATTAGATTTTATCCTATGCTTACTAAATCTAGGGGTTAACTTATTTCTTCTAAATTCTTTTCTTAAAATTATAGAGTTTTCTTTATAGGTTTTGGCATCTTCCCTATTTTCGTTAAGCTTTTCTATACGCTTAGTTACTAGTTTCTCTATTTGTTCTTTAATTGCTGGATAAAGTTTTTCTTGGAATTCATTTAATTTTTTTAATATATTCATGTTCATTGCTAAATTCTATTTCTTTATTAAACTTATGCGTCCTATCATAAAATAATTCGTAAGGAGTTAATCTTGTGCTAGAATGTATAGCATTGTTATAAGTAATAACGCTTTCGTTTAAGATGTCATCGTGATCTCTTTCCTTACGTTGGTTGTAGATAATTCTGTAGATCTCAGTAAGTGTGGAGTGTACTCTTTCCACAGGGGAATTGCTGCTAGACTGTTGAAACGATGTTGTGTGACAGTCTATGTTGTATTGTTTACAGAAATCTATAGCTATCAGTGCCGTAAATTCTGATCCTTGGTCCCAAATAAGTTTTTTTGCTACGCCGTGCAGGCTTATAAAATGTTTCAAGGATTTAATTACAAGTGTAATTGGAAGTGTATATGCAGCTGTAAATTTTGAGCATTTATCTATAATTGTAAGAATTTTCCTATTCTTAATACTATAGACGTCGACATGGATTAAGTCTAGGGGTTTTAATGGGGTTTCTGGCAATTCGTATTTTATTTTTGCTGGGTGTCTGTCATATTTCATTAGTTGGCAATTTTCACAATTGTTAATTATTTGTGAAATTTTTGTCTTCATATAGGGAAAAAACAAAGTTCTTTTGAGATGTAGTAAAGTTTCGTTAACGCCTCGGTGGTTGCTTTTAGTAAGGAATTCTGTAATATTTTTGTCTTGTCTGTCGTTGTCTGTTATGCCCTCTAGTATATCCGTGCAACGTATTGTCTTGAAAATTTTGCTGTTTGAAAAATATTTCGAATAGACACTCTGAACGAGTTTGAATGTATCGTCGTCTGTGTATATGCCGCAGCATTTGTTTGGGGGCAAAATTTTTTTGAAGATGTCCGTTATTTTTTCTTCCGTAAATTGTTCTTCGTAAATCGTCCGTCGTTTCCTGTTTTTGAAAAGAATTTCAACTTTTGGTGGCTTGCTTCTGTGGTTTTTCTTAAGAATCAATTGGATGTTAAATTCGTTTAGGGGGCGTTCAGAAATGTAAATATAGTCGTCTAGGTTTTCGTGGGCTGAATGTATTGTGGAGCAGTTTGAGGCAGAGTTATTGATTATGGGGTTAACATTTGCTGTCTCAGAAGCATTTATTTCAACTGTTTAAGTGGAAGGTTCTTTGCGAATTCGACTTAGTGCATCGGCATTTGAGTTTAATGTACCTTTTTTGTACACTATCTCGTAATCAAACTCTTCGAGTTTTAAACGCCATCTGATTAATTTCGAATTTGGATCTTTTAGACTCATAAGCCATTGTAACGGTTTATGGTCAGTTACTATTTTAAATTTATTGCCAAATAGATAGGGACGGAAATATTTGGTCGCCCAAGCGATTGCCGAGAGTTCTTTCTCTATTGTAGAGTAGTTAGTCTCAGTGTCCGTTAACGTCCGACTAGCGTAACAGATAGGGTTGTCGCTACCTATTGTGCCCTGCGATAGGACTGCGCCTAATGCGAAATTACTCGCATCGGTGGTTAGAATGAATAAATGGTTTTGAAAAGTCAGGATATTGAAGAATTGGATCATTCATCAGTAGGTCTTTACACATTTCAAATGCTGTAACATACCTTTCATTAAGTTGAATAGTTTTTCCTTTTTTTAGACATTCTGAGAGTGGTTTTGTAAGCTTAGCGAAATCCTTAATAAATTTGCGGTAGAAGCCTAATAGTCCAAGGAATGATTTAATATCCTTCTGAGTTCGGGGTATAGGAAAGTTTCGAATAGCTGAGATTTTGTCGGGGTTGGGTTTCGCACCATCACTAGTGATTATATGACCCAAGAAAGCTACTTCTTTGCAAGGAAACTCGCATTTGCCCATTTGAATATTAAAGTTTGCTTCGCGTAACCTATCAAAGACTTTCTTTAAGTTTTCGGCATGCTCTTGGAGTGATGTAGAAAACACTATGATGTCATCTAAGTAGACGAGGCAGATTTTTCCTTGCAAATCTCCGAGAAGGTTGTCCATAACCCTTTGGAAGGTTGATGGAGCGTTCTTTAACCCGAAGGGCATTCTAACATACTCGTAATGCCCACCTTCTACTGTAAAGGCAGTTTTCGCTATGTGTGCTGGGTTCATCTCGTTCTGGTAGAAACCACTAGATCAAGTGTTAGTGGTAGAATAGAGACTTTTACCGAGTTTGTCCAAAACATCACTGATGTTAGGGAGAGGGTATCTATCACCGATTGTTTTTTCGTTCAATTTACGGTAATCGATTACCAGTCGCCATTTTACTTTTCCACTGTCGTCCTTTTTCTTGGGAACGATCCAGATTGGCGAACTCCAAGGGGAGTAGCTTGGTCTTATTACACCCTCCTCTAACATTTGCTGAATTTGGGATTGAACTTCTTGTTTATGGATATGGCGGTATCTGTAGGACTTTGTGAATATAAATATGTCATCCGTCGTGTTAATGCTGTGTTTTAATTTATTAGTGAATGTAAAGTTTTGTCCGTCTTTGAAGAATATGTCTTCGTATGATCGGCACAGTTTAAATATAACTTTTTGTTCCTCACTGTTCAGGTGGTGTGTTCTTATTAGTTTTGTAATGTCATCAGAATTTATATGTCTTCCTGTAGGGCTATTGTTATCAATATCGAAGTTATTGTTATGTGGCGACAAGAAATAAAACAACTCGCAGGACTCCCTGAATGCACCCATCGATTCACTCTACAAACGCACCCGCTCGATTCACTAAATTAACATACCCAACTGTCATTCCAGTCATCTGACAGCAGCTGTCATATTCGAAGTTCGAATTTCGATTTCCCCTCCTTGGAATTCAGCGGAGGAGTACCAATGGAAAATTACCAAAGGGGGTATGGAACGTACTAGAAGGTGCTTAATTTTGTAAAAAGTGATTGAGTTGAAATAAAGTATTGAATTCTAAATAGTAAAGTTGAATAACAGTGTGATCTGAGTTTAAATAAGTTTGTTTGATAAATAAAGTGTTTCATTGTGTGATTACAAAAGCGAAATTGAGTTTTATTCGACGAACCCCAGGCCGAAAAGATTACATTGGTGTCAGAAATTGGGGATAAAACTCATAATTGTGCGGGTAAATTCTACAGTGGAATTTTCCGGAACAGTGTTAGTGTGTCAAACAGTTTTAAGTGGAGATTTCTAGAAAAAGTGCGCGTAAATAGCGTCGGTGACTAAAACGATTTATTTTTGCAGTGGAATTTTCCAGAGATATCGTATGTGTAAACAGTGTCTGTGACTCATACAAATTTGAGTGTGGAATATTCCGGATATATTGATACTGATTGTGCGATAAAGCTATAATTAACTAAGTTATAAAAACGGTGTCAGTGATTTGTTTATTCGCAAGTGAATTTTCTGGAACAGATATAAAACATAAACTGATTGTGTTGTGAAAATTGTGTGAAGACAATTAAAAATGGGTCGAAAAATTGAGCAATTGACAACACCTGAGTTAAAAGCAGAATTGGGTAAAAGAAACCTCCAGACTTCGGGGCTTAAAAGGGAATTGTTGCTCCGACTCCAGGACGCTATTACCGAGGAAGGTGGATACCCAGACACGATGCTGTTCGAAGTTCAAGAAGAACAGCAACAAAGCACAGTAAGTACTGCTGATGAAATGCCCGCTTTCATGAAGTTGCTTCTGGAGAAATTCGAAAAGATGGAGAGTAGCCAAAGGAATGCTCTCGAAGAACAAAAGAACGCTCTCGAAGACAAATTCGAGAAGCTGGAGAGCGGCCAAAAAGAACAAAAGAATGCTTTCGAAGAACAAAAGAACGCTCTCGAAGACAAATTCGAGAAGCTGGAGAGCGGCCAAAAAGAACAAAAGAACGCTCTCGATGGAAAGCTAGATACTAAGTTCGATGAGCAGAAGAAAGCTCTAGAAAGCAAACTTGATTCCCAGAATGCGTTTTTTGAGGTAAAGTTGCAGGCAGTAGATCAAAGAATTGAAAGCGTGGAGGAAAAATTCTCTGAAGTCAAATCGGAAGTAGAATAACTGGCTAAGGAGCTGGAGTTGGTTAAGAAACAGAAAGTGCGAGAATATTTGTCCGACGGTCCACGACGCAAAGAAATGCAGCCGCCTGTCTTCGATGGCCAAACATCGTGGCCGATTTATAAGAGACAGTTCGAAGCTGCAGCGTTGACAAACAACTGGGACAACGAAGATAAATCAATTGCTCTCACGCTTGCGCTCAGAGGAATAGCTGCCGAACTGCTGCAGACCATCCCTGAAGAAAAACAAAAAGATTACGATACCATGAAGAAGGCCATCGAGATAAGGTTTGGCGACGACCACATGCAACAAGTTTACCGGGTCCAGTTGCACCGAAGAGTTCAGACAAGGAGTGAGACGCTTCAACAGTTGCAAGCCGACTTCGAGCGATTAGCGAATTCGTTTTATCCCAACACCAGCAGGGAGATAATAAACGAGTTGGCAACCGATGCGTTTACCAATGACATTGCGGATGGAAAGCTACAAATGGCTGTAAGAATGGCAGCTAAGAAGACTCTCGCTGAAGCACTAGCATTCGCCCTGACAATGGAAGCTGCAGACCAAGCTTCGCAAGGTAGCCATCGCATAAGGGAAATGGCTACGCTAGAATGCTCATGTCAACGCATCGACATCGAAAGGCAAAACACGAACACCACTCGGGGACAAATGAGATGCTGTAACTCTAACAAACTGGGACACCTGCAGCGACAGTGTCGAGCCTTAGCTAGACAAGCGGGTTGCCCACATTGCTCTAGAAGGAGACAGAATGAAGAAGCATCTGGCTGGATGTCGGGGCAGAAGTTGGTTGATGGAATCGACGCCCCCAGAACCATCATCCAAGTCTCGCAAACAAAACGCTGCAACAATAGTCTTACAGTGAAGGCAATTATTGGCAACAGAAAATGCGTGGCCACTATTGACACAGGTGCCACGGCCTCCATCATCCGAAGAGACCTTGTTCAAACGTCCTGGCTACATAACACTAGCTGCTACAGTCTGAAGACAGCTACAGGAGAAGCGGCCAAAGTATACGGGGAGGTGCAGCTACAGATACAACTAGAGGGATTGACCTTCTCACATGCATTCTTGGTAGCCGACATATGCGACGAATGCATCATTGGAGTGGACTTCATGAAGGCAGACGAGGTAATTCTTGACCTTCGAATGCAGGTGCTAAGGTATCGAACCGTCGAGATTCCTATGGTATACGGAAACGACAACGCTGTGAATTTTCGAGCAATACTGGGAGGCGATGAAGTTCTGCGGCCCTCTTCAGAGACAGTTCTTTGGACACGTTTGGAGGGTGTTCCTGGGAACCACCGATTCTATCTCATCGAGCCAGAAAACAAAAGTGAATTTAAAAGTTACGTCGTGGGAAAAATTCTTGCAGAGCCCAAGAACAACATGGTGCCGGTAAGACTGATGGACCCAAATAAGCGCACCGTTAAGCTCAGACAAGGAGAGGTGATCGGAAGATGTGTGCCCGTTGCAGCCATTTCGACAATAGTTGAGAGTGAGCCTGCAAGTCCTGTCTCTCCATTAAAATTGGCCGAAGTATATAAGACTATACTCGGAGACTGTGAGCTAAATCAGGAGCAGCAAGCCATAGCGAAAAATCTCATTGGCGAGTTTGCTGATATATTTGCCTCACAGTATGGAGACTATGGTCGAACACACTTAGTACAACACCGCATAGACACCGGAGATGCTAGACCAATTCGCCAACCTGCCAGACGACTTCCGTTGGCTAAACAGGATGAGGCCGCCGAGATGATATCGACCATGGAAAAAGAAGGTTTGATCGAAAGCTCAAAAAGTTCGTGGGCGTCGCCTGTTGTACTGGTGAAAAAGAAGGACGGCAGCACTCGATTCTGCGTGGATTACCGGAGGCTTAATGATGTCACAAAGAAGGACAGCTACCCTTTGCCTCGAATAGATGACACATTGGACACACTCTCTGGAGCAAAATGGTTTTCCACTCTCGACCTGAAAAGTGGCTACTGGCAGGTATAGATCCATCCAGAAGACAAAGAGAAGACCGCTTTCACAACTGGCAATGGGCTTTGGCAGTTTACAGTAATGCCATTTGGTCTGTGTAACGCTCCGGCCACCTTTGAGCGTCTTATGGAACGTGTCTTACATGGTCTGACGTGGAAAACCTGCCTGGTATATTTGGATGACGTCATCGTTTTGGGAAAGACGTTTGAAGAACATCGCGACAGCTTGAAGGAGGTCTTCTCACGACTTCGAGCAGCACACTTAAAGCACTCTTCAGAGCAGAAGTAAAGTATCTGTGGCATGTAATATCGACGGATGGCGTGAAGACGGATCAAGAGAAAATCGAAGCTGTGAGAAGTTGGCCAATTCCCAAGGACAAACACCAGCTAAGGAGCTTTCTCGGTCTTGCTACGTACTACAGGAGGTTCGTCAAAGATTTCGCCGGGATTGCAAAGTGTCTGCACCAGCTCACTGAGAAAGGAAGACAATTTAAATGGTCAGGTGAGTGCGAAAGAAGCTTTCAGCATCTGAAGCAGCGACTTTGCGAAGCACCGGTACTAGCTTACCCTATCCTCGGCAAGACATTTATTGTGGACGCAGACGCTAGCAATGTGGGTGTTGGCGCAGTATTGTCGCAGTTGCACGATGGGCAGGAGAAAGTCGTAGCATACTTCAGCAAAGTGCTTACCCGACCAGAGAGAAATTATTGTGTTACCAGGCGAGAACTCCTTGCTTTAATACTGGCGACGAAACATTTCCAGAAGTACCTGAGCGGCCAGAAGTTCATCTTGCGTACCGACCACGCTGCGCTCAAATGGTTACTGAAGTTTAAAAATCCTGAGGGCCAAGTCGCAAGATGGATCGAGCGATTGCAGGCTTATGACTTCGAGATACAACATCGCAAAGGAAGACTGCACTGCAACGCGGACGCATTATCCCGGAGACCATGTGAGCCCAATTGTAAGCATTGCGTGCGACAGGAGGAAAAGAACGAATGTACTGTCCAGCGAGTAAGAGCCGAACCTGCAGAAGGCTGGAGTACTGAGGAACTTCGCAACGCACAACAAGAAGACCCTGACATTGAGCCAATCCTTGCATGGAAGGAATCTATGGAGAAACCGAGCGCAAGGGATATATCCGACAGAAGTCCCACATTAAAGGCATATTGGGCGCAGTGGGACTCTCTCCATGTACAAGATGGCGTTCTGCGAAGAAAATGGGAAATGCCGGATGGAAAATCCTTTAAGATGCAGCTTGTGGTTCCACGGTCGAAAGTCCAGGAGATTCTACGGGAAATGCACGATGGAGTGTCTGGTGGGCACTTGGACATCAACAAAACCCTGGAAAAAGTACGGGAACGTTTTTATTGGCTGAGTGCAAGAAGCGACGTTGAGAGTTGGTGTCGGAAGTGTTCTACTTGTGCTACTAGTAAGGGACCCAAAGTCAAAACCAGGGGTAAAATGCACCAGTACAATGTGGGTGCTCCCTTTGAAAGGATCGCCGTCGACATCGCAGGACCGTTTCCGGAAACTGAAAGCGGTAATCGTTACATCCTGGTTATTGCCGATTACTTCAGCAAGTGGTCCGAGGCATTTGCGATCCCAAATCAAGAAGCGAAAACCGTTATCGATCAGATAGTGGACCACTGGGTGTGCAGGTTTGGAGTGCCAATGGAATTACATTCCGACCAGGGAAGAAACTTCGAGTCGAAGATATTCCAGGAAGTATGCGCGGCAATCGGACTACAGAAGACACGGATCACACCTCTTCACCCACAATCAGATGGAATGGTGGAACGCTTCAACAAGACGCTGAAGGAACATCTCTCTAAAGTCGTGGACGAGAATCAACGGGATTGGGATCGGCGAATACCTTTATTCCTTATGGCCTACCGGAATGCTATTCACAGTACAACTGGATATACTCCATCTGAAGTTTTATTTGGCCGAACTGCCAGGCTACCCAGTGAGCTTAAATTCGGATTTCCCACTGAAGAACCAACATGCGAGGAGGACTACGTGGTTGACCTTAGAGAAAGGATTAATGGCATCCACCAGAGAACCAGAAGCAATATAAAAGTTGCAAGTGACCGCATGAAGACGAGATACGATGCGCGAGCAACGGCACCCGAGTTCAACGAGGGAGATCTGGTATGGCACTACAACCCACATCGTAAAAAGGGAAGATCGCCAAAGCTTCAGAAGGACTGGGAAGGTCCCTACCAAGTTGTAACGCGAATTAATGATGTCGTATTCCGAATCCAAAGAGGACCAAGAGCGAAGATGAAAGTTGTCCATGTTGATCGCCTACATCGCTACCACGGAAGCAATGATGACGTACTTGTTCGGGACGAACAAAACTAAGAGGGGGGCAATGTTATGTGGCGACAAGAAATAAAACAACTCGCAGGAGTCCCTGAATGCACCCATCGATTCACTCTACAAACGCACCCGCTCGATTCACTAAATGAACATACCCAACTGTCATTCCAGTCATCTGACAGCAGCTGTCATATTCGAAGCTCGAATTTCCATTTCCCCTCCTTGGAATTAAGCGGAGGAGTACCAATGGAAAATTTCCAAAGGGGGTATGGAACGTACTAGAAGGTGCTTAATTTTGTATAAATACACGGGTGACAGGCTCGTATGGACAGTTATATTTTAAACGTGGACTTGTGAAAATCGGAAATAAAGTAAAAAGTGATTGAGTTGAAATAAAGTGTTGAATTCTAAATAGTAAAGTTGAATAACAGTGTGATCTGAGTTTAAATAAGTTTGTTTGATAAATAAAGTGTTTCATTGTGTGATTACAAAAGTGAAATTGAGTTTTATTCGACGAACCCCAGGCCGAAAAGATTACATTATTTACATTATTATTACATTTATTTGAGTGGTTGTTCTAAAAAGATTGTTTGATCTGCATTAGAGGTGTTAATGAACGTGAAATTTGCATACCACTTAGGGGCTTTATATATCCCTTCCGGAATATATAATTCAGGTGTTATATATGTTCTATTCAAAATGACATCTCTACCGTTATCTACCGGTAAACTCAAAATTGTTTTGGATGTTGGTGAAAGAATATATTTTTGAGACAAAAATTGGGTTTTAATTCGAGAGGTAATTTGGAATTTCGTGTAATGAGTAGTTTGTTAGCCAAATAAATTTTTGCTCCAAGTAAGTCCAAGTAAGCCGTCAAAATATCCGTGAAAACGAAATACTAAGAACATTGTTTTCCCAGGTTGATTGAATTCGAAAAAATTTGGTAGACAAATTTCTTTGTCTATCTGGTGCGTATTTAAAATAGTTTTAATAGTTGTGGGTTTAATAGGGGTGACATCATTTGGATGTATGAACTCAGGAGTAATGAATGAAGTAGAGGCTCCTGTGTCTATCAAAAAATTTAAGAGGACGGCCAAAGGGAGAAGAAATATTAATGTAAGGGAGGACAGTACCATGCTTATTGATATCTAGGTATCCAACTGGTCTGTCGCAAGTGTGTGAAAATTTTGATCATCCAATTCATGCATTGTGTTGAGTAGATCTACGTCTTGTTGATCAAGGTAGTTGTTATACTCATAGTATGAATCTAGATTTTGGAATCCGTTTGGATCTGTTGGTTGCTCAATAATATCCCAAGGATTAATTGGGTTATGCTGTAATTGGGTATTTAGGTTATGAAGTTCCTGACTGATAAATTTTGGAGGGTCATTTCGCCTAAAGAGATTAGAATTTTGTTGACTTTGCCTAGATTGTCTGGTGTTACCCGAACCAAGAACCATTGGTTCTACTGAGTTCTGTTGTGGTTGCTGATGCCGTTGGAATGGTGTCTGCTGTTGCTGAAATTGTTGTCGGTTGAACTGCGATGGAAAGACATGTTGTTGGTTCTGTGGCTGATAAGTCCGTTGTTGAAATTTTGGTACAAAAGCTTGTTGTTGGAATTGTGGTATATAAGCCCTTTGCTGGGACGGTAGTTGATAGGTCTGTTGTTGGAAAGTCGGTTGCTGTGGGAAACGGGGTTGATATGCCAACTGTTGCAAGTGCTATTGAAAGGGTCGCCTTTGCTGATAATATGGAAAATCAAATCGGTGAGGCTGTCGCCTTTGGGAAGTGGATGGTTGGTGAAATTGTTCAGTGGTTTTCCTAGCACTAGGCTTTGCGTAAAATATATTTTGCTCCTGGATGCAGAAAGCAAATGCCTCTGGCAATGTGCCAGGTTTCATTGCCCGAATTGTTGAACCAAGGGGTTCGCGTAATCCCACCAAGAAAGTGTTCAAGCACATTTTTCCATAAAGATCACTTTTGGCCTTTACCACGCTAGCGTTTGTTTCATACACTTGAACATGATTGCTTATAGTAGCAAATATTTCTATTATACTGTTATAAAATTGTTCGACACTTTGTTGATCCTGTTTAAGGCCGTGAAGGTCCCTGATAAGAGAAGTTTCATTTCCCTTATCCGAATAGTGTAGTATTAAATTGGATTTGATCTCATTCCAAACCAGTGGTGTACCATACATGTTTAGAATTTCATTGGCTGGGCCAACGACTTTGTTGCGGACTGCTCGCAGCGAAATTTTCCCGTAAATGGTTCCATCAACGGTCGGAATAAGTTCCTCTACATTGTTGATAAATTCAAAGAGGAGGCGGGGATTGCCATCAAATTTTGGCAAATTCTTGATTGCATCCGGCACTCTTAGTGCCTGAAAAACATCAGTAACGTTAGCAGCAGCTTGTTGCTGTTGGTTTTGCACTGGAGGAATGTTTCTTTGCACTTGAGGAATGTTTCCTTGCACTGGAGGAATATTTCCTTGCACTAAAGGATCCATCTGAATTTGGTTTAAAAGCACTTTACTATTTCCTGTACTATTTCCTAATAAACAATTTTTTAGGTTACTTAAGGTATCTTTTTTAACTTTGTTACTACTAATCAGTTTATCAACTACTATATTGACTACCTCTTCGTCACTTTCACTTTCGGTTTCACTTAAAATTATTCCGTATCTATCGGAAGCCTGCGAACACAAATACGGCCTAGGTCTAACCCTTGTTTTTTTAAAGGACATGGAAAGGATTCGGGAATAAGAGAAAAAAAATATTACTTCGACTTACATGTAGTAATCAAACTGCATTCTTGACTTGATGTACGATATGCCCTCGTGCTGTCGTCTGTACGATGTTCCCTCGTAGTTTTCCTGCAACTTCTTTTCTGCTTCCAAATCCATAAATAAATCCGTAAATCCGTGTTGATGTTGAGTCGTGGTTTTTCGATCACTATAAGTCGACACTCGCTGAATTTTCACTTGTGTATTAGATATCGGTGAACCGCCGCGTTATTACACTCGAAATTTCATCGATCGAAAACTACCGATTGCCCCAGTTAAAGGTTATGCCCGTACTTGTTACAAAAAAACCAAATTTTATTTCGGCAGAGTAACGCCGTTCAATACTTCATTTGCAAGACTTCGGTAGCTTTAAAAATTACAATATCTTTTATACCCTAAAACTAGCTGACTTTACAATAATGTGGCAAAGGAAAACTGTGGGAAAGGAAAATTATAAGAAATTAGATATTACAATTTGTAGTTGACAAAATAATAGCATTTTGCGTCAAATGCATTCTTGAGGTTGTCCATATGATTCCGGCGCACGTTGGTTCGTTGCTGACTCCATGTTTTCTGGGTGACTCGGGCTAGTGTATCGGAGTCATGTTGTGTTCCTAGGGGTTTGCGTATATAACTCTGGTCACACGACAAGTAATGTTTTGCTCCGCGCTACACGCAAAATGAGTTGACACTTCTGCGAAATTAATAGGGGAATTTCCTTATAGCTCTTGCAATTAACCAACTTATTATACTCACGAAAATATATATTTGTCGTTGCCTTATTTCTTTCTTTTTTGACATTGTCTAACATGAAAAGAAATTAAAAATTATAAGGAGTAAGTGCAAGAGTTCGTCTTTGAAAAACTCCTATATACCCGACCCTATATACCGTGTAACACCAAGTCTTAAAATTTTTTGTCCCGAATTCATATATAATTTGTATAGGCCGTGCCTCCAAAAGTGGGTCTGGGCTAAAAATTAAAATCAATTAATTTTTATTTCGTTAGATTCATGACAAAATGCGTTAAAACCGTAAACTATATCGGAAAAAAAACAGTGTTTTCCTAAAAACGCCCCCTTATAGTGGGCGGAGCTCAAAACATTGTATGGACCAAACTTTACTAATAGTAATATCTTTAATATTTATACCCAACCCAGGGTATATTAAGTTTGCTGTATAGCTTGAAACGCGGTGAAATAATCACCGTAGAATGAGACCGACAGGAGAATCGATTAAGTCATGTCCGTCTGTCCCTCCGTATGTAAACAACTTTAAGGCCTTAAATTTTGAGGTAGAGGGCTGAAATTTTGTGGTTTGGCTGGAAGTACAGTCCTTCAGATCAAGTTTGAAAATTAGCTGAATACGCCCATATACATGCCCACTACAGGCCTGTAAATAAATATATATAAAATTTGACTAAAAATTATATGACAAAAGTTGAATATATTCCCATTTTCTAACTTTCATGCATAAGTTATATGTGCCTCCCCCCACTTTTGGGCGAGGAGTTAAAAAAGTGATTTTCACTTTAAAAAAAGTAAACCACCAAAGCATTCAAGAGTTATATTTTATATCCCGCCCACTTTTTGGAGGTGTGGCAGTTTTGTTTTTGTGTGGTCGGGTATTTTGCAATCCGTCGTAGATGGACTGAAGCTTTTGCCTACGCACTTTTGCACTTCCCACTTGTTGTTATATATTTATACCCGACCCAGGGTATATTAAGTTTGATGTATAGTTTGTAACGCAGTGAAATAATCACCGTAGACCCCTAAGACCTTTAAGAGATATGAATGGGACCGACAGGAGAATCGATTAAGCCATGTCCGTCCGTCCGTCCGTCCATATGTAAACAACTTTTAGGCCTTACATTTTAAGGCAGAGAGCTGAAATTGATTGGACGGACAATCAATGGACTTCCAATCGGACGGACGAACGGACATGGCTCATTCGATTCAGAATTCGGTCTCTATCATATGCCCTTAAGGTCTTGGGGGTCTACCATTATTATTTCACCGTGTTACAAACTATGTGACAAACTTAATATACCTCCTATCATATGGGATGGGGTATAAAAAGTAGCAGGTTAGGTAAACGAGACTTCAGTCCTGATTTCGTCCATATAAAGTTTTTAGCCACGCCCCCTTTTAAGGGTCGATTTTTCAAAAATATTGAATTTGGACCAAAAAATTGCATTTTTACGTACATTTAAGTGTAACTTGGAAATAAAGGTGGTTTCTCATTAGGGGCGGTTGGACCATGCCCCTCTTCGAAGTTTGTATTACTTATAAAATGTCAAAAAACAATCATGCCATCAGCATTTTACAATGTGAGATAGGATGGGGTATTCAACGGTCCGTTTTACGGACTGTAACTTCTGCGTACACACTGTAGCACTTACTCACTGGTTCAATATAGTTCAGGTGTTACTGATGTTCAGTTGTGAATTATGTAGGTGTGTCAAAAATATCAGTTATGCAGCAAAAAAAAAGCAACAATGGGATTGAATTTAATATATTAATTAATTAAACAAATTAATTAAATGTGTTGAAATTTATTCTACTATTCTATTATTCTATTCTATGCAACAACGTTTTCAGGAAGATTCCATTGATTTTAACTTGCACCAGTGTGTTTTGTAAGATTTCTTTGGGGCTTTTTATGAACTGTCAGATGCTTGAACTTTAAAATATGACTGACATTCAAGAAAATTCTTGAGTAGCATGTAAGAATAAAGTGCAACAGTGGGTATGCAAAAGCTTCAATCCATCTACGGCGGATTGCGAAATACCCGACCATAACAAAAAGAAAACTGCCACGCCCTTTTAAAAAGTGGGCGGGATATAAAAATATAACTGTTGAATGCTTTATACTAGGTAGTTGCATACATTTCGTCCTAAAACTCCGCCTTTTTAACTAAAAAAATCACTTTTTTTGACCACAAAAAAGGGCGGAGGCACATACAATATATACATAAAAGTTAGAAAATGCTAATATCTACAGCTTTTGTTATATAATTTTATGTCAAATTTCATACATATTTATTGAAAAACAGCCATTTTAAGCTAAAATCCCTTAAAAAGTGGGCGTGGCCAATGAAAAAGCTAAAAATTTTTCACTACCTTAAAGACAATTATAAGGCGATGTTACGTGCCAAAAATGGATGCGGTGGCGCCATTGTAACATAGCTAAAATTTGCAAAATGTATTATTTTAAATAAGAGATGGTCGCACATACAGGCTTGTAGTGGGCGTGTCTGTGGGCGAATTCAGCTTATTTTCAAACTTGATCTGACGGACTGGACTTCCAACCAACCCACAAAATTTCAGCTCTCTGCCTTAAAATATAAGGCCAAAAAGTTGTTTACATACGGACGGCTGGACGGACATGGCTTAATCGATTCTCCTGTCGGCCCCATTCATATCTCTTAAAGGTCTTAGGGGTCTACGGTGATTATTTCACTGCGTTACAAACTATACATCAAACTTAATATACCCTGGGTCGGGCATAAAAATAATGCTATTAATTTTATTCATGGTTTTATTCACAGTTCCAACAGACATTGGATATCATAATTTATTTTCTTTAAATATAAATTAAGGCCAATGATGTATTTTCTTGAATTAAAGTGAAAAATAAAGTTTTGAAAGAAACTCAAACCGTAAGTTTATTGTAAGTATATTAGTTCAAATGGATATGTAAAGTTAAAAATATTAAATATATTATATATTAACAAGTGAGTAAGTGCAAGAGTTCGTCTGTGACAAACTTTTGTATGCCCGACCCTATATTCAGTGTAACACCAAATCTTTATTTTTTTTTGTCCCGAATTCATATATTATTTGTATAGGCCACGCCCCCAAAAGAGGGTCTGGGCTAAAAATTAAAATCAATTAATTGTAATTAATCATGACAAAATGCGCTGAAAATGAAAATTGTCAACTTTCCGAGAAATCGGGTTTTTAAGGATCTAACATTGTAAAAGTGGGCATGGTCGATATTGTGGGCGGTACATTTTTTGCCCTCTTAGATGCTTTGGGCCATTATTGCTCTATACCAAAATTTGAGCTCCTACGCCTTGTCTAACTTGACCAAAAGGCATTTTGAAAGAAAATTTGATATAGAGGTTGTCTTACATTGAAGCCAGTAGTGGGCGTGGCCGTTGGCGGATTTAACTAACTTTTACACTTTGTCTGTACAAAATAAGAACCAAGATATACTCCAGGTTTGAGCGTCCTATCTCAATTTTAAAAGGCTAAAAACTTCACACATACGGAGAGACGGATAGACGGACGGACGGACGGACGTACGCGGCTTAATCGATTCACCTGTCGGTCTCGATCATATCTCTTAAAGGTCTTAGGGGTCCACGGTGATTATTTCACTGTGTTACAAACTATGCATTAAGATTAATGCATAGTTTGCAGGTCGGGTATAAAATTATATAAGCATTCCCAAATTGAAGTAAAATAAAAAAGTTGGAAAGCATCAAATTATGGGAGCTGTCACTGGATTTACTTGAAACTTTTTTTTACCTGTGTATACTCTTGCGTGTTTAATCAATGCTTCTATTGCTGTCAAATTCTCTTGGTAGATATTTCAAAAAAAATACGTAATTTGTAGAACTACTTTGCTATTTCACTGACTGAAATCAATTTCAATGTGCTACTGACTGTTTTACAAACTTATAAGAACAAGCATGCAGGGAAGTTAAGAATAAGTTTTATCTGCGCTTTTTATTTCTGGCTTGCATCTATATATGGGAAATTTTATAAGGTATTTTATATATGTTTTTTTATAGGTTTATTTACATAGTATTTTATAAAATAAATTCAATAAATTACAAATACGACAATCAGTTCTCTCTTGATTGTCGTGGGGTGCGCGTCTTTTGAACTTTCCGTACCGCTTATATTTACTTTGCTTCATTATGAATTACATTGTTTGCTCTCAAAAACTCGATCGCCTTCTACACAACTCGGAGGCAAAGAAAGTGAGTGCAACTGCACTATCCAAATGCTATACCAGCAGCTCGTCGACTTAGCGGAGACTATTCATCGCTTTCTTCTTTTCACTTCGCTATAAAATGAAAATGAAACACTGCGTAAGAGGATTGACTTCTTGGAGAGTAAATTCAAATGGCAGCAACAGAAACTTCTAAGCAATCGTATCGATATAGTTGGATTACCAAACGTCACCGAAGAAAATGCAGTGGCAAAAGTTCAACATCTACTCCAATCTGCTCTTTGCATTAAATTTCCCGATTGTGAGATTCAGCATTGCTACATTAAGAAGAGCCAAGCTTAAACCAACGGCAAAGCGGTCTCCCCAATTGCAACGAAGTCCATCATCAGCGTAAGCTTCTATGATGTACGCACGATGGACACACTATGTATCAACAGACGCACGATGCGGAACTACTTGTGCCAGCGGCAGCGATTTAAACAACAGCAACACCAACAAAAAAGCAACCAAGGCTACCGGCATCTTCATCAACGATGCTCTCACAAAGTATACGGCAGCACTTTTCATGAAGGCGAAAGAAATTTTTAAGCAAAAAGGTGTAAAATATGTATGGTTTAGAAACAATAAGATTCTTGTTAAAAAAATTGAAGGAGGACAGGCCATCTCAATTAGATATTTTATTGATTTAGTGCCAGTATTTTTATACCCGACCCAGGGTATATTAAGTTTGATGAATAGTTTGTAACGCAGTGAAATAATCACCGTAGACCCCTAAGACCTTTTAGAGATATGAATGGGACCGACACGAGAATCGATTTAGCCATGTCCGTCCGTCCGTCCGTATGTAAACAACTTTTAGGCCTAAAATTTTAAGGCAGAGAGCTGAAATTTTGTGGGTTGGTTTTCCAGTCCTTCAGATCAAGTTTGAAAATAAGCTGAATCCGCCTACAGACACGCCCACTACAGGCCTGTATGTAAGACCATCTCTAATTTAAAAAAATACTTTTTGCAAATTTTAGCTATGTTACAATCTAGCGCATCCACTTTTGGTACGTAACATTGTCTTATAATTTTCTTTAAGGTAGCCAAAAAATGTTAGCTTTTTTATTGGCCACGCCCACATTTTAAGGGATCTTAGCTTAAAATGACTGTTTTTCAATAAATATATATGAAATTTGACATAAAATTATATAACAAAAGCTGTAGATATTAGCATTTTCTAACTTTTATGCATATATTGTATGTGCCTCCGCCCTTTTTTGTGGGCGTGGCGTCAAAAAAAGTGATTTTTTTAGTTAAAAAGGCGGAGTTTTAGGACGAAATGTATGCAACTACCTAGTATAAAGCATTCAACAGTTATATTTTTATATCCCGCCCACTTTTTAAAAGGGCGTGGCAGTTTTCTTTTTGGTATGGTCGGGTATTTTGCAATCCGTCGTAGATGGATTGAAGCTTTTGCATACCCACTGTTGCACTTTCCCACTTGTTTTTTTCTTTTACGATACATAAAATGAATGAAATATGCACTAATTTAGATGACTTTTCCTTCATCGATCACACTACTCTAAATTTTGAAAAAGTTTTTTCGGATAGTTCTTATTGCGAAAACAAATGTTTAAGTATTCACCAGAATGTCAGAAGCTTGAGAGAAAATTCTGCAGCACTTTTCACACGTGTTGATTCTTTTTTGTGCGTTCTGGATTTTATTTTTGTTTCGGAAATCTGGATTTATGGGTTTGAGAAAAAAAAAGATTATTGCACTTTCCCACTTATTGTATATAAGTGGGAAAGTGCACCAGTGCATATGCAATAGATTCAGTCCATCAACGATGGATTGCAAAATACCCGACCATAAAAAAAACTGCCACGCCCTTCAAAAAGTGGGCGTGATACAAAAATATAACTGTGGAATGCTTTATACTAGTTGGTTGCATACATTTCGGTAAACCCCACTTTTTAACTTAAAAAAAAATACTTTTTTTAACGCCACGCCCACAAAAGTGGGCGGAGGTAATATCTAATATCTACAGCTTTTAGCTAATAGCTAATCTAATATCTACAGCTTTTAGCTAATAGCTAATATCTACAGCTTTTGTTATATAATTTTATGTCAAATTTCATATATATTTATTGAAAAACAGCCATTTTAAGCTAAAATCCCTTAAAAAGTGGGCGTGGCCAATGAAAAAGCTAAAAAATTTTCACTACCTTAAAGACAATTATAAGGCAATGTTACGTGCCAAAAATGGATGCGGTGGCGCCATTGTAACATAGCTAAAATTTGCAAAATGTATTTTTTTAAATAAGAGATGGTCGCACATACAGGCTCGTAGTGGGCGTGTCTGTGGGCGAATTCAGCTTATTTTCAAACTTGATCTGACGGACTGGACTTCCAACCAACCCACAAAATTTCAGCTCTCTGCCTTAAAATATAAGGCCAAAAAGTTGTTTACATACGGACGGCTGGACGGACATGGCTTAATCGATTCTCCTGTCGTCCCCATTCATATCTCTTAAAGGTCTTAGGGGTCTACGGTGATTATTTCACTGCGTTACAAACTATACATCAAACTTAATATACCCTGGGTCCGGCATAAAAATAATGCTATTAATTTTTATTCACAGTTCCAACAGACATTGGATATCATAATTTATTTTCTTTAAATATAAATTAAGGCCAATGATGTATTTTCTTGAATTAAAGTGAAAAATAAAGTTTTGAAAGAAATTCAAACCGTAAGTTTATTGTAAGTATATTAGTTTAAATGGATATGTAAAGTTAAAAATATTAAATATATTATATATTAACAAGTGAGTAAGTGCAAGAGTTCGTCTGTGACAAACTTTTGTATACCCGACCCTATATTCAGTGTAACACCAAATCTTTATTTTTTTTTGTCCCGAATTCATATATTATTTGTATAGGCCACGCCCCCAAAAGAGGGTCTGGGCTAAAAATTAAAATCAATTAATTGTAATTAATCATGACAAAATGCGCTGAAAATGAAAATTGTCAACTTTCCGAGAAATCGGGTTTTTAAGGATCTAACATTGTAAAAGTGGGCATGGTCGATATTGTGGGCGGTACAATTTTTGCCCTCATAGATGCTTTGGGCCATTATTGCTCTATACCAAAATGTGAGCTCCTACGCCTTGTCTAACTTGACCAAAAGGCATTTTGAAAGAAAATTTGAAATAGAGGTTGTCTTACATTGAAGCCAGTAGTGGGCGTGGCCGTTGGCGGATTTAACTAACTTTTACACTTTGTCTGTACAAAATAAGAACCAAGATATACTCCAGGTTTGAGCGTCCTATCTCAATTTTAAAAGGCTAAAAACTTCACACATACGGAGAGACGGATAGACGGACGGACGGACGGACGTACGCGGCTTAATCGATTCACCTGTCGGTCTCGATCATATCTCTTAAAGGTCTTAGGGGTCCACGGTGATTATTTCACTGTGTTATAAGGTCGGGTATAAAATTATATAAGCATTCCCAAATTGAAGTAAAATAAAAAAGTTGGAAAGCATCAAATTATGGGAGCTGTCACTGGATTTACTTGAAACTTTTTTTTACCTGTGTATACTCTTGCGTGTTTAATCAATGCTTCTATTGCTGTCAAATTCTCTTGGTAGATATTTCAAAAAAAATACGTAATTTGTAGAACTACTTTGCTATTTCACTGACTGAAATCAATTTCAATGTGCTACTGACTGTTTTACAAACTTATAAGAACAAGCATGCAGGGAAGTTAAGAATAAGTTTTATCTGCGCTTTTTATTTCTGGCTTGCATCTATATATGGGGAATTTTATAAGGTATTTTATATATGTTTTTTTATAGGTTTATTTACATAGTATTTTATAAAATAAATTCAATAAATTACAAATACGACAATCAGTTCTCTCTTGATTGTCGTGGGGTGCGCGTCTTTTGAACTTTCCGTACCGCTTATATTTACTTTGCTTCATTATGAATTACATTGTTTGCTCTCAAAAATTCGATCGCCTTCTACACAACTCGGAGGCAAAGAAAGTGAGTGCAACTGCACTATCCAAATGCTATACCAGCAGCTCGTCGACTTAGCGGAGACTATTCATCGCTTTCTTCTTTTCACTTCGCTATAAAATGAAAATGAAACACTGCGTAAGAGGATTGACTTCTTGGAGAGTAAATTCAAATGGCAGCAACAGAAACTTCTAAGCAATCGTATCGATATAGTTGGATTACCAAACGTCACCGAAGAAAATGCAGTGGCAAAAGTTCAACATCTACTCCAATCTGCTCTTTGCATTAAATTTCCCGATTGTGAGATTCAGCATTGCTACATTAAGAAGAGCCAAGCTTAAACCAACGGCAAAGCGGTCTCCCCAATTGCAACCAAGTCCATCATCAGCGTAAGCTTCTGTGATGTACGCACGATGGACACACTATGTATCAACAGACGCACGATGCGGAACTTCTTGTGCCAGCGGCAGCGATTTAAACAACAGCAACACCAACAAAAAAGCAACCAAGGCCACCGGCATCTTCATCAACGATGCTCTCACAAAGTATACGGCAGCACTTTTCATGAAGGCGAAAGAAATTTTTAAGCAAAAAGGTGTAAAATATGTATGGTTTAGAAACAATAAGATTCTTGTTAAAAAAATTGAAGGAGGACAGGCCATCTCAATTAGATATTTTATTGATTTAGTGCCAGTATTTTTATACCCGACCCAGGGTATATTAAGTTTGATGAATAGTTTGTAACGCAGTGAAATAATCACCGTAGACCCCTAAGACCTTTTAGAGATATGAATGGGACCGACACGAGAATCGATTTAGCCATGTCCGTCCGTCCGTCCGTATGTAAACAACTTTTAGGTCTAAAATTTTAGGGCAGAGAGCTGAAATTTTGTGGGTTGGTTTTCCAGTCCTTCAGATCAAGTTTGAAAATAAGCTGAATCCGCCTACAGACACGCCCACTACAGGCCTGTATGTGCGACCATCTCTAATTTAAAAAAATACTTTTTGCAAATTTTAGCTATGTTACAATCTAGCGCATCCACTTTTGGTACGTAACATTGCCTTATAATTTTCTTTAAGGTAGCCAAAAAATGTTAGCTTTTTTATTGGCCACGCCCACATTTTAAGGGATCTTAGCTTAAAATGACTGTTTTTCAATAAATATATATGAAATTTGACAACAAATTTTTTGACAAAAGCTGTAGACATTAGCATTTTCTAACTTTTATGTATATATTGTATGTGCCTCCGCCCACTTTTGTGGGCGTGGCGTTAAAAAAATGATTTGTTTAGTTAAAAAGGCGGAGTTTTAGGCCGAAATGTATGCAACCACCTAGTATAAAGCATTCAACAGTTATATTTTTATATCCCGCCCACTTTTTGGAGGCGTGGCAGTTTTCTTTTTGGTATGGTCGGGTATTTTGCAATCCGTCGTAGATGGATTGAAGCTTTTGCATACCCACTGTTGCACTTTCCCACTTGTTTTTTTCTTTTACGATACATAAAATGAATGAAATATGCACTAATTTAGATAACTTTTCCTTCATCGATCACACTACTCTAAATTTTGAAAAAGTTTTCTCGGATAGTTCTTATTGCGAAAACAAATGTTTAAGTATTCACCAGAATGTCAGAAGCTTGAGAGAAAATTCTGCAGCACTTTTCACACGTGTTGATTCCTTTTTGTGCGTTCTGGATTTTATTTTTGTTTCGGAAATCTGGATTTATGGGTTTGAGAAAAAAAAAAGATACATACCAAAAATGAATGCGCTAGCACTATTCCAACGTAGCTAAAATTTAGGAAAAGTATTTTTTTTAATTAGAGATGGTCGCACGTACAGGCCTGTAGTGGGCGTGTCTAGGGGCGGATCCGGATAATTTTCAAACTTGGTCTGGTCCAATGAACTTCGAGCCAACCCACAAAATTTCAGCTCTGTGCCTTAAAATTTAAGGCCTAAAAGTTGTTTACATACGGACGGACGGACGGACGAACGGACATGGCTTAATCGATTCTCCTGTCGGGCCCATTCATATCTCTAAAAGGTCTTAGGTGTCTACGGTGATTATTTCACCGCGCTACGAACTATGCAACAAACTTAATATACACTGGGTCGGGTATAATTACGCTGCAGGTGGTGTGGGTTCCTTTATAAAAGACAAAGAGGAATATGTTGTTCCCAAAGTTATTAATATTCCGTTTTTGAGTGCTTATGTCCTAAAGATTTCCATTGAAATTAACAATGAAATCTTTGCGTTTTTATGTGTATATCGGTTGCATATGTTTACGGCCTCTGCGCTTATGGAAGAATTTTCTTGTTTTCTTAACAATGAAAGGTCAAAAAATCTGATTGTTGTTGGGAATTTCAATATTAATGTTTTGGAAAACAGTAGTTTCGTTTCAAGCTATTCAGAAGTGCTCTCGTTGCATCGTCTCGAAAGTTATATTAACGAGCCTACTAGACTTATATCAGATAGATGTTTGGATCATGGATCAATTTTGAGAAAGGCGTCCTTGATTTAATGATTACTGATCATTCGATGACTGGGTTTTTATTTAGCATTTCTGGTAACGCAGGCACTGCTAATTTAGAACTGACTGATAGTGTGTCTAACATTAACTTTAGAAAGCTTAGAACCGCACTTATGTCTGAATTTTGGGCTAATGTCTATATGTGTCCTAATGCTTCGTCGTCATATTCAGCTTTCATTGAGTGCGCCCTAAATGTTAACCCGAAAGGCTTCAGCCTTGGATTTCCTCTTTCTTGTTAGTTACTTAAAGTTAAGGCTAACCAGTGAGCAAGTGCTACAGTGTGTACGCAGAAGTTACAGTCCGTAAAACGGACCGTTGAATACCCCATCCTAACCCACATTGTAAAATTCTGATGGTATAGTTATTTTTTGACATTTTGTAAGTAATGCAAACTTCGAAAAGGGACGTGGTCAAACCGCCCCTAATTACAAACTATTGATTATAAGATATTTCCACAGATATTTATATTTCCCAGTTACACTTAAGTGTACGTAAAAATGCAATTTTTTGGTTCAAGCTCTATATTTTTGAAAAATCGACCCCTAAAAGGGGGCGTGGCTAAAAACTTTATATAAACGAAATCTATACTGAAGTCTCGTTTACCTAACCTGCTACTTTTTTTGTTTGATGCTCTCCTATTAGGCTCAAGGCAAGTCGATATTAAGGTTTTCTGGAAAATTTTAGGTTTTTCTTCAATTCTGCCTCCAAATGTGGGCGTGGCCCAAAGGCTTGTACAGACAAAATATGGAACTAAGCGTTTTCTATATAAAATAAGCAAGCAATTTTTTTTCAATTTCGAGCAAAAATATTGAGTAAAATGCATTTGAAAATTTACCCTTAAAATAGATGCCACGCCCACTAGAGGAGGTTTACCAATGAAATTTGTCTTTTTTTGTGTCTTAAATTTATTGGCAGATGCTAAATCTCAAATTTTAGCCTTTTAGAACATCATAAAGTTTTGAAAACTCTGGAGGTAGTTGCACATTTAGACCGATTGTGGGCGTGTCTTATGAATACTAGGGTGGACGGAGGCTAAAACTCCAAAATATTTCAAAGATAAAAATACTCCCACTATAGCAGGTATATAATACCGAACTAGACGATATTGGTTATGCTCGATTTCCACGTGCTAAAAAATCACCCATTTATGAGAGACACTATGAAACTGCCAGAACGCACTTTAAAGTAATAAATTTTCGCTCTCTCATAGTACTTCTTGACTACGACCAAGTTAACTTAACAAGTAGTTTACGCTTCCGTGGTGTTTATCGCATTGGGTAGGTTGCTATCCAGTGAATGCATCTACTAAAGCCTTTCATTCGTGCGGCTTCACCCTGCGTCGCTAGATCGAAGGGTCTTGTTCTTTGTAGTCGTCGCTCGTTGTTTACATCGTTAAGAGACTCGTTGATAGTACGGATCATTTCATTGTTGCAATGAAAGCAAAGTTTCGAGCAAAGTTTGTTACTTCTTCGCTCACGGTAGCTATTCCTAAATCTCTGTGAATTCACAGAGATTGTGATACTATGGAGCATTCACAATTGCTCTTAGTGTCTCGTTTTGGAAAGTCTGCAGCACGGACATGTTGCTGGGCTTGATGTATACCGTATGTCCAGGACGGCTTTAACACCTGCTTGTACAAGAGCAGTTTGTTATACATGCTTTATTTCGAAAATCTTCCGATAAGCCAATACATTTCCCTGAGCCTAATCTGGAGCTAGTCACGCTTCTTCTTTACATGTGGTTTCCACCTTAGTTTAGCGTCCAGTGTCATCCCTAGATATTTCGCTTCATTCGCATAAGGTATTTGTGCAGAATTTATGACCAGAGGTAAATTGTTAACCCTTCTGAAAGTGAAAATCTCAAGCGTAGACTTGTTCTCGTTAAGAGCGATTAGCCAAGTCTTCGTCCAGACACAAATTCTGTCCAATGCTCGTTGGAGGTTTCTCGTTGATGACTCGACAGATTCACCTGTTGCCAGGATGGCCGTATCATCCGCAAACATGGCCACAACTGTCTCGTCATCTAGAGCAGGAACAAGGTCGGACCGAGGAGGGTTCCCTGGGGTACGCCAGCTCGAATTTGCTTGAAACTCGAGTATTCACTACTACACCTTACACGAAAGAGTTGCTTTCAAGATAATTTTCCAATATTTTAAACATGTCTTCCGGCAAGTTTTGCCGTAGCTTATATTTCAAGCCTTCGTGCCATACCTTGTCGAAGGCTTGCGATACGTCTTTCTGCGTCAAGCGTCTTTCTGCAATTATTGGTTGTAATCGCTTCAGCAGAAGTTTCTCGAATACTTTCGATATTAGTATCAGAAAGTATTCGAGAAACGATACTTTCAGAACTAGCGCAGAAGCGATATGGGCCTGTTAGATTTTCTATCATTTGCACATTTCCCCGGTTTTGGAACCATAATGACTTCAGCAACTTTCCATTGTCTTGGAACGTTTAGAAGTCTAAGAGAAGCGTTTATCATATAAAGTAGCTTGACTAGTGCCTTTTTTGGTAGTTCTTTCAATATTTCGCCAGTGATCAGGTCGTAACCCGGGGCCTTATTATTTTTAAGTTTGTTTATTGTCTGTCGGAGTTCAACTAACGAAACTTTTTTCATTCTAAAACTGTCAGGTTCCGCGTTGTTGTTTTGAACGTCAGCCAACGGCGGACCGTCGAAAGGCTTGGATGTTTCTCCTAAATGTTCAGCAAACAAATTCGCTTTTTCTTTGTCTTCTCTTGCCCATTCGCCGTTAGCTTTTTTTATTGGTGCCGAGTCGATTATAGGTTTCTTGATAGACTTAACTGCTTTCCTCAGCGAGAAGTTTGAGCTCCTATCTGCCGACAAGCCTTCAAGGTATCCAGTGGTCTCACGATTTTTAAAATCTTGCAACATTCCTTTTAGTTTGTTAGAGAGGTGCTTCAAGAGGGTTTTGTCGGGGGGAGCCCTCGTGTCTTCACGTCTTCTACGCGCTCTTCTCTTTTCACGAATCAATTCTTTAAGCAGCGCTCTGAATTGCTTCAATGGCACATTCAAGCCAACAGCCTCCTTACAGTCCTTTCTGAAGGCGTCCGAGTTCATGTTTTTGCTAGCTTATCTAGGAGCTCTTTCTATTTTCGCCAGTCTTCCACCCATCTTCAAGATTACTCCTGAGTGGTCTGAGCAAAATCATAACACTCTTCGATTCGTTGTTGAATTGCATCGTGAGCCCCAAAAAGTATGCTTTGCGTTAAAGTCACCCCCAATGATAAAATTGGATCCAATGAAGTCATACATACGATCAAGATCGTCTTCCACCAGTCTATATCCTGGCGGGAAATAACAAGAAGGAATGCTGTAATCTGGGCGGACGGACGGACATGGCTCATTCGATTCAGGATTCGGTCTCGATCACATGCCCTTAAGGTCTTGGGGGTCTACCATTATTATTTCACCGTGTTACAAACTATGTGACAAGCTTAATATACCTCCTATCCTATGGGATGCGGTATAAAAACAAGCTAAGATAAAAACTCTATAAGAACCCTGGTAACTCGAGTATCAGAGCCGAATACAAACAGTTGTGTGCAGAAATAAAAGAGGAGATACGATTCTGCTAGAGGTAACCTTAAATGTGAATGGCGAATAGTCAATAGCATTTTAAACAAAAATGCTAACACGAAAAAACCATCTGTTATTCAGATAATTCACTGTCCTGGTACAGACGAGGAAACTATTGCAGACGCTCTTAGCTGCTATATCACTAGTATAGCCACCAGCTTGAAGCCAAGTCTTCCGGAGTCTTCTTCTTGTAGCAGTTTTAGTTTTGAGCCGATAACGCCTCTTGAGGTTTTAAAGAAAATTGGTTCTTTAAAAAACAGCAAGTCCTATGGAATTGATGGTATCTCCAACATTTTACTTAAAAGAATTGGCTGCTATGTTATGGATGTTCTTTCTTTCATTTTTAACCGCTGCATTTTTGAGGGAGTTTTTCCGGAAGATCTGAAGGGTGCTGATGTTATACCACATTACAAAAAGGGTTCTGCTTTACAAATGTGTAAGAGGCAAATATATCCCTACTTGCAGTTATACGCAAAGTGTTTGAGAAGCTCGTTAAGAATAGGCCTGTAAGTTATCTAGTAAGAAACAATTTTTTTAATGAAGCACAGTTCGGTTTCCTAAAGAGCAAGTCAAGAGAGGACGCACTT
Organism: Neoascia interrupta; assembly: GCA_947623515.1. Classification (NCBI taxonomy): domain Eukaryota; kingdom Metazoa; phylum Arthropoda; class Insecta; order Diptera; family Syrphidae; genus Neoascia; species Neoascia interrupta. The sequence goes on along the minus strand of OX392462.1, from coordinate 94,899,622 downwards.
CTTCTTTTCTGCAGCCAACTCATGGCTAATCTGGATGACAAAAAAAGTACGGCTGGCTTATTTATCGATATCACCAAAGCTTTTGATATTGTGATATCGCGATAAAAATGTTTTCGATTCAATTTATTATGGGGCACTCGCTATAATTAAAATATCCCGAAATTTCCCCACCAGTGGAGACTTTAGTGAATACAACGAATTCCAGTCGTCAAACTCCGCCCTCCATCTAGAGTGATGTAGAAGTTTCACGAATTGTCATAATTATTTTATAAATAGCCGATACCCGTTGCCTAGTTTTTCAGTTTTGAATCGGAATACTTGAAAAGCGAACGTCGTGTGTGAAAGTAATAAAAACGGTTACGGTGAACTAGATTGAACTAAGTGCTTGATAAATAAAGATATTCGTTTGTGTTTATCAAAAGTGAAATTGAGTTTTATTCGACGAACCCCAGGAAAAATATTACAATATGGTTGATCATCAAATTCTACTCAAAGAAATTGAAAAGGCAGGAATATGCAGTTTTATGCTAGATTGGTTTAATTCATATCTAAAAGACAGAACTCAAAGGGTTAAAATTGGAAATACAAGGAGCAACCTTTTATATCTTAACTTAGGTGTACCACAAGGTTCTGTCCCAGGTCCAATTCTATTTCTGATCTACATCAACTCACTTTTTAAACAGGATTTTAATGTGTTTAAAATGTGGTTTCTGATTTGAATTGGGTTCTTCATCTTTTCAGAATTTGGTTTGCTAAGCACAACCTGGTTATAAGCTCTAAAACTAAGATTATGTTTTTTAATTTGGCCTCTATTCTTGATGTCGATATTAATGTCTATTTTCACGCACCTGAGTGTCAAAGGTTCAAACTTGCTTGTTGTAACTCATCCTCAGGAATTTCGGGTCCCTCTTACAATCCTTGCCTTAACTGTAGTTATAATTTTTTTTTGATCGATATTGTGAATGAGTTTAAATACTTGGGTCCAACCTTAGACTCTAGATTAAGTTTTACAAATCATATTGAAAGCTTAAGGAGGTACATTCTTTACACCCTAAGGTTTTTTTTTATCTCAGCAATATCTGCTCAACAAACTTACTGAAAACTATCTATTACCGCATTTTTTACTCTAAGTTACAGTATGGCATTAGTTGCTGGGGGCGTATAAAAAGAAAATTCAACCTCTCTTGATCTTGCAAAAATATATGGTTTGAAGATTAATGCGCAAATCTAGTAGACATCACACACACCCATTGTTTTGTTCCTTGAAAATTCTTCCAGTCCGTCATTTGTATTGTTTTTAAGTATTAAAGACATTTTTTATGAAGTCTGGTAATCGAAACTTTCGATTGATTTCGAATTATAATTTACGTGGAAACTCTTTATACTCAGTAAATGTAGCTCAGTAAACTAGCTTCAGACCACTACGTATCGTAATTATACCCGACCCAGGGTATATTAAGTTTGATGTATAGTTTGTAACGCAGTGAAATAATCACCGTAGACCCCTAAGACCTTTTAGAGATATGAATGGGACCGACAGGAGAATCGATTAAGCCATGTCCGTCCGTCCGTCCGTATGTAAACAACTTTAAGGCCTTAAATTTTAAGGCAGAGAGCTGAAATTTTGTGGGTTGATTGGAAGTCCAGTCCTTCAGATCAAGTTTGAAAATAAGCTGAATCAGCCCACAGACACGCCCATTACAGGCCTGTATGTGCGACCATCTCTAATTTAAAAAAATACATTTTGCAAATTTTAGCTATGCTACAATGGCGCTAGCGCATTAATTTTTGGTACGTAACATTGCCTTATGATTGTCTTTAGGTAGCCAAAAAACTTTAGATTTTTCATTGACCACGCCCACTTTTTAAGGGATTTTAGCTTAAAATGACTGTATACATTGTATGTGCCTCCGCCCACTTTTGTGGGCGTGGCGTTAAAAAAATTGATTTTTTTTAGTTAAAAAGGCGGAGTTTTAGGCCGAAATGTATGCAACCACCTAGTATAAAGCATTCAACAGTTATATTTTTATATCCCGAACACTTTTTGGAGGCGTGGCAGTTTTCTTTTTGTTATGGTCGGGTATTTTGCAATCCGTCGTAGATGGATTGAAGCTTTTGCATACCCACTGTTGCACTTTCCCACTTGTTTTTACTATGTTTCGTCAGCCCACCTATTCAATAAACTTCTGGATTCGTAAAGATCGATATCTTCATTAACTATATTTTTAAAAGTCGTGAAAGAATGGCTACTCAACTTCAACTTTGTTGGTATTGAATATATTCTATCAAGTTATTTGGTGTGACTTAAGCATTAAGTTTTCGACTTGAATCGCTTTTAATTTCTTTAAGCCTTAATCTGCTTTCTTCCATTCTTGCTGATGTTATACCACATTACAAAAAGGGTTCTGCTTTACAAATGTGTAAGAGGCAAATATATCCCTACTTGCAGTTATACGCAAAGTGTTTGAGAAGCTCGTTAAGAATAGGCCTGTAAGTTATCTAGTAAGAAACATTTTTTTTAATGAAGCACAGTTCGGTTTCCTAAAGAGCAAGTAAAGAGAGGACGCACTTCTTCTTTTCTGCAGCCAACTCATGGCTAATCTGGATGACAAAAAAAGTACGGCTGGCTTATTTATCGATATCACCAAAGCTTTTGATATTGTGATATCGCGATAAAAATGTTTTCGATTCAATTTATTATGGGGCACTCGCTATAATTAAAATATCCCGAAATTTCCCCACCAGTGGAGACTTTAGTGAATACAACGAATTCCAGTCGTCAAACTCCGCCCTCCATCTAGAGTGATGTAGAAGTTTCACGAATTGTCATAATTATTTTATAAATAGCCGATACCCGTTGCCTAGTTTTTCAGTTTTGAATCGGAATACTTGAAAAGCGAACGTCGTGTGTGAAAGTAATAAAAACGGTTACGGTGAACTAGATTGAACTAAGTGCTTGATAAATAAAGATATTCGTTTGTGTTTATCAAAAGTGAAATTGAGTTTTATTCGACGAACCCCAGGAAAAATATTACAATATGGTTGATCATCAAATTCTACTCAAAGAAATTGAAAAGGCAGGAATATGCAGTTTTATGCTAGATTGGTTTAATTCATATCTAAAAGACAGAACTCAAAGGGTTAAAATTGGAAATACAAGGAGCAACCTTTTATATCTTAACTTAGGTGTACCACAAGGTTCTGTCCCAGGTCCAATTCTATTTCTGATCTACATCAACTCACTTTTTAAACAGGATTTTAATGTGTTTAAAATGTGGTTTCTGATTTGAATTGGGTTCTTCATCTTTTCAGAATTTGGTTTGCTAAGCACAACCTGGTTATAAGCTCTAAAACTAAGATTATGTTTTTTAATTTGGCCTCTATTCTTGATGTCGATATTAATGTCTATTTTCACGCACCTGAGTGTCAAAGGTTCAAACTTGCTTGTTGTAACTCATCCTCAGGAATTTCGGGTCCCTCTTACAATCCTTGCCTTAACTGTAGTTATAATTTTTTTTTGATCGATATTGTGAATGAGTTTAAATACTTGGGTCCAACCTTAGACTCTAGATTAAGTTTTACAAATCATATTGAAAGCTTAAGGAGGTACATTCTTTACACCCTAAGGTTTTTTTTTATCTCAGCAATATCTGCTCAACAAACTTACTGAAAACTATCTATTACCGCATTTTTTACTCTAAGTTACAGTATGGCATTAGTTGCTGGGGGCGTATAAAAAGAAAATTCAACCTCTCTTGATCTTGCAAAAATATATGGTTTGAAGATTAATGCGCAAATCTAGTAGACATCACACACACCCATTGTTTTGTTCCTTGAAAATTCTTCCAGTCCGTCATTTGTATTGTTTTTAAGTATTAAAGACATTTTTTATGAAGTCTGGTAATCGAAACTTTCGATTGATTTCGAATTATAATTTACGTGGAAACTCTTTATACTCAGTAAATGTAGCTCAGTAAACTAGCTTCAGACCACTACGTATCGTAATTATACCCGACCCAGGGTATATTAAGTTTGATGTATAGTTTGTAACGCAGTGAAATAATCACCGTAGACCCCTAAGACCTTTTAGAGATATGAATGGGACCGACAGGAGAATCGATTAAGCCATGTCCGTCCGTCCGTCCGTATGTAAACAACTTTAAGGCCTTAAATTTTAAGGCAGAGAGCTGAAATTTTGTGGGTTGATTGGAAGTCCAGTCCTTCAGATCAAGTTTGAAAATAAGCTGAATCAGCCCACAGACACGCCCATTACAGGCCTGTATGTGCGACCATCTCTAATTTAAAAAAATACATTTTGCAAATTTTAGCTATGCTACAATGGCGCTAGCGCATTAATTTTTGGTACGTAACATTGCCTTATGATTGTCTTTAGGTAGCCAAAAAACTTTAGATTTTTCATTGACCACGCCCACTTTTTAAGGGATTTTAGCTTAAAATGACTGTATACATTGTATGTGCCTCCGCCCACTTTTGTGGGCGTGGCGTTAAAAAAATTGATTTTTTTTAGTTAAAAAGGCGGAGTTTTAGGCCGAAATGTATGCAACCACCTAGTATAAAGCATTCAACAGTTATATTTTTATATCCCGAACACTTTTTGGAGGCGTGGCAGTTTTCTTTTTGTTATGGTCGGGTATTTTGCAATCCGTCGTAGATGGATTGAAGCTTTTGCATACCCACTGTTGCACTTTCCCACTTGTTTTTACTATGTTTCGTCAGCCCACCTATTCAATAAACTTCTGGATTCGTAAAGATCGATATCTTCATTAACTATATTTTTAAAAGTCGTAAAAGAATGGCTACTCAACTTCAACTTTGTTGGTATTGAATATATTCTATCAAGTTATTTGGTGTGACTTAAGCATTAAGTTTTCGACTTGAATCGCTTTTAATTTCTTTAAGCCTTAATCTGCTTTCTTCCATTCTTGCTGATGTTATACCACATTACAAAAAGGGTTCTGCTTTACAAATGTGTAAGAGGCAAATATATCCCTACTTGCAGTTATACGCAAAGTGTTTGAGAAGCTCGTTAAGAATAGGCCTGTAAGTTATCTAGTAAGAAACATTTTTTTTAATGAAGCACAGTTCGGTTTCCTAAAGAGCAAGTAAAGAGAGGACGCACTTCTTCTTTTCTGCAGCCAACTCATGGCTAATCTGGATGACAAAAAAAGTACGGCTGGCTTATTTATCGATATCACCAAAGCTTTTGATATTGTGATATCGCGATAAAAATGTTTTCGATTCAATTTATTATGGGGCACTCGCTATAATTAAAATATCCCGAAATTTCCCCACCAGTGGAGACTTTAGTGAATACAACGAATTCCAGTCGTCAAACTCCGCCCTCCATCTAGAGTGATGTAGAAGTTTCACGAATTGTCATAATTATTTTATAAATAGCCGATACCCGTTGCCTAGTTTTTCAGTTTTGAATCGGAATACTTGAAAAGCGAACGTCGTGTGTGAAAGTAATAAAAACGGTTACGGTGAACTAGATTGAACTAAGTGCTTGATAAATAAAGATATTCGTTTGTGTTTATCAAAAGTGAAATTGAGTTTTATTCGACGAACCCCAGGAAAAATATTACAATATGGTTGATCATCAAATTCTACTCAAAGAAATTGAAAAGGCAGGAATATGCAGTTTTATGCTAGATTGGTTTAATTCATATCTAAAAGACAGAACTCAAAGGGTTAAAATTGGAAATACAAGGAGCAACCTTTTATATCTTAACTTAGGTGTACCACAAGGTTCTGTCCCAGGTCCAATTCTATTTCTGATCTACATCAACTCACTTTTTAAACAGGATTTTAATGTGTTTAAAATGTGGTTTCTGATTTGAATTGGGTTCTTCATCTTTTCAGAATTTGGTTTGCTAAGCACAACCTGGTTATGAGCTCTAAAACTAAGATTATGTTTTTTAATTTGGCCTCTATTCTTGATGTCGATATTAATGTCTATTTTCACGCACCTGAGTGTCAAAGGTTCAAACTTGCTTGTTGTAACTCATCCTCAGGAATTTCGGGTCCCTCTTACAATCCTTGCCTTAACTGTAGTTATAATTTTTTTTTGATCGATATTGTGAATGAGTTTAAATACTTGGGTCCAACCTTAGACTCTTGCAAAAATATATGGTTTGAAGATTAATGCGCAAATCTAGTAGACATCACACACACCCATTGTTTTGTTCCTTGAAAATTCTTCCAGTCCGTCATTTGTATTGTTTTTAAGTATTAAAGACATTTTTTATGAAGTCTGGTAATCGAAACTTTCGATTGATTTCGAATTATAATTTACGTGGAAACTCTTTATACTCAGTAAATGTAGCTCAGTAAACTAGCTTCAGACCACTACGTATCGTAATTATACCCGACCCAGGGTATATTAAGTTTGATGTATAGTTTGTAACGCAGTGAAATAATCACCGTAGACCCCTAAGACCTTTTAGAGATATGAATGGGACCGACAGGAGAATCGATTAAGCCATGTCCGTCCGTCCGTCCGTATGTAAACAACTTTAAGGCCTTAAATTTTAAGGCAGAGAGCTGAAATTTTGTGGGTTGATTGGAAGTCCAGTCCTTCAGATCAAGTTTGAAAATAAGCTGAATCAGCCCACAGACACGCCCATTACAGGCCTGTATGTACGACCATCTCTAATTTAAAAAAATACATTTTGCAAATTTTAGCTATGCTACAATGGCGCTAGCGCATTAATTTTTGGTACGTAACATTGCCTTATGATTGTCTTTAGGTAGCCAAAAAACTTTAGATTTTTCATTGACCACGCCCACTTTTTAAGGGATTTTAGCTTAAAATGACTGTATACATTGTATGTGCCTCCGCCCACTTTTGTGGGCGTGGCGTTAAAAAAATTGATTTTTTTTAGTTAAAAAGGCGGAGTTTTAGGCCGAAATGTATGCAACCACCTAGTATAAAGCATTCAACAGTTATATTTTTATATCCCGAACACTTTTTGGAGGCGTGGCAGTTTTCTTTTTGTTATGGTCGGGTATTTTGCAATCCGTCGTAGATGGATTGAAGCTTTTGCATACCCACTGTTGCACTTTCCCACTTGTTTTTACTATGTTTCGTCAGCCCACCTATTCAATAAACTTCTGGATTCGTAAAGATCGATATCTTCATTAACTATATTTTTAAAAGTCGTAAAAGAATGGCTACTCAACTTCAACTTTGTTGGTATTGAATATATTCTATCAAGTTATTTGGTGTGACTTAAGCATTAAGTTTTCGACTTGAATCGCTTTTAATTTCTTTAAGCCTTAATCTGCTTTCTTCCATTCTTGCAACATTTGTGTGTAATAAATAAATGCAATTAACTATTCAAGGGTCACCCCACACATACTTGTAAGAAATTGCAATACCTATATTGTTTAGATTGATGGCATTCAACACTATTTTGTATTAATAATATTAAAATATAGAATGTCAAATGAATTTCTTATGTTATTATGTCGAATTGAATTGTATTATACTTACTATTATTTTGCTTATTTATAAGGAATTTATTGATAATAAAATAAACTAACTAAACTAACTAAATGAGGCATCTGGCAACTAGGCCATATAATGCCGTTGGAAAAGATGTTTTTTTTTAAATATATACAAAAAAAAAAACATTATAGAACAAATGAACATAAGACTGGAAAGTAGAGATTAATAGCAATATGTTCAAAAAAAAAAACAAAAACTACACATCATGTTGATGCGGTCAAAAATCGCGCAACAAAGAAGCTCTTTGTCTGTCCTTTTGGTCCCTTCCTTCCTATTCAATTTTTGGGGCTTTCCCCGTCTTTCTTTCCCACTTGTGTTCCCTCTTTTCTCCCATACAGGTTTCCTTTTCGCCCTTCGGGTAGGGGTTAAAATATACCCAAGATAAGGCATGCCGAGCGCGTAGCGCATACAAACTATGCAATGGACAAAAAAAAAGATATTATTACCCCAGGTGGTTATATTGTTGCCTTCGGCGACCTCCCCAGGAACCTAAAGGCGGAAAAACAGCTTCTGTTGTCCTTTGCAGCTAGCGAGGTAATCCTCAAGCTGATTAAGCGGACTGCGGAAGCAACGAAGGCGACGGACACTGCGATGGAGGTGGAGAACAATGATGAAGGTGATCCAAATAAACCTCCATCACAGTAGGGTTGCCACAGCCAACCTGAGGCTGTTCCTCGAGAGGGAACAGCTGGACCTAGCCCTAATCCAAGAACCCTGGATTGATAAAAAGAACAGGGTTTTAGGATTAGGGTCGAAAAATTTCTCACTTTATAATGTAAAAAATAAAGGTAAGGCGAGAACCTGTATTGTAGCAAATAAGAATGTTCATGTATTAATGTTATCTCATTTCTGCACAGGTGACCTAACGGTGGTGGAGGTTAGAGAGAGACGGACGAGAACTACACGGTAGCGTCGGTCTACATGCCATTTGACGACGGTACCTCGGTCCCCCCGGAATCTCTGAAGACGCTAGTGACAGCGTCCGAACAAGGTAAGAAGAACTTAGTCTTAAGCTGTGATGCCAATGCCCATCATACGATCTGGGGAAGCTCAGACATTAACGCCAGAGGCGTGGTTCTGTTTGATTTTGTCCTTAGCTCCAACCTTCTAGTATGTAACAGGGGAAATGTCTCAGAATGTGTCTCAGAACAGCTCTGTTCAAGTAACGAACTGGAGAGTATATAAGCAGGCATCACTATCAGATCACTGCTGGATACTCTTTGAGATACATAGGCTCATCGAATGGACGACCCATTAGGAGAGCGTTAGAATCCTGAAAAAGGAGATCAGATTCGCCAAGAGGAATTCATGGAAGAATTTCTGCGAATCAATCGAAACAACAACTGAAGCGTCCCGACTGAGAAAAGTCTTATCCAAAGCGCCCATACCGCTATCTTCACTCAGGAAGACTGAGGGCGATTCGACCTCGAAACACAAGGAAACGCTGGATTTACTGGTGGAAACTCACTTCCCAGGGTGCACCGATACCTATGAGGATTATGCTACAGTAGCGCAAGGCTCTCGGAAAAAGATGAAGGAGGAAAAGATCAGGGCTATAACCGATGTAAAAAGGCTGACCTGGGCGATCAACTCCTTCGATCCCTTTAAAGCACCAGGGATGGATAACATCCGACCAATAATGCTCCAAAAAGCAGGGGAAACTATCATTCCATGGTTCAGTAAAGTATACGAGTCCTGCCTAAAGCTGTGTTACATTCCCAAAGCTTGGAGAGAAGTCCGAGTGATATTCATCCCCAAAGCAGGGAAGGCAAACCACTCTACGGCAAAAGACTATCGACCCATAGGCCTGTCCTCATTTATGCTCAAGACGTTGGAACGGCTTATTGACGTGTATGTGAGAGAGCTGATTGGTGATAACTATTTATAAAAATCACAGCATGCGTACATGAGAAGCAGATTGGTTGACACTGCACTACATAGAGTGGTAACAGTAGTAGAAAAATCCTTGGAACACAAGGAGTACACTTTAAGTGCCTTTCTAGACATAGAGGGGGCGTTTAATAACATTGAAGCAGATGCGATATTACGCAGCTTGAGAAACGCCCACCTAGATAGCAGTCTATGCGACTGGATTGGGCTCATGTTAAGCACACGAAAGATAAACTGCTACCTAGGCGAAGTATGCAGCAGACGAAACGTCAGCAGAGGAACACCGCAGGGAGGTGTCCTATCTCCGCTTATATGGACCCTGGTAATGGACGAATTGCTGAAAACCCTGGAGAGGGAAGGCTTCATTGTGAGCGCATACGCAGACGATGTAGCAATCCTGATCCCAGGTAAACTCCCACCAATCCTCAGTGACCGACTCAGCTACGCACTTCGCATTGTTGAAAAATGGGTTGAGGGTCGAGGACTGGGAATTAACCCCTCTAAGACGGAAGTTGTGTTGTTTACAAGGAAAAGGGCAGTTCCATCCTTCAGCAACCCAAGAATAGGGGGAGTGGAGTTACCGTTATCCAAATCGGTAAGATACCTGGGCGTCATATTAGATTTCAAATTCAGCTGGAGGGATAATATAGAAGATTGTGTCAAGCGGTCATACCTGGCACTATACGCCTGCCACAGAACGTTCGGAAGCATGTGGGGACTGCAACCAAACATGGTACACTATATGTATATAGCGGTTGTAAGACCCATCTTAACTTACGGTGCAGTTGTATGGTGGAAGGCTACGGAAAGAAAGTGTCATCTCTCTAGCCTCACCAAAGTTCAAAGGGCAGCCTGCATGGGTATAACAGGGTCCCTAAGGACCACACCCACCGCGGCACTGGAGGTACTACTCTACCTTACCCCCTTGGACATATACTGCAGCAGCAAGGCAGCTAAAACAGCTGTTCGCCTAAGGGAATCCGGACTGTGGTCCTCAAGATTTTATGGACACGCCTCTGTGGAAACTCAGTGGGCTGCCTCCACAAACACCCCAGTCACAGATTACCTACCTATGACATTCGCCTTCAACAGGAGATTCGCTACCAGAATACCTGAAAGAGGTGAATGGGAAGATAAGACCATTACAGGAGATGACGAGATCGCCGTATATACCGACGGCTCTAAGATGGACGTCGGAACCGGTGCGGGCATTTTCTGTGGAGATTTGGGTCTAGGTAAATCTTTTCGAATTAATGACGACTGCAGCATTTTTCAGGCGGAGCTGGCAGCCATAATCGAAGCTGCCTCCGAGCTGAAGAAATACGGCCCCGCAAACAAGACCATCACCATATACTCTGATAGCCAAGCGGCAATTAAAGCCTTGGAATCAGACGTGGTAAAGTCAAGGGCTGTGAAACTATGCAGGGAAATTCTGGACGAGTTATCACTTGGCAACACTGTAACTGTGTGTTGGGTGCCAGGTCACACCGATATATCGGGAAACGAAGAAGCGGACAAGCTTGCGAGATTTGGGTCTAGAATGAATGTATCTCTAGCCCTTAAATCCATAAGAGTCCCGCTGAGTTCGATAGCACGTAGGATAGAAACTGAATACTTGAGTAGAACCAATCTACGTTGGACAGAACTTGATACGTGCAGACACACAAGGGAGCTATGGCCAGTGGTAAGCAAAAAGAGATCACTATTTTTGATCGGACTAGCCCGCAGGAACATCCGAGTACTCACGGGAACCCTCACGGGGCACTGCGCTGTGGGTCTACACGCTGAGCGGCTAGGCATACTGCATGACGATTACTGCAGAAGCTGCAGGGACGTTGAAGAAATTGAATCTGTTCGTCACCTGCTCTGCGAGCTCGAAGATCTAAATAATGTAGATCTAAAGGACCTCCTAAGATTTGTATACAAATCGTGATGGGTCCAAGAGGGCGGAACTCTGAGCTTCTAACAGCGGTCTATTTCTGTTTTCGTTCCAGGTATTAAGAAGGTTCCCAATGGACACAATGGACCCAACTGCTGGTCTAAGTGAAGCCTTGACTATTGTCAAAAGGGCATCCATCAACCTAACCTAACCTACCCCAGGTGGCGCTCCAGTTTCACTGGCAAATCCACACTCTTCGGAGGTAGGCTCTACGGATTCTGGGGAGAGCCATTTATTGCTAATAAATCCCTTTTTTAAAAGATCAAGGGTACCTTGATCTCCACCAGCTGGATCGAACGTCTCCGGGAAAGGAAGTCCGCCGGTTAATCAGGACTCAGCGAAAATTAAATGCTTTGAAGCGGAAAACAATGAACTCCGCGCTAAGCTTAATGTAATGGAACGTCTCTACCATGAACTTAAAAGTGAAGTAGATTCGTTACGTAAAGAAAGCGAAGCTTTGAGGAATCCCCGTACTATAGAATGTGAGGAAACACCGAAACGCCAATTCGAATACCAGCCGGATGAGGAAGAGCTTGCACGCGACACGAATCCGGTCTTTAATAAAAGGCTTACCAAGAAGCGAAAAGCTGGAGTTTTCACCTGAAGTTTCTTTCTGCTACCGTGGAGCAGAAAGAAGAAACACAAGTCGTGCCGAAAAAAGCGACAGCAAAAACCCAAGAAAAAAACCGTCGACCACCTGCAATAAATGTCGTTGGGGTCGCGGACTACGGAAAGTTACGATACATCCTTAAAAATACTTTTGGCGCCAAATATAACTTCGGAACAATGTAAGGAAAGTTCACGTCGATGACTCTAACGCCTATCGGTCGCTGTCACAAAAGTTGAAAACAGAGAAAATTCAATGGTTTACGTATGAAAATCACCTCGAAAAGCCGCTGCGGGTTATCGCGAGGGGACCACACCCATCCTGCACTAAGGAACAAGTAATATAAGATGTTCAAGCCCAAGGCTTTAAAATTTTTGACGCCGTGAACATAATAAAGAAAGAGAATCAACGTACGGACGATGGTAAAGATTCTGCTGTTGTCAGGCGCGGTCTGCCAATTTCCATGCTATCTTTTGATAGAACTAAGAACATAAGCGAGATTTACAAAATAAAAGCAATCCTTAACATTAAGGTCAAAATCGAGCCCAAGCGATTTCCGACACACGCAAGCATACTGCCAAAAAGAACCGCGATGCGTTAAATGCGCCGGTGAACATCTTTCAAGGTCGACCAAGGGTACGGGATTGATTAAAGAAAAAGTTCAAACAGCACAAGAAAACGTCGCTGGTCCAAGTTCAACCGTAAAATCCACACTTGGTGGTCCAAAATCGTACGCTCAAGTGGCTTCACATGAAAGTAAGCAACAATCGGCCGCACCAGATTCGGTCTCTCAAATTCAACTTATGATTTTAGAAAAACTTGAGCAACAATCGAAAGTAAATCAAGTAATATTTAACAAACTAAGCGAGCTCGAGCTTAAGCCTCGAAAAACATATAATAAAAAATCATGAATATGGGAAAGTCAATCAAAATTATAACATGAAATGCAAACGGCCTTTTGCAAAAAATTGACGAACTAGAAGTATTCCTACGGAAGAATAATGTTGACATATGCCTGATTTCAGAAACCCACTTTAAAAAGGGTTCGGCACGCAAAATAAAAGGTTACACTGACTATCACGCGCATCATCCTTCAAAAAATTCGAGAGGTGGATCCTCTCTCTACATTAAAGACTGCATTAAGCACTCCAAAAACGAAGAATTAGAACTTGACTCTACGTAAATAACCTCAGTCTCAGTAAAATTAAGTCACATAAATTACAACATCGCGGCGAGCTCTCTTCCTCCGCAGTATCGGCTGGCAGATGAAGATCTTGCACTGCTCTTTGATTCACTTGGGTCAAACTATATCATCGGCGGGGACCTTAACGCGAAAAATACTTTTTGGGGCTCACGGTGAAATTCAACAAGAGGCAGAGTCCTCTTTAAAGCAAGTACAAAACGCGGCGTGGTCTTCTTATCTACGGGAAAGCCAACATATTGGCCAACCGACAGAAATAAAATACCCGATCTCGTCGACTTCTTTTTCGCCAAGGGGTACCTTTTTACCTTACGAACGTAGAACAACGCTTTGGTCTCTGTTCAGATCACTCGGCAGTTCTTTTGAAAATCGGTGGAAGCCGAGCGAAAAAGAAAAGAGCGCCTAGATTAACTAACAACAACACCGACTGGGACGGCTAGATAAACTCGTGAGAGTTATTCAGAGCGCTGCGTGGAGTAACACTTCTTTTCGGAGGTCTGAATTATCGAACAGCGGAACAATATATCCGTGAGAAACAGAAGAGCTAATATGCGAAAAGAGGAGAGCGCGTAAGAGATGGCAACGTTCGCGAGCACCCACGGATAAGACCATCTTGAACCACCTTTCTAACAAACTGAAGCACGAACTTCAAGACTTTAAAAGTCGCGAGACTACTGCTTACCTCGAAAGTTTGACTGCCGATAAGGGTTCTTTCTCTTTGGAAAGCAGTGAAGTCGATTAAGAAGCATATAGTTCATTCTGAGCCATTAAGAAAAGCCAACGGTGAAAGGGCAAGAGAAGACAAAGAAAAGCGGATTTATTTGCAGATTACCTAGAAGAAACATTCAAACCGTTTGACGGGGAACCGTTGGTCGAGGAGCTCAATCCCTATGCGGTACAAGATAATTATAGAATAAACACCGTGTCATTGGCTGAACTTCGTCAAACGATAGATAATCTGAAAAACAACAAAGGCCCTGGCTATGACTTAATTACTAGCGAAATTCTAAAGGAGCTACCGAAAAAAGCTTTGGTCAAGCTACACTATATCATTAACGCCTCCATGAGAATTTTATACGTTCCAAGGCAATGGAAAGTGGCCGAGGTCATAATGGTTCCAAAACCAGGAAAATGTCCGAACGACAGAAAGTCATACAGACCTATTTCGCTACGGCCGATAATATCTAAGGTATTCGAGAAACTGTTGCTTAAAAGGTTGCAACCAATCATTGAAGAAAGACGATTGATTCCGGATCACCAATTCGGATTTAGAAAAAAGCATTCAACAATCGACCAGGCCTATCGAATAACAAACGAAAAAGCTCTGGAAGCGAAAAAGATATGTACTAGCGCTTTTCTCGACGTATCACAAGCCTTCGACAAGGTGCGGCACGAAGGCCTTATGTTTAAGTTAAGGCTTAGCCCTCCAGAAAAACTCTATAGAATCTTAAAGTCTTACCTTGAAGACAGAATCTTTCGCGTAAGGTACGAAAATGAAGACAGAATCTTTCGCGTAAGGTATGATAAATGAGAAACGTTCTCAGCCCAATATTATTTTTGCTTTATTCAAGAGACATACCCCACGATGAGGGAACAATTTTAGCTACATTTGCTGACGACACTGCTATTCTTGCTATTGATACGACAATTGAATTATCAACAGGGAAACTTCAGCGCGCTTTAGACAAAATATGCGACTAGACGAAGAGCTGGCGAGTCGTCCTTAACGAGACTAAGTCAACGTATGTTAATTTTACTTTTAAAAAGATAAACAACAAACCTTTATTCATTAACTCCGTACAAATCCCGTACTCAAATGAAGCGAAATATATAGGAATGACTCTAGACGCAAAGATTAAATGGAAGCCGCACGTTAAAAAGAAACGCGACGAGCTCGAAATCAGGTTAAGAGAAAAAAATTGGCTTATCGGAAGATTTTCTAAACTAAGCATATATAATAAACTGCTTTTGTATAAGCAAGTGCTTAAACCATCTTGGACGTACGGTATACAACTATGGGCTTGTACTAAACCAAGCAATCGTTAATGCTCCATGGTACATAAGAAATAGCGATCTACACCGAGATCTTGGAATCACAACCGTGACTGATGAGGTAACAAACTTTGCTCGCAAACTTAGTACTCGACTTCGCGGACATTGCAACAATGAGATTATCCGAACTTTGGATCAGACAAATCTTACGCGCCGACTACAAAGAATGCGTCCGTTGGATCTAGCAGCATAAGATGAAACCGCATAACTTGGCGGTATAGTAGGTGCTTTCGTTCGAAGGCAGCCTGCCACACGCGATTACTACAGAAGCTTGAACTACTTGTTAGGGAAACTTAGTTGTAGTCTAACGGAAAATGGGTGGTTTTTTAGTGAGTAAGAATCTCACTTTACTATGAGCACGCGCGGCCGGTCCTCGTCGTACCTATGAAGGTTTTTCCTACCCACGAAAAAAAAATCAGGTTTTCTGGAGCAAGACGGACGGTCAGGACGCTCCCAACTGGCGATTTATGATTCCCAATGATGGACCCGATGACCCGATAAACCACCATCAAACCGTTCACAGAGCTCAAATGTCAAAGAGCCCAACTCTAACAAATTACTAGAAAACCATCGAGAAAATGCTGCGAATCACCATCACATTCGCTTATTAACCACTTACCCGAGAACTCCAACCTGAGACATCCAACCTGAGCGAAGATCATCAATGGCCGAGGGCCCATCCTAACCGTGTTTGTAAATGTAAAGAATGGCTTACTATAGTTAGAGTCCTCTCCCCCAAATCTGCGCGAAAGTCCACTACGGTAATGTAGTATATCGCGTGTTGAATATGGTAGTTTCTTCTTCGCTCGCCTTATTTAAATGTATAACCCTATTCTCCTTCTGAGAATAGAGTTAAATGTTCTGGATCACTGAATGCTGTCTTTTCGGTTCAGCTTTGAATTCTACCCTTAATTTCGCAGTGGGGCGAATTGGTACGAATTCTTGTGTGAGACGAATGCAGCTGGGGTTCAATAACGGCAAACATGCCCAGCAAAAAGCTGAGCGTGGCTTGAAACGCCGTGCCCGATAACCGGAATGAGAGGATTGGTTGAATGTGTGTGTGAATGAGTCATGGTTTATTTGGGAAAAAGCCAAGCCAAGCTTGGTTGAATCACTTCTGGTTTACCTAGCGAGTTTCGAGGAAGGAAAACAGAGCTGGAAGTAGAAAAAAAAATTATTTTTGAGGAAAAGATCCAGAGGAAGAAGTTTTGGAAGCGAAAAGATCCAGGACAAGGGACTTAAAAAGGAGTACTAGAAAGGAGAAGGAA
Source organism: Neoascia interrupta (assembly GCA_947623515.1). Classification (NCBI taxonomy): domain Eukaryota; kingdom Metazoa; phylum Arthropoda; class Insecta; order Diptera; family Syrphidae; genus Neoascia; species Neoascia interrupta. The sequence continues at coordinate 94,883,134 of OX392462.1, read as the reverse complement.
AAAGCAACGGAAGGGAGAAAAAGGAAAAGCTAAGAAGAGTGATTACTTATAACGTTTGTGTTTAAGAAAATTGAATTGTCTAGTAGACTTTCGTTTCGGGAAAATCCCCTGGAAAAGACGAGACGCGCGACCCTTTTAGTTTTCACCTTTTTTGCATTCGGGACGTCAATTCAATTCAATTCATATAGTGAGCCATTCTACCCTTGCGGCGATATTTATACAATTGTTAAACTTTGCTTTCATTCGGCCATTTCTTTTGCATGCTTTGATTCTTTTGTTTCGAGTAATTCATCGGCCAAATCTAAAAGATTAGTTTCAGTCTTGTTAATAAATCGCCTTCGCTCATCTCTGAACGTTTATAACGACCTAAAACGATTGTGTTATTCTTTTTATTGGACCCCATCATTTTCAGCTACCTACAGTTTTGTTGTTTTACATTTAAAACAGCTGGCGCCTATTTAAATCTACGTACCAAAATCATTGAAGCATCTTATCACGCGTATCAATACCCAATCGGAACCCACCCCCTTGCTGAGCAGTCGGTACGATTAGTCGGTACAACTTGCTGTGTTGTTGCACTTTTTCGCCCCTAGCCTTTAGTCAAATTGTTTACATCCGCGAGCGCATCGTCGGCGCAACCTGCGTGTATTTATTATTTAACTCTGGTAAAAGTGCAACAATGTATCTATTATATCGTAGATAATTTATAATATTCGAATCCGATTTCTATAAATATAATTTTAATGTCTCAAGTAAAACAACATCAATGTAGCACGACCCATTATGTGGCGACTTCCAAATATTGGAATTTAATACAATTTTCGTCCAAAAGACGGAGTAAAAAAGGGATTTTTTCACGATCCGCCATGCTTTGTGGTGAATCACTTGTGCTTCGTGGTGGATCCCTTGGACTTCGTGGTGAATCCCTTCAAGTAAGGACTACATTGACATAATGTAAGAGTATGCGCAGATTTCCAGGCATTTCTATGGCAACAGCTTGTAGGCCCCAGGCTTTCCAGTCCAATTGAATAGCTAATTGATTCAGTAATTTGTGGTAATGTCCTCAACAAATTTAGAGACCTGACAGTTTAAAAAATATATTTAAACCAGTGAGTAAGTGCTACAGTGTGTACGCAGGACACAAAAATTTCAATTTTTTTTATTAATCGACCCCTTAAAGCGGGCGTGGCTTTAAACTTTGTGTAAACGAAATCTGGTATAAAGTCTCGTTTACCTAACCTGCTTATTTTTCTGTTACATGCTTTCCTAAATTAGGCTAAAGGCCATTCGAAATTACGTTTTTCTGGAAAATTTTTAGTATCTCTTCACTTCTGCCTCCAAGTGTGGGCGTGGTCCAAAGTTATGTATGAACAAAATGTAGAACTATGCGTTTTCTACATAAAATATCAAGCAACATTTTTTCAATTCTGAGCAAAAGTATTGAGTAAACTGCATTTGAAATTTTCCCCTTAAAAAAGATGCCACGCCCTCTGGAGGAGGTTTACCAATTTAATTTTTCTTTTTTGTGCCTTAGATTTATAAGGAAATGCTAAATGCCGAATATTAGCCTTTTAGAACGTCTTACACTTTTTAAAGTTGTGGAGGTAGTTACAAATTAGCACCGATTGTAGGCGTGACTGTGGACGGATTTCAAAAAATTTAACATTTTGGGATGACAAGGAGCTCATTCTCAAACTTTCAGATCTTTATCTCAAAATCTAAGCCCTAAAAACGTGTGACACACAGACTGACGGACGGACGGACAGACGGCCGGAACGATGGACGGACAGACGGACAGACAGACGGACGAACATGGCTTATTCGATTCAGAATTCGGTCTCGACCATATACCCTTAAGGTCTTGGGGCTCTACCATTATTATTTCACCTTGTTACAAACTATGTAACAAACTTAAGATAGAATGAGCCATGTCCGTCCGTCCGTGTGTCGGTTGTTTATAGGCCTTAAATTTTGACCTAGGAACTTGAATCTTAATATCTGTTCTTTCTTGGTCCCGTAGCAGTACAAGTGTAAAAATTTTTATCCAGCATGCCTCTATAGCTTCTATAGCTAGATGTCGCGCTAAGTTTCTCAATACTCCCCCTAGTAATCCGGTGACCGGGATACTATTGCTTACTTCTCACATCAAGTACGGCTAACTTCGAAGCTGGACGAGTTTAGACTCCTGACTGTGTCTGAACTACTGCTGAACGTACTTGTCCATATTTAGCATTGGATACTTGTATGACCCTCCCTTTGGGCCAGGTTGCTCCAGGAATCGTCTTGTCGACTATCACAGCGATGTCACCTTCTGTGATGGGTTTTACGGGCTGAAACCATTTTGTCCTACGACATATTGTTGGCAGGTACTCCCTAAGCTATTGTTTCCAGAAAATGTTGCTAAATTGTGTAGTCATAATCCAGTTCTTTCTAATTAAGCTACCGTCCTCAATTTTATCACCAAATACCTTATCCCCATTCGAAGACCCTAGCAAAAAGTGGTTTGGGGTCAATGCTTCTGCACATTGTCCATCAACAGGTATATTGTTATGCCTAAATGCATAAATAAGTCAAAAAAAAAAACTCTCGCACGCGGGCTGGAGTTTTGGTATGGGAATTTTACCCCCAGCGTTTCCTTTGTGCACTTTAACCGAACCGGCGAAACAACAACTAGATTTTGTATAGAGGAAACCGGCGAAACGACAATTGTTGAACAACGCTAAGAAGAATAAAAAAACGATGGTTGAATTTTAAGAACTTTATTTGATCGAGGTCAAAACTAAACTCAATTCATTTTATGTTTCTTACATCTACTTATAATTAATTTCTGCTGACGATCGTTGTTGATGGTGTCGGCAGCAGTCGATGAAATTGTATTCTCAATTTTTGTGGGAAAGTATTTTCTGTGTGACACCTTTGTCTGGCACGTTTTGCGTAATGCTGTGTCAGCATTGCACCAGCATAACACCTCCTTCCTTAAGAAGTTTATGGGTACCTTACCCTTAAACTGGGCTCGGTACTTTGCATAACGATTTCCTCTGATGACGTCGATGATGCTCTCCTGATCTCTGGCAACTTCTTAACGTATTTCTTCTCTTTTTTGTTAAAACATTTGTTAAAGATTGATAATGTAGTTCGACAACCAGAATTACAGACATATTTGTATGCGAAAATAGATCCTATGATGACTATTGTAAAACCTCTAATACCAGCAATTATGCCTCTTGATCGTTCCGGGATTGTGTCCAAAACGTTTTCCCAAACGTTTTTTTTTTTGTCTTAAAAGTTCTGTTTCTGGCTGTCAACGGTTTATTTAAAAGATTTTCCCTTAGCTCGTCTAAATAATCGAATACACTTCGTTTGTTATTATCATCTACCTCACTTGGTTTGTTTACTGGATATCCATAAACAAGTTCATATGGAGTGTATCCTGTGGTACAATGTACGGTAGTATTATAACAGAAACTAGCGTATGGCATTAGCTCATGCCAATTTGTTATGTTATCTAATTCCTTTCCTGTTGCGTTCAGATATTCCAGTAGACGACAATGTGCCCTTTCTACTTCACCATTTGCCTGCGGATAAGATATGCTAGTTATATGTTGCATATCAAAAATTTTACAAAATTCTTCGAAAAGTGCATTACAAAATTCCGTTCCATTGTCAGTTAGGATTATCTTTGGCAGTAGAAAGTTCAAAACCCATTCGATAACGATTGCTTTAGCTACTGTTTCCATAGATTTGTCCTTTAGTGGTATAAATTTTATGAATTTAGATAAATCGTCCTGTATCGTCAAACCAAATTTATGTCCGTCGTTTGTAGGTTTGAGTGGGCCAACCAAATCCATTGATATTTTTTCGAGAGCTCTTTCTGCTGAGTTTACAATTTTCATTGGATTCCTTTTTGTCTGCCTGGATACTTTTTCTGTTTGGCAATGCTTACAGTTTCTTATGTATTCTTCAACGTCTCTTTGCATCCCTTCCCAGTGGTACTTTACCTTAAGTTTTGCATACGTTGCTTTCTGACCCGTATGGCCTCCTAATAGTCCATCATGATTTTCTTTTATTATATGTTTCCTCTCTTCTAAATCGGTTATTTCTTTACATACGTTATTTTCGTTACCTTCCTCTTCTCCTGGATCGCAAGGGTGTAATTCTTCTATTTGTTCCTCCTCTAACTCAGCCTCAGTTCTTGGAACGACTGCGTTGTCTTCCATCATACTACTAACTATGTCATCTATTATTTGGTCTACTTCTTCGAAATTTTGTATTTCCTGGCTATTATTTTCTTTATTATTGTTACCTATTTCTTCCCCTTGCATCATTCTAACATTTCGGGACAGTTCGTCCGCAACAACGTTTTCGCATCCCTTTTTATATCGGATTTCGTACTCAAACTCTTCAAGTTTAAGCCTCCATCTCACAAGTCTAGATCCGGGATCTTTCACGTTAAACAACCAAGTCAATATCCTATGGTCTGTCTGAACGACGAATTTTCTCCCGTAAATGTACGGTCTAAACTGTTTTATTGCCCAGACTATGGCCAAACACTCCTTTTCAGTAGTGCTGTAATTTTGTTCGACCTGATTTAATGTCCTACTGACGTATTGTATGGGCTAAGAACGGCTCCTATACCTTTGTTCGACGCATCCGTTGTAATCTGTTTCTCTATTATAGTTTTGGTACTGTAGAACTGGAAATTTGGTAATCGCTTCTTTCAACTTTTCGAACGATTCTTGTTGTTCACTTCCCCAGTTGAATGATACATCTTTCTTTAGGAGTTTATTTAAGGGTTCTGCTACTTTACTAAAATTTTGAATAAACTTTCGGTAATAGCCTACCATTACTAAAAATGATTTAATTCCTTTCTGATTACATGGCGGTTGCATTCTAACTATACTCTCTATCTTATTAGGATCAGGCTTCACGCCTTTGTCGGTTATCACATGACCCAAATACTGGACTTCCTTACGAAGAAATTCGCACTTGTCCGGTTGCAATTTCAAATAAGCGGCTCTTATTTGGTTGAGTACTTGCACTAATTTTTCATTATGCTCTGCAAGACTCTGGCCGTACACCACCACGTCGTCTAAGTAAACAAAACATTTAATACCCTGTAACCCTGTCAGCACTGTGTTCATTAAACGTCATTCGAGTATACTCGAAGTGCCCGTACGGAGTGCTGAAGGCGGTTTTCTCGATATCTTTTTCCTCGACTGGGATTTGATGAAATCCAGAAGTAAGGTCGAGTGTTGTAAAATACCTTGCCTTCCCTAATTGGTCAAGAATTTCATTTATATTCGGAAGGGGATAATTATCGGCTATCGCCAGCTCATTTAGCTTACGATAGTCAATGACCACCCTCCACTTCTTTATACCGCTTGCGTCCGCCTTCTTTGGTACAATCAAAAGAGGGGAGCTAATCTGATGCCTTATCACTAAAAATATCACTATAACTCCTAATTATATCTAATATACTCTCTAACTCCTCTTTATTCATATGTTCTGTCCTAATATTTCCTGTTACCTCAGATACTCTTTGTTTTTCGATTTTAAAGTGCTCTACATTTCTCCCGACAATTCGAATTTCGCTTATGTTAAAATCCTCTTCCGTCGTATTAAGTATAGTGGCTACACATTCACCATTGTTGTTTTTGGTTATGCATTCTGATATTATTATCCCTTCCTTTATTGATTGTCTTGGCACCACTATGTCTTCTTTTAGTTCCTTGCTATTTTTTATTTTTACAACTCTAGACGTTTCAGACCTTTTCTTCAGAAACTTTTCCTGGCTCAAACATTTTAAAGTTATTTCTTCGTATCTATTTTTTTATTATACCTTCTTTATAATGAATGGAGTAACCTCCTTCCTTTAGAAAATGGCTACCCAAAATTCCATCATATTCTCCAAGTAATCCATTTTCCACTACCTGCATCTTTACTTCTCTGCTCAGAGCTTAACCTTTATTATTTGGGAATAAACAGATGTTCTTAACTACTTCTCTTATGGTTTCTTGCAATTTACTACCTAATCCTTTAAACTGGATAGTTCTATTTGTGTTTACTTCACGTTCATACACATGTTTAGCGCAAATAAGAGATACTTCCGCTCCTGTATCGATTATCATTCTCTTAATTTCGTTGTGAAATACCACGTTGACGTTAGGGCTTTCTGAATTACTCACCTCGTTAAATACAGTTAAATTCCTAATACTAGAATCCTTTTTGAATTCTTTCTTATACACACTTGAAGGGTTGAAACTTGTTCCTTGCCCACTAGAACTTGGTCCTGGGTCATTTTGTCTTGCCCGATCTCTCCTAGGTAATCTGCAATTTCTGGCAATATGGCCAGGCTTGCCACAGTTGAAACATTTTGTTTCTGTAAAATTAATCCTTGCTAAATTTCTATTTGAATAATCCCTGCTAATATTTGATCTGAATAGGTTGAGCCGTTGCTCTTCCTCTTGAGCACATCTACTCGCTTCCGCTAAAGTTTTAGGCTTTTGTGTCACGACGTATGATGCTAGTTTTTCCTGAAGTCCATTGATAAATACCGTGAGGGTCTCACTCTTAATATAATCTATTTGTCCCTTTGAATCCTCTTCTTTTATGTTATGTAGTTTACTCTGCATCAATATTCTTTCTAACGTTTCAACTCTCTGTGTATATAATGCCACAGATTCATTCCTATTTTGCCTAATGCTAATTAGCTCTCTATGTAATTGAAGACTACTATGCGGTTCCCTAAAGACACCGTACAGTTCTTCTTTCAACGCTCTCCAATCTTGTATATCTTTGTTCATTAGAGTTTTAGTGCCATTAGCACGAATTCTTGTTTTTATAAATTTAAAAAGTACTGGTTTCAAAGACGGCGACGCTAATTCCATAGCATCATTACATGCGTCAATGAAACTAAAAACCTCATCGCCGCTACTATTAAAAGTAGGGATAAAGGATGTTAGAACGCTAATTGGTATTTCAGACATAATTGAGTCTAAATTTCTTGAATCCTCAACTTCATGGTTACTTTCGCTTTCTATTTCTTCCGATTCACTGCCGCTAGGGGACATAAATGATTTTCTACTGATCCAACTAGAAAGTAATATCCCCTCGTAATATATTTTCCCTCGTTTTCTTCTATCCACTTATAATTCTTTAATTTGATCTCTCCTGAAGGAAATCGAACTTGGTACATCTACTAGGAGATGTTGGAGTTTAGTACTTTTTAACTTTGAAATTTTTTTTTTTTTTTTGACCTTACCACCTGAATAACTCTCTCTTTTCTTATCCACTTTTTTTCTGTTTTTTTACAATAGTATTAGGCTCTATGCAAATATACTTATGTAATGCTTGTTTTACTAACTTACATGATAAAGATTATTATTAGCTTCATATCACTTAGCTCCATTTGTATGATTCTGCAATTGTATAGGATTCACACAACCGTTTTGTTTCGTTTTTTTTTGTTTTGGTTTCCCACAATCGTTTTGTTTCGTTTTTTTTTTTGTTTGTTTTATGGATAACTCGGTATCCCACCGCTGCCACCACTTTTTATGTTATGCCTAAATGCATAAATAAGTTCAAAAAAAAAACTCTCGCACGCGGGCTGGATTTTGGTATGAAAATTTTACCTCCAGCGTTTCCTTTGTGCACTTTAACTGAACCGGCGAAACAACAACTAGATGTTGTATAGAGGGAACCGGCGAAACGACAATTGTTGAACAACGCAAAGAAAAATAAAAAAACGATGGTTGAATTTTAAAAACTTTATTTGATCGAGGTCAAAACTAAACTCAATTCCTTTTATGTTTCTTACATCTACTTATAATTAATTTCTGCTGACGATCGTTGTTGATGGTGTCGGCAGCAGTCGATGAAATTGTATCCTCAATTTTTGTGGGAAAGTATTTTCTGTGTGACACCTTTGTCTGGCACGTTTTGCGTAATGCTGTATCAGCATTGCACCAGCATAACAATATACGTTAGTGGTCCTGAAATGATGATGTACCCCACTTCTTCCATAATACTTAGCAAAAGTTTGTCCCTTGGATTGTGGCTCGGATAACTCCTTAGAAGGGCCTGTTTTTCTGACCAAATCAACCGTTCCCAACTCCCGCTCATATGAGGTGAAGCAGGCGGGATGGAATTCCAAACTATGGAGCGGCTTACACATTCCTCAGGTAGTTGGACCACATCTATAGAGGCTATTGCTTCTTAAACCTCTTGACTTTCTTCTTTAAAATTTGTGCTATTATCGCTCCATATTTCCAACGGTGTTCCACTCCTGCTACAGAACCTCTTGAGAGCTAAAATACACGAATCAGCTGAAAGGCTATGCGCGACCTCAATATAAATAGCTCGGACGGTGAGGCATGTAAAGAGGACGCCCCAGCGCTTTTCACTATGCCAACCACGGCTACCATCATTGGCCCAAAGTAGTCCAGTCCCACGAAGGAGAAAGTTCTTGTGTATGCTTTCATACCAGCTGTTGGTAGTGCACCCATTTGCGGTTCGTGCTGTGTAGCCTTGTAAACCTTGCATTGTTGACAATCCCTTATCTTTTTTTTTTAGAACGAAGCATAAGCCTGCCACATAAAGTCTTTGGCGTATCTTATTAACTGCCGTCTCGCTGAACTGGTGACAGCATCGCTCATGATAGTTTTGTACCAGCTATTAGGTAATATTAAAGTCTTTTGGCATTATAATTGGTCTCCGACCGTTAATCCTGATGACATTGTGCTCATCCATATATGGCTTAAGTTTGAAGATACGGCTCCACCTTTTCAGGCGGTAGTTCAAATAAAAGTTGGATTGACTGGAGCTCAAAAGCTCCCGCTCCTCTGGATACGCTTCTCGTTGGCACACTCGAAACAAGATTTTTTCCGCGTGACTCAGGTCTTTGAAAGTTACAACGCTGCCGTTCGTATGCTTTCTTTGGTGGACCTTCATCTCAATCAAGGCGAATACATGTGCTGCGGACCGTTTCAATGTGTTCCATTATGAGAAATGACTATGATCTATCAGTGGTATAAATGTTTGAGATGTATGCACCATAAGCCTAGCCTCGTCTGGTTGTTGTGGCCACTCCGTTGCGGGCTGTCTTAAAAAGCTCGGTCTCTGCAATCACCGGCTTGCCGACGTTAGATCCAGGCTAAGGTTCCACCTTGTTCCATCATCCGGCACGTTTTGGGCACTGGGCACCGACTTCCATTCCGTAGAACTTGACTCTTCTAGGATCTCGCCAATCCTAAAGGTAACATATTATCTTTTTCTTGTTGTTTCTTATCCAACAAATTACAGTTGGGAATCAGACCTGAATATGCGGTTATGTTAATCGATTGGCCTTTCATCACAATATTTGCTACTCTGGTTCCCAAAAATGCTGCTTCCAACTCCACGCGTGGAACAGAAATCGGTTTCAAAGGTGCATTTTTTGTTTTAGCGCATACCAAAACACATTCTGTGTGCAGAACCTGAAGTACGCTGCTGGAGCGCCAGCCGAAGCGCTCGCATCGACGAAAACATTTTTTTTTTTCCGTGGGTAGGTAAAAACCTTCATAGGCACTATGAGAATCGAACGCGCGTGCTCATAGTAGTGTGAGATTCTTACTCACTAAAAAACCTCCCAATCTTTGTAAGACTACGACTAAGTTTCCTTAACAACTAGTTCATGCTTCTGTATAGTAATCGCGTTTGGCAGGCTACCTTCCAACGAAAGCACCTGCAATACCGTCATTATGTGCGGTTTCCTCTTACGACGCTAGATCCAACGGTCTTGTTCGTTGTAGTCGGCGTGCAAGATTTGTCTGATCCAGAGTTCGGATTATTTCGTGGTTGCAATGGCCGTGAAGGCGAGTGTGAAGTTTGCGAGCAAAGTTTCTTACTTCGTCGGTCACGGTTGCGATGCCTAGATCTCGATGTAAATCGCTATTTTTTATATACCATGGAGCATTTACGATTGCTCTTAGTGTCTTATTCTGAAAAGTTTCTAAAATAGATATGTTGCTTGGTTTGGTACAACCCCAAAGTTGTATACCGTACGTCCAAGATGGTTTTAGCACTTGCTTATACAATAGCAGTTTGTTATATACGCTTAGTTTCGAATAACGTCCGATAAGCCAATTCAGTTCTCGTAGCTTGATTTCAAGTTCATCGCGTTTCTTTTTAACGTGTGGCTTCCACTTAAGTTTTGCGTCTAGGGTCATGCCTAAATATTTCGCCTCGTTTGCGTACGGAATTTGTACCGAGTTTATAAATAGAGGTAAGTTGATTACCCTCTTGTAAGTAAAATTTACATGCGTTGTTACTTCTTAAAGTGTGTTTCCGAAATCAGGCATAGGTCAATATTTTTTCCCGTAGAAATACTTCTAGTTCGTCGATTTTCTTTAAAAGACCATTTGCATTCCATGTAAGTATGTTAATGAGCTTCATATTCATGATTTGTTGTTGGTTTTGCGAGGTTTAAACTCTAGCTCACTCAGTTTGTCAAATATTACTTGATTAACTTTAGTTTGTTGCTCAAGCTTTTCCAATATCATAAATAATATTTGAGATACCGAATCTGTTGTGGTAGGTTCTGGAGGTTTGCTTTTGTGTGACGCGACTTCAGCGTACGATCTTGGGCCGATGAGTGATGATTTTCCCTTTGTACTTGGACCGGCAACGTTTTCTTGCGGAGTTTGTATATTTTTTCTCGTCAATCTCGTATTTCTGACCGATTTGGGAGTTTTCGGCTTGTCAGCTCTAGAACGTTTTGGGGTTGTGGCCCTATCTACAATATGTTGCTTAACAGTTTCGTGACGTTTTTGTAGCTCTATTGCGATTTCGCAACCTCGGTAGCTCGCCGGGTGACTTCCATTACAATTGGCGCAAGTCGCTGGGGCCTGACTTCTTACGTTGCAATCTTTTGAAAGATGTCCACCGGCGCATTTGACACATCGCGGTTCTTTTTGGCAGTACGCTTGAGTATGTCGGAAGCCTTGGCATCGCTTACATTGAGGTACTAGTCTATTGCCCTTTCGCTTGGGCTCAATTTTTACCCTGATATTTAGGATTGTTTTTATTTTATATATTTCGTTTATGTTTTCAATCCTATCGAACGTCAGCATGAAAATAGGAAGACCGCGCTTGACCACGGTGTCTTTTTCTCCTTCTGTACGTTGTTTTTCTTTCTTAAGTATGTTCACGGCATCAAGAATTTTAAAGCCTTGGGCTTGAACATCTTCAACAATTTCTTCCTTCGTGCAGGTTGGGTGAAGTCCCCTAGCGAAAACCCGAAGCGGCTTCTCGACTTTGTTTTCGTAAGTATACCATTGTACATTCTCGGTATTTAATTTTTGCGAAAGTGCGCGATAGGCATCAGAGTCATCGACATTGACTTTCCATACACTATTTCGAAGAGAAATTAAATTATACTTCGTCCCCAGAGTATTTTTTAAGATATTTCGCAGCTTTCCGTAGTGTGCGACCCCAACGACATTTATTGCAGGCGGTCGGCGAATTTTTTCTTCATTTTTCGCTGTCGCTTTTTCTGACACGGTTGGTGTTTCATCGTGTTTATATACGGCCTCAACTACTGGCGAAGACCCAATTTTTCGTTTTTTGGTAGATCTTTTCTTGAGAGCCGGATTAGTTTCACGTGCAAGCTCTTCTTCGTCTGTCACGTATTCGCTTTGACGCTTCGGCGTGTCCTCACGTTTTGTAGTATCACGGGGATTCCTAAGAGCCTCGTTTTCTTTTTGTAACGAATCTACTTCATTTTTGAGCTCATGGTAGAGACGTTCCATATCTTTAAGCTTAGCGCGGAGTTCGTTGTTTTCCGCTTCAAAGCATTTAGTTTTCGCTGAGTCCCGATTAACCGGCGGACTTCCTTTCCCGGAGATGATCGATCTAGGTGGTGGTGATCGAGGTACCCTTGGTTTCTTCATAAAGGGATTTGAAAGCAATAAATGGCTCTCCCCAGAATCCGTAGAGCCTACCTCCGAAGAGGGTGGATTTGCCAGTGATGCTGGATTACCACCTGGGGTATTACTTCCGTTCGTTTTAGGCATTGCATGGTTTGTATGCGCTGCGCGCTCGGCATACGGAGGGTGGATTTTAGTCGCCTCTTACGACGAAAACATGAAGTTCAACTTAGTTATCACTGTCGAAATTAAAACGTTCCAAATACTGTCGCTTTATCTTCAAAATTTTTACCTTGGGAAGTAGTTCACGCCACTTGCGCCAGTAGGAAGTGGGAAGATTGGGAATTTAGTGTGCGAATGAGAAGGAAGATGGGACACCGGGGTGACCTCTACGGGGTGTTGTCGCATGGCCTGGCCGGGGTGTTTTGTTTGTAGAGCGGAAGAGGGGTGTCATCTTCGCTATCTATTTTTTGTTTGATGTGCTTGGCGCCACCGGGGGCGGATCGCGTTGGTCGGGCGGCGGCTTGTTGTGGGAAGAAGTGTGAGATGATGATAGGGGGGGGGGGGTTAGGGGTCGGGGGAAGGGGTTCGGGGGTAGTGGTCGAGATAACATTCGCTGTTGGGTTGGATGATTGTGAGTGTGGCTGGAGTGAGGTATGGCTTTCGTTATCGGCTTAGAGCGTGCGTCATGTATTTTTGGTGGAGTAGAATTTCTGCTCGTTGTTGGTGATAATAGAATTGTCAAGAATTAAGAATGAATAATAAACAGAGAAAGATTATTGTTTTAAATATTTTGTTATTTGGCGGTTAAAAATCTATTTATAAGGTAAACATTTTGCAAAGCGCAGCACTTGCTATGTGATAAACATTTTGGTTCATTAGGATATAGATATTTAAATTCTCTTAGGCTAGGACAATTTTCGGCTTCTACATTAATAACATTAACATTTTCATCTAACAATTGTTTCAGCCATTGGGCTTTTACAAGACCTTTCACATAAACATTTGTATTCTGGATTGCGTTTTGAAGATATATCTTAACTTTGGTGAATTCTGTAAATCCTCCATCCCAGAACAAACCACGATGGTTTTGATACAACCATTGAGCTTGTCCTCTTAATGTAGTAGTCAATTGTGATGAGCTGAAAGGGGGTGTTAAGATGAAATGATGGTGATGGTCATATTTGAATATAGCTATCTCTTTTGCAATAAATGTATTATTGGGCCCTTTGAAACCCTGTACATCGAGAATGAAAAAGGAAGTCATTTTCAATGAATGATGTTGTCACAGAAAAGGGTTGCATTCGACTGATAACAATATTACATGTCTTTAGATACCAACTAATTTAAGGGGTTGTAGCTTATTATTCGATCATGCAGCATAAGGCAGTAGTTTGAAGTTTTGTCGGGGATTGCGGTTGATGTTATGATTTCCAAACGAATATCCACTGGACCTGACTGTATTACTTCCATTTGATGTCTGAAATCTATTACAAAGATAGTAGCTTTTGATTTAAATAGATCTCTTGGAAGTAGGGGCTCCGATATTGAACGATTAAAGTATGATTTTTGGAAATTAGCGTATATATTAAACAATGTGCTTAAATTGCTCTTTTCAAAGGCTAGATTTAAATCCTCATGTGGATAAACATCCGAGTTTAAATGAGCCCTTAAATTCGTGACATTGCATTGTTCGAAGTGTGTAGGTTCTTCTTTCAATGAATGACGTTTATTGGTTTGCAATGCCACAATAATGTAGTGCGGTTTCTCCACTTGCGTTGTTGTCTTAACATTCCAAATGTGATGAGTAGTGGTTGGTAACACAGGATATTCATACAGGTCCCAACTTCGGAATGCAAACTTCATTGATGTGCCATTACATATAGATTTGTATAGCGGTAGCTGGTAAGAATCTGCCAATGTGACATGAGGGACTTTGCCGGGCATTAGGAATTATTTTCTTGAAGTCCTCGGCGAATCCCAATAATTTGTCCAACGGTATGGAAAAATTAAAATAGAATCCGCTCACGTCGATAGAGGAGTCGGGTGACCACCCACCGTTGCATAACATATCAATCTCATTTCTACTGAGGAAAACATAGTTTTTGATAGTAGTGGTGAGGCCAAAACTGCGAGTGCTATCAATTTCTATTCCATTCAGCTCATAACGGATCTCATCAAATAGGTAGACTACCCCATTGTTGACAAGCTTTGTTTTGGTTACTTTTTCTCCGTTACTCTTTGACACATATCCTTCAATACATAAAAAGCTATCTGAAGGCAATATGTTAACATTTTGATGTTGAACACACATTTGTATAATGTCATTTTTATCACGGTTATTTATGAATGGGGAGTCGGTGTGATAGTCATATTTTGAGATGCTATTATCAAATGCTGGATCACGGAACGGAAAATATCCAACATATTTCTTCACTTGGAGTTTTTCAATTTGTAGCCTATCGACCGATGTTTGCTCGGTCGATGATGGAGTGCTATTGATGCGCCAGTTATTATCTCTATAACCTTTATAGTTATACTTTCATACTCATTATTGCGTTTTAAGAAAAAGTCAAGTTGTAATGGTTTCACCTAAAAAGTTTATAAGATGCCCGTCTTGATCCAATAGTTTTAGGGTAATAGAACTTATCCTCTTGACATTCACTGGTAAATAGATAATATTCTGAGGTACCTCTTTTATTTTATACCCTGGACTTACTTTGGCAGAGAATTCATGAAGCATGTGTATAGGTTGATTGTTGATATATGTTCCATCAATCAAATTACACACAATTCGCTTTGTATTTACCCTATTGATGTCAACATAAAGATCTGACTCATGAATTTCATTGGCCGGTAGTTTTCTCTTACTGAATCCCAATAGCGATCCAATCGAATTGTTTTGTGAAAAGTCAATATCTACTGTACTGAAAATTTCACACTTTAAAGTGGAATTATTGGCCTTTATTTTGATTGTTGGCTTCGTGGTTTCATCATCATCTTCAATTGCAGCTTGAATGAAATTGCTGATGTCCTCAATCTCATAGGATCCTATAGGAAATGTGATGATGGCATCTCCAAAGTGAAATAGGTTATTGATGATATCGACGTTAGGTATTGAGTTATAGGAAATACATTCTTCACTTAAAAATTTTAAACACATATGCCCACATACAAATGTGTCATAATTTTGACAGTTTTTGGAATTGTAATGCAACTCTTTCCCTAGATTTGATGACTTCTACGGCGGTTCTTAAAATACCAAAACTATCGAAATACTTGATGTTATTTTTATTTTTAATATATGCTACCCAATGTGTCCGGCACACAACATCTCTATTTATTAATTAACGTCCTCTATCAACATCTAAATTGATTACCCCACTCTCATTGTTGAATGGTTTTAATGGTAACGTATCTCTCATATAAACACCTCGAAAATTATTGATATATTTTCTGCCAAATGTCGCAATGTCAATATTGGTGAGTGCTCGATTGGGTAGTTGTCTTATTAGTTTTTTGATTCTTGCGGCTTAAGAAATAGACCAAACCCGTTTTTCTGCAGTTGTAAATAGAAGCCTTTGTCTTGCTTGATTTTGATCGCTTCTATAACTCGGTTGTGTCGTTTATTTTCTTCCAGCTGATGTTGAGCAATCTTTGATCGTTAATTGCTTCAGATACACCTGCAACTCCTCCAGATAGTGCTCCAAGCGCGGATAAACCAGCGAAAATTGGTAGCAAAGATAGTACCCTACCAACTTTTGGAAGTGGTTTAAGCCGAGGTATTGTAACATGTTTTCGTTTATTCCTTACAACATTTCTAGCTGCCTTTAAAGCTGATAAAGAAATTGTTTTGGGATTTTCAGCGGCGAAAGAACATTTGATAGAGTTTTTTTTTTTTAATTCCTCTATCCCCTCTGGCAAGACGCTTCTTAAGTTTAGTTCCAGGCCCACAAAAATTATATGATGGGAGGTGTAATTCAACAGGTAGAAATAGAGTGGCGCGACAGCTCGAGGTGAACCAGGGCCAACTTCTCAACAATGTATGCTGTGTGTGTTAATTTCTGCACATACAAGGGGACCTACAATTTTTTGCCGAATCCGAACGGCACCTCGAGAAGTTCTTTCAAGACATATGATACTCTCGAAGGGCTTGTCAGTCCCTCGCGGAGGTGGGGACCGTGAAAAGAACAAGTCTTTTTTTTAGGTGACAATGGCAGGATTTGAACCCAGACCTCTGGCGTACTAAGCACACACACTAACCACTAGTCCATACCCCTTGAATGCTTGTTTCGTACTGTCAAGCCAAGCTTTAAACTATAATCGAAAATGTTATAGAACTGTGTTATTACACGCTCTAATTAATAAGGAAGTAAGACTATAAAAAGGCCTGTTTTATATATTGGACATTCATTCAGCAAGATGAGGTTTGTCAAGCAGCCGGAAGTAATTATCACAAAAAATTTCGAGAGTAAAACATGTAAGAAAAGCAAACATGGTGCGCTATTTCCTAGCAGTATTCGCGGAATAATTGAGGGTCCATCAAATTGTGGCAAAACGAATGTTATGTTAAGCATACTTCTCGAAAATGTTTACATTTATTCAAAGTCATTACATCAACCTAAACATATATATCTGAAAAAACTTATACAATCAATTTCTGAGGTGGGGTATAACGAATTTTCGAATAGTTGTGATATCATGACACCTTCTGAAGCCCAGCTAAATTCAGTTTTCATATTCGATGATGTAGCCTGCGATAAGCAAGATAATATTCGAGACTTCTTTTGTATGGGCCGTCATAATGGCAATGAATCAATTCAAACAATTGTTTTCTGAATACTGGAAGAATACTTATGGGTTCTTGGTTCTAGATAAAGATCGTTCAATAAAAATTCGGCGTTATAAAAATTCGTTTAAAGAAACCGTAGTTTGGTAATGGACCTCAATCACATAATAATTGTCAATCAAAAAGCTGAAACTAACACCCTGTTTTTTGTTTAGAGTACATAGTCAACTCAGGTTTGGACCCCGACCCTATATGGAACAGGCGCTGTATGGAATCAACCCCCTGTATGGAACAGGGCTGTATGGAACCGACCCCCCGTATGGAACAGGGCTGTATTGAACCGACCCCTGTACAGAATTTATCTATATAAACAGGATCCCGTTTACAATTGATTTAAATAAGTCTAATCCTGTTTGAATGCAGCCATCATTATAAGCATTCCTTCTGATTCGCAAATGGCTGCCTCAGAGAATTTACTTAAAAATCTCATAGCAACAAAAAGGGCTTTGAAGAAAAAATATATGCAAATGAAAACTGGGAGAATTTTAAAAGATACTGCAATTGAACATGTTTTCAAGCCAGTTGTTGAACCCTTAAAAGAGATTGTAAAAAATACAAAAACGGGTGATGAACAAACTATAAATAAACCGTTTAAGCAACGAAAGCTACAATTTGAAAATCCACTAGTAAAAATTGAACAAAATGAACCATCATTAACATATTCTAGTCCATCAGAAGAAGAAGAAGAAGATGTTTCATTTAGAACCCCTACAAATTCGAAAGCTTATAATCAAAGTGCACCGGTCAGCCTATCATTGCTGTCAGATTCAAGTCGTGATGAGGTCTTTGGTCCATATTGCGATGTAGGAACCAACATGAATAGGTTGGGCAAATCGAAATTTGTAATTGATAAACATGGCAATTATGAAATTGATGGTGAAATCTTCCCCGCAACAGATGGATTAAATGAGCTTATTTTTAGAAAAGTCCCTCGAAAAACGAAATATAATAGCGATGATTTGAGCTTAAATGGGCGAATATTAGAAAAGTCATCTGCACACAAGAAAAACTATGATCTTAATTCACATGTTAAGGGTGATCGAGGACAAAAGTATCAAAAAATTATCAAACCTTTAATTAAGAGCATGCAAAAAATCGTTAAATCATATGACATGATATATACCAACAACGTGATCGATTATGTGCATTGGGATGACCCTAATGAACTAGTTGACAGACATAAACTTTCAATCGCATCTCAAAAAGCTGGTAATAACAATCATCACAATGAGATAAACTCAATTGTGGAGGAATTGCGTAAATCGAATATAATATATTAATCACAGTCTTTAGAGCGTATACATCACCATTATCAAAATGAGTGTTGAAAAGTTCGGAAGAAGTTGAAACCGATTTCACGGACCTATTGTAGGCTCTCAGGGAGCAGCTGGGGTAGGATTAAAGTTGAAGCCTAATGGTGATTTTGATATCGAAGAAAAATGTCTCAACAATGTAGGCATACCTGTGAACCCAAGACAATTATGCAATAAAGAGTACATAGACAACTGTATAGACTTTCAAGATAAAACTATCTTCATACTACAACAATATGTTGATGGAAATATGTTGATAGAAATTATAATTCGCTTATGAATACCATAAATGATGAAATCGTGAAAACGTTAAAGCTTAACTTGAATGGATTTTTTGATGGGCAGCGCAAAGGTTTGAAAAACATTAGCGAACCTACGGATGATGGGGACGCAACAACAAAGAAATATGTCGATAACGCAACTGTAACTAAGACTTTGAGATTGTACGCTCATGAGCTTAATTTGAAAACACTTGAATTGCTCAATACGTTTAGAAAATACTTTCTTGATTTACTTGAAAAATATGCAGCAGATAATAAACCCTATGTGAAGACCAAATCAACTTCTTGGGTCCGATTTAAAAAAAAAAAAACGGTTTATTCAGTAGTAATTTGAACGCATGACGCGAGTAATTTGAACGCATAAACATGTCGGATGTTAATACGGGTTTGATATTAGATGATCTTTTAAATTTTTTGAAGTCCAGCCAACATATGCTACTTGAGGAGCATTACCATGAATTTATTGATTGCATATAGTTCCTTAGACAGTTTGAAAATGTTTGAATTGAATTGAAATTTTTTGAATTGTTCCTGGTCTTCGAATTTATGCGAAGAAGGACCCTATACTTGCGCATTTTTTAGGCTTGATAAAAACTCACTAAGAATTAAGAAATTAGTGTGATACTATTAAAGGATAATTAATAAATAAACAATAAAATCTAAGATTTTGCTTGTTTGTATTCATTCCATTCTAAGATGAGTAAACGAAATGTTGTTGATGAGCTGCACAAGCCAACTCGAAGAAATTTCTCTAGACGACGGGTTATTATTAAAGGGTGCGATGATCTTTGGCAAGCGGATTTGGTTGAAATGATACCGTACAGTGATGTAAACAATGGCTACAACTACCTTCTTACCGTCATTGATACATTTTCTAAGTATTCATGGGTCATCCCTTTAAAACATAAGACAGCATTGGCGACTACGCAAGCAATGAGATCAATTTTTATCGATTCAAATCGGGCGCCTAA
Source organism: Neoascia interrupta (assembly GCA_947623515.1). NCBI lineage: Eukaryota > Metazoa > Arthropoda > Insecta > Diptera > Syrphidae > Neoascia > Neoascia interrupta. Next base: position 94,863,817 of record OX392462.1, on the reverse strand, counting down.
AAACTTACAGACAGATGATGGGAAAGAATTCTTCAACAAAATCTTTCAAGGTCTGATGAAGACATACAAAATTAATCACTACTCAACATACAGCATGTTAATAGCATCGATTGTAGAACGTTTAATCGCACGCTCAAAGAAAAAAATGTGGAGGGGATTTTGTTTTAACGGTAATTACAAGTGGCTACCCATTTATAAGGACCTGATGCATGCATACAATAACGCTATACATAGAACTATAAAAAGACGACCAGTGGATGTAAATAAGAATAATGAAAAAAGTATTATCAACCGTGTACAATCGAATTAAAATCGATCCGGGAGGAAAATTTAAAGTTGGTGACAATCGAGTGACTTGCTCGAGTGAGCAAGTTTAAAGATGCTTTTGAAAAAGGTTACACTCCCAATTGGTTGACAGAAATATTCAAGATAAGAAAAATTAAGCTAACAAATCCCATTACATATCTTGTTAAAGATTTTCAAGGTCAGCCTATAAGTAGATGTTTCTATGCTGAGGAATTACAAGAATCGAAATATCCCGACATATTTCTAGCAGAAAAAATTTTTGCAACGAAAAAGGTTTATGTCAAATGGTTGGGTTTTTCACCTACTTACAATTCATGGATCAATAAAACAAAATTAATGTAACATATTTTTTTTTTTTTAGTTTTTATTTGTATTAAGTTGAAATACATTATTTACAAAATAGTCATCGCATAGGTCTGCTTCATGGATTTGAGATTTACTGATTCCACGTTTAGGGAATGGGGTCAAGCTCTAATTCTTGGTTTGTAAAGAGCTCAATTTCACCATTTCTTAAAATCTTTTCTTGTTCATATTCACGATATTCGAAACATGAAGTCGCCAGATAACGACGTTTATAGCTGCTATCATAAGTATACCGAATAGTAAGTTCTTTGTTCTCATCAAATTCCTATTTAAAGTGCCTATAAAAAGGTTCTTTGCTCTCAATTATCCCAGATATTTCGATTTCTTTCTTTGTCAAATCTTGCCTTAATCCCTCGATCGCCTCGTGTACAGTTACAAATTTTCTCCTTTCAATCTTTTCCGTCGTTGGAGCTATGATATCATTATATAGGGATGGGGTGGCTGTAATGTTGTTACTATTAATTGATGAAACCGTCAACAAGCGAAATGAAAGTCCAATTTCCACAGTATGATTGGGTAAACTTAAGGTAAAAGTAACATTTTCCATTTGACTTTTATTTCTTAAATAAAACTCGAGCGGTAATCCATTAAGAAACAATGGGAGGATTGAAAATACTGATAAAGTGATGGAAACATTTTCGTATTCAATCTCTCTTCGGTGAAGGGTAACGCTGAAATAAATCAAAGAAATTGAATTTCTACATTTATACCAAAAAATCTTAATACTTACTGTGAACTATAGCCCTCAGTAAAAAAAAATCTTCCGTTAAATTACCATCCTTTAATGCATTTACTTGCAGCCACAAATATCATAATTTATCGTCTTGTTCTTCCCACTTATGAATTTCAACTTGACAAAAGTAACATTTTGTTTTATAATTTTGATTTGTATAATACATCCCCGTTAACGCCAATATATTTTTATACCCGACCGAGGGTATATTAATTTTAATGCATAGTTTGTAACACAGTGAAATAATCACCGTAGACACCTAAGACCTTTTGGAGATATGATCGAGACCGACAGGTAAGTCGATTAAGCCATATCCGTCCGTCCGTCCGTCCGTCCGTCTGTCCGTATGTATGTAGTTTTAAAGTCTTTAAAATTGAGCTAGGAAGCTGAAACTTGCAGCGTTGCTTGATTCTCATTTTGTACAGATAAAATATGAAAATTGAGAAAATCCGCCCACTTTTAGGGCGGAGCTCAACGCTTTAACGCGCAAAAAAACTGTTTTTTTAAGCATAAATATTCGCTTTTAACCCATTTTCTCGTGTTTCCAACGAAATTAGAGTTAGTTGATTTAAATTTTCAGCCTACGCCCTTATTAAGGGGCGTGGCCAACACAAATAATTGACATTCAGTATATGAAACCGACCAAAAAATCTTAAATTTGTGAATGGGGAAAGAGGGTCGGCTATTTAGAAGTTCGTTACAGACGAACTCTTGTACTTACTTACTTGTTATTAATGTGATGTAGTGGCCAATTGGCAAATGTTTTTAAGCGTTCTGACTCAAAGCGATAAATACTTTCCATGACTTAATCCTTAATAGGTTCTATAATAAATTATTCAAATTAAATAAATAGCAATAAATTAAATAGCAATTCAACAAAAGGCAGAGTCCTCTTTAAAGCAAGTACAAAACTCGGCGTGGTCTTCTTATCGACGGGAAAGCCAGTATATTGGCCAACCGACAGAAATAAAATACCTGATCTCGTTGACTTCCTTATCGCCAAGGGGGTACCTCGTTACCTTACGAATGTAGAAGAACGCTTTGATCTCTGTTCAGATCACTCGGCAGTTCTTTTGAAAAAGTGAAAGCGAAAAAGAAAAGAGCGCCTAGATTAACTTACAACAACACTGACTGGGGCGGCTTCAGCAAACACTGCAGAGAAAACATAGCTTTAAATGTACCGCTCAAAACGCCACTTGAAATAGAAGACGAACTAGATAAACTCGTGAGAGTTATTCAGAGCGCTGCGTGGAATAGCACATTTTTTCGCAGGTTGGAATTATCGAAAAGCGGAACAATATATCCGCGAGAAATAGAAGAGCTAATATGTGAAAAGAGGAGAGCGCGCAAGAGATGGCAACGTTCGCGAGCGCCCCCGGATAAGACCATCTTGAACCACCTTTCCAACAAACTGAAGCACGAGCTTCAAGATTTTAAAAGTCGTGAGACTACTGCTTACCTCGAAAGTTTCACTGTCGATAAAGGTTCGAACTACTATCTTTGGAAAGCAGTCAAGTCCGTTAAGAAGCCTATAGCACACTCTGCGCCATTAAGAAAAGCCAACGGCGAATGGTCAAGAGAAGACAAGGAAATAGCGGATTTATTTGCAGATTACCTAGAAGAAACATTCAAACCGTTTGACGGGGAAACGTTGGTCGAGGAGCTCAATCCTTATGCGGTACAAGATAATTATAGAATAAAAACCGTTTCATTGGCTGAACTTCGTCAAACGATATATAATCTGAAAAACAACAAAGCTTTGGTCAAGTTACTTTATATCATTAACGCCTATATTAGAATTTTATACGATCCAAAGCAATGGAAAGAGGCCGAAACCAGGAAAATGTCCAAACGACAAAAAGTCATAAAGACCTATTTCGCTACTGCCGATAATATCTAAGGTATTCTAGAAACTGTTGCTTAAAAGATTTCAATCAATCATTGAAGAAAGACGATTGATTCCGGATCACCAATCCGGATTTAGAAAAAAGCATTCAACAATCGACCAAGTCTATCGAATAACAAACGAAATCGAAAAAGCTCTGGAAGCGAAAAAGATATGTACTAGCTCTTTTCTCAACGTATCGCAAGCCTTCCACAAGGTGCGGCACGAAGGCCTTAAGTTTAAGTTAAGGCTTAGCTTACCAGAAAAACTCTATAGAATCTTAAAGTCTTACCTTGAAGACAGAATCTTTCGCGTAAGGTTCGAAAATGAGAACTCGGAATTCAAAAAGATAAATGAGAAACGTTCTCAGCCCAATATTATTTTTGCTTTATTCAAGAGACATACCCCACGATGAGGGAACAATTTTAGCTACGTTCGCTGACGACACTGCTATTCTCGCTATTGATACGACAGTTGAATTATCAACAGGGAAACTTCAGCGCGCTTAAGACAAAATATGCGACTGGACGAAGAGCTGGCGAGTCGCGCTTAACGAGACTAAGTCAACGCATGTTAACTTTACTTATAAAAAGATAAACAACAAACCTTTATTCATTAAATCGGTACAAATCCCGTACTCAAATGAAGCGAAATATCTAGGAATGACTCTAGACGCAAAACTTAAATGGAAGCCGCACGTTAAAAAGAAACGCGACGAGCTCGAAATCAAGTTAAGAGAAATTAATTGGCTTATCGGAAGATTTTCAAAACTAAGCATATATAACAAACTGCTTTTGTATAAGCAAGTGCTAAAACCATACATTAACGTACAGTATACAACTATAGGGTTGTACTAAACCAAGCAATATATCTATTTTAAAAACTTTTCAAAATAAGGCACTCAGAGCAATCGCTAATGCTCCAAGGTTTATAAGAAATAGCGATCTACACTGAGATCTAGGAATCGCAACCGTGTCTGACGAGGTAACAAACTTTGCTCGCAAACCTAGTACTCGTCTTCGCGGACATTGCAATAATGAAATTATCCGACTTTTGGATCAGACAAATCTTACGCGCCGACTACAACAAATAAGACCGTTAGATCTAGCAGCATAAGATGAAACCGCATAAATTGACGGTATTGTAGGCGCATGCGTTGGAAGGCACCCTGCCACACGCGATTACTACAGAAGCTTGAACTACTTGTTAAGGAAGCTTAGTCGAAGTCTGACAGAAAATGGGAAATTTTTTTAGTGAGTAAGAATCTCGCACTACTATGAGCACGCGCGGCCGGTCCTCGTAGTGCCTATGAAGGTTTTTCCTACCCCTGTAAAAAAAAATTAAATCACAACTCTTCAAGCATTATTAGATCATATCACTCACTGAGATAACCTTTAGCTTGAAATGACCTCGGTATTTGTTGGATTCTTCTTTTCTAACCAATCTTAAGGTTTCAACATCGTCACCAAAAGCACAATCCATAGAGAATCGATTTGTTTTCCTCTTAGCTTTTAAATTTGATTAAACTGTTCCATACATAGTTTTTTTTACCTCCTATAACATGTAACATGACATGTTGACATGCAATGGATACCAGAGATTCCCCATTTTTTAAACAAAACATTAAGACTATTTCCATCTTCAGGTGTTGTATAAAGCTCGCATATCGCCCTGTAAAACATCACATCTGAGAAATTTATCTCAGTCCAACCAGCTTCACAAGTACATAGTTTTTCACCCTCCCTCAGCCCTTCACACCAAAACATTTTGGTTAATAAATCCCACAATATCTTCAGCACTCTTCTTACTGGCTTTGCAGTCGACTTGAATTTTACTACACGTCTTACGGTATGTCTAGTCTATTGATGCGCTTAATTGAAATACCCTCTTTTTCCTTCGTTATTTATAAGTCTCTCCCTTGAGTTCTGCTCTCGTCCATCATTCCTTGATGTGTGCCATTGACCCCGCCTTGTAATTCGCTTTTATAGTACTTTAACCTTGACTACCTTTATAGTACTTTAACCTGCATCAACAGGCATACGCTTTCGAGTTTATCCACTACATTCAACTTAAGCTTAAAACTTTAACCTTGACTCGCATCACCCGTCATATACGCACCAGCGATAAGCGCACCACATTTATTTTAAAGCATAGTTCCGTACACACCCCTCAAAAGAAGAAAGAAAAATCTAAAAATAAATTTCATTCCAGAGAAGAAAACTGATAAGCGTGAAAGAGTGGAAAATAAAACATTTTTACTTTTTATTTGCTTTAAAATTTTATTGCATTTCCAATACCTGTATTTTTGCGCTTATCGCTGCACCACATTTATTTTAAAGCATAGTTCCGTACACACCCCTCAAAAGAAGAAAGAAAAATCTAAAAATAAATTTCATTCCAGAGAAGAAAACTGATAAGCGTGAAAGAGTGGAAAATAAAACATTTTTACTTTTTATTTGCTTTAAAATTTTATTGCATTTCCAATACCTGTCTTATTGATCGCCTAAATGAAACATCATCATCATTATCATTATGAGAGATTGACAGTTTTTATGTACCCGTATGGTAAAGAGCTGTGATCTTCAAGAAACCGGTGATTTTCCGCTTTTGGTTTGTATGTTTTTGTTTCTGGTCTCGCATTCGCCCGATGAGAGAATTTGTATATTTTTAGAATCGTCTGGGTTAAGTACAGCTTCCTTAATTGTTTCAAAAATAACTTTTAGAGATGCCGAATAATTGAGAAAAATTTCCTTTACTTTGCACACAATTTTTTCGGAGTTAATTTTTTGTGCTAAAAACCTTATATGCGTAGTTTTTAGGTCCGCCGCTTATTACATTACTGAATTTGTAATTCAGTAATGTAGCTTCCCTGCCCATAGCATTCGAGTTCATCAGTCATGTCTCCAACAAACTCTCCAGTTGGAGGATCAGATTCTCATTCACAGCTCACGTATATAACTGAATCAGTATCGTAGTATAGAACTCGATCATTTAATTTCTCAAGGTAACTGTATAACTTGAGGCGTGCTTGTGTTATATATATATATATTGTGCTGCAATGCAAACATTGACTGTTTTCAAAGAATCAGCGGCTTCTTCCTTTAATTCCCAGCTAACAACGACATTTGTATAATTGGTGGAATATGACACACTTCTACAGCAGGATTTGTAAGCAATTGAAATAATTCAGATGGATTGTTTAAAATAGAAGTTTTCCGTTGGTTTTTTCTTTATTCAAACTTTCCCCAAAATGAATTCAATATTAATTTTGCAAATGATCTTGGGAAAATAGCCTTTCCCAATTGCTTTTACAAATTCTTCAATAACCCATATACCAGTTAGTGCTCTGCTCAATGGTTGTATGAAAACCATTATGGTTTGTTCTGGGATGGAGGATTTACAGAATTCACTAAAGTTAAGATATATCTTCAAAACACAATCCAGAATACAACTGTTTATGTGAAAAGTCTCGAAAAAGCCCAATAGCTGAAACAATTGTTAGATGAAAATGTTAATGTTATTAATGTAGAAGACGAAAACTCCACCAAAAATACATGACGCAGGCTCTAAACCAATAACGAAAACCATACCTCACTCGAGCCGCACTCACAATCATCCAACCCAACAGCGAATGTTATGTCGACCAGTGGTCTTATTTCTCCACAAGAACCATTTTGAATGTTGATCCTTCTCATCGATGGCTATTTGGTGAAACATTTCCTTAATATCACCGCATACTACGAATTTCCTTTGAAGGAATTGAAAAAAAAACATTTAAAAGTGGAGGAAGCGTATCTGGGCCAGTCAATAAAAGGGAGTTCAGAGATCCGCCCTCTTCATGAGCTGCTGCATCCCATACCAAGCGATTTTTTGATGGCTTGTTAAGATTTATTACGGAAAATATAGGCAGGTACCATATCCTTTTTTCTTTATCCCCTTTTTACTTGCATTCCATTAGCTTGCGAGCATAACCTTTTGTCACGTATTCACCTATCAGTTGTTGCACGCGTTCTACGAGTTGTTGGTCTCTATTCAGTTTTCGTTCACTGCACTGCCGCTGGTCTACTATCGGGTAGATGGACCTGCTCGCTTCTCACAGGGGTACTGAAAGTACTGAAAGTCCCCTTCCTCTTATTTTCATTTGCTGTACCATTAAGTGGTTTGCGATGCCATCGTCATCATGGCATCGCATATTGGGCATAGCCAATCGCAGTTAGTGATGTCTGCGGTTACGTGCACGCACTCGTAATGGTTTCAATCGTCACACTGGTCGCATTGGAACATGCTCTCGTTATCTGGGAGCGCACAAGATTTACAGTTAAACTCAGGGTCTGGGGTTGGTGATTTAATTGAAGATGGTGGGGAAACTACTGCTTACAATAATCTGGAAACATGGCTTACCTGGCTTTCTTGGAAGCAGCGTACCTAAGTACGCCTCCTCTTGTGGTGCAGGTTTTTTTTCGCTAAAACGTTTATTATAATTTGTTGACAAATAAAAGCATGAATTTTTATGTTTTATAACTTTATTGCTTGACTGCTGTTATAAAAAACCTAGTAACAAGTATGGTTACAAATCTTTTTCTTTTGCAAGGTAGGTATATCTTACGTTTTTCTTTACGCTACTTTCTGCCTCACGATCGTCATTAGCAGGAAGAATAGTTGAATTTTAAAATGGTGGCCGACATCGACGCATGTTGGAAGGGATTGCCAGCATGCCCCTATAGCTACTATAGCTTCTACTATAGCTCGTAGATGTCGCGCTAAGTTTCTCAACAAATATATAATATGGAATGCTAATAATGTATTTTAAATTGTAAATAATGTATTTTATTAATTAATACCTATTATATATCGAAACTCTTAAAACAGTCTTTTGTAATAAGAGAAAGAATCATACATTTTTTTAATTAATTATTAATTAAATTAATTAATTAAGAGTACATCTAACTTCCTAGTTAAAAAAAAAAACAAAGATAATAAGATAATTATAAACTTCGTTCGTCTGTAACGAACTTCTAAATACCCGACCCTCTTTACCCGTTACGACCATATTTAAAATTTTTTGGTCTGTTTCATATACTGAATGTCAATTATTGTATTGACCACGCTCCAAAAAAGGGCGTACGCTGAAAATTAAAATCAATTAACTCTAATTTCGTTGGAATCATGAGAAAATACGTTAAAAGCGAATATTAAAATTTGAAAAAATAGTTTTTTTTTACAATAATGCCTCCTAAAAGTGGACGGAGCTCAATGCTTTTAATGCAACAAACTTAGCAAATGGTAATATCTTTAATATTTGTCATAGCATTTTTTTTTTTGATTGAGAATGAATTTCCCGAAAAATCAGGTTTTCAAAGATTTAAGATGTTAAAAGTGGGCATGGTCAATAGAGCGGGCGGTCCAATTTTTGTCTAATTTAAGGTTTCTGGCCGATATTACTCTCCACCAAGATTTGAGCTCATAAGTTTTGTCTATCTTGACCAGAAGGCATTCTGAAATAAAATGTAAATTTGAGGTTGTCTGACATTCAAGTCAATTGTGGGCGTGGCTGTAAGCGGATCTTCTCAATTTTCATACTATGTCCGTTCAAAATGGGAACCAAGCAACGCTGCAAGTATCAGTTTCCTAGCTCGATTTCAAAGACCTCAAAACTGCATACAGACGGACAGACGGACACACGGACAAACGGACAGCCGGAGAGACGGACGGGCATGGTTAAATCGACTCATCTGTCGGTCTTCATCACATCTCTAAAAGGTCTTAGGGGTGATTATTTCACTGTGTTACAAACTATGCATTTAAATTAATATACCCTTGTTACCATTGTTTAAAAATATATTTCTTACACCCGACCCAGGGTATATTAAGTTTGATGTAAGACTGTTTAGAGATATGAATGGGACCCACAGGAGAATCGATTAAGCCATGTCCGCCCGTCCGTCCGTCCGTATGTAAACAACTTTTACGCTTAAATTTAAAGGTAGAGAGCTGAAATTTGGTAGGTTAGCTTAAGGTCCATTTGACCAGATCAAGTTTCAAGATAAGCTGAATCCGGATACAGACACGCCGACTACAGGCCTGTATGTGCCACCATCTCTAATTTAAAAAAATACTTTTTCCAAGTTTTACCTATGTTAGAACGGTGCTAGCGCATTAATTTTTGGTATGTGACATTGCCTTTTAATTGTCTTTGAAGTAGCCAAAAAAAGATGGGCCTTTTCAATTACCACGCCCACTTTTTTAAGGAATTTAGCTTAAAAGGACTGTTTTTCAATAAATATTTATGAAATTTGACTAAACATTTTTTGACAAAAGTTGTAGATATTAGCATTTTCAAATTTTCATGTTTATGTAGTATATGCCTCCGCCCACTTTTGTGTGCGTGGCGTTAAAAAAAGTGATTTTTTTAGTTAAAGAGCTGAAAGCTTTTAGTAAGAGAGCTGAAATTTGGTGGGTAGGCTGGAAGTCCATTGGACCAGATCAAGTTTGAAAACTAGCTGGATGTTCCCACAGACACGCCCACTACAGGCCTGTATTCGCGACCGTTTTAGATTTACAAAAATAAAAATAAATAAATATATAGAGTGGCGCAACAGTTCGGGGTGAACCAGGGCCAACTTCTCAACAATGTATGCTGTGTGTGTTATTTTTCTGCACATACAAGTTTCGAAAAATACTTTTTCCAAATTTAAGCTAAGTTACAATGGTGCTAGCTCATTCATTTTTGGTATGTGACATTGCATTGTAAATGTCTTTGAAGTGGCCAAAAATAATTGGCCTTTTCATTGACCACGCCCGTACGTACGTTTACGTTTATACGTTTTTGTTGGAGTTTGCTACTATCCGGTGGAGCTGATACTGGTCCATTGTACTACCATGCAGACACCTTACAAAAATGTATTTAGTTTAACCATCTTTCGAAAAAAAAAATGGGAAGGAGCTTCAGTGATGAAGAGCTTAGGTGTTCGGCACTTACCACGTTTGCCCCAAAGATCCGCCATCTGATGCGAGCAAAGGCAGGGCAACCACAAAGGAAGTGTTCCACTGTATCGTCGTCCTCTCCACAGGCAGGACAGGTGGTGGTTTCGCTTAAGCCTAACACATTCAAGTGTCTAGCAAAAGCTTGGTGGCCGGTAAGGACACCTACAAGAAGTCTGCAATCGATTCTCCTAAGAAATAGAAGAAAAGACATTGACCCCTCGCAGTTGTGGGGGCATAGTCGTTTAGTCTGTCTGAACCCATTGCAGTCATGCCAATGAGCCCTGTGCTCACGAGAAACCCAAGTATCAATGGCAGACGTACCAACAGAGAACCTAGGGCAGGTTCAAGTCCTGAGAAAACCTCTTTGGAGTCTAGCCTGGCAAGCTCATCAGAGATCTCATTCCCCTGGATACCAGTGTGACCTGGAACCCAAACAAGATTCACTGCATTTAGCCTTCCGGCTAAGTTCAATGAATTCTTGAGTTCGAGCACTATCTTGGACGAGGTAAGAGGGTTGAGCAACGCATTTAGAGCAACTTGTCTGTCACTGCAAAAGCATATGCTTCTTGCCCTCCATCCGTTAGTCACAATAGAGCGCATAGCTATTAGGATAGCAAAAATCTCCGCTTGGAAGACAGACGCATATTTACCTAAGGGGTAGTGGAGTCTAATTTTCTCGTTTTCCACAAAGACTCCAGCACCAGACCCCTGTCCGGTTTTGGAGGCATCCGTGAAAATACGATGGCATTCTTTCCCTGGCTCATAGTCTCGCCGAAGCTATTCCATTACCTGAGGAAAGTTGACTTGGTAGTTTTGTCGCAAAGGGATTTGTGGGGTCATTGCCGGCGTGCCAGGGAAGGCCCCTGTGCAGCCAAGACAAGCCGTTGTTTGGAATTTTACAAAAGAGGCAAGAACACGTTTCCGCGAAAGCCTGTTCCACCAAACAACCGATGCATATGAGAGGAGTGGTCTTACCATGGCCGTATAGATCCAGAGGACCGTTTACGAAGACAAGCCCCCTGTTCTGTCCTGTTCATTAGCATTGCCCCAATCCATTGAACTAATGTTTCATCTTCACCATCTTGTCTGGCTGAGTTTCACATGCTGTCAAACGTCGCGTTATCAAAAGCAACCTCAATATCGACGAAAACGCCCAGCACGTACTCCTTCTGGTCAAACGCACTTTCAATCCTACCAACAAGGTTTGGAAGCGCAGTTCGGCAGGATTTTCCGCGCTGATAAGTGTGTTGCATCTCTTGCAGGGTGCAAGCAAAGAGCAACCTTGCCCACGTGCAGCTCAACCAGTCTCTTTAAGCTTTTCAGCAGGAAAGAAGACAGACTTATGGGTCTGAAACTTTTGGCTAGGCTATAGTCTGACTTACCAGGTTTTGGTTTGAAAACGACTATAACCATACGCCAAAGGGTGGGTATGTAAGCCAAGGCAAGGCTCGCAGTGAAAATTCTTTTTAACGTGGGCAACAGCTGACCTAAACCTTGCTTCAGCATAAGTGGGTAGATTCGATCTGGAACAGATGCAATGTACCAGTTAAGCCGCGTTGTGATCGCTGGTTCTGCAGTGGCCACCGTTACCGGTACCACTGAACAGTGCCGTGGTGTTCTGATTTCCTGGGAAGTGAGTCTCAAGGAGAAGACTGAAGGTCTCCGCCTTGGTCTCAGTGTAGGTGCCAACAGGTTTGAGTATTGAAGAGAGTCTGCTTGGTCTGTTCCTCTGAAGAACTTTCACAAGCCTACTAGTTACACTTAGAAATTCGATCTCCTCACAAATTTTTTTATAAGAGTCATTTTTCATTTTACCTCGATTAATAAAGATTCCAGTCTTCTACTAAATTTGTGTTTAAGTACCGATTTAGGAGCTTCCTTTATGGCATTCCACCAAGGTACCGATTTTCTACGGGGGTTTTTCGTAACTGGGCATGCTAGTTCAAAACAACGGGTAAGGACGCTGTTCAGATTTTGAGCAGACATCTCTACCCCTTGTCGTGAACTCAGTATGAGAGGAACTTGAACAGAGTGGCCAAGTTCCTCTTTAAACTGTGACCAATTCGTTTTTTTCGGATTTCTCCTTTCTTGCAAAGGTAGAACTTCGCAATCGATTTGAAATTCGAAGTATCTGTGATCTGACAGGGTACTATCTGGCGATACCCTCCATTTTGCGATAGTCCTTGAAAACTTGTTGGACAGTACAAGGTCAATAACCTGCTGTCTTCTGGCGGTCAAAAGTGGGTCTATGACCCAAATTATTTAAGGTAATGTCAGACGATAAGATGAATTCCAGAAGACCATCTACTCTTGCGTTACATTTGCTGCTGCCCCAGACAGTATTCTGAGCATAAGCATCGCAGCACAAGACGAGACCCAACCCTTTGGATTCACAATAATCTACAAGCTCAACAGCTGCCTTTGGTGGAGGAGGAGTCAAAGAGTTATAGGGGAAATAGGCCGAGGCAAGAATAAAGGTTTCCAATTTGCCGTTTGCCTGGCAGGGAATAGAGGCAGCAACCAGGTCTTGGAAACAAAATCTTTCGATCGTGACGGCCTCTAATGCGATAAGACAAGTCCTAGGTCTTTTGGACTTCTTATCATAAGGAATATCGTGTGAGCAGTCAATCCACAAGACCACAGATGTTATCTTTCCACACCCATGGTTCCTGGATGGATGTTACGCATGTTTTTGTACTACATGCAACAAGCCTGCTACTCAGAAGTAAAATAGAGGCCTTGCAGTGCTGTGGGTTTATCTGAGTAAACATTATGGATGTAGACTCAGGGCTACGTACACTTTTAGCGCTGTTTGGCATTGAAGCGGAAGTGAATCCTACCAAAATGCAAAAAGGGACGCATGTTGTACCTAGATTCGATGACCTCGGCAGAAGCCATGTCCATGCCCACGACCAAACAACTATCAGATAGATAGATTAGATTCATTCTTTATTAAGGAACTAATAGATAAATAATAATTATAAACATATTTGAAACAAAAAAAAAGCGATGGCTAAAAAGCCGTCTGCCTTGAATTGACTTTAGTTTACAATTAAAAAAATTTGCTTAAGCAAAGAAAAATATAAACTACTGTTAATAAATATGATAAAGATTAACAATTGAAAATAAATAAAAATTACAATATATATAATATAATTAATTCTTGACAAGAGAGTACAAAACTAGAAAGAGCTTTTTGGTAAGAGGGCAAGTTCTCAAAAAACCTAAAACACTAAGTAGCAGAATCTATTAAATTTAGAGTAAGCTGATAATAATAATTGTGTTCAAGCTAGTCCGGGAAACTATTGCGGTAACTAAAAGCGTGATTACAATATTTAAAAAGTCGGCTCCAACCAAAATCACCATTCAGTATAAGTTTAGCTTCATCGAATGTAAGAGTAGTCTTAGCAAAGTAAAGAACACATAATTCGCGTAGTATGGGACATTTTGCCACAAAATGGAATACATCTTCCGTTTCGTTAAGGTTAGTAAGACTACAAATTCCTTAGATTTAGATTTCGAAGGTAGATTTGCGGTAAACCGGACTCAACGTGAATTGCGTAGTTTAGCGTCGACGGGGGCAGTTTAAAAATTCGCTTAAAAAAGTATCGTTGGACAGTTTCAAAGTTCTCAATCAATTTATAACCAAATACTTGGTTTGAGTAACACAGGCAAGAGTTTACTGTAGCATCAAGAACTTTAAACTTTGAAGAGGAGTCCACATACTTTTTAGAAAAAAAGTTGCTCCACATGTGGTTGATAGCCGTTTTTGCCAGAGAGCATTTTTCTTCCACATGTGGGCGCAGGTCTAGGTTGTATGACAAAAGAAAACCTAAATACTTAAATTCCTAAACTCCCTCAATTGGATTCCCTTCTAAGGTCCACCGTTCATGAGCGCTCATACGGGAATTTGATTTAAACACTAAAATTTTAGATTTTGCTATATTTACTTTCAAATCCCACAGGTCGCAGTAACGTTTCGTTTAATATTTCATAATAATTATATACGAGAATTACAAGGTCATCCGCGTACAGCAAAACTTTTACCTACAGGTCACCAAACTGAATACCACCAATTCGCATATATTCACAAATATCATCTATGAACAGTGCAAAGAGAATTGGGCTTAAGACGCAGCCTTGAGGAGCGTCACATTCCGTTTTAAAAAAATTTGACGAGGAATTTCCACTCCAAACAGCAGTTGAGGTGTTAGAAATAAAATGCTGGTAAAGCCTTAAAAACTTAGTAGACAAGCCTAGACACGATAGTTTTTTAAATAAGAGCACTCCTGTTGACAGTATTAAGTGCTGCTTTGAAATCTACAACAGTATAATTTCTTTTTCTTGTCTATTTGCCTCTTTTCAATACTTGTGATTGCGTTGATATGGTCAACCGTTGAGAAGCCAGGACGAAAACCAGCTTGAAACATACTTAAATGATTTTTTGCCTCCACCCAATTGATCAGTCCATGATATAAAATTTCAGCAAAGATCTTTCTAAGTGAACAAAGAATCGATATTCCCCTGCAATTTTCGGGTCGACTGCTATCTCCTTGTGTGGGGTGCCCTGGCGTAGTGGTTAGTGTGTGTGCTTACTACGCCGGAGGTCTGGGTTCGAATCCTGCCATCGTCACCTGAAAAAAAAGACTTGCTCTTTTTCACGGCCCCCACCTCCGCGAGGGTCTAACAAGCCCTCCAAGAGTATCATTTGTCTTGAATAACTTCTCAAAGTGCCGTTCGGATTCGGCAAAAAATTGTAGGTCCCCTTGTGTGTAAAGAAATTAACACACCAGCACCCATTGTTGAAAAGTTGGCCCTGGTTCACCTTGAGCTGTTGCGCCACTCTATTTATTTATTTATGCTATCTCTTTTTTTAAATATTGCTATATATAATATATATCAATAATAATAATATATATTATTATTATTATTAATAATAATATATATTATTATTATATTATATATATACTGATATATATATACAATATTAAAATAATATATATTGATATAATATATATCAATATGTATAATATATATCAATGATTTTAAGAAAGACTCTGGAAGAAGTTCTTCGTTTATTTTAAAACCTCAATAATAAATTCAAAAAGGGGGCGTGGCGTTTTTATAAAATTCAACCGGTATTCCGTCGATGCCCGAAACTTTATTGTTTTTAATTTTTTTTAATGCCTCTTGAAGTTCATACATGCTAATTTCACTATCTAGTTGAGTTATCGTAATGTATTGTAATGTGTAAACAATGCTACACCTCCAACTTCTGGAGCTTTCAGCTCTCAGACTAAGAGAGAACAACCTCTGGAAATCACAATGTCTAGGACACTCGAGCATTCTGAACATCTTAAATCAAAATGGGTCTGTAACCCGTACGGATTATAAGAAACCTCAATTTGACTTCGACAAAAGATTCAAAGTCATTATACCAAGTAGGCATAACTGGGTAGAGACTAAAATTGACATCAAAGGTATAGCTATCTATACCGATGGTTCGAAAACAGAGAATGGAACAGGTTCTGGAGTCTTCTCGAAAACACTGCAAATTAACCAGTCATATCGACAAAATGACTACTGCAGTGTTTTTCAAGCTGAGATTTATGCGGTGAAAAGAGCTGCACAGACAATTCAATCTATGGATCTTCCAGCAACGGAAATCACCATATGTGTTGATAGTCAAGCAGCACTTAAAGCCCTGGACTCCAACCTCGTATACTCTAAGTGTGTCAAGGACTGCCTCATAGCATTAAAGGATATAAGCTTCCACACAGTTCTACTCTTCTGGGTTCCTGGGCACGTTGGCGTGGCCGGAAATGAATTGGCGGACGAACTGGCAAGGAAAGGTTCTGATATGGACATAACGATGGCTGACCAACGGGTTTATCTCCCTTCCAACACAACCAAAAGTCTTATAGATCAACACACGATCAAACTAAGCGGTGAACGTTGGCAACAGTCTAAAGATTGTATCATAACTCACAGCTTAAGGCGAGTACTCGACCTAAAAAGAACAACAACCCTTCTATCTCTCAGTAGAAATTCCATAAGAACACTCGTTGGTGTAGTCATGGGACACTGCACCATTGGTGTCATGGCTACACGGATGGGAGTCTTTGCCAACGACTTCTGCAGAAGCTGTAGGGATGAAGAAGAAATAGAGTCTATAGAACACTTTCTCTGCCACTGCCCAGCTCTCCAAGAACGACGACTAATCTTTTTAGGAGTCAGGTTCTTTGATAGCCTGGACGACCTGACAGGAATATCACTACTTGACCTAAAAAGATTTATCAAAAGATCAGGCTGGTTCAGTTATTAAGACAAATCTCCAAAAATGCTTGTCTACATCACAAGGGTAATCACAATGGGCCAATCTGGCCACCGAGTGAACTTGTACTAGTTGCCTTTCCAACCTAGCCTAGCCTATCGTAATATATGGTAACGCAAATTGAAATATCGACTGACAGGAAACAGGACTCAGTAAAATTTTAAAATGTCTTGCAAGAGTTTCAACGTGCATAGTAGAAGAAGACACAGGCTTGCAACCACCAAGAAGTCGAACGCCAAAATGATCTCGAATCCTTTCTACTAGACAGGCTACTCGCAATGTGATTAAAATAGTTCTGACGTTTTGCAGTACAGACAAGCTTAAAATCTTTATTTGCTGAAGCATACAACGACCAAAATAGTTCCGAATTGGTTTTTCTAAAAAGATTAAGAAATAAAAAAGATTTTTTTCTTCAAGCAGTCTCTATCAAACCAGCTAGCAAATTTTTTAAAATTATTGTTAGATGCTGCATTACCCCTAACAGCAAACTGTTTAATGGCTTGGATAATCATGTCAGACATAATATCACAGGAGAGGTCCAGTGACGTGGAAAAGGAGTTAAGCTGGGCCTAGCTTGAGTCTTAACCTATACCCTTCAGCTCTGCTATCAATCCATCTAATTTTATTTAAGGTATTTCTTTGCAAGGAAATGGGTAAGCTAGAATCAACCAGTTTTATTGATGTGGCTGTAGGTATATGCCCGGAGAAAACTGCCGAGATCACTTCAAAATACTCAAAAACCTCAAGCCATTTGCCGTTAGCCATACAAAAATCGATCACCGAGGTACCTTCTCGGTAATAAAAGTAAGATCCCCCGTGCTATTACTTAAAGAAACACCGTTGAATAAGAAAAGACTAAAATCTTCAAGCATTTGAATAAGTAGTCTACCACGCGAATTCGTCAATTGATCAACAGACGCTCTTTCACTTGAAACGTGGGTCGAAAAATACTGAAACAAGCGTTAGAACACGAGCGTTAGAATCGCCAAGTAACAAAATACTTTGAAAATCCGATTCATTTAAGAACTCAAGCAATTCATTAAAGTCATTACTCCAATTGTTGCAATTTATGTAAAAGGGAACAATATAGAGTTTATCGCGCCTGTGACTAATTTCAATAATTTTTCTGCTACCCAGTGGCACAGTTTTGAAAAATTCTTCAAGACTATTTTTAACTGCGCATAATATGCCACCACTGGCTCTACCAAAATCACACCTTCTATGTGCTGGAACGCATTTAATACAAAAAGATTTAAAAAATTGACAGAATTTTGTTGTCCGGAGTTGTCAAAAAATTAAAGCGCACCTTCGCCAAATGTGTTTTTCACAAATGTCAACTCGGTAGCCGTGTTCATAATAACCGTGTAATAAGCCGTGTTCATAATAAGCAACCGAGTCTTCATTTTGCTTTCGAGAGAAAACCTCTATTTGACGGTTCAGAATTTGGCAATAGTTCTCCATTTCTGACAAACGGTTTAAAAGATATGTGTTTTGTGTCCGCAATAACTGGATCTCTGAGGAGATAGCCAAAATCTCTTTTTTAGTTGCAATGTCATTTAGTTTAGGTGTAATGCAATCATTTTATTTATCTAGTGTTATTTTTAGTGTTGTTTTGTTCTGGCGAAGTGTCGGCCAGCTTTCTCTTGAGCTGCATATGCGGTTCTTTGGTTGCAATGCGAAGCTTGTTATTTAATCAACTAAGCGTACCTTCTGATAATTTTTTTATGTACTAATGCACTCTTGCACAGATTATTTGCTTGATGCTAATCTTTTACTTTTTTTTAAAAAGAAAAACTAAAGAAAAAACTGATTTTATTATAGAGCACTTAAAAACTTGACTTTCTTAGCACTTTGACAGATGTCAATCTTCATTAAGACGATTTTTTTTGGTCTATGCGAACGGACAATCCAGGCTTTTGTGTCGAGGCCAGGATTCTGGGCAAGAACGATAAGAACGCCTTCGATAAGAATTCGAACGATTCCGATAAGAACGCCTCTGATCTCCCACCTAAGCTGTCGTGCGTTCAAAGAGTTTTCCAGTGGCAGACTGACCGTCAGGACCGCCCGCGCGAGACAGTTCTGTCCACTAGTGCGACAGCCTATTAAGGTCACATCGCCAGCATCCATCACCATTGCACGGGCAGAACTAACGGTTTGTGCGCTTCCTGGACTCATGCCCGTGGGAGTGCTCACGACGTCCGGTTTCGGTCCGCTAGCGCTGCACTCTTGAAGAGGACTGATTTGCCTCAGTTGGTGAGACTTCCACCAACCTGTCCTGCTTCATGGAAATCGCCGAAGAGCCCACCGGACTAGCAGCGCCTTCAGCCCGTAAAGCTTCTTTGCGCGATTTATCGATCTGCCGCTTCCTTTTCCTCTTCCGCCGACCCTCAGTTAGGCGCACCTCAGAGCCCGCCTCTTTCGGAGCCCGTTCAACCACAAGAGTATTCCGAGTCGTCACGTCAGTTTCAGTGCACTGGGTAGCAGCCACACTCACGCTCAGATTTCCGAGAGAGTCGGATACTGAGCTACAAGAGTCGGAGGGTATATCAAAAATGAATGTTGGGGCCTCCAGAATCCTTGCGGATATTGGCTATCGCTGGTACCACCTGGAGTAATAACATCCTTTAGGTTATCCATTCATTATGATTTGTGAGTTTTTACTACTTCTCCTGTAGGTTAGAGTACACTAAAAGTTGGATGGAAAGGGAAGGAAGAAAGAGATGAAAGGGATGCGTGGAAGGGATGGAAAGGGTTGATTCCGGAGTTTGAATTTGTCTCCGGAAAAACAAACTAGGGTCCGCGGGATCAAACCCGTCGCCTCACCTAAGCGAAGTGCCCTTGCGGGAATAGACCACGCCCACTTTCTTAAGGGATTTTTGGCTAAAATGACTATTTTTCAATAAATATATATGACAAAATTCTATGACACAAGTTATAGATATTATCATTTTCTAACTTTCATGTGTATGTGGTGTGTGCCTCCGCCCACTTTTGTGGGGCTGGCGTTAAAAAAAATTATTTTTTTTCGTTAAAAAGGCGGAGTTAAAGGTTGAAATGTATGCAACCACCTAGTACAAAGCATTCCACAGTTATATTTTTATATCTCGCCCTCTTTTTTGGGCGTGGCAGTTTTTTTTTTAGTATGGTCGGGTATTTTGCAATCCGTCGTAGATGGACTAAAGGTTTTGCATACGCACTGTTGCACTGTCTGTGGCCGGATTCAGCTAACTTTCAAACTTGATCTGGTCCAATGGGCTTCCAGCCAACCCACTAAATTTCAGCTCTCTTCCTTAAAATTTAAGGCCTTAAACTTGTTTACATACGGACGGACGGACGGACGGACCGACATGGCTTAATCGATTATCCTGTCGGACCTATTCATATCTCTTAAAGGTCTTTGGGGTCTACGGTGATTATTTCACTGCATTATACACTTATCTAACTTAATATACTCTGGGTCGGGCATAAACAAAAAAAAAAAATAGAAAATTACTTCCTTCCACCACAACGATTGAACGAGAACTGCGAAAATGAGTATGCGGTTTGAGTAAGCAGTACTACCTTGTTTCCAATTAGAATTTTTATTTAAAATTTAACGATCGCTCCGTAATCAAAGCGGTCAAATGTGCCCTAGCACATTTAACCCTAGCCTATAACTTAAGTTTTAACATGAACTTATATTTTTGTGTAGTAAGTATCAGCTTATGGGCCTAAAAAGCTAACGGAATAATTGAAACTCACACAGACCAATCCTTGTAACATTCTCCACCATATTAAGGCTCTATAATCCCAGTAAGAGAATATTGGAATCAAAAAACACATCCAGCAGCCTGTTGCATTTGATAGCCCGAACACAAGTTTAGTACCATATTTCTTAGCTAGAATTCCACCAGGAATTTGTGTTACCCAGTGTGCCCAAAAAAATGCTCCTAAAATTAGACCTTGTTGGTATTCGTTCCACCTGAACCCGGTCCCCTCATAACGTATCTGAAAATAAACATAGATACAAAATAATTAATGATCATAAATTTAAAATCTATTATGTAGTGGTGCAAGTAATAAGCAATTGTATGTGACACCAAACATGATTTATGTTCATCTTAAACGTTGTCTTATCCATATATAAACCTTATCTTATATACTTTCGCTACAATTTGATATATGAATACTGCCAAACACTTTGTTGGGTTTCACAATGACGGGATAACTTAGCGACAAAAGCTTTATCAAGTCTTCGAACTAAGCACAACGTGTAGAGTGTTTAGCAACATATGCCAGCCTTGAAATGCCACGTGGTTCACTATTTCAAAACTCTTTCTTCTACAGGACAAGTATTCTTTAGAATTCACGTTCCAATAAAATGTTTCAAGACACTTTCACACTCCAATTAATTTAGCAGTGAGTAAGTCCTACGTGTAAGCAGAAGTTACAGTCCGCTAAGCGGACCGTCGAATACCCCATCCTATCCCACATTGTGAATTACTGCTGGTGCTGCTGCAAAATTTTATAAAAAGGGGCGTGGATAACTCCAAGTAACGCTGAAATGTAAACGAAAATACATTTTCTTGGTGTAAATTCAAAATTTTTGTAAATTCGAATTATAAGATCTCTCTTATTAGATTATGGGCTGAATTATAAGACTAAAAGCGTGGCTTTAAACTTTCCAAGAACGAAATTTAGAATAGAGTCTAGTAAGGTTATTACGTGCTAATTTTTACTTTTTATTCTTTCCTAACTTAGGCTTTGGAAAATTCAAGGTTTTTCTTAAATTTTGCCACCTCCAAATGTGTTTTGCGAGTCGGGTTTGGGCCTTATGGCCGGCTTTGTGGCAGTATGAAGGACAGCGTCACGTTCCGATTGGCTCGGCTAGACTCATTGGCAGGAAAGGGAATTTTTTTGCTTCAAACTGCACCACCTACTCAACAACACCTGAGCCACGAGTGCCTTCATAAGTTGGAGTTAAGGAAATTCTGCCTCATTTCTTAGAGAGACCGAGTTACTGGAAAATCTTTAATTTTGCACCCGTTCTTTTGAACATTGACTTCAAAAGGGTCAGGCCTGGTTACAACCTTTAAAATACAAATAAGGGTGACTAAAAGTGGAATAATATAAAACAAGTGAGTAAGTGCAAGAGTTCGTCTGTGAAAAACTTCTAGTTTTCCTTCTTCTTCTTCTTTTACATTTAGGCGCGAAATTATGATCTGAAGTGGTGGATCAAAACCCTTCCACCCTACTGCATTCCTAATGGTCCGCTTGTGGGGTACGCCGATTTGACCTCAGAATATACCGGCAGACCTTCGCGTTTGCGCTGGAATGTTGATTGACATCGCCTTTTTGACGAGGCTCGTAGGATCTCTCCTTTGAACGTGGCAATACCAACTGAGCCGGTCGTGCACCATTTTTCTAAAGATAGGTTCTTTTACATGGAGGCTTCCTCGGATCTTTGTACTTTTTATTCCATCTCGCTTTGTTGCTCCTGCTGTCGAAGCATCTTCATCTCAGCTTCCGTTAATTTGCTCTCATATTTCTTATACGCTGTCCAACATTGTGAACCATATGTAAGCGCCGGACGCACAACTGCAATGTAGAGCTTTCCTTTCAGCTTAGGGGGCATTTTTCGGTTACATGAGGAAAAGATGGCGGAGTTTTCTCGCCACTTTATCCACCCCACGCTTACGCGATGAATGATGTCGTCATCACAGTTTGCTTTGCTATTGATCATAGATCCCAGGTACTTGAACATTTCACACTTGGGAACCACCTTTCCATTCAATTTAATGTCTGGAATTAGAACAGCAGTCAGCACAGGTACTTTGTCTTCTTTTGGCTAATACGATACCCATTCCCCTCTAAAACATCCACCCATATGTCAAGTGCTTGCTGCAGGGATATATGATCTTCACACTCAATCTAAAGTGAATTTTTTAAGTGTCTTTTTCCATACATTTGGGGATGCCCTTTTTATACCCCATCCCATAAGAAAGGATGTATATTAAGTTTGATTCATAGTTTTTAACACAGAGAAATCACCGTAGACCCCCAGGACCTTAAGGGCATATAATCGAGACCAAATTGTAAGTCAAATGAGCCATGTCCATCCGTCCGTGTGTCGGTAGTTCTCAGGCCTTAAATTTTGAGCTAGGAACTTGAAACTTAACACTGTTCTTTTTCGGTCCCGAAGCAGAACAAATGTAAACATTTTTGATTACAAAATCAAAAATTTTGATTACATTTTATCTTACAAAAAGCAGGAGATAATAAATACCAAATTTCAGGCTTTTAAGACGTCTTACAGCTTTGAAAGCTCTGGAGGTAGTTGCACAATTGCACCGATTGTGGGCGTATCTGTGGGCGGATTCCAAAAATGTTTACACTTGCACTGCTTCAGATGACAATGAACTTATGTACCAAATTTCAGCTCCTTAGCTTAAAATTTAAGGCCTAAGAACGTGTGACATACAGACAGACGAACGGACATACGGACATGACTCATTCGATTCAGAATACGGTTTCGATCATATGCCCTTAAGGTCTTGGGGGTCCACCATTATTATTTAACCGTGTTACAAACTATGTGACAAACTTAATATACCTCCTATCCTATGGGATGGGGTATAAAAAGGCGGAGTTTTAGGCCGATACGTATGCAACCACCTAGTATAAACCATTCAATATATAATTTTACATCCCGCCTATTTCCCCGGTATTTTGTAATCCGGGGTTAAGATTAACTGAAGCTTTGGCATACGCACTGTTGCACTTTCCCACTTGTTATACCCGACCGAGGGTATATTAATTTTAATGCATAGTTTGAAACACAGTGAATAATCACCGTAGACCCTTAAGACATTTTTGAGATTCGTTCGAGACTGACAGGTGAATCGATTAAGCCATGTCAGTCCGTCAGTCCGTCCGTCCGTCTGTATGTGTGAAGGTTTTAGGTCTTCAGAATCAAGCTAGAGAGCTGAAAAGCTCGTACACGGCTTGCTTCTTTGGTGCACAGAAAATGTCTGAAAATTGGCTCATTCAGTCAACGGCCACGCCAACTACGGGCTTCAATGTAAGAGACAACCTCTGTTTCACATTTTTTTCAAAATGCCTTTTGGTCGAGTTCGACAAGGCATAGGAGCGTAAGTTTTGCTACTGAGCAATATTGGCCTAAGACCTTTAACAAGGCAAAAATTTGACCACCCACAATATCGCCCATGCCCACTTTAAACATGTTAGATCTTTAAAAACCCGATTTCTCGGAAAGTTGAATCGAAAAAAAAGTGAGCAAGTGCAAGAGTTTCCGTCCGCCTCTCCGTCTGTCCGTATGTGTTTTTAGGTCTTTAAGATCAAGCTAGGACGCTCAAACTTGGAGTGTATCTTTTTTTTATCTTGTGCAGACAAAGTGTGAAAACTAGTTTAATCCGACAACGGCCACGCCCACTACTGGCTTTAATGTGAGACAACCTCTTTTTGAAATTTTCTTTAATAATGCTTTTTGGTCAAGGCGTAGGAGCTCAAATTTTGGTATAGAGCATTAATCGGCCAAAAAAAGAAGACAGAATTGAACCGCCCACAATATCGACCATGCCCACTTATAACATGTAATATCTTTAAAAACCCGGCTAAAATTTTTGGCCACTTCCAAGATAATTACAAGGCAACGTTACACACCAAAAATGAATGCGCTAGCGCTATTCCAACAAAGCTAAAATTTAGAAAAAGTATTTTTTAAAATAAGAGATGGTCGCACATACAACCCTGTAGTGGGCGTGTCTGTGGGCGGATTCGGCTAATTTTCAAATTTGATCTGGTCTAAAGGACTTCTAGCCAACCCACAAAATTTTTGCTCACTACCTTAAAATTTAAGGCCTAAAAGTTGTTTACATACGGACGGACTGACGGACGGACATGGCTTAATCGATTCTCCTATCGGTCCCATTCATATCTCTAAAAGGTCTCAGGGGTCTATGTTGATTATTCCACTGCGTTACAAATTATACTTCAAACTTAATATACCCTGGGTTGGGTATAAAAATGAATACGCTGGCACTATTCTAACACAGCTAAAATTTAGAAAATGTATATCTTTTTTTTATTTTGTGCAGACAAAGTGTTAAAACTAGTTTAATCCGACAACGGCCACGCCCACTACTGGCTTTAATGTGAGACAACCTCTTTTTGAAATTTTCTTTAAAAATGCTTTTTGGTCAAGTAAGACAAGACGTAGGAGCTCAAATTTTGGTATAGAGCATTAATCGGCCAAAAAAAGAACACAGAATTGAACCGCCCACAATATCGACCATGCCCACTTTTAACATGTAAGATCTTTAAAAACCCGATTGTTAATTGTGAGGGTTTTCACAATTATGGAAAATGCATCGCTGAGTCCGTGAACTGCGGCTATCTCGCTTATAACCTTTAAATTGGTTGTGCTATCTTATAAACATAAATTTCTAATTAACTTCTTGAATAACAAGTGGGAAAGTGCAACATTGCGTAGGCAAAAGCTTCAGTCCATCTACGACGGACTGCAAAATACCCGACCGTACCCAAAAAAACTGCCACGCCTCCAAAAAGTGGGCGGAATATAAAAATATAACTGTTGAATGCTTTATATTAGGTGGTTCAACACATTTCGGCCTAAAACTCTTCCTTTTTAACTCAAAAAATCACTTTTTTTTAAGGCCACGGCCACAAAAGTGGGCGGAGGCATGTACACATGAGAGTTAGAAAATTCTTATATCTACAACTTTTGTCATATAATTTTACCCGACCAAGGGTAAAAATTATTATTTTGATTTATAGTTTGTAACGGAGTGAAATAACCACCGTAGACTGCACGTGCACTGCACGCGAAACGAATCCGGTCTTTAGGAAAAGGCTTACCAAGAAACGAAAGGCCGGTTCTTCACCCGAAGTAGAAACCGTGCAGCGAAAAGAAGAAACACCAGTCGTATCAAACAAAGCGACAGGAATACCCCAAGAAAAAAACCGCCGACCACCTGCAATAAATGTCGTTGGGATCGCGGACTACGGAAAGTTGCGAAACATCCTTAAAAATACTCTTGGGACGAAATATAACTTAACATCACTTCGAAACAACGTATGGAAAGTTAACGTCGATGACTCTGATGCCTATCGGTCACTGTCACAAAAGTTAAATTTAGAGAAAATCCAATGGTTTACTTATGAAAATCACCTCGAAAAGCCGCTGCGGGTTATAGCGAGGGGACTACACCCATCCTGTACCAAGGACGAAATAATACAAGACGTTCAAGCCCAAGGCTTTAAAATTCTTGACGCCGTGAACATAATAAAGAAAGAGAAGCAACGTACGGACGAAGGCAAAGATTCCGCTGTTGTCCGACGCGGCCTGCAAATTTTTATGCTTTCTTTTGATAGAACTGAAAATATTAACGAAATCTACAAAATTAAATCAATCCTTAACATCAAGGTAAAAATCGAGCCCAAGCGGAAGGTCAACAGGCTAGTTCCCCAATGTAAGCGATGCCAGGGTTTCCGACATACGCAAGCGTACTGCCAGAAAAAGCCGCGATGCGTAAAATGCGCCGGCGAACATCTCTCGACGGATTGCAATGTCAGCAGTCAGGCCCCCGCGGGTTGTGCCAATTGCAGGGGAAGTCACCCAGCGAGCTACCGAGGTTGCGAAATTGCCATTGAGTTGCAAAAACGACATGAAGCTCCGAAGAAAAATACTGAAAATATTCTAATACAGCTAAAATTTAGAAAATGTATTTTTTAAAATAAGAGATGTTCGCACATACAGCCCTCTAGTGGGCGTGTCTGTAAGTGGATTCGGCTAATTTTCAAACTTAATCTGGAGTCCAATGGATTTCCAACCAACCCACAAAATTTTAGCTCTCTACCTTAAAATTAAAGGCCTAAAAGTTGTTTACATACGGACGGACGGACGGACATGACTTAATCGATTCTCCTGTCGGTCCCATTTACACTCTAAAAGGTCTAGGGGTACGGTGATTATTTCATTGCGTTACAAACTGTACATCAAACTTAATATCCGGGGTCGGGATATAAAAATGCATTCTTACGTTCATTTAAGCGTAAATTGGAAATACCTATATTAATAAAGACAGTTTGTAATTAAGGGCGATGGGCGGTGGGGCCACGCACCTTTTCACAGCTGGCACTACTTATTAAATATCAAAAATTAACACTAACATCAGCATTTTACAATGTGGGGTAGGAGTGGGTATTCAACGGTCCGTTTTACGAACTGTAACTTCTGCGTGCACACTGTTGCACTTACTCACTAGTTATCTTTAACTTTAAACTTTAGGATACCATAGGATAGGAGGTATATTTAGTTTGTCACATAGTTTGTAACACGGTGAAATAATAATGGTAGACCCCCGAAGCCTTAATAAGCCATGTCCATCCGTCCATCCGTCCGTCTATACGTCACATGTTTTCAGGTCTTACATTTTGTGCTACGGTGCTGAAATTTCGTACGTAAGGTCCACGTGATGCGAAGCAGTACAAGTGCTAACATTTTTGATATCCGCCCACAGACACGCCAGGCTAAAATTAAGCATTTAGACTTTTAGCATCTCCTAATGAATGTAAGACACAAAAAAGAAAAATTTAATTGGTAAACCTCCTCCAGTGGGCGTAGCATTTATTTTAAGGGTAAACTTTCAAATGCAGTTTACTTAGTATTCTTACTCCAAATTGAAAAAAATTCGCTTTGTATTTTATGTAGAAAACACTTAGTTCTACATTTTGCTAGTACAAGGCTTTGGGCCACGCCCACATTTGTTAGGCAAAATTGAAGAAAAACGTAAAATTTTCCAGAAAAACGTAATTTCGACTGGCTTTGAGCCTAATTTAGGAATACATGAAATAAGAAAAGTAGCAGGTTAGGTAAAGGAGACTTCATTCCAGATTTCGCTCACATAAAGTTATTAGCCACGCCCTCCACGTGGCAGACGCCTTGTGGTAAGCGTCATCTTCTATGACGCCGGTGTGGGGGCTTAAGTTGCAAAGATTCAAACAGCTTCGGCCGGCTGATGAGTAACGAACTAAGTTTTGCCAAACCTGATTCCAGTGGTGGTGTGAGCGTAGTGCAAACCGTGCCGAAAGATGCAAGGTTGGAGGTTAAACCAACCACGTACGAGCTCTCTCAGGCGCCTTGGCGCGGGCCTGTTATAATTAGCCTTGCCCAGGTACGGCGGCTCTGCCTGGGTCGACCTTTTATTTCCTTATTACCTTTTGTTTCCTCCTTATTTATTTCTTTAAATTTAAAATTTAAAATGGAAAAAAAAAATAAACTAGTGGGAGGGTTACAATCCGCTTAGGCGATTTCTTTGCAATCTTTCACTTCTTTTCAATTACATCTTTTTTGTTTTCATTTTTTATCAGAAGTGAATCCAAGTGGGCGTGGCAAAAATTTATTCATTTGATGTGATAGCTTACGTACATATCTGAGGATTTTATGGTCCAATTTTTTTTGATTTAAAGCAAATATATCAAATAAAAACCGTTTATTAGAACGCATATTCTGTATGACTACGCCTACAAGGGGGCGGTTTTTCCTTTTTTCTTAAATGCCAATCACACTATACTTAAGCGAGGATAACGCGTACCAAATTTCAGCTTCCTACGACAACTTTGAATTTTCATTCTATTAAGTATCCGCCAGTGGGCGGATTTTGAAAATTTTTACGCTTTTACTGCTTTGGGACCTAGAAAGAACAGATATTAAGTTTCAAGTTCCTAGCTCAAAATTTAAGGCCTAAAAACTACCGACACACGGACGGACGGACGGACGGACGGACATGGCTCATTCGACTAACATTTCGGTCTCGATCATATGCCCTTAAGGTCTTGGGGGTCTACAATGATTATTTCTCAATATTAAGAACTATGAATCAAACTTAATATACCTCCTATCCTATGGGATGGGGTACAAAAATGATTAAAAGAACAAGCTATGTCCAAGAGGAGGTGAGTGAAGACGGTCTCTCGGATACATCCATTTCTCTGCTGGTAGGGGCTTTATATGAAACAGGGCTTTACGCTAGTGATAGTGAGGAGTTCGAAAGAACATTCTTTAACGATAGCGATTTCACCGGTGAGCAGGCTGGTACTCTCGCCGGTAATTCAAAGGGCAGCACAAAGGCCGAAGAGATTGCTAAGACAGCTGGATTATCCGCAGTCGAAGTTATCTCCGAGGCTGAAAACACTGAAAGGGAAATTGCTTCGGTGATGATAGGAGTGGACACGCTGGCCTGTACCCTGTGCCCGCGCTCATCACAGAAGCAAAGTCAAAGGGAAGTAATCTGGCCGAGGGGGCGCTAAGACAGCTGGAACATCCGAAGCCTTCCCCGAGGCTGGAATGTGTGAGGGAAATGCTTCGGTGGTGGTAAACGTAGAAGGCGAGCTGGCGAGAACGCTGTGCCTACTACCTCGAACACTGTCGCTAAGGGCGTGAGAAACGCTCACCAAAGGAACAAGCTCCTGCTTCGCAACGCCCAGCGTAAGATAGCGAATTATGCGGGTATTGACCCCGGTAAGCTGAATAATTGGGTAAAGCCGCCTTAGAGGGAGCAAAGGCCATTTTCGCCAATCGACTGCTCACTCAAAGGGCGGTTGCTAGGGGAAATGCTACTGCAAAGACAGGAGTGTTCGCCAGCCACGCACCCTCTGCCTCCTATTCGGAGAAGCTTAAGGAAGGGGCAAGTGCATTTGACGGAACGGACAGCTTCAGAAGCAAGAAAAGAAGATCGGACGACGTCGTGGAGTCGAACGATGCAAAAAAGATGAAGGCTTCATCTGCTTTGCGTCGCAAGCAAAGCGACCCGAATGACGAGCTTCTCGTTGTTGTGGTAAACGAGCTGGAACTCTGGGGTCGTCTGACAATCGACCAGTGGTAAAGCATAGAGGAGAAGTTCCAGGACGCCTTGTGGAAGGAATTATCCACCGCAGGAAACGAGAAGCTTCAATTCGATGGTGCTGGTTGGGAGGGCGGCTGGAAGGTTGTACCTTGTGGAAACAAACTGTCGGTAGATTTCTTTCGCCGCTTTATTTCGGAGGTGTGCGAAGCGTGGAAAGTCACCAAGCTTAGATGCACAACGGTAGCGGAATTGGAGAACTACACTCCACCGTCGGCATTAGTATGGGTTCCGTGTCCCTACACGTACTCGGAGAAACTTTTAGGGCGTAGGTACGCGGAGAAACTTTCCACGTTCAGAATCGGAAGCTAAAAGCCGATTTGTGGAGAGTCCCTAAAACAGGGCCTAGGCGACAGCACGGGCAGCATTTTCTTCTGTCCTTAAACAGGGAATGCTTGCCATACTTGGAGAAATCCAACAATATGGTGAGGTTTAGTATGGGGCGGTTGTTGGTCAAGCCATCGACCAAAGGCAAGAATGAGGATGAACCCCCCCAAGATGATGGAAGTGCTGTAGATAAACCTGCACCACAGTAGGGCAGCGATGGCCTGTCTGGTCGAGCATAACACCAGACAGGACGTCACAGCCGTACACTAATTCAAGAGCCCTGGATCGATAAGAAGAACATGATCCGGGAACTCAGGCTAAAAGGCTACAATTTGTTCTTCAAGGCAATAGGTAAGATCAGGACTTGCATCCTAATCAAAAAACAATTAAAGGCATTTATTTTAGAAGATTACAGCTCAGGTGACCTGACGGCGGCAGTATGGGAGGGAGAAGACGGCAAACCACTTTGTCTGACCTCAATCTATCTCCCCTATGACTCCGAGGTGGTCATCCTGGAAAAACTTAGAGACTTTCGTGGTAAGAAATAGGCAAGAGGTGATTGATATTACCCCTGCCTCTAATACGGAGGGGTTAGAAATAAAGGAGTGGAGAGTACTTGATGACTTGATGAAGAGTCAATGTCGGATGATCGATGGATACGCTTCAAGGTGAATCTTCAGTTCAGGGTATGTGGTTTTCAAAGAAATCCCAGAAAAGCCGATTGGAGGTAGCCGGAGGTAGCGAATATGCACCTGCATACCCAAGCGGTCATCTTGGATGGCTCTGAGGACTTAGATAGGGCGGTAGGTAATCTCAATAGGGTACTTACAATGGCTTTCGAGGAGGCGTGCTCGATCGATTGTATTCACAAAAAGGCCCAACCAAAGTGGTGGAACAGGGAAATAGGTTTAAAGAGGAAGGAGGTTAGAAAACTTTACAATAGGGTGAAGCTTTTTAAAACTGATGGCACATGGAACGAGTATATGGATTGCAAAAAGCAGTTTAAGTACTTAGTTAGGAGGTCAAAAAGAGCTTCATGGCAAAGATACTGTGAATCTATCGCAGCAACAGACGAGGCCTCGAGGCTACGCAGAATGCTTTCAAAAGAAGCTTGCGCTCCCAGCTACCTTAGAAAAAATGATGGAACCTGGGCTGTGAGTAGCCAAGAAGTTCTAGAAACTCTTGTGGAAATGCACTTTCCTGGGTCCACTTTAGCAGACGGTATACTTCGGCAATCTGAGAGAACAATCATCTTACTCTCCGAAGAGGATATAGATGTTCTTATTGACAGGAAGAAACTACGGTGGGCAATTCAGTCCTTCAAGCCGTTCAAATCTCCGGGACCGGACGGCATTCTCCCGATCATGCTGCAAAGAGCACCGGAGTTGGCAATTCAAAACATAATGGAAATTCTCAGACACAGTCTAAGAACAGGGCATATTCCTTCCGCTTGGGGGGAAGCAAAAGTAATTTTTATACATAAAGCTGGCAAACAGGGACACACAGCGGCAAAGGACTTCAGACCGATAAGTCTCTCATCCTTTATGCTTAAAACCCTGCAACGACTACTTGAACTTCATATTAGGGCTAGATACAGCAATGGCTTTCTTATGGCTTCGCAGCATGCATACATGAAGGGAAAATACGGCCTTGCATGAGGTGGTAGGGAAAATAGAGAGAAGTTAGAGCGTATCTAATGAGTTAACGATTGCTGCCTTCCTCGATATCGAAGGGGCCTTCAATAACGTGGAGAGAAGTGTCATTGAAAGCGCTCTAGTAGACGCTATCATTGAACAGGGCATTATAAACTGGGTTTGCAACATGCTTGCAAATAGGAAAATTAACTGTGCGATTGGGCAAAGCTCGCTTAGAATGTCTGTAACCAGGGGAACACCTCAGGGTGGGGTTTTATCTCCACTTCTGTGGGTTCTGGTTATAAACAACATTCTTAAGAAGTTAAGTGCTATGGATATCAGCGACACGGCATACGCAGATGACGTGGTGGTAATGGTGCATGGAAAGTACTGAAATATCTTAAGTGAAATCATAGAGGGTACTCTGGGGACGATCAGCATCTGGACCGAAAGCTGTGGTCCCAGTGATAACCCTTCTAAAACGGAACTGGTTCTTTTTACCAGGAGTGGAATTATCCCTTTCGGATAGCGTAAAGTATCCTGGGCAAAAAACTGAATTGGAATGTTAACGTAGGGGTAAGAATCATGAAGGCATATAATGCGCTTTTTTTGCAAGAGAACGGTGGGGAAAACTTGGGGCTTAAAGCGTGCCATGGTCCACTGGTTGTATACTGTGGTGGTAAGACACATACTTACTTACGGTGCCTTGGTCTGCTGGAAAGCAAGAAACAGAAAAGCAGTTTATGGAAAATTATCATCGGTTCAAAGAACGGCTTGTATAGCCATCACAGGTGCGCTCCGTACTACACCTGCGGAAGCTTTGAACACTCTGCTACACCTAACACCGCTTGATCTACAGATAAACAAAACTTGCTGGCAATAGTGCGATACGGCTCATAAACTTAAACTATTTCAAGAGCAGCAGCTACGGACGCGGCTTGATCCTGTCGGAGCTAATGCAAGGCAATCCCACTCTAATGGATGAAATTCCCTCCCTGGTCGACTTCGACACACCGTATGAAGTCATTTATCCAGCGAGGGAGGAATGGGAAAATAGTGCAATTGTCAGACTTAATTTAATTGCAGTTTATACAGATGGTTCAAAAACAGGGGAAGGAACAGGTTCCGGTATCTTCTCAAGAGATCCGGAACTAGAAGTATCCTTAAGACAACCGGATACATGCAGTGTCTTCCAATTAGAGGTTCTGGCTGTACTAAGGGCGACCGAGCTTATGCAGATGAGATCGATATCCGGCAGAGATATCGCCATTTACATCGATAGCCAGGCTACGCTCAAGGCAATAGAATCGATCAACAATCAAATCTGACACAGTAAGGGACTGTCGCACAATGCTCTGCGATATAGAGGGAAACGAACAGGCTGATGAGCTTGCAAGAAGAGGAGGGATCCTTGGAAATAGTAAGGTTTCTTACTATTCTTCTTAGAAACCTTAGTATTAAGAGGCACTATTGAGGAGCAAATTAAAACGATGGCCAACGAAGGTAGTCTCGTCTTACTGGACACAGTGTATCTAGGGCTCTCTGGCCACGACTAGACGAAAAATGATCAAAGGGACTATTAAAATTGAGCAGAGACAAGCTAAGGAATTTAGTAGGAATTCTGACAGGACACTGTCTCCTGCGTAAACACGCAAAGAGGCTCAGGCTTTCTGACACGGATATTTGTCGCTTCTGCAGTGATCTACAGGCGGTTAAGAATAAAGCACACATTCTGTGCGAATGTGAGGCAATTTCGCGTATGCGCAGGAAATTTTTGGGGGAATATTTCTCCGAAAGCTCTGAAGAAGTAGGCGACACAAACTTAAAAGGCCTCCTTGGCTTTAACAGGGAAATTGGCTGTGTCACAAGGGATAATGTTTAGGTTGTTTTTGCCTTTTGAATTTTAAGCTCAACTGGTTCCCCAGGGATTGCGATAGGCCCGTTTTGGTGCCTAGCGTTTGTGTGGTCCTTTTCACCACACAGCTGTTTAACCTAACCTAAACCTAAATTTAAAATAAAATTTTTCAAAAATATTGAATTTGAACCAAAAAATTGCATTTTTACGTGCATTATAATTGATAGTTTGTAATAAGGGGCGGTAGGACCACGCCCTTTTTGAAGTTTGTACTACTTATGAAATGCCAAAAAATAACAATACCACCAGCGTTTTACAACGTGGGATAAGATGGGGTATTCAACGGTCCGTTTTACGGACTGTCACTTCTGCGTACACACTGTAGCACTTACTCACTGGTATAATTGATAGTTTGTAATTAGCGGCGGTTGGACCACGCCCCTTTTCGAAGTTTGCACTACTTATAAAATGTCAAAAACGTACAATGCCATCAGCGTACAATGCCATCATGCGTGGCTTAAAACTTTGTATAAACAAAATCTGGACTGATGTATTGTTTACCTAACCTGCTACTTTTTTTGTTTCATGCTTTCCTAAATTAGGCTCAAGGCCAGTCGAAATTAAGTTTTTCTTGTTTTTCTTCAATTCTGCCTCCAAATGTGGGCGGGGCCCTATGTCTTGTGGGAACAAAATGTGGAACTAAGCGTTTTCTACATAAAATATTAAGCAAATTTTTTTCAATTTCGAGCAAAAATATTGAGTAAACTGCATTTGAAAATTTACCCTTAAAATAGATGCCACGCCCACTAGAGGAGGTTAACCAATTAAATTTGTCTTTTTTGTGTCTTACATTCACTAAGAGATGCTAAATGTCAAATTTTAGCCTTTTAGAACGTCTTACAGTTTTGAAAACTCTGGAGGTAGTTTCACATTTAGACCGAATGTGGGCGTGTCTTTTAGCGGATTTCAAAAATTTTTACACTTGTACTGCTTCGCATGACGTGCACCTTACGTACGTAGTTTCAGCGCCCTAGCTCAAACTTTAAGGCCTGAAAACATGTGACATACAGACGGACGAACGAACGGACGGACATGGCTAATTCGATTCAGAATTCGGTCTCGATCATATGCCCTTAAGGTCTTGGGGATCTACCATTATTGTTTCACCGTGTTACAGACTATGTGACAAACTTAATATACCTCCTATCCTATAGGTTGGGGTATAATTACAATGTGGGATAGAATGAGGTATTCAACGGTCCGTACTACGGACCGTAACTTCTGCGTACACACTGTAGCACTTACTCACTGTTTGTAGTCAACCCAGGGTATATTAAGTTTGATGTATAGTTTGTAACGCAGTGAAATAATTACTGTCGACCCCTTAGACCTTTTAGAGATATGAATGGGACCGACAGGAGAATCGACTAAGCCGTCCGTCCGTCCGTATGTAAACAACTTTTAAGCCTTAAATTTTAAGATAGAGTTTTAAAATTCTGTGGGTTGGCTGGAAGTCCTTTGGACCAGATCAGGTTTGAAAATAAGCCCAATCCGCCCACAGACACGCCCACTACAGGCCTGTATGTGCGACCATCTCTAATTTAAAAAAAATAATTTTTCAAAATTTTAGCTATGTTACAATAGCGCTAGCGCATTCATTTTTGGTATGTAACATTGCCTTGTCTTTCAAGTGACCAAAAAATTTTAGCCTTTTCTTTGACCACGTCCACTTTTTTAGGGATCTTAGCTTAAAATGACTGTTTTTCAATAAAAATATAGGAAATTTGACTAAAAACAAGTGGGAAAGTGCAACAGTGCGTATGCAAAAGCTTCAGTCCATCAACGACGGATTGCAAAATACCCGACCATACCAAAAAATGTGCCCCGCCTCCAAAAAGTGGGCGGGATACAAAAATATAACTGTTGAACCCTTTAAACTAGTTGGTTGCATACATTTCGGTCTAAAACTCCGCCTTTTTAACTTAAAACAAGTGGGAAAGTGCAACAGTGGGTATGCAAAAGCTTCAATCCATCTACGACGGATTGCAAAACACCCGACCATACCAAAAAGAAAACTGCCACGCCTCCAAAAAGTGGGCGGGATATAAAAATATAACTGTTGAATGCCTTATACTAGGTGGTTGCATACATTTCGGCATAAAACTCCGCCTTTTTAACTAAAAAAATTACTTTTTTTAACGCCACGCCCACAAAAGTGGGCGGAGGCACATACAATATATACATTAAAGTTAGAAAATGCTAGTATATACAGCTTTTTTCATAGATTTTTTTGTCAAATTTCATATATATTTATTGAAAAACCGTCATTTTAAGCTAAAATCCCTTAAAAAGTGGGCGTGGCCAATGAAAAAGCTAAAATTTTTTGGCTACCTTAAAGACAATTATAAGGCAATGTTACGTACCAAAAATGAATGCGCCAACGTCATTGTAACATAGCTAAAATTTGCAAAATGTATATTTTTATATTGGAGATGGTCGCACATACAGGCCTGTAGTGGGCGTGTCTGTGGGTGGATTCAGCTTATTTTCAAACTTGATCTGAAGGACTGGACTTCCAACCAATCCACAAAATTTCAGCTCTCTGCCTTAAAATTCAAGGCCTAAAAGTTGTTTACATACGGACGGACGGACGGACATGGCTTAATCGATTCTCCTGTCGGTCCCATTCAAATCTCTAAAAGGTCTTAGGGGTCTACGGTGATTATTTCACGGCGTTACAAACTATACATCAAACTTAATATACCCTGGGTCGGGTATAAACTTCACTTTCAATCAGTCACTTTTAAATCAGTGAAATAATCACCGTAGACCCCTACGACCTTTTAGAGATATGAAGAGGACCGACAGGAGAATCGATTAAGCCATGTCCGTCCGTCCGTCAAGCTTTTGCATACCCACTGTTGCACTTTCCCACTTGTTTTTTTGAAAAGCAATTATCTTTTCCGTGTAGTGTGTATGTAAGGTTGGAATGAATGTTTATATTTGATTGTGACTTGTTTGTGTTTATAGGCTTTTATTTTCTATATTTTAATACTTTTTAATATCTTTTCATTCTTTTAAATTTATATTTAAGGATTTTTATTGTATGAATGCAGATTGAGTGACTGGATGGGTTGTGTCTGAGTTTCTTTTGTAAAGATCGAGGATATTTATTAAGTTTTGACTTAACTAAATAAGTGTTTGTGTCGTTCGAAGGCAGCCTACAAATTTTCGTGATCGGTCGTTTGTATGTTCCTTACTGTGTTTTTAAAGTTACCGCGCGAACCAATTTGTCTTTTCCCGTGTGCGTTTCCAACATTCGCGCGAGTGCCCTTTGTGTCGGTGGCAGACGTATATCTTTGACAAGCACTATGTCTCCGACATTCGGCGGTTGTTCGAGAATTGCGGTTGTTGCAGGCGCGCAAGATATTCTCCGCTCAATTTTCGCCAAAAATTGTCCGCGAACGCCGGGATCCGTTTCCATCGTTCAAGATAGCACATGCTTTTGGTTGCTATAGCTGGCTGCATTATAGCTACTAGTGGTTCGCCCATTAGAAAGTGTGCTGGAGTCAGAACTTCTAGGTCGTTTGGGTTGTTTGTAAGAGGACACAAAGGCCTCGAATTCAAACACGCTTCAATTTGTGCTAGAAGGGTGCTGAGTTCCTCGAACTTTAGCCTTTCTTCTTTTACTACTCGTCTTAAGTGGTATTTAACAGATTTCACTCCGGCTTCCCACAAACCACCGAAGTGAGGAGAATCTGGAGGAATAAGTTTCCACTGTGTACCCTGATGAGCTAGTGTGTCTGCTATTTCAGCCCAATAGTTCCCACAAAGTTGATTCCGCAGTCGCTGTTGATTTGCGAAAGAATACCGCGCCATGCCGTAAGCCGTATAAACACCACTACAAATGCCTGAGTTGTGAGGTCTGTCACAACCTCCAACTGAATTGCCTTGGTTGAAAGGCAGATGAAAATCGCGAAGTATTCTTTGAGACTTTTTGCTGCCCGCCCTTTCCACGTCTTGATGTCAATAGAGCCCGCGTATTCGACGCCTGTGTTGGTGAATGGCCTAGCCATTTGAGTTCTCAACGCAGGTAAACTCCCCATTAATTGCTGCATGGTTTTCGCTTGCTTTCGGAAGCTCGTATAACATCTGTTAATGGTCCGCTTGACATACCTCTTCACTTGCATGATCCAATACATAGTCCGGATGTATGCAACTACTTGCTGGACTCCGCCGTGTTGAGTTCGTTTGTGTGCGTCCCTAAGCAGCAATTCTGTGAAGTTGTGGTTCGGTTTTAGTCGTCGCCTGTGTTAGTGAATGGCCTAGCCACTTGAGTTCTCGACGCAGGTAAACTCCCCATTACCCATTAATTGCTGCATGGTTTTCGCTTGCTGTCGGAAGCTCGTATAACATCTGTTAATGGTCCGCTTGACATACCTCTTCACTTGCATGATCCAAAACATAGTCCGGATGTATGCAACTACTTGCTGGACTCCGCCGTGTTGAGTTCGTTTGTGTGCGTCCCTAAGCAACAATTCTGTGAAGTTGTGGTTCGGTTTTAGAATCACGGGGTGTTGTTGGCTATATGGCATCGCTGCGTTTTGGAGCCTTCTTCCCACGCGAAGAGTGCCATCACCGTCCATGAATGCGTTGAGAGACAATAGTTCCTTCGGGGTTGTTGCCTTTCTCTTTATTTGTTCCAATTCTGCTGGAAATATCTCATTTTGCACCAATTGCATTGCAAACAGTGTCGCTGATACCAATTCCTTTGGAGTGATGCATACTTTCCTGTGTGCAAAACGTTGGCAGATTGCCAAGACCTTAACGAGGCGTTGCAACTTAGAATGGTTTCGGATGATTTCAGCAAAATATCCAGTGCCGAGTACGTTGCCTAAGGCTGCATGATGAGTTTTGATTGGCCGTTTTTCTTCATCTGCGTCCGCCGCTGAAGGTTGCTCTGGAAGCTCAAACTCCCAATCGCCTCTCAAGAACTCCGGGCCTTTCCACCATAGCTCCAGTGTCACTAACGCCGATGGCATAACACCTCCTGATGCCACATCAGCTGGGTTGTGATCCGTTGGACCATGATTCCAGATTTCAGGTTTTGTGATCCTCTGGATCTCTGAAACCCGGTTGCTGACGAATGTTGTCCATTTGGACGGAGGTGCTCGAATTCACGCTAGTGTAATAGTGGAATCAGACCATGCACGGCAACGTTCTAAAAGGATGTTATAAAGTTTGGCTGTATAAGCAAGTAACGCTGACAAGATGGCCACTCCGCATAGTTCCAGTCGAGGAAGGCTAATTGTTTTGAGTGGTGCCACTTTCGTCTTTGAAATGAGAAGTCGCATTTGAATTCACCTTCTGCATCTAAGACCCTGACACAGCAGCTCCATACGCTTTGGTTGACGCATCACTGAAACCATGCAGTTCCGTAGCTTGACAACTTTGGTTTATGTTGATCTATCTAGGAATTTTAATCCCTTCGATCGATGGAAGATCCGAACGAAATGTTTCCCACTGGGTTTTGATTTCGTTGGAAACTGGTTTATCAAATCTGCTCCCTGACTCCACAGCTATTGCTTCAGCATTTTTGCCTTTATAACGCAAGGCGATAGCCACCCAAGTAGATCAAACAGTTTGGCTATGCTAGAAAGGATAGTCCTCTTCAACACTTCCTCGCAAGTTGTGTGAGTGTGCTGGAAGGTGAAGCAATCGTGGCCTGGAAACCATTTGATACCTAGCGTCTTCACATGTTCGGAAGTGCCACGGGGTAGATCGAAATCGATTTCGCGATCTTCTGCTGGAATATCATCAATGAGTTCCCTCGTGTTGCTCGTCCATGTTCGCAGCTTAAAGACAATAGGACTTGATTAACTTCGTCCCGTTTTTGATGGGTTTCATGGATGGTCTCACCTCCGCTGATTAGGTCGTCAACATACATTTCGTCCCGGATCGCTTGTGCTCCTCTTGGGTATTTTCCCGCTTCATGCTCGGCGACCTTGCGAGTCGTGCGAATGGCCAGAAAAGGAGCGCTTGCTGTACCAAACGTAACTGTCTTCAACCTAAACGCGCTTAGTCGATCTTGATCCCTCCAAAAAATTATTTGATAATGCCTTTCTTCTGCTTTGACTAAAACCTGCCTGTACATTTTTTCGATATCAGCAGTAAAGGTATATTGATATCTTCTCCAATTGAGAATTATATCGATTTTATGTCGGGCCAAAACTCCAACTCGGCCGTTGGAGTTTTGGCCCGACAAGCGAATGGTCGTTAAGTGAAGTGCCGTTTGAAGTCTTGAAAGCGGCGTCAAACACGACTCTGAGCCTTGCCGTGGAGCTCGCTTCCTTAAAAACAGCGTGGTGTGGAAGAAAGTAGTGGGTTGGCGAAGATATGACGGTGTCGAGTTCCAAATCCACTTCTTCCATCTGACCAAGAGCCAAGTACTCCATAATGCATTGGCCGTACTTTACTTTCAAGTCCGGGTCCCTTTGGAATCGCCGCTCCAAATGGCAAAACCGTCTGAGGGCGCCTTCTTTGCTGGAGCCTACAGCAGGCTGCTTTCCTCCTTCAAAGGGTAACGCCACCACATATCTCCCGTCTAACCTCCTGGTCGTGTGTGTCGTGTAGTGTTTCTCGCAGGCGAGATCTTCTTCTGTCCCTTGTACCAGAAACGGTAGCTCCTCGACCTCCCAGAATTTCCGCAGCTGAGTGTCCAGATCAACAAACTGGGTGAAGGTTTTTAGTTGTTTTGGTGCATCACTGGTGACTTTTTCCAAAATTATCCATACCAGTTCCGTGTTTTGGGTGATCGGCATTCCTGGTCCGGAAGGTCGTGATATTTCTGGGAGAAGGATATCTGCATAGACGTCATTTACGAGGAGGATACGATTGGCGCTGGAGTGTGAAATTTTGGATCTGCCAGGTCTAAGTTTTTTATGTGTGGCCAGTTGTAAGGTATCATCTTCTGGGCCGGGAGAAGCCCAGTCAGCGACTTGAATACAAAAGCCTTGGTGCAGCCAACAAACGCCGAAATTCGAGAGGTGAACGTCAGCTCGACAAAATGCGTGCTGTTGCCGCTGCTGACCTTCCCTAGCCCTGATACCTTAACAAAAGTTTGATGACGTTTCAGTTTTAGTAACTAAACAGCTAACTCGGTGATGAAAGCTGGAATCAGAACATTGTGTTGTTGTATGTGTGGTACCGAATAGTTTGTATTGGATGTTAACGTGTGTGAGTGCGTGCTTGGTTGTGTCGTGTTGTATGTGTTGGAGTTAAATGGGTGTGTCGGTGGCGTATGAGTGTGTTGTGAGTTAGTAGGAGGATGAAGCAGTGAATGATGGCGTTGGTGGCAGAAGTAGCAGCACTTTTGACTTGGGCACTGGCTGAGGAGGTGACTATAGGCCAGACAGTTTTCACAAACCTTGGCTTGACGCACGGCCTGTACCTTTTGGTCGACTGGTAGCCCTGCAAGCGAGTGCTGCCCCTGGTTGCACACCTTACACTGATACATCTCCCTGGAGCTGGTTTGTGCTCTGGCGTGAAAAGCGTTGGCAATGGGTCTTGAAAACGGCTTTGGGTTGGCGCTGTACCGAGAAGCGTTCGACGTTGAACCTTGCTAGTCTATCGCTTCGAGAGTCCGGAAGCGCGTTTCCAAAAACTCCTCAAATTGTTTTATCGTTGGCAGATCTCTGTTGCTGCCAAGCTTTTCTTCCCACAGCTGCTGCGTTGAGCTGCGTAGCTTATGGAACAAAACGTGTATCAGTATAACGTCCCAATGTTCTACCAGTAACCCTAACTTCTCTAGCTGATGAATGCGCTCGTTGGAGGTGTCGAGCATTGCCTTCAGCCCATCAGAAGTCTCCTTAGTCATAACTGGCTGACCAAAGAACGTTTCAAGTAAAGCAGTTACCAAAAGACGCTTGTGGTCGTACCTTGCTTCCAACAGTTCCCAAGCCTTTTTATAGTTTTCAGCTTCCAGATCCAAGTGCTGAATAATGTGCTCCGCTTCGCCTGTGAGACTCGACTTCAGATGATGCAGTTTCCAAACATCGCTGAATTCTGCCTTGTTGTGTACCAACGATACGAACATGTCATGGAAAGATCGCCACTTAGTATACAAACCAGAAAACGTCGGGATCTTAAACGTTGGAAGCCGAAAATCGTCTTGAAGCACGAACGTTGACTCACATGCCGGTTGTGCTGGCTGTGACGCTGAACACAGGTCGATTGCGTCCAGCAACTCGACATGATAGTCCAGGTAAATACTGTTTATTTTCCCGAAGACCTCTACTAACTTATCTTTCTCTATTTCTTCCTTAGAAAAGATACGCTCGTGATATTTCCGTGCTGCTTCCATGTTCACATCGCTAAACGGCTCTTTAAATGCTTTGCTGACGCTTTTTTTGCTGCGCTTAAGTTGCGAAACGTGGACACCTCATTCTCCGTGGTCACCGGGAAACCATGGAGTTTCCCGGTGACCACGCTTAATGCAACTTAAGCGAAACGTTCGGGTAGAGTACGGTTTGCACTCATACTTTATTTTTAACGCGGTATATTCCAAAACCTTTAAAATTATGTCTAACAACCGCCAAAGCCTCAAAAGTTATACCTCATTCTCCTTTTGAGCCAAAAGGCCAATTTGGAGCTCGCCCAACTACATATTTGTTTTTTTTTTTTTTTATATGAGTAATAAAAATTATAGAAAAGTAATAAAAACTGTAGAAATTGCCCGACGCGTTTGTAAATATTTTTATTAAATTGCGCGACGCGTGAATTCCGAATTTGCACACAATTTTTTTTTTTTCAGTGTATCTTATTTATAGTTTCTCACAAGTGAACTTTGCACTTTGTGTACTTGCCTTTTGCAAGGAATCTTGTATTTGCAATGTATACTTGTTTTATGATTTTATGTTTTTTCCAATGCAATTTGTGCACAGCTAAACTTCTTAAAAGTATTACCCTTGCGTTTCGTTTTAGATATTTACTTTACGCACTTGTACTTTAATCTCTTTGAGCCACTATGTTGAGTATATACTATATAGTTAGTCACGCACTTTATTACGTGTTATTATTATCTGGCTCGAAATGGACCAAATGTTCGGCACACGGTAGATTACCTGTTGCAATTTTACTTTTTGTTCAATAAACTTCAAAATAAAGACAAACTCGATTTTCCCTTTAAACGTTATAAAAAATGTGTCGATTTATTGGCGGGTTGAAAAGTGTTGTAAGTTTTTTTGACATAGACATCGTTTGTAGGGCAACTTTGACAACAATTCAATTTTCGTTAAAATTCTCTAATTCACAATAGTTTTTCAATGAATTTCCAACAAATTGAATAAATATTCAACACTGTGTTAAGTTAATCGATAAACTTATAAGGAAACATTTGTTCAAAATTAAATATAC
This sequence comes from Neoascia interrupta, assembly GCA_947623515.1. Classification (NCBI taxonomy): domain Eukaryota; kingdom Metazoa; phylum Arthropoda; class Insecta; order Diptera; family Syrphidae; genus Neoascia; species Neoascia interrupta. The sequence goes on along the minus strand of OX392462.1, from coordinate 94,821,059 downwards.
GACCCTGACAACCTTTTTCGAACAAAACAAAAAACTAGATAACGAAAAGAATTACGCGCTTCCATGACGTATGCCCCTTTAATCACTAATTAAAGGGGCATACGTCATGGCATACGTCAGGGCATACGTCATCAACTTTTTCTTTTTTGCTCTATAATGTTATACTGTTCATAATGATATTAACGTAATACCAGTAACTATAAACTTTAAAATCTGCTCGGTTCTATAAAAGACAAATCAACTTCGCAGGAAATGTCTGGGATTTACCAATTCAACTGCCGCGAATGCGAGAATAAATACATCGTACAAACCAAAAGAAGCATAGGTGCTCGTTTCGCTGAACATTTCAGCCACGTTAAATTCAACCGACCAGAAAAGTCATCAATTGCCGCACACAACTTAGCACACAATAGCTCCAACATATCTTTTGACCAAGTTAGAGGGTTGAAACAAATTTCGAACTCTAATCAATTAGACGCTTAAGAGAGCATTTTTTTTCATAAGAATATTAATTTAATGAACGCTGATGAAGGAAAGATAATCTCACCTTTGTTTACATATTTGTAATTACGTCTGTACTCTTCATTTTTGTCAGTCTCATCAGCTTTTCTCTCTCTCTTGTTTTTAATTACTATTGTTTTCTTTTTCTTTTTTGCTCTCTAATGTTATACTGTTCATAATTTGGTTTTTGTTATTAAGCTTTAATTGCCTTTTGATTTTGTATTCATCGTTAGTGTACCCCTGAAATGCATTCGATGTGTAAATAAAGTTTAATTTTCAATTTAAAAAGTTTTTTCTGCTTTAATTGTTTATTGTTCACTTTATTGTTGTTTATGGTCAATAAGGTGTTCTTCGAATTTAATAAGTTCTTTGTGATTATATATTAAACCCTAAAATTTCTATGAGCTTATCGTTATCTTTGGATAAAAAATTTCGTTGCTGCCGTAGAAATCGTTCCCTGTTATCGTAATGTCAACCAAGACTTTGTTGAATAAATATTCACACCTAATGAAAAAAATCAAAAGGTTAAAAGCTGATATTTACTTCCTAAAAGACTGTCGAAAAAATGCCTCATTTTATAAAAGTAAAGTGCTCCGTTGCCAACTCTAAAACGATTGCTGTCATCTCTTTCGCTAAATCAAAGCGACTCGACTTTGAAATTAAATAGCATTTCTGTAATCTTTTTACTATCGAATTAGAACTCAATTTACATTTAATGATAATAAAAAATCTCAATAATATCGAATAGGCCTTTTGGTTTAATTTCCAACATTATGTCATGGAAAAAAGTGATATAGTATTTGTTAACAAACGTAACAAACAAAACAACAAACTATTCCGACTAAAATATGAGCGTGATCAAAACATTAATGTAATCTGGAATCCCAAACCCTGAAACCCAAATTTAGTAACCAATTTATCAAACAAAGTGTTTTCAAGTAAACAACTAAACGTCTTAAGCAAAGGCTTAATTTTACCCCTAAACTACCCTTGATAGACACAGTCGCGGACACTGAAACCTGCATTAAATACAAGCCTCCCACGTCAAAGGAATTGGTCAGAAATATCGCTAGATCTCTCTTTATCAACGCTCAATCTACTTTTAAATTGGACAGTGACACACGTAAAACACATAATATTATAAAAGAACTAGAACAAAGAGACGTATTTTACTTAAAAGCCGACAAAGGTTACAAAGTCGTCATCATGAGCAAATCTGATTACAACGCGACGCCAACGTACAGAAAAGACGAAAGCAACTATAAATTATTGCCAAAAACTCCGTTACCAAGTATGGTACGTTCCTCCAAGGAACTCATTAAGAAAATCCACACCGTGTTTAATGTCCCAACTTGGAAACTAAATGTGTCTAATTCTGAAGTGCCTAAATTATATTTTCTGCCTAAATTCTTTTGAGTTTGTAGAGAAGACTAAAGACATCCGTGTCAACATTGATGAAATCATGGTTTCTTTCGATGTAGAAGCCCTGTTTTCTAGTATACCGATCCCCGAAGCTATTAATTAACCTTGATAATTTCAACATTCCCCCGGATAAAATAAATGTGTTTCTCGAAACAGCCAACTACTGCAGTTTTCGAAACAAAATTTTATAAAATTGAAACTGGTACCAGTATGGGTAACAGAGGGGGTTCCAAGGGGATGTCCAAGTTTGAGATGGATTTAAAACATAAAGGGTTACTCCCACGCGTTTGGTGTCGATATGTTGATGATGTTTTCGCGATTTTTAAATGAAGTGATGTACCCGTCGTTCAAAAAACGTTTAACTCCCAATAAAAGTCAATAAACTTCACAGTGGAACGTGAAGAAAATAATAAAATACCCTTCCTGGACTTATTGATAACAAGAGAAACAGATAAATTAAATTTTGCAATCTATCGGAAACACACTACCACAGATGGCTACATAACTAGTGACTCCTATTGCCCGGTACAACATACACACGCTGCATTTCATTATATGGCTTATCGACTGTGCAAACTACCTCTATTTATAAATAACTTTCAAATTAAACTAATTAAACCAATTAAACTAGTGGGACGGTTACAATCCGCTTAGGCGAATCGTTGGATACCACATCCCAATTGACCACTTTCAAGCTCCAAATTGTGTCATAAATCTTGGTTGTTTTCCATTTCAGTTTCTATTAACTTCAACTATATTTAGCATTTCTCAGTTAAAGAATCCTCTCCCTTAAAAAGGGGCGTGGCATCCACCCCTTTTCAATCACATCGTTTTTTTGTTTATAAATTTTATCATATCATTTTTTTCACATTAATAATTTAGCTTATACGCCCACCCCCAAAAGCGGGCGTGGCAAAAACTTATTCATTTCAGTTGATAGCTTTCACACATATCTGAACATTTTATAGCGCAAGTTTTTTGGATTCAAAGAAAATATATATTTTTTTTTTTTTTTTTTTAAATACTAGGATGGACGGAGACTAAAACTCCAAAATCTTTCAAAGATACCAATACGCCCACTATTGCAGGTACATAATACCGAAGTAGCCGATATTGGTTATGCCCGATTTCCACGTGCTAAAAAACCACCGATTTATTTATGAGAGACACTATGAAACTGCCAGAACGCACTTCATAGTAGTAAATTTTCGCTCTCTCATAATACTTCTTGACTACAACTAAGTTAACTTAACAAGTAGTTTACGCTTCCATAGTGTTGATCGCATTGGATAGGTTGCTTTCCAGTGAATGCACCTACTAAGCCGTTCATTCATGCGGCTTCACCCTACGTCGCTAGAACGAAGGGTCTTGTTCTTTGTAGTCGTCGCTCGTTGTTAACATCGTTAAGAGTCTCGTTTAGAGTACGGATCATTTCATTGTTGCAATGAACATGAAGGCGAGCATTTAGCTTTCGAGCTAAGTTTGTTACTTCTTCGCCCACGGTAGCTATTCCTAAATCTCTGTGAATATCGCTATTCCTAATATACCATGGAGCATTCACAATTGCTCTTAGTGTTTTGTTTTGGAAAGTCTGCAACATGGACATGTTGCTCGGCTTGGTACAACCCCAAAGTTGTATACCGTATGTGCAGGACGGCTTTAACACCTGCCTGTACAAGAGCAGTTTGTTATATGTGCTTAATTTCGAAAATCTTCCGATAAGCCAATACATTTCCCTGAGCCTAATCTCGAGCTCGTCACGCTTCTTCTTTACGTGTGGTTTCCACCTTAGTTTAGCGTCCAGTGTCATCCCTAGATACTTCGCTTCATTTGCATAAGGTATTTGTACAGAATTTATGAACAGAGGCAAATTGTTAACCCTTCTGTAAGTGAAATTCACATGCGTAGACTTGTTCTCGTTAAGAGCGATTCGCCAAGTCTTCGTCCAGACACAAATTCTGTCCAATGCTCGTTGGAGGTTTCTCGTTGATGACTCGACTGATTCACCTGTTGCCAGGATGGCCGTATCGTCCGCAAACGTGGCCACGACTGTCTCGTCATCTAGAGGTATGTCTCTTGTGTAGAGCAGGAACAGGGTCGGACCGAGGACGCTTCCCTGGGGTACGCCAGCCCGAATTTGCTTGAAACTCGAGTATTCACTACTACACCTAACACGAAAGAGTCTGCTTTCAAGATAATTTTCCAATATTTTAAACATGTCTTCCGGCAAGTTTTGCCGTAGCTTATATTTCAAGCCCTCGTGCCATACCTTGTCGAAGGCTTGCGATACGTCGAGGAAAGCACTTGAACATATTTTTTTCCCTTCTAAGGCTTTTTCAATTTCATGCGTTATTCTGTAGACTTGATCTATTGTGGAATGGTTAGGTCTGAAACCGAATTGATGATCCGGGATCAAGCGTCTTTCTGCAATTATTGGTTGTAATCGCTTCAGCAGAAGTTTCTCAAATACTTTCGATATTATCGGCAGAAGCGAAATGGGCCTATAAGATTTTTTATCATTTGCGCATTTCCCCGGTTTAGGAACCATAATGACTTCAGTAACTTTCCATTGTCTTGGAACGTATAGAAGTCTAAGAGAAGCGTTTATCATATAAAGTAGCTTGATTAATGCCTTTTTTGGTAGCTCTTTTAATATTTCGCCAGTGATCAGGTCGTAACCCGGGGCCTTATTATTTTTAAGTTTGCTAATTGTCTGTCGGAGTTCAACTAACGAAACTTTTTTCATTCTAAAGCTACCAGGTTCCCCGTTGTTGTTTAGAACGTCAGCCAACGGCGGACCGTCGAAAGGCTTGAATGTTTCTTCTAAATGTTCAGCAAACAAATTCGCTTTCTCTTTGTCTTCTCTTGCCCATTCGCCGTTAGCTTTTTTTATTGGTGCCGAGTGGATTATAGGTTTCTTGATATACTTAACTGCTTTCCACAGCGAGTAGTTTGAGGTCCTATCCGCCGACAAGCCTTCAAGGTATTCAGTGGTCTCACGATTTTTAAGATCTAGCAACATTCCTTTCAGTTTGTTAGAGAGGTGGTTCAATAGGGTTTTGTCTGGGGGGGCCCTCGTGCCTTGCCATCTCCTACGCGCTCTTCTCTTTTCACGAATCAATTCTTCGATTTCGAGCGGATATGTTTTACGTACATGCCCGTCGGTGCTAACTGCGTTCTTTTGGGACGAATTGTTGTTCCAAGCAGCGCTCTGAATTGCTTCAATGAATTTGTCAACTGCGGTTTCTAACTCGAAAGGAGTTTTCAATGGCACATTCAAGCCAACACCCTCCTTACAGTCCTTTCTGAAAGCGTCCCAGTTCATGTTTTTGCTAGCTAATCTAGGAGCTCTTTCTATTTTCGCCAGTCTTCCACCCATCTTCAAGATAACTCCTGAGTGGTCTGAGCAAAGATCATAACACTCTTCAATTCGCGTAAGGTATTTGTGGTACCCTTTAGCGATGAAAAAATCGACAAGGTCAGGCTTTTTATTCCTATCGGTTGGCCAATATGTTGGCTTACCCGTGGAGAAAAAGTCCACCCCACGCTTCATACTATTTTTGTACAGTAATCTGCCTCTTGTTGAATTGCATCGTGAGCCCCAAAAAGTATGCTTCGCGTTAAAGTCACCCCCAATGATAAAATTGGACCCAATGAAGTCATACATACGATCAAGATCGTCTTCCACCAGTCTATATCCTGGCGGGAAATAACAAGATGCAATGTTATAATCTAAGCAGTCAATTTTTACAGAAACTGAACTGATCTGCATAGAGTCTAGCTCAACTTCTGTGTTCTTGAAGTGCTTTATGCAGTTCTTAATGTAGAGGGAGGATCCTCCTCTCGAATTTTGCGAAGGGTGATGTGCGTGATAGTCATTGTAACCTTTAAGTTTGGGTGTAGACCCGCTTTTAAGGTGAGTTTCCGCAATCATGCAAATATCAATATTGTTTTTCCGTAGAAATACTTCTAGTTCGTCTATTTTATTCAGAAGGCCGTTTGCATTCCATGTTAGTATTTTAAATAACTGTTTCATATTCATGTTCTCTTGTAATTTTTTCGAGGCTTAAACTCGAGCTTGCTCAGTTTGTCAGATATAACTTTGTTGATTTTAGTCTGATCCTCAAGTTTCTCCAAGATTACAGCGAGGATCTGAGACACTGCATCTGTTGTGGGCGATCTTGCCTTGCTTTCGTTTGCCGCAACCTGTGCGTATGATATGAGAAAATATATCGAATAAAAAATGTTTAATAAAATGCAAATGAAATGTGACCACGCCCAAAAGGGGTAGTTTTTGCCTTTTTTTGAAATGTCAATCACAATACACTTAAGCGACAATAACGCGTACCACATTTCAGCTTCCTACGACAGAAATTTGAATTTTCATGCTATTAAGTAAGGCTGGCGTGTCAGTGGGCGGATTTTAAAAATTTTTACACTTAAACTGCTTCGAGACCTAGAAAGAACAGATATTAAGTTTCAAGTTCCTAGCTCAAAACTTAAGGCCTAAAAAGTACCGACACACGGACGGACGGAAGGACGGACGGAAGGACGGGCGGACATGGCTCATTCGACTAACAATTCGGTCTCGATCATATGCCCTTAAGGTCTTGGGGTCTAGGGTGATTATTTCTCTATGTTACAAACTATAAATAAAGCTTAAAACACCTCCTATCCCATGGAATAGGAATGGGTATAAATACATTTCGCATGTCGCTCAAAAAAACCACACTCCAGATAACAAAACACTATTTTGTATTTTTTCCTAATGAAGACATATTCAACCGCAAATTTTAAGCGCAACGAACTACCTCAACGATCAAAAATATACATTCAACCACAAAGGATATGTGATCACCTTAGAACCTTACCTAAAGGTTAATAATTAAATCATCATGTAATGTGATAAATTCTACTTATGTTTTCAGGCAGATAGTCCCAGACAGACAGCAGGTGTTTTGAGGAGTAATCATTTGTTTACCAAACTGCCAACGAAGCAATATGAGTCAGAATATTCGCACCTTTACCGTGAGTACGTTTTCACTTTAGCCTGGACTTACTTACCGTACCAATCACCTATCGTATCCCCGATTTCAGTTCGTTCAAAGCCATATATAATTTTTAATGCATATCATTGATCAGTCTAGTTATGGTCTTTTATATAGTTTATCCAGCACATTCTCCACCAATCTGAGCTGTAAGATTCACACCTGTGGCGTGAGAATGATTTAAAAACTATCAAACTCGCCGATGATAAGCGTCAGCGGATCTACTTTCAAACATAAATACTCACCGCGTGCATGCATACCCCAACGCACTAGAGGCAATGCAATCTGAGCTGGAAGATTCACACTTTTGCCATTAAAATGATTTCAAAGCCATCATACTCGCCAATGATAAACGGCACGCATCTATTTTCAAACATAGAGCTGTTCGCTGCACATGTGTAAATTTGCTTTTAAGGGTATGTTCCCTGCACAAATTTATGGCAGGGAACATATATTATGTCCTGCTTCGGGACCTAGAAAGAACAGATATTAAGTTTGAAGTTTCTAGCTCAAAATGTAAGGCCTAAAAACTACCGACACACGGACGGACGGACATGGCTCATTCGACTAACAATTCGGTCTCGATCATATGCCCTTAAGGTCTTTGGGTCTATGGTGATTATTTCTCTATGTTACAAAACAATGAATCAAACTAAATATACCTCCTATCCTATGGGATGGGGTATAAATACTGTGTTAGATAGATAGATACTGTGTTAAGTTAATTGATAAACTTATAAAGAAACATTTGTTCAAAATTAAATATACGACCCTGACAACCTTTTTCGAACAAAACAAAAAACTATATAACGAAAAGAAATTACGCGCTTCCATGACCTATGCCCCTTGAATCACTAATAAACTGCAATCAAAATTAAGACGCTGTGATATTAACATAGTTCTCACCAGTAACTACAAACTTAAAAATCTACTCGGTACCACAAAATACAAATCAACTTCACAGGAAATGTCTGGGATTTACCAATTCAACTGCTGCGAATGCGAGGATAAATACATCCCCTCTAAACGCGCGGTGTCAAAATTAACTCAAAAATGAAGTGTCCACTCCATACATCATGTCAAATCGGTGCCGAATTTTAGTGTCAATTTTAAGTCAATTTGAAGTTAAGTGCTGTTCCTAGATTGAAAAGTTGTTAACACTGTTTTTTGGTGTCTATTTGGTTTCAAAAATCTAACTCAATTTTGACACCATTTTTCGGTGTTAGTATTGTTTTATTAATTTGTCTCAAATTTGAAAACGTTTTTTTGGTGTTAGTTTGGTTTGAAAATTCTAACTTAGTTTTGACTTTGTTTTGTGAAATATGAACTCGCATTTTTTATAGGTTTTTCTCAAATCTGCAATAAATAAACTGCATGTAAATAAACAATGCACAAAAAAGATTATCAAATCTGTGGTATATTTATTTAAAGTAAAACACTACACAAGAATTGGTTTTACTTATTTAAAGTAAAACCAATTCAACTGCTGCGAATGCGAGGATAAATACATCCCCTCTAAACGCGCGGTGTCAAAATTAACTCAAAAATGAAGTGTCCACTCCATACATCATGTCAAATCGGTGCCGAATTTTAGTGTCAATTTTAAGTCAATTTGAAGTTAAGTGCTGTTCCTAGATTGAAAAGTTGTTAACACTGTTTTTTGGTGTCTATTTGGTTTCAAAAATCTAACTCAATTTTGACACCATTTTTCGGTGTTAGTATTGTTTTATTAATTTGTCTCAAATTTGAAAACGTTTTTTTGGTGTTAGTTTGGTTTGAAAATTCTAACTTAGTTTTGACTTTGTTTTGTGAAATATGAACTCGCATTTTTTATAGGTTTTTCTCAAATCTGCAATAAATAAACTGCATGTAAATAAACAATGCACAAAAAAGATTATCAAATCTGTGGTATATTTATTTAAAGTAAAACACTACACTTTATTTTAAAATCACAGAACTCAAGCACTTAATTAAACTCTGCGTTGATCATACAGCGTTTGAAAAATGCTGCAAAACGATCGATGATGTAATTCGATGTAAAAAATAATGCGTAGATGTACGACGATTGTTTCCGATGAGTTATCGGTGTAGGATATATGTGTGAGTGTGAATATAATGAACATGAAACAAAAACATTTTTGAAGAGGGTAGAGTTAGAAACAAGTCAAATCGGTTTCAGATATATGGACTCAGAATTTTGTTGAGAGAGAACATGTGTAGATGCACGATGGGTATTCGTGGCTGCGTATATGTGTGACCATGATGAGCATGACAAAGAAAAAACTCGATTGTGGAGAGTTGTTTGAGTTTTAAACTAGTCAAATCGGTTTCAGAAAAATTGACTCGGAAATTTGCTTAGAGGGTCGGAGAAACCAAAAGAAGCATAGGTGCTCGTTTCGCTGAACATTTCAGCCACGTCAAATTCAACCCACCAGGGCAATTAAGTTTCACTGGAAAATCCACCCTCTTTGGAGGTAGGCTCTACGGATTCTGGGGAGAGCCATTTATTGCTTATGAATCCCTTTTTGAAAAAATCAAGGGTGCCTCGATCTCCACCAGCTGGATCGAAGGTCTCCGGGAAAGCAAGTCCACCGGTTAATCAGGACTTAGCGAAACTTAAATGCTTTGAAGCGGAAAACAACGAACTTCGTGCTTAGCTTAATGAAATGGAACGACTCTACCATGAGCTTAAAAGCGAAGTAGATTCGTTACGTTAAGAAAATGAAGCCTTAAGGAACCCCCGTGGTACTATAGAATGCGAGGAAACGCCAAAACGTCAAGAGCTTGCACGCGAAACGAATCCGGTCCTTAGGAAAAGGCTTATCAAGAAACGAAAGGCCGGTTCTTCACCCGAAGTAGAAACCGTGCAGCAAAAAGAAGAAACACCAGTCGCATCAAACAAAGCAATTGGAATACCCCAAGAAAAAAACCACCGACCACCTGCAATAAATGTCGTTGGGATCGCGGACTACGGAAAGTTGCGAAACATCCTTACAAATACTCTTGGGACGAAATATAACTTAATATCACTTCGGAACAACATATGGAAAGTTATCGTCGATGACTCTGATGCCTATCGGTCACTGTCACAAAAGTTAAATTTAGAGAAAATCCAATGGTTTACTTATGAAAATCACCTCGAAAAGCCGCTGCGGGTTATCGCGAGGGGACTACACCCATCCTGTATCAAGGACGAAGTAATACAAGACGTTCAAGCCCAAGGCTTTAAAATTCTTGACGCCGTGAACTTAATAAAGGAAGAGAAGCAACGTATGGACGAAAACAAAGATTGCGTTGTTATCCGACGCGGCCTGCAAAGTTTTATGATTTCTTTTGATAGAACTGAAAATATTAACAAAATCTACAAAATTAAATCAATCCTTAACATCAAGGTAAAAATCGAGCCCAAGCGGAAGGGCAACAGGCTAGTTCCCCAATGTAAGCGATGCCAAGGTTTCCGACACACGCAGGCGTACTGCCAGAAAAAACCACGATTCGTAAAATGCGCCGGCGAATATCTCTCGACGGATTGCAATGTCAGCAGTCAGGCCCCAGCGGTTTGTGCCAATTGAAGGGGAAGTCACCCAGCGAGCTACCGAGGTTGCGAAATTGACATTGAGTTACAAAAACGATATAAAACTCCAAAGAAAAATAGTGAAAATAAGGGCCAAGCCTAAAACCTCCTAAAGTAGATAAGCCAAAAACCCCTAAGTCCACAAGGGGTAAGGGTTTGATTAAAGGCAAAATTCAAAATGCGCAAGAAAAAGTCGCTGGTCCTAGTTCCCACCGGAGTTAAAAGGGCGAATACACACTTGTTGGTCCAAGATCGTACGCTCAAGTCGCGTCACGTGAAAGTAAGCCACAATCGGCCGCATCAGATTCGGTCTCTCAAATTCTAGGCATGATTTAAAAAAAGCTTGAACAACAGGCAAAACTTAATCAAGTAATATTCAACAAATTGAGCGAGCTCGAGTTTAAGCCTCGAAAAGCATTTAATAAAAAATCATGAATATGGGAAAGTCAATCAAAATAATTACATGGAATGGAAACGGCCTTTTGCAAAAAATTGACGAAGTAGAAATATTCCTACGGAAGAATAATGTAGACATATACTTGATTTTGGAAACCCGTTTTAAAAAGGGTTCAGCACGCAAAATTAAAGGTTACATTGACTATCACGCGCATCATCCTTCAGAAAAATCGAGAGGTGGATCCTCTCTCTCCATTAAAGACTGCATTAAGCACTCCAAAAACGAAGTAATAGAACTTGACTCTATGCAAATAACCTCAGTCTCAGTAAAATTAAGTCACATAAATTACAACAACGCGACGAGCTATTTTCCTCCGCAGTATCGGCTGGCAGATGAAGATCTTGCTCTGATCTTTGATTCACTTGGGTCAAACTTTATCATCGGCGGGGACTTAACGCGAAAAATACTTTTTTGGGGCTCACGGTGCAATTCAGCAAGAGGCAGAGCCCTCTTTAAAGCAAGTACAAACCGCGCCGTGATATTCTTATCGACGGGAAAGCCAACATATTGGCCAACCGACAGAAATAAAATACCTGATCTCGTCGACTTCTTTATCGCCAAGGGGGTACCTCGTTACCTTACGAACGTAGAAGAACGCTTTGATCTCTGTTCAGATCACTCGGCAGTTCTTTTGAAAATCGGCGGAGGCCTAGCGAAGAAGAATAGAGCGCCTAGATTAACTTACAAACACACCGACAGGGACGGTTGTAGAAAATACTGCAAAGAAAACATAGCTTTAAATGTACCGCTCAAAACGCCACTTGAAATAGAAGACGAATTAGATAAACTCGTGAGAGTTATTCAGAGCGCTGCGTGGAATAACGCTTCTTTTTCGAGGTCCGAAATATCAAACAGCATAACAACATTAGCTCTTCTATTTCTCGCGAAACAATATATCCGCGAGAAATAGAAGAGCTAATATGCGAAAAGAGGAGAGCGCGCAAGAGATGGCAACGTTCGCGAGCACCCCCGGACAAGACCATCTTGAACCACCTTTCTAACAAACTGAAGCACGAACTTCAAGATTTTAAAAGTCGCGAGACTACTGCCTACCTCGAAAGTTTGTTTGACGATAAAGGTTCGAACTACTCTCTTTGGAAAGCAGTCAAGTCCGTTAAGAAGCCTGTGCACAGTCTTCGCCATAAAGAAAAGCCAACGGCGAATGGGCAAGAGAAGACAAAGAAAAAGTGGATTTATTTGCAGATTACCTAGAAGAAACATTCAAACCGTTTGACGGGGAACCGTTGGTCGAGGAGCTAAATCCTTATGCGTTTCAAGATAATTATGGAATAAAAACAGTGTCATTGGCTGAACTTCGTCAAACGATAAATAATCTGAAAAACAACAAAGCCCCTGGCTGCGACTTAATTACTAGCGAAATTCTAAAGGAGCTAACGAAAAAAGCTTTGGTCAAGCTACACTATATCATTAACGCCTCCATGAGAACTTTATACGTTCCAAGGCAATGGAAAGTGGCCGAGGTCATAATGGTTCCGAAACCAGGAAAATGTCCGAACGACAAAAAGTCATACAGACCTATTTCGCTACGGCCGATAATATCTAAGGTATTGGAGAAACTGTTGCTTAAAAGGCTGCAACCAGTCATTGAAGAAAGACGATTGATTCCGGATCACCTATTCGGATTTAGGACAAAGCATTCAACAATCGACCAGGTCTATCGAATAACAAACGAAATCGAAAAAGCTCTGGAAGCAAAAAAGGTATGTACTAGCGCTTTTCTCGGCTTATCCCAAGCCTTCGACAAGGTTTGGCACGAAGGCCTGAAGTACAAGTTAAGGCTTAGCTTACCAGAAAAACTCTATAGAATCTTAGACTCTTACCTTAAAGACAGAATCTTTCGCGTAAGGTACGAAAATGAGTACTCGGAATTCAAAGAGATAAATGCCGGTGTCCCGCAAGGAAGCGTTCTCGGCCCAATATTATTTTTGCTTAATACAAGAGACATTCCCCACGATGAGGGAACATTTTTAGCTACGATCGCACACGACACTGCTTTTCTCGTTATTGATACGACAGTTGAATTGTCAACAGGGAAACTCCAGCGCGCTTAAGACAAAATATGCGACTGGACGAAGAGCTGCCGAGTCGTTCTTAACGAGACTAAGTCAACGCATGTCAACTTTATTTATAAAAAGATAAACAACAAACCTTTATTCATTAACTCGGTACAAATCCCGTACTCAAATGAAGCGAAATATCTAGGAATGACTCTAGACGCAAAACTTAAATGGAAGCTGCACGTTAAAAAGAAACGCGACGAGCTCGGAATCAAGTTAAGAGAAATGAATGGGCTTATCGGAAGATTTTCGTAACTAAGCATATATAACAAACTGCTTTTGTATAAGCAAGTGCTAAAACCATCTTGGACGTACGGTATACAATTATGGGGTTGTACTAAATCAAGCAATATATCTATTTTAGAAACTTTTCAAAATAAGACACTCAGAGCAATCGTTAATGCTCCATGGTACATAAGAAATAGCGATCTACACCGAGATCTAGGAATCGCAACCGTGTCTGACGAGGTAACAAACTTTGCTCGCAAACTTGGTACTCGTCTTTGCGGACACTGCAACAATGAAATTATCCGAACTTTGGATCAGAAAAATCTTACGCGCCGACTACAATGAATGAGACCGTTAGATCTAGCAGCATAAGATGAAACCGCATAAATGGACGGTATTGTAGGTGCCTTCGTTGGAAGGCAGCCTGCCACACGCGATTACTACAGAAGCTTGAACTACTTGTTAAGGTAACTAAGTCGTAGTCTGACGGAAAATTGGAGGTTTTTTAATGAGTAAGAATCTCACACTACTACTACACTAGCGGCCGGTCCTCGTAGTGCCTATGAAGGTTTTGCCTACCTACGGAAAAAAAAACTCTTCATTTTTGTTAGCCTCATCAGTTTTTTTCTCTCTTGTTTTTAATTACTATTGTTTTCTTTTTTGCTCTCTAATGTTATACTGTTCATAATTTTGTTTTTGTTATTAAGCTTTAATTGCCTTTTGATTTTGTATTCATTGTTAGTGTGTCGCTGATGATGAGTCACAATATGACTCGGAATGCATTCGTATATAAATAAAGTGCAATTTTCAATTTTAAAAGTTTTTCCTGCTTTAATTGTTTGTTGTTCACTTTATTGTTGTATATGGTCAATAAGGTGTTCTTCAACTTTAATAAGTTCTCTGTGATTGTCGCGATCATAAGGAATATTCAACCCTAAAATTTCTATGAGCTTTTCGTTGTCTTTGGATAAAAAATTTCGTTGCTGTCGTAGGAAGTTCACTGTTATGATGCTCTTGCTAAATAAACAGGATGACAAGTATGCGTTGAAAAACTTTCAAAATATATCTCCAAGCGGTACAACTGAAGCTAACAAGTTCATCAGCCCAATTATAGGCTTTGATCAGCTAACCCTGGTTCGAAAATATACGGTGGATAAGAACACTTTCTTTCTGATTATTGCGAAAACATCACAAATGTTGGAATTAAGAGCTCCCAGCAGTTCTGAATGTAAAACATGGTTGAAACACATATCAGACGCCGCAGAATAGTACAAACAGCGCTATTAAAGCAGCCATGAGTTCAAGTTCAAGTTAATTATTTTTACATATTATTAAGGTACATTAAGATAAATATCTTTTATACCTAGTACTTAGAGTTAAGAAAATCAGATAAGTGTATGCATACATTAGTTATAAAAACAAGTTTTTAGGTTTAGGATAAATACATACAATCAATTAATTAGGAAAATACAATAATAAATAAATATAATAATATCATAGAATAATATTTAGAAACGAGATAAATCATATAAATTAACATTAATAAAAAAACCAATGAGTAAGTGCTACAGTGTGTACGCAGAAGTTACAGTCCGTAAAACGGACTGTTGAATACCCCATCCCATCCCACATTGTAAATTGCTGATGGCATTGTTATTTTTTGACATTTTATAAGTAACTCAAACTTCGAAAAGGGTCTCGGTCGAGTCGCCCCTAATTAAAAATTATCAATTATAAGATATTTCCACAGATATTTCTAAGTTACGCTGAAATGTACGTAAAAATGCAATGTTTTGGTTCATATTCAGTATTTTTGAAATATGGACCCTTAAAAGGGCTAAAAGTGGGCGTGGCTAAGAAATTTATATGAAAAAAATCTGGGCTAAAGACTCGTTTCCTAACGTGCCACTTTTTTATACCCAATCCCATAGGGTAGGAGGTATATTAAGTTTGATTCATAGTTTGTAATATAGAGAAATAATCACCGTAGACCCCCAAGACCTTTTGATCGCGACTGAATTGTTAGTTGTCTGAAATCCAGACAAGCTGAGCCAGCGTGACACACATACAACCACCGAGCATACTCAGCAAGTAAAAAACACACAGTTACCCGAGGACCAACGGTAACCTCTAGCGGCGCGGACAACATCGAGAGCACCGAAGCAACAGGAGCAGAGCAACGGCAGACCGACCATCTGCCGATACCCAATGAACACACCATCGAGCGGTGCCAAGAAGGACGAGAGAAAGAAGAACGAGAAAACGGCCAACACACGATTGCATCATCATCGCCATAAAAAGGGCATCTCGCCCTAGCAAACGTCGTCAGTTATTCATCGTCAACAGCGGTCGTCGGTCGACATCTCATACAATGTAAATACCGAGCAGTTTCCTAACAAATAAAATACAGTCCACATTTCGAATCTTTTGTTTCCTTTTTTGAGCTATCGAACATTTTGGTCCTTCGAGCCGGATTAATGAGCAACTAACTCCCCAGTGCAACGGGGATGTAGTGCAAATTAATTCGGTTTAATTCAGTGCAGAGCAATTCAACTCGTCAGTGCGACGTAGGTGTATATAAATGTGCAGTTGGCCACAGTGCGATAGCGTGACGGGCGATTTGTGCATCTAACGGTCGCCGACTGTGCGATCGGTTTACCAGTGCGTCAGCGTCATATACCCATATATATACATAAAAAAAAGCATTTCGGAAAACCCGAAGCAGCCCACGGTGCGCGGCGTGCTAAACATTTTTTCCTTTGTGCGATCCGGTGTGCGGCAGGGGTACAAAACCTTTGGGCACTGCGTCCTTTTTGCTCTGAACCAAGAACTCAGTGCGAAATTCACGCGAATTGTGCGTGTGCATCTAAAAGCAAATTTAATTCGGCAATCAGCCGACGAGCTCGATTCCGTGTACGGACTCAGCGTCTCCGAAGGGTTGACCTGCGCTGCTGTGAGCTGTTCACGGTCTTACGGTCTAACGGGCATAATTAAGTGCGATGGGCGACTTAGCACGACGAGACGTGCATCGTGCGGTGATTTTACGGTGTGAAAAATGGGCCACCGACGAAGAGCTTGCAAAGGCCGACGAGGCCATACTGGAGACCAAGCTGGAGGCAATAGACGCCTCTTTCGAAAAGCTACGGGCGGAGCACATGAAGCTCGTAGGGGATACCAAGACTGCAGATGCACTGGAGGCGCACGACGCTTACATCGCGGCGGTCGAGGAGGCGTATATTACCTCAAAGGCCCGGCTGCGCGCGCAGATCACCAGACTGGAGCAACAAGTGCAAAGAGCAGCCAGTGTAAGTCAAGATTCAGGTGGCACCAGCTCTCCAAGCATTATTCAGGTTCGGCAGGAGCAACCACCTAAAATCCCGGTGTTCAGGGGCGACTACACCAAATGGCGGGAGTTCCGGGACCAGTTTATCACAGAGGTCCACAGCAACGCAGCCATGGCAAGCGTGTCAAAGATGCGCGAACTCAAGCAGGCGTTGGAGGGAGCACCGGCGCAGTTAATTAGTAGGTGGCAGGTTACCGAAGCCAATTACGCGGAAGCATGGGCGAAGCTGAACGAGGTTTTCGATAACAAGCAAAACATCGTGGATGCACACTTGAATGCCTTGCATGCGATTCCGCACGTGGGCAAGAGCGCCTACAAATCTCGGGCAATACGCGACCTGGTGAACGAGGAGAACGTGAACTTGAGCTCTTTGCGGGTTCTTGGCCTGGACACCTCTTCATGGCACCCGATAGTGGTAAACATGCTGAGGGCCAGGCTGGACGGCGAAACAAACCACGCTTGGCATATGGCTAGGGATGACGTGCACCAAATAGCCACCCTGAAGGAGTTTTTGGAGTTCCTAGAGCGCAGGGCAAGCGCGCTAGACTCGCCCTTCTACGACCAGTGCGACAGAGCAGCGGTGTACAGCGAGCAACGGAAGGAGCGTAGAGCGAGCATCACAACACCACCATCTAGTGTGAGAAGGAGCGAAGGGGCCCCCAACTGCCCTTTGCAAAACTTTGCGGCAACGAGGCTTCCGGTTATGGCAGAAGAGCAGAGCCAGCTGAGCACATCCGCAGCAGCAGGGAGCAGAGCAGATGCATAGCAATCAATGCACCAACCTCAATTGGAGCAGATGAAGGAGCAAACAACCCCGCCACAGCGCGTCGGATTCTCGGGGATCGCCACAAAATCTGGCGGGAAAGAGCAGAGCATCACGCAACTGGACTGCGCGCTATTGGCCACGGCACGCGTTAAGATCAGGAGCACAACAGGTGAGCCAGAGGTAAGAGCACTCCTCGATAGCGGCAGCCAAGTTAACCTTATAACAGAGCGGTGCGTCCAGAGGATGGGCCTCAGGAAGCTCAGGTGCAGGTTCGAAGTGCAAGGGATCGGATCCAATGCCAGAGCGCGGCTGACAGGAGCGGTGCACGTCATTCTGCGGTCCCGAACTGACCCAACGTTTGAAATGGAGTGCCAGATGTTGGTGATACCGAAGATAGCGCAGTACATCCCAGCTGGGAACCTCCCGCAGTTGGAAATTTCGGCCTCAAACGGCCTCCAACTGGCCGATGAAGAGTTCGACAAGTCAACCAGGATAGACTTGTTGCTCGGAGCACAAGTTTGGGCAGGAGCAATAAAGAGCAACATCAAGAAGTGCAACTCTTGCTTGACAGCGCAGGATACTCGTTTCAGCTGGATAATCTTTGGGCAGGTGCAACGAGAGCAAGAGCGAGCAACTGTAGCAGCGTGCTTAGCAGGCGAGTCACCAGATGACGGCGATCGACTAGATATGCTGCTAAGGAGATTTTGGGAGATCGAGGAGGTGAGCGTTCCAAAGGTGATGTCGGCGAACGACACATGGGTCGAAGACAACTTCAAGAGCACACATTGGCGCGACCCCGGTGGGCGGTACGTGGTCACAATCCCCATCCACCCACACGCGCAACGCTTGGGAAGTTCCAGAGCAGTGGCCATGAAGCGGTTTCTTCAGTTGGAGAAGAGGTTGAGTGCAAACAACGAGCTTAAATACGTGGAATTCATGCGCGAATACAAACAGCTGGGGCACATGATGATCGCCAGCAGAGAGCCGCGGGCAGGTGAGCAAACCTATTTCATTCCCCACCATTGCGTCTCGACGAAGTTCCGCGTCGTTTTCGACGCATCGTGCGAGAGTGACAACGGTGTGTCCCTGAACGATGTGCAGTTCCGTGGAGCTAAGTTGCGATCTGGCAGCAATCATCATTCGCTTCCGCAGCTACAAGGTCGCGGTGAGCGCCGACGTAAAAAAGATGTTCCGACAAGTGCGAATCGATCCAGGCCAGTGGGATCTTCAACGAATCTTTTGGAGAGAGAGCCCAAACGAA
The DNA here is from genome assembly GCA_947623515.1 of Neoascia interrupta. Taxonomy (NCBI): domain Eukaryota; kingdom Metazoa; phylum Arthropoda; class Insecta; order Diptera; family Syrphidae; genus Neoascia; species Neoascia interrupta. The sequence continues at coordinate 94,802,381 of OX392462.1, read as the reverse complement.
GAGCTTCAGCAGTACTGGCTTACCGTCGTCACCTAAGGCATGACGTCCAGCAGTTTCAACGCAGTGAGAGCTATGATCCAGTGTGCACACGACAACAAGGAGCAATACCCGATTGCACACGAAGTCATCACGCAAAACTTCTACATGGACGACATGCTTTTCGGAGCGGGCACGGAACAGGAGGCAGTTAGGTTGGCAAGAGAAACAGCATCGTCATTAAGAGCAGGCGGTTTTGAGCTACACAAGTTCATATCATCAAGCGAGCAAGTGCAATTGAATTTTGCTGACACAAAGGTTGAGAACTCTGAGCATACATTCCCGGAGGAGTCCTTATTACTGGGGTTGGTTTGGAACTCTTCAGCGGACGAAATTTGCTTCATGGTGCAATTGGATGAAGCAGTGGGCAGCGCAATGAAACTTGCAGTCGTCGGAGCAGTGGCAAAGCTGTAAGGAGAGCAGCGTGGAGTTACACGGATTCGCGGACGCCTCCGAGACAGCGAACGCAGCAGTAGTGTACCTGCGATCAACATTGAGCGATGGACATACGAAAAGCACCTTGGTGGTGTCTAAAACACGAGTGGCCTCGCTAAAAACGATTACGGTGCCACGACTGGAGCTATGCGCAGCGAACCTTCTGTGCAAATTGATGGCGTGTGTGGTCGAAGCTGGTTCATTCCAAAATGTGCCAGTGACATACTGGAGCGACTATATGGTGACGTTTCATTGTATCACAAAACTTCCGTGCGAGCTGAAGACATTTGTGGCCAACCGGGTGAAATCGAACAGGATCTGTCTAGGAGCAACCCCTGGAGACATGTCGCGTCCGCGGACAACCCAGCTGATCTGTGTTCCAGAGGAGCTACAGCAGAATAGCTGATACAATCAAGGCTATGGTGGCATGGCTCACATTGGCTGACAGCAACGGAGCAGCATTGGCCACGAGTGCCGATGCAACTAAGTGAGAAGCAGCAAGAGCGAGCAACTCTCGAGGCGAGAGCAGTAATCATCGGGAGCCTGAGCATCAGAAGAGCAGCGGGCTTGGACATCAATGGCGTAGGCCTTCTGGAGCGCAAGGCTACGCTAAGGAGCATGCTAAGGATAACGGCCTTTGTGCTAAGGTTCGTTAGAAACAGCAGGGAGCACATGCAGCAACGGCGACTGCTGCCAGTCGAGCTCCTCCCACTGGTATTGAAAGGAGAGTGCGAGCAAGCACTTACCTACTGGGTCAAGGTAACGCAGCAGGAGGCATATAACCGAGAGCTAAACCAGATAATCAAAAAGGAGCCAGTCGACAGTACGAGCAGCATTTTGACACTCAACCCCTTCAGGGACTCTGAAGGGATTCTGAGAGTCGGCGGTCGGCTGCAAGCAGCGTCTCTCCCGTATCACAGCATACGTCCCATGATACTTCCACCCAAGAGCAGGTTGGGTGCGTTGATCATCAGGGAGGCACTCATGATCAAATTACATGGCGGAGTGCAGTTGTATATGTATATATATATAACACTTCAGAGATCATTGAGATGTCACATCGGGCTGTGCATTGCACGTTTCCGTCAAAAGAAGTCTGCAGCAGAACAGCTGATGAGCCTCCCACCTGGGCGAGTGCAGCCTGCAAGAGCGTTTAAGCAAGCACAGTGGGATCGATTACGCCGGCTCAGTGCTGATCAAGACCAGAACGGGCCGATGAAACATAGTCGAGAAGGGCTATATCGCAGTGTTTGTGTGCCTGGTCACTAGAGCAATACACCTAGAGCTTGTCAGCAACCAAACGACAGAGGCCTTTCTAGCCGCGTTCCAGAGATTCACCGGACCGGGTGCTTTCTCCGTGCTATGAAGCGACAACACAACCACATTCGTCGGAGCAGATCGAGAGCTACGCACCAGCACTTTTGGAAGAGATGGCAGTGCGAATACCTCAGCACGTTACAGCAACGTCTTAAATGGAGCCAGCGTCGCGAGAATCTGCAGGTAGGCGACCTGGTGCTGATGAAGCAAGAAAACCTGCCACCCACGGTGTGGCCACTTGGGCGAATCACTGCAGTGCGCTCAGGAGCAGACGGACTAGTGAGGAGCGCCGACGTGCGTACAGAGCATACCATCCTCACACGGCCAGTGCAGAAATTGTGCGTTCTTTCCAAGGATGAGTCGTCAGATTCCAATTGGGGCGAAGTGCTCAAAGGGGGGGGGGAATGTCTGAAATCCAGACAAGCTGAGCCAGCGTGACACACATACAACCACCGAGCATGCCCAGAAAGTAAAAAACACACAGTTACACGAGGACCAACGGTAACCTCTAGCGGCGCGGACAACATCGAGAGCACCGAAGCAACAGGAGCAGAGCAACGGCAGAGCGACCATCTGCCGATACCCAATGAACACACCATCGAGCGGTGCCAAGAAGGACGAGAAAAAGAAGAACGAGAAAACGGCCAACACACGATTGCATCATCATCGCCATAAAGGGCATCTCGCCCTAGCAAACGTCGTCAGTTATTCATCGTCAACAGCGGTCGTCGGTCGACATCTCATATAATGCAAATACCGAGCAGTTTCCTAACAAATAAAATACAGTCCACATTTCGAATCTTTTGTTTCCTTTTTTGAGCTATCGAACATTAGTCGAATGAGCCATGTCCGTCCGTCCGTGTGCCGGTAGTTTTTAGGCCTTAAATTTTGAGCTAGGAGCTTGAAATTTAATATCTGCTCTTTCTAGGTCCCGGAGCAGTACAAGTGTAAATGTTTTCAAAATCCGCGGACTGACACGTCCACCTTACTTATTAGCATTAAAGTTCAAAGTTGTCGTAGGAAGCTGAAATTTAGTACGAGTTATCCTCGCTTAAGTGTATTGTGATTGACATTTCGAAAAAAGGCAAGAACCACCCCCTCTTACGCGTGGTTATATTTCATTTGCATTTTAATAAACGGTTTTTATTCGATATATTTTCTTTGAATCCAAAAAACTTGCACTATAAAATGTTCAGATATGTGTGAAAGCTATCAACTGAAATGAACAAATTTTTGCCACTCCCTCTTTTGGGGGCGTTTTCAAGTATAAACGAAATTTTTAATATGAAAATGCAATCAACACGTGTATACCACTTCTGATAAAAAATATAAACAAAAAAACGATGTAATTGAAAAGGGGTGGATGCCCCTTAAAAAGGGAGAAGATTCTCTAACAGAGAAATTCTAATTACTTCAACTTAATTAGAATTTCTTAATAGAAACTGAAATTCAACAACCAAGATTTATGATACAATTCGGAGCTTGAAGCTGGTCAATAGGGATGGGGTATCCAACGATTCGCCTAAGCGAATTATACCCTCCAACTAGTTTGTTTCATGCTTTCTTAAATTAGGCTCAAGGCCAGTCGAAATTACGTTTTTCTGGAAAATTTTAGGTTTTTCTCCAATTCTGCCTCCAAATCTGGGGTTAGCTTAAAGTCTTGTATGAACAACATGTAGAACTATGCATTTAAATTTTTCTTCTTTGTGTCTTACATTCATAAGGAGAAGCTTAATGTGAAATTTCAGCCTTTTAGGACGTCTTACAGTTTTTATAACTCTGGAGGTAGTTGCACATTTAGACCGATTGTGGGCGTGTCTTTGGTCGGATTTAAATTTTTCAACACTTGTACTGCTTCGCATGACGTGGACCTTTTTTACGAAATCAGCACCCTTGCTCAAAATATAATGCCTAAAAACATGTGACATACAGACGGACGGACGGACATGGCTTATTCGATTCAGAATTCGGTCTTGATCATATGCCTTTAAGGTTTTGGGCGGGTTTTAATATACTTCCTACCCTATGGAATGGGGTATAAAATTAGCATAAAAACAAGTGGGAAAGTGCAACAGTGGGTATGCAAAAGCTTCAATCTATTGACGACGGATTGCAAAATACCCGACCATACCAAAAAGAAAACTGCCACGCCTCCAAAAAGTGGGCGGGATAAGATCCCGCTAGTGCCACATTACAACATTCCAATACAAAAGAGAATCACTTGAAGTACTCCTGAGCGACACCCACTCCTGAGCGGGACCCTGCATCAGCAACAGCCACAGCGACAACAACCATTGCATCCGCTCCAAATAATAATTTCAATGATTGCGAAAATACACTCATCCCAGAGAGAAATATCGAATAACAATAATTCACTCGAAATCGTTGGTGGCTTCGCTGGCGGTAGCAGAAAACGTAGTATTACCCGGAGTGCATCTCAAAATGAGCGGAATAATGATGACTATGATCCGCCAGGAGTATCGGAAGCTGCAATGTTACGACAGCAAATCCAAAATGCAGGTATTAACGCCGAGGAAGCGGCAGCACGCCGCGACAATAGCAGCCTATATTCGAATAATTCCAATAACACTCGTACTCTAATGCAAAACAGCCCACTTGTCGAACCGAGTGCAATACAAATAAGTATAGCGCCTGCGCATACAGCTGAGCTGGTGAACGATTGAAGCGTTTGGATAGCTCAATTCGTGCAAATCTCGTGGAGAAGCAGAAAATTATTTGTGACATGTACTGTTTGCCCATAGAATATTTTAAAATTTTCTATGGGCAAACAGCTGTGCAGCAATATCAACAATTTTTTTGAAATTGTTGATATTGCTGCACAGCCAGAAGCTCCAAAAGTTTCTTCGGATATTGCTCTGGCTGTGTTTGCTCAAGTGCAGTCCTTGACCGAAGTGCTAAACGATTATATAAAAATCAATACTACCGAGCAGGAAGTGTCCTCAGTAACAACAATGGTTTGCGATCAGTGTCATCAAACACAGCAGTTGCAGGCAAAATTGCTTTAGCTTGGCAATGCGATGACAACCGGAATGCGTTATTATCACCGCTGCCGTTGAGCATTGCATCGACAAATACCCCAACAACACATATAGAAAACGATGAGCCAAGTTATTCGCATATTGTTTCCATGTCACCTACACCCGCCAGTAACAACAATTCGACAACGCCTGCCTCGGTCGATTCTGATCAAATAACTCACGAAGACGATTATGGATATTGTGAAATTGAGGAATTACGCCTACCATCAGTAGCACTTTCGAAACCACCAGCGTCATCTGGTCCTGGTACTGCTACCTTTAAGGTGCCACTTCCAATTGGACTGGCTGCCGAAATGATTACTCGCCCTTACGATGACACCAGAGCTTATTAAGCGCCGGAGCACAATTAGCACCGATAAAATTCCTGAAGAGTCTTAACATGATATGGCGCAACTTGACGAGCCTACACTTAGTAGTAGTGTGAGTGTATCAAAGACGAACAGCAAGGACGAAAGAGATGTCTAAATGCATTATGAACAGACTGAAAGTAACGGAATAGATCCATCACAGCCTGAAAATAGCAGTAGTTGTAATATTAAGCCGCTGTAATAGTTGTAGTAGTTGTAATATTAAATACTTACTTAAGGTAAGATAACCGAGACTTCATTCAAGATTTCGTTCATACAAAGTTTTCAGCCGTGCCCCTATTTAGAAGTCGATTTTACAAAAATATTGAATTTCAACCAAAAATTGCATTTTTACATTCATTTAAACGTGAATTGGAGATACCTATGTTAAAATTGATAGTTTATAATAAAGGGCGGTTGGACCACGCTCCTTTTCTCAGCTTGCACTACTTATTAAATACCAAATAAAAAAAAAATAACATCAGCATTTTACAATGTGGGATAAGATGGGGTATTCAACGGTCCGATTTACGGACTGTAACTTCTGCATACACACTTTAGTACTTACTCACTAGTTTGTGTCTAACATTCATAAGAATATGCTTAATATCAAATTTCAGCCTTTTAGAACGTCTTACAGTTTCGAAATCTGTGGAGGTAGTTGCACATTTAGACCGATTGTGGGCGCGTCTTTCGGCGGATTACAAAAATGTTTACACTTGTACTGCTTGTAAAATTTAAGGCCTAAAAACCTGTGACATACAGACGGACGGACGTGGCTTATTCGATTCAGAATTCGGTCTCGATCGTATGCCGTTAAGGTCTTGGGGTCTACCATTATTACTTCACCATGTTACAAACTATGTGACAAACTTAATATACCTCCTATCCTATGGGATGGAGTATAAATACCTCTAGAAAGAACAATCAACGTGATAGAGTAATAGCATCATCAAGAAAAACCCCCCTCGCCTTACCCGCTTCGGGTAGGGGTTAGAATATACCCGAGGTAAGGCATGCCTGTCGTAAGAGGCGACTTAAATCCACCCTCCGTATGCCGAGCAAGTAGCGCATACAAACTATGCAATGGACAAAACAAAAGATATCATTACCCCAGGTGGCAATCCAGTTTCACGGGCAAATCCACCCTCTTTGGAGGTAGGCTCTACGGATTCTGGGGAAAGCCATTTATTGCTTATAAATCCCCTTTTGAAAAAATCAAGGGTGCCTCGATCTCCACCAGCTGGATCGAAGGTCTCCGGGAAAGGAAGTCCGCCGATAAATCAGGACTCAGCAAAAATTAAATGCTTTGAAGCGGAAACCAACAAACTCCGTGCTAAGCTTAATGAAATGGAACGTCTCTACCATGAGCTTGAAAGCGAAGCAGATTCGTTACGAAAAGAAAATGAAAGCCTTAAGGAGCACCCGTGGTACTATAGAATGCGAGCAAACGCCGAAACGTCAATGTGAATACCAGACGGACGAGGAAGAGCTTGCACGCGAAACGAATCTGGTCTTTAGGAAAAGGCTTACCAAGAAACGAAAGGCCGGTTCTTCACCCGAAGTAGAAACCGTGCAGCAAAAAGAAGAAACACCAGTCGTATCAAACAAAGCGACAGGAATGCCCCAAGAGAAAAACCGCCAACCACATGCAATATGTCGTTGGGACGGCGGACTACGGAAAGTTACGAAACATTCTTAAAAATACTCCTGGGACGAAAAATAATTTCGGAACAACTTATGGAAAGTTAACGTCGATGATTCTGATGCCTATCGGTCACTGTCACGAAAGTTGAATTTAGAGAAAATCCAACGGTTTACAAAATCACCTCGAAAAGCCGCTAAGGGTTATCGCGAGGGGACTACACCCATCCTGTTCCAAGGACGAAATAATACAAGACGTTCAAGCCCAAGGCTTTAAAACTCTTGACGCCGTGAACATAATAAAGAAAGAGAAGCAACGTACGGACGGAGGCAAAGATTCCGCTGTTATCCGGCACGGCCTGCAAATTTTTATGCTTTCTTTTGATAGAACTGAAAATGTTTACGAAATTTACAAAATTAAATCAATCCTTAACAACAGGTTAAAAATCGAGCCCAAGCGGAAGGGCAACAGGCTAGTTCCCCAATGTGAGCAATGCCAAGATTTCCGACACACGCAAGCACTGCCAGAAAAAACCGCGATGCGTAAAATGCGCCGGCGAATATCTCTCGACGGATTGCAATGTCAGCAGTCAGGCCCTTGCTGTTTGTGCCAGTTGCAGGGGAAGTCACCCAGCGAGCTACCGAGGTTGCGAAATTGACATTGAGTTACAAAAACGACATAAAACTCCAAAGAAAAATAGTGAAAATAATGGCCCAAGCCTAAAACCTCCTAAAGTAGACAAGCCAAAAACCCTTAAGTCCACAAGGGGTAAGGGTTTGATTAAAGGCAAAATTCAAAATGCGCAAGAAAAAGCCGCTGGTCTCAGTTCCCACCGGAGTTAAAAGGGCGAATCCACACTTGTTGGTCCAAGATCGTACGCTCAAGTCGCGTCACGTGAAAGTAAGCCACAATCGGCCGCATCAGATTCGGTCTCTCGAATTCTAGGCATGATTTTAGAAAAGCTTGAGCAACAGGCAAAACTTAATCAAGTAATATTTAACAAATTGAGCGAGCTCGAGTTTAAGCCTTGAAAAGCATTTAATAAAAAATCATGAATATGGGAAAGTCAATCAAAATAATTACATGGAATGCAAACCGCCTTTTGCAAAAAATGGACGAACTAGAATTATTCCTACGGAAGAATAATGTAGACATATGCCTGATTTCGGAAACCCACTTTAAAAAGGGTTCGGCACGCAAAATGAAAGGTTACATTGACTATCACGCGCATCATCCTTCAGAAAATTCGAGAGGTGGAAACGCGAAAAATACTTTTTGGACTCACGGTGCAATTCAACAAGAGGCAGAGTCCTCTTTAAAGCAAGTACAAAACGCGGCGTGGTCTTCTTATCGACGGGAAAGCCAACATATTGGCCAACCGACAGAAATAAAATACCTGGTCTCGTCGACTTCTTTATCGCCAAGGGGGTACCTCGTTACCTTACGAAAAAAGAAGAACGCTTTGATCTCTGTCCAGATCACTCGGGAGTTTTTGTGAAAATCGGTGGAAGCCTAGCCAAAAAGAAAAGAGCGCCTAGATTAACTAACAACAACACTGACTGGGACGGCTTCAGAAAACACTGCAAAGAAAATATAGCTTTAAATGTACCGCTCAAAACTCCACTTGAAATAGAAGACGAACTAGATAAACACGTGAGAGTTATTCAGAGCGCTGCGTGGTATAACATTTCTTTTCGGAGGTCCGAATTATAGAACAGCGGAAAAATATATACGCGAGAAATAGAAGAGCTAATATGCGAAAAGAGAAGAGCGCGCAAGAGATGGCAACGTTCACGAGCACCCCGGATAAGATCATCTAGAACCACCTTTCTAAGAAACTGAAGTACGAACTTCAAGATTTTAAAAGTCGCGAGACTACTGCTTACTTCGAAAGTTTGACTGCCGATAAAGGTTCGAACTAGTCTCTTTGGAAGTCCGTTAAGAAGCCTATAGCACACTCTGCGCCATTAAGAAAAGCCAACGGAACATTTTATACAGTGCTACATTTTGTTCATACAAGACTTTGGGCCACATCCACGTTTGGAGGCACAATTGAAGAAAAACCTAAAATTTTCCAGAAAAAAGTAATTTCGATTGGCCTTCAGCCTTATTCAGAAAATCATGAAACAAAAAATGTGGCAGCTTAGGTAAAAGTGATTCAGTGATTTCGTTCAAATACAGTGTTTAGCCACGCCCCCTTTTAAGGCTACATTTTTCAAAAATACTGGATTTAAACCGAAAAATTGCATTTTTACGTTCATTTAAGCGTATCTTGGAAATATCTGTGGAAATATCTTATAATTGATGGTTTGTAATTAGGGGCGATTGGACCATGCGCCTTTCCGAAGTTTGAATTACTTATAAAATGTCAAAAAATAACAATGCCATCAGCATCTTACAATGTGGGATAGGATGGGGTATTCAACCTTCTACGTACATACTGTAGCACTTACTCACTGGTTTTTTCTAAGCCTTCGCGCAGCAATTACAAACAAACACACAGAAGGAATTTTTAAAATTGGAGAAGTAGTTTAAAATGCATTGTTTTCTATAATACCAAAAAAAGAGCCCGTTTCAATGAAAATAACACTGAAAACCTGGCTACAAAATTACATACAACTTTTTACAAATACATTTAAATTGCTGACAAAAATATCAACTTTGAGAATGCGTTTAAAATGCATAGTTTTTTTAAATACAAACCTTCTCCAAAGACATACTTTTGAAGTTAAAAGAGGATAATAAAATTCGGTGATGCCAAAGACGTGTTAAATTTGTTAAAATATTAATGAAACCAATATTTATTATACATAAACATTAAAGATGCTTCAAATAGACAGGACTATTTTTATACCCGACCAAGGGTATATTTATTTGTGAATTAATCACGGAAACACTATAGCCACAAAATAATCACGGAGAATAATGACGGAAACATTTGCCGAAACAAGAAAGAAAACTACAATTCCTAGCTTTGAGCAAATCGACCCCCATAGATCCCAAGCATCTCCCGTTTATTATATTGAGAGCAATACACACAACCTTGAAATTAACGAAAATAGAGAAAGAGCATCAGACAAAAATAAACAAGACATTGCTGACACCAATGCGACTGCTGTCACGCCATCTCACTCCAAATCACACTCTATGTTAGACTCTAGCGCAATCGACCAAAGCCCTCTCGGCGCTCAAAACACAAACAAATCACGCTCTCTTTCCCCTCAAGCATCTTTAAATTTTGAACTACCACCATCTTATTCTGATACTGAAACAACAACACAATCTCCTCTCACGACACCTATACCTTTACTCGCTTCTGCAATCACTCTGGCATCGATATCAGCTGCGTCTCCAGAACTTTTGGAGAACAATGTTCATAGCACGGAAGACTCCGCAAAAACGCATGAAGTCGATATGCAATATAAATAATATGATAAAAAATAATAACGGCTACCCGAGGGTTGAATTAATCAGACTCAATGCAGAGTCTGGCTGCTTCAGCCCCCGAGTCACGGGGTCAAAGTCCAGAACAACTTATTTCCACTCAACCCCTAAATTTACAACATTTCTTTTCGGAGGTCCGAATTATCGAACAGCGGAATAATATATCCGCGAGAAATAGAAGAGCTAATATGCGAAAAGAGGAGAGCGCGCAAGAGATGGCAACGTTCGCGAGCACCCCGTATAAGATCATCTAGAACCACCTTTCTAACAAACTGAAGTACGAACTTCAAGATTTTAAAAGTCGCGAGACTACTGCTTACCTCGAAAGTTTGACTGCCGATAAAGGTTCGAACTAGTCTCTTTGGAAGTCCGTTAAGAAGCCTATAGCACACTCTGCGCCATTAAAAAGCCAACGGAACATTTTATGCAGAAAACGCACAGTTCTTCATTTTGTTCATACAAGACTTTGGGCCACACCCACATTTGGAGGCAAAATTGAAGAAAAACCTAAAATTTTCCAGAAAAAAGTAATTTCGACTGGCCTTCAGCCTAATTCAGAAAAGCATGAAACAACAAATGTGGCAGCTTAGGTAAAAGTGATTCAGTGATTTCGTTCAAATACAGTGTTTAGCCACGCTCCCTTTTAAGGCTACATTTTTCAAAAATACTGAATTTAAACCGAAAAATTGCATTTTTACGTTCATTTAAGCGTAACTTGGAAATATCTGTGGAATTATCTTATAATTGATAGTTTGTAATTAGGGGCGATTGGACCATGCGCCTTTCCGAAGTTTGAATTACTTATAAAATGTCAAAAAATAACAATGCCATCAGCATCTTACAATGTGGGATAGGATGATGCCAAAGGTGATGCCAAAGACGTGTTAAATTTGTTCAAATATTAATGAAACCAATATTTATTATACATATACATTAAAGATGTTTCAAAGAGACAGGACTATTTTTATACCCGCCCAAGAGTATATTAATTTGTGAATTAATCACGGAAACACTATAGCCTCAAAATAATCACGGAGAATAATGACGGAAACATTTGCCGAAACAGGAAAGAAAATTACAATTCCTAGCTTTGGACAAATCGACCCCCATAGAACCCAAGCATCTCCCGTTTATTATATTGAGAGCAATACACACAAACTTTTTTTTTTTTTTTTTTTTTTTTTTTTTTTTTTTTTTTTTTCCCACCCACCTTTTTGAAGGTGGGTAGGAAAAACCTTCATAGGCACTAAGAGGACCGGCCGCGCGTGCTCATAGTAGTGTGAGATTCTTACTCACTAAAAAACCTCCCATTTTCCGTCAGACTACGACTAAGTTTCCTTAACAAGTAGTTCAAGCTTCTGTAATAATCGCGTGTGGCAGGCTGCCTTCCAACGAAGGCACCTACAATACCGTCAATTTATGCGGTTTCATCTTATGCTGCTAGATCTAACGGTCTCATTCGTTGTAGTCGGCGCGTAAGATTTGTCTGATCCAAAGTTCGGATAATTTCATTGTTGCAGTGTCCGCGAAGACGAGTACTAAGTTTGCGAGCAAAGTTTGTTACCTCGTCAGACACGGTTGCGATTCCTAGATCTCGGTGTAGATCGCTATTTCTTATATACCATGGAGCATTAACAATTGCTCTGAGTGTCTTATTTTGAAAAGTTTCTAAAATAGATATATTGCTTGGTTTAGTACAACCCCAGAGTTGTATACCGTACGTCCAAGATGGTTTTAGCACTTGCTTATACAAAAGCAGTTTGTTATATATGCTTAATTTCGAAAATCTTCCGATAAGCCAATATATTTCTCTTAACTTGATTTCGAGCTCGTCGCGTTTCTTTTTAACGTGCGGCTTCCATTTAAGTTTTGCGTCTAGAGTCATTCCTAGATATTTCGCTTCATTTGAGTACGGGATTTGTACCGAGTTAATGAATAAAGGTTTGTTGTTTATCTTTTTATAAGTAAAGTTAACATGCGTTGACTTAGTCTCGTTAAGGACAACTCGCCAGCTCTTCGTCCAGTCGCATATTTTGTCTAAAGCGTGCTGGAGTTTCCCTGTTGATAATTCAACTGTCGTATCATTAGCGAGAATAGCAGTGTCGTCTGCGAACGTAGCTAAAATTGTTCCCTCATCGTGGGGTATGTCTCTTGTATAGAGCAAAAATAATATTGGGCCGAGAACGCTTCCTTGCGGGACACCGGCATTTATCTCTTTGAATTCCGAGTACTCATTTTCGTTCCTTACGCGAAAGATTCTGTCTTTAAGGTAAGACTCTAAGATTCTATAGAGTTTTTCTGGTAAGCAAAGCCTTAATTTGTACTTCAGGCCTTCGTGCCATACCTTGTCGAAGGCTTGCGATACGTCGAGAAAAGCGCTAGTACATATCTTTTTCGCTTCCAAAGCCTTTTCGATTTCGTTTGTTATACGATAGACCTGGTCGATTGTTGAATGTTTTTTCCTAAATCCGAATTGGTGATCCGGAATCAATCGTCTTTCTTCAATGATTGGTTGCAACCTTTTAAGCACTAGTTTCTCGAACACCTTAGCTATTATCGGCAGTAGCGAAATAGGTCTGTATGACTTTTTGTCGTTCGGACATTTTCCTGGTTTCGGAACCATTATGACCTCGGCCACCTTCCATTGCCTTGGAACGTATAAAACTCTCATGGAAGCGTTAATGATATAGAGTAGCTGGACCAAAGCTTTTTTCGGTAGTTCCTTTAGAATTTCGCTAGTAATTAAGTCGTAGCCAGGGGTTTTGTTGTTTTTCAGATTATTTATCGTTTGACGAAGCTCAGCCAATGACACGGTTTTTATTCTATAATTATCTTGTACCGCATAAGGATTGAGCTCCTCGACCAACGGTTCCGCCAAACGGTTTGAATGTTTCTTCTAGGTAATCTGCAAATAAATCCGCTTTTTCTTTGTCTTCTCTTGCCCATTCGCCGTTGGCTTTTCTTAATGGCGCAGAGTGTGCTATAGGCTTCTTAACGGACTTGACTGCTTTCCAAAGAGAGTAGTTCGAACCTTTATTGGTAGTCAAACTTTCGAGGTAAGCAGTAGTCTCGCGACTTTTAAAATCTTGAAGTTCGTGCTTCAGTTTGTTAGAAAGGTGGTTCAAGATTGTCTTATCCGGGGGTGCTCGCGAACGTTGCCATCTCTTGCGCGCTCTCCTCTTTTCGCATATTAGCTCTTCTATTTCTCGCGGATATATTGTTCCGCTGTTCGATAATTCGGACCTCCGAAAAGAAGTGTTATTCCACGCAGCGCTCTGAATAACTCTCACGAGTTTATCTTATTCTTCATCTATTTCAAGTAGCGTTTTGAGCGGTACATTTAAAGCTATGTTTTCTTTGCAGTATTTTCTAAAGCCGTCCCAGTCGGTGTTGTTGTTAGTTAATCTAGGCGCTCTATTCTTTTTCGCTAGGCTTCCGCCGATTTTCAAAAGAACTGCCGAGTGATCTGAACAGAGATCAAAGCGTTCTTCTACGTTCGTAAGGTAACGAGGTACCCCCTTGGCGATAAAGAAGTCGACGAGATCAGGTATTTTATTTCTGTCGGTTGGCCAATATGTTGGCTTTCCCGTCGATAAGAAGATCACGCCGCGTTTTGTACTTGCTTTAAAGAGGGCTCTGCCTCTTGTTGAATTGCACCGTGAGTCCCAAAAAGTATTTTTCGCGTTAAAGTCCCCGCCGATGGTAAAGTTTGACCCAAGTGAATCAAAGAGCAGAGCAAGATCTTCATCTGCCAGCCGATACTGCGGAGGACAATAGCTCGTCGCGATGTTGTAATTTATGTGACTTAATTTTACTGAGACTGAGGTTATTTGCATAGAGTCAAGTTCTATTTCTTCGTTTTTGGAGTGCTTTATGCAGTCTTTAATGTAGAGAGAGGATCCACCTCTCGAATTTTCTGAAGGATGATGCGCGTGATAGTCAATGTAACCTTTTATTTTGCGTGCTGAACCCTTTTTAAAGTGGGTTTCCGAAATCAGGCATATGTCTACATTATTCTTCCGTAGGAATACTTCTAGTTCGTCAATTTTTTGCAAAAGGCCGTTTGCATTCCATGTAACTATTTTGATTGACTTTCGCATATTCATGATTTTTTATTAAATGTTTTTCGAGGTTTAAACTCGAGCTCGCTCAATTTGTTGAATATTACTTGATTAAGTTTCGCCTGTTGCTCAAACTTTTCTAAAATCATGCCTAGAATTTGAGAGACCGAATCTGATGCGGCCGATTGTGGCTTACTTTCACGTGACGCGACTTGAGCGTACGATCTTGGACCAACAAGTGTGGATTCTCCCTTTTGACTCCGGTGGGAACTAGGACCAACGACGTTTTCTTGCGCATTTTGAATTTTGCCTAATTTAATCAAACCCTTATCCCTAGTCGACTTAGTGGTTTTTGGCTTATCTACTTTAGGAGGTTTTAGGCTTGGGTCATTATTTTCAGTATTTTTCTTCGGAGCTTCATGTCGTTTTTGCAACTCAATGGCAATTTCGCAACTTCGGTAGCTCGCTGGGTGACTTCCCCCGCAATTGGCACAAACTGCGGGGGCCTGACTGCTGACATTGCAATCCGTCGAGAGATGTTCGCCGGTGCATCTCACGCATCGCGGCTTTTTCTGGCAGTACGCTTGCGTATGTCGGAAACCCTGGCATCGCTTACATTGGGGAACTAGCCTGTTGCCCTTCCGCTTGGGCTCGATTTTTACCTTGATGTTAAGGATTGATTTAATTTTGTAGATTTCGTTAATATTTTCAGTTCTATCAAAAGAAAGCATAAAAATTTTGCAGGCCGCGTCGGACAACAGCAGAATCTTTGCCTTCGTCCGTACGTTGCTTCTCTTTCTTTATTATGTTCACGGCGTCAAGAATTTTAAAGACTTGGGCTTGAACGTCTTGCATTATTTCGTCCTTGGTACAGGATGGGTGTAGTCCCCTCGCTATAACCCGCAGCTGCTTTTCCAGGTGATTTTCATAAGTAAACCATTGGATTTTCTCTAAATTCAACTTTTGTGACAATGACCGATAGGCATCAGAGTCATCGACGTTAACTTTCCATACGTTGTTTCGAAGTGATGTTAAGTTATATTTCGTCCCAAGAGTATTTTTAAGGATGTTTCGCAACTTTCCGTAGTCCGCGATCCCAACGACATTTATTGCAGGTGGTCGGCGGTTTTTTTCTTGGGGTATTCCTGTCGCTTTGTTTGATACGACTGGTGTTTCTTCTTTTTGCTGCACGGTTTCTACTTCGGGTGAAGAACCGGCCTTTCGTTTCTTGGTAAGCCTTTTCCTAAAGACCGGATTCGTTTCGCGTGCAAGTTCTTCCTCGTCCGTCTGGTATTCACATTGACGTTTCGGCGTTTCCTCGCATACTATAGTACCACGGGGGTTCCTTAAGGCTTCATTTTCTTTACGTAAGGAATTTACTTCGCTTTTAAGCTCATCGTAGAGACGTTCCATTTCGTTAAGCTTAGCACGGAGTTCGTTGTTTTCCGCTTTAAAGCATTTAATTTTCGCTGAGTCCTGATTAACCGGCGGACTTCCTTTCCCGGAGACCTTCGATCCAGCTGGTGGAGATCGAGGCACCCTTGATTTTTTTCAAAAAGGGATTTATAAGCAATAAATGGCTCTCCCCAGAATCCGTAGAGCCTACCTCCGAAGAGGGTGGATTTGCCAGTGAAACTGGATTGCCACCTGGGGTAATAAAATCTTTTGTTTCGTCCATTGCATAGTTTGTATGCGCTACTTGCTCGGCATACGGAGGGTGGATTTTAGTCGCCTCTTACGACAGGCATGCCTTACCTCGGGTATATTCTAGCCCCTACCCGAAGGGGGCGACACACAACCTTGAAATTAACGAAAATAGAGAAAAAGCATCAGACAAAAATAAACAAGACATTGCTGACACCAATGCGACTGCTGTCACGCCATCTCACTCCAAATCACACACTATGTTAGACTCTAGCGCAATCGACCAAAGCCCTCTCGGCGCTCAAAACACAAACAAATCACGCTCTCTTTCCCCTCAAGCATCTTTAAATTTTGAACTACCTCCATCTCATTCTGATACTGAAACAACAACACAATCTCCTCTCACGACAACTATACCTTTACTCGCTTCTGCAATCACTCTGGCATCGATATCAGCTGCGTCTCCAGAGCTTTCGGAGAACAATGTTCATAGCACGGAAGACTCTGCAAAAACGCATGATGTCGATATGCAATAAAAATAATATGATAAAAAATAATGACTGCAACCCGAGGTTGAATTAATCAGACTCAATGCAGAGTCTGGCTGCTTCAGCCCCCGAGTCACGGGGTCAAAGTCCAGAAAAACTTATTTCCACTCAACCCCTAAATTTACAACATTTCTTTTCGAAGGTCCGAATTATCGAACAGCGGAACAATATATCTGCGAGAAATAGAAGAGCTAATATGCGAAAAGAGGAGAGCGCGCAAGAGATGGCAACGTGTGCGAGCACCCCCGGATAAGACCATCTAGAACCACCTTTCTAACAAACTGAAGTACGAACTTCAAGATTTTAAAAGTCGCGAGACTACTCCTTACCTCGAAAGTTTGACTGCCGATAAAGGTTCGAGCTACTCTCTTTGGAAAGCTGTCAAAGTCCGTTAAGAAGCCTATAGCACACTCTGCGCCATTAAGAAGCCAACGGCGAATGGGCAAGAGAAGACAAAGAAAAAGCGGATTTATTTGCAGATTACCTAGAAGAAACATTCAAACCGTTTGGCGGAACCGTTGGTCGAACAGCTCAATCCTTATGCGGTACAAGATAATTATAGAATAAAAACCGTGTCATTGGCTGAACTTCGTCAAACGATAAGTAATCTGAAAAACAACAAAGCCCCTGGATACGACTTAATTACTAGCGAAATTCTTAAAGCGCTATCGAAAACAGCTTAGGCCAAGCTACTCTATATCCTTAACGCCTCTATGAGAATTTTATACGTTCCAAGGCAATGGAAAGTGGCCGAGGTCATAATGGTATAAGCATACCAATATCTAAGGTATGCTTAAAAGGTTGGAAAGACGATTGATTCCGGATCACCAATTCAGATTTAAAAAATAGCATTCAACAATCGACCAGGTCTATCGAATAACAAACGAAATCGAAAAAGCTCTGGAAGCGAAAAAGATATGTACTAGCGCTTTTTTCGACGTATCGCAAGCCTTCGACAAGGTGTGGCACGAAGGCCTGAAGTACAAGTTAAGGCTTAGCTTACCAGAAAAACTCTATAGAATCTTAGAGTCTTACCTTGAAGACAGAATCTTTTGCGTAAGGTACGAAAATGAGTACTCGGAATTCAAAGAGACAAATGCCGGTGTCCCGCATGGAAGCGTTCTCGGCCCAATATTTTTTTTGCTTTATACAAGAGACATACCCCACGATGAGGGAACAATTTTAGCTACGTTCGGTGACCACACTGCTGTTCTCGCTATTGATACGACAAATGAATTATCATTCAGCGCGCTTTAGACAAAATATGCGACTGGAAGTAGAAACTAAGTCAACGCATGTTAACTTTACTCATAAAAAATAAACAACAAACCTTTATTCATTAACTCGGTACAAATCCCGTACTCAAATGAGGCGAAATATCTAGGAATGACTCTAGACGCAAAACTTAAATGGAAGCCGCACGTTAAAAAGAAACGCGACGAACTCGAAGTCAAGTTAAGAGAAATGAATTGGCTTATCGGAAGATTTTCGAAACTAAGCATATATAACATACTGCTTTTGTATAAGCAAGTGCTGAAAACATCTCGGACGTACGGTAAACAACTATTTTTGTATTTGGGTTGTCCTAAGCCAAGCAATATATCTATTTTAGGAACTTTTCAAAATATGACACTCAGAGCAATCGTTAATGCTCCAATAAATAGCGATCTACACCGAGATCTAGGAATCGCAACCGTGACTGAGGAGGTAACAAACTTTGCTGGCAAACTAAGTACTCGGCTTTGCGGACATTGCAACAATGAAATTAACCGATCAGACGAATCTAACGCGCCGACAACAACGAATGAGACCGTCAGATCTAGCAGCATAAGATGAAACCGCATAAATTGACGGTATTGTAGGTGCCTTCGTCGGAAAGCAGCCTGACACACGCGATTACTACAGAAGCTTGAACTACTAGTTAAGGAAACTTAGTCGTAGTCTGACGGAAAATGGGAGGTTTTTTAATGACCGCGCGGCCGGTCCTCGTAGTACCTATGAAGGTTTTTCCTACCCCCGGAAAAAAAAATCAAGGAAAAACAGATTTAAAACCGAAATGTGCGCCAACTGTTGATTATTTTCCGATTTTTTATACCCCATAGGATAGGAGGTATTTTAAGTTTGTCACACAGTTTGTTACACGAAACAGTTTCTTACGTGAAATAATAAAAGTAGACCCCCAAGACCTTAAGCGCATATGATCGGGACCGAATTCTGAATCGAATAAGCCATGTCCGTCCGTCCGTCCGTCTATATGTCATATGTTTTTAGGCCTTCAATTTTGAGCTTGGGTGCTGAAATTCGTACGTAAATCGTACGTAAGGTCCACGTCATGCGAAGCAGTAAAAGTTGTGGGCGTGGCATCTAATTTAAGGGTAAATGTTCAAATGCAGTTTACTCAATATTTTTGCTCAAAATGGAAAAAATTTTGGCAAACATTTCTACATTTTGTTCATACAAGACTTTGGGCCACACCCACATTTGGAGGCAAAATTGAAGTTTGTAATTAGAGGCGATTGGACCATGCGCCTTTCCGAAGTTGAATTACTTATAAAATGTCAAAAAATAACAATGCCATCAGCATCTTACAATGTGGGATAGGATGGGGTATTCAACCTTCTACGTACATACTGTAGCACTTACTCACTGGTTTTTTCTAAGCCTTCGCGCAGCAATTACAAACAAACCCGCAGAAGGAAGTTTTAAAATTGCAGAAGTAGTTTAAAATGCATTGTTTTCTATAATACCAAAAAAGGCCCGTTTCAATAAAAATAACACTGAAAACCTGGCTACAAACTTACACACAACTTTTTACTAATACAAATTTAAATTGCTGACAAAAATATCAACTTTGAGAATGCGTTTTAAATGCATAGTTTTTTTTAAACAAAGGGTGATTTCTTAGCTGGTTTGGTTTTGGCAACACTGGTCTTGACAGCTGACGTGTGTTTAGTACCTTGTGTCACTGTCAAACAGCTTCAGTTTGGTTTGCAATATAATCATGGATCGTCTTACAAATGAACAACGCTTGCAAATTATTAAATTTTACTATCAAAATTCGTGCTCGGTTCGATATGTTCATCGCGAAACAATGACGCAATTGCGAGGCGAGTTTGGTAAACAGTTAATTTCACGTTTCGGGACGGTCAATTGGCCGCCTAGATCGTGCGATTTGACACCATTAGATTATTTTTTGTGGGGGTATGTCAAGGCTAATGTCTATAGGGACAAGCCCGCTTCGATTGACGCACTGGAAGCCAACATCCATGCATTCATTCGTGAGATACCGGCCGATATGTGTGAGAGAGTATGCCAAAATTGGACTCAGCGGATGGGCTACCTGAGACGCAGCCGCGATCAACATTTGCATGAAATTATCTTTACACATTAAATTGCAAGGTTCAAGCTATCGGTTTAAATAAATATTTCATTAATTTTTTCGAATTTTTCGTGTTTTTTTTTAAAAAAAAAGTTCTCAACCTCTTAAAAAATCACCAGTTACAAACCTTCTCCAAAGACATACCTTTGAAGTTAAAAGAGGA
The DNA here is from genome assembly GCA_947623515.1 of Neoascia interrupta. Classification (NCBI taxonomy): domain Eukaryota; kingdom Metazoa; phylum Arthropoda; class Insecta; order Diptera; family Syrphidae; genus Neoascia; species Neoascia interrupta. The sequence continues at coordinate 94,782,303 of OX392462.1, read as the reverse complement.
TAATAAAATTCGGTGATGCCAAAGACGTGTTAAATTTGTTCAAATATTAATGAAACCAATATTTATTATACATATACATTAAAGATGTTTCAAACAGACAGGACTATTTTTATACGCGACCAAGGGTATATCAATTTGTGAATTAATCACGGAAACACTATAGCCCCAAAATAATCACGGAGAATAATGACGGAAACATTTGCCGAAACAGGAAAGAAAACTACAATTCCTAGCTTTGAGCAAATCGACCCCCATAGATCTCAAGCATCTCCCGTTTATTATATTGAGAGCAATACACACAACCTTGAAATTAACGAAAATAGAGAAAAAGCATCAGACAAAAATAAACAAGACATTGCTGACACCAATGCGACTGCTGTCACGCCATCTCACTCCAAATCACACTCTATGTTAGACTCTAGCGCAATCGACCAAAGCCCTCTCGGCGCTCAAAACACAAACAAATCACGCTCTATTTCCCCTCAAGCATCTTTAAATTTTGAACTACCTCCATCTCATCACAACAACACAATCTCCTCTCACGACAACTATACCTTTACTCGCTTCTGCAATCACTCTGGCATCGATATCAGTTGCGGCTCCAGAGCTTTTGGAGAACAATGTTCATAGCACGGAAGACTCTGCAAACGCATGATGTCAATATGCAATAAAAATAATATGATAAAAAATAATAACTGCAACCCGAGGGTTGAATTAATCAGACTCAATGCAGAGTCTAGCTGATTCAGCCCCCGAGTCACGGAGTCAAAGTCCAGAACAACTTATTTCCACTCAACCTCAGGATCAATACGCAACTGCCTATATTTTTAAAGGACCATATGAAAATATTTCTTAATAACCTTGATAAGCTTATGAAACTATTAAAGCTTCACAATCCATGATTGTTTCTATTCAAGAAACACACTGTCCGCTTAATCACACGGCAATTTACCCAAAAGCGTTTGAAGGCTACTTCAAAAACATGCCGATAAATACTACATCCAAGCAACGAATAGGACTTCTAATAAAAAAAACCATCCCCCACATACTCATACCCTTATTAAAATCTGCAAGCACTCGCGGTTCAGGTAGAACTCAATATAAAGTTTACATACATTGGCATATACCTACCACAAAACCAAAAAGTAACAAAGACAGACTTAGAAAACATTGTCAGCTAAGTAAACCTCCCAATTATTTTTGGAGGCGATGTGAACGCTTGGAATATTCTTTGGGGGTCCACAACCACCACTTAACCAGTGTGTAAGTGCTACAGTGTGTACGCAGAAGTTACAGTCCGTAAAACGGACCGTTGAATACCCCATCCTGTCCCACATTGTAAGATGCTGATGGCATTGTTATTTTTTGACATTTTATAAGTAGTGCAAAAATTCGAAAATGGGTGTGATCCAACCGCCCCTAATTACAAACTATCAATTATAATATATTTCCACAGATATTTCCAAGTTACGCTTTAATGTTAAGTTACATACTTATACTTAAGTTACTTAAGTTACATTTAATACACGAAAATGCAATTTTTTGGTTCAAATTCATTATTTTTGGGGGCGTGGTCCAACCGCCCTGATTACAAACTATCAATTATAATATATTTCCACAGATATTTCCAAAGTTACGCTTATATGTATACAAAAATGCAATTTTTTGGTTCAAATTCAATATTTTAAGGGGCGTGGCTAATAATTTTTTATGCGGACTGCTGAAATGAAGTCTCTTTTAATTAACTTGCTACATTTTTTATTTTATGCATTCCTAGATTAGGCTCAAAGCCAGTCGAAATTAAGTTTTTCTGAAAAATCTTAGGTTTTTCTTAAATTTTGTCTAAGAAATGTGTGAAAGTCTTGTGTAAACAGAATTTAGAACTAAGCCTTTTCTACATAAAATGTCTTAATGGCTTATTCGATTCAAAATACGGTCTCGATCATATGCCTTTAAGGTCTTGGGGGTCTACCGTTATTTTTTTACCGTGTTAAAAACTATTTGACAAACTCAATATACCTCCTATCCTATGGGATGAGGTATAAAATAGTAATTTATTAGAAAATGTCTTTTCAAGTACAAACCTAGCAATTCTGAACGAAGACTCTCACACTCACAACACATAACTTGTTCACGCATGTTGATGTGACCTGTTGTTCACCTAAACTACTCCCAAAAATATCCTGGGAGGTGACTTACACAATAGTGACCATTTTCCACTAATTTCGACGCTAAAATTTATGCGTGACACAAAAACAAAAACACCCGAATTAAAATTTAAAACCGATTTTTCCAACTGGACCCTATTTCGGAAAAAAAAACCATTGAATTCCTATCCGAAAGCCCACCTCCTCAGAGAAGAATAAAGAAGCTGCCTTACTGCAAAAAGTAAGGCAGCTTCAATTTTCAATTCCACAGACGTTTCGAACAAAACGTAAACTAGTAGTTCCCTGGTGGAACCCCAAATTTTCCTCGCTAAGAAAAGAAAAAATGATTGCCCTATCGAAATTCCAAAAAAGCCCTACCATAGAAAACTTATTTCTTTACGAGAAATCAAATGCGAAATCTCGAAGACTACTAAAACTGAGCAAAGCCAAAAGCTTCTCGGATCTTACGCAGCAAATCAACCCAAACTCCTCCCTCGCTTAAATATGGCAAAATATTCGCCGACTTACGGGAGACGCAACTCCCCTTGGCATAACACTTATTAAATCTGGCTCTATAATCTGTCCAACATAAATTGGCAGTTCAGGCCTTATGGAAGAGCTTTTAAAAATCAGTAGCGTGTCACATTTTTGCACCATACTAATTTGAAAGAAGCCCCCCATAAGAAGTGTTTGCCCGCCAGTGACTTCCAATTGCATCTGACACCACCCCCTCTTCTTACTCAGAGCACATCATGTTGTGCACTGATTGGCTGTGGCTTGTGGCTGCTTGAAATGAACCCCCATTACATTGATGTGTTTTAAGAGTTACCGGAGTTAGTTACTAGAAACCGCAGTTGACTACTTCATTGAAGCAATTCAGAGCGCTGCTTGGAACAACACTTCGTCCCAAAAGAACGCATTTAGTACCGACGGGCATGTACGTGCAACATATCCGCTCGAAATCGAAGAATTGATTCGTGAAAAGAGAAGAGCGCGTAGAAGATGGCAAGGCACGAGGGCTCCCCCAGGAAAAACCCTCTTGAAGCACCTCTCTAACAAACTGAAAGGAATGTTGCAAGATTTTAAGAATCGTGAAACCACTGAATACCTTGAAGGCTTGACGTCGGATAGGAGCTCAAACTGCTCGCTGTGGAAAGCAGTTAAGTCTATCAAGAAACCTATAATCCACTCGGCACCAATAAACAAGTGGGAAAGCGCAACAGTGGGTATGCAAAAGCTTCAATCCATCTACAACGGATTGCAAAATACGGGCGGGATATAAAAATATAACTGTTGAATGCTTTATACTAAGTGGTTGCATACATTTCGGCCTAAAACTCCGCCTTTTTAACTAAAAAAATCACTTTTTTTAACGCCACGCCCACAAAAGTGGGCGGAGGTACAATACATACATAAAAGTTAGAAAATGCTAATATCTGCAGCTTTTGTCATATAATTTTTTGTCAAATTTCATATATATTTATTGAAAAACAGTCATTTTAAGCTAAAATCCCTTAAAAAGTGGGCGTGGCCAATAAAAAAGCTACAAATTTTTGGCTAACTTAAAGACAATTATAAGACAATGTTACGTACCAAAAATGGATGCGCTAGCGCCATTGTAACATAGCTAGAATTTGCAAAATTTATTTTTTTTAATTAGAGTTGGTCGCACATACAGGCCTGTAGTGGGCGTGTCTGTTGGCGGATTCAGCTTATTTTCAAATTTGATCTAAAGGACTTGACTTCCAACCAATCCACAAAATTTCAGCTTTCTGCCTTAAAATTTAAGGCCTAAAAATTGTTTACATACGGACGGACGGACGGACATGGCTTAATCGAGTCTCCTGCCGGACCCATTCATATCTCTAAAATGTCTTAAGGGTCTACGGTGATTATTTCACTGCGTTACAAACTATACATCAAAAATTAATTAATTAAATTAAAATACATACAAAAATTAACGGCGAATGGGCAAGAGAAGACAAAGAGAAAGCGCATTTGTTTGCTGAACATTTAGAAGAAACATTCAAGCCTTTCGACGGTCCGCCGTTGACTGACGTTCAAAACAACAACGCGGAACCTGATAGCTTTAGAATGAAAAAAGTTTCGTAAGTTGAACTCCGACAGACAATAAGCAAACTTAAAAATAATAAGGCCCCGGGTTACGACCTGATCACTGGTGAAATATTGAAAGAACTACCAAAAAAGGCACTAGTCAAGCTACTCAATATGATAAACGCTTCTCTTAGACTTCTATACGTTCCAAGGCAATGGAAAGTTGCTGAAGTCATTATGGTTCCAAAACCACACGTAAAGGAGAAACGAGACGAGCTCGAGATAAGGCTCAGGGAAATGTGTTGGCTTATCGCAAGATTTTCGAAATTAAGCATGTATAACAAACTGCTCTTGTACAGGCAGGTGTTAAAGCCGTCCTGGACATACGGTATACAACTTTGGGGTTGTACCAAGCCGAGCAACATGTCCATGTTGCAGACTTTGCAAAGTAAGACGCTAAGAGCAATTGTGAATGCTCCATGGTGTATTAGGAATAGTGATATTCACAGAGATTTAGGAATAGCTACCGTGAGCGAAGAAGTAACAAACTTTGCTCGAAAGTTAAATGCCCGCCTTTATGTTCATTGCAACAATGCGATGATCCGTACTCTCAACGAGACTCTTAACAATGTAAACAAGGAGCGACGACTACAAAGAACAAGACCCTTCGATCTAGCGACGTAAGGTGAAGCCGCACGAATGAACGGCTTAGTAGGTGCATTCACTGGATGGCAACCTACCCAATGCGATAAACACTACGGAAGCGTAAACTACTTGTTCAGTTAACTTAGTTGTAGTCATGAAGTATTATAAGAGAGCGAAGATTTACTACTATGAAGTGCGTTCTGGCAGTTTCATAGTGTCTCTCATAAGTGGGTGGTTTTTTAGCACGTGGAAATGGGGCATAACCAATATCGGTTACTTCGGTATTATATACCTGATATAGTGGGCGTATTGGTATCTTTGAAAGATTTTGGAGTTTTAGCCTCCGTCCACCATAGTATTCAAAAAAAGAAAAAAACAGTGAGTTAGTGCTACAGTGTGTACGCAGAAGTAACAGTCCGTTAAACGGACCTTTGAATACCCCATCCTATCCCATATTGTAAAAGGCTGATGACATGGTTATTTTTTGACATTTTATAAGTAATGCAAACTTCGAAAAGGGGCGTCGTCCAACCGCCCCTAATCAGAAACCACATATATATCCAAGTTACACTTAAATGTACGTAAAAATGCAATTTTTTGGTCCAAATTCAATATTTTTGAAAAATCGACCCTTAAAAGGGGGCGTGACTAAAACTTTATATGAACGAAATCTGGACTGACTGGTCTAACCTGCTACTTTTTTTGTTTCATTCTTTACTAAATTAGGCTTAAGGCTAGTCGAAATTAAGTTTTTTAGGCAAATTTTGGGTTTTTCTTCAATTCTGCCTCCAAATATGGGCGTGGCCCAAAGTCTTGTATAAACAAAATGTAGAACTAAGCGTTTTCTACATAAAATATTAAGCAATTTTTTTTTTAATTTTGAGCAAAAATATTGAGTAAACTGCATTTGAAAATTTACTATTAAAATAGATGCCACGCCCACTATGTAGAAACTTGGTTCCAGACTTTGTTCATACAAGACTTTGGGCCACGCCTACATTTGGAGGCAGAATTGAAGAGAAATCTAAAATTTTCCAGAAAACCTTAATTTCGACTGGCCTTGAGCCTAATTTAGGAAAGCATGAAACAAAAAAAGAAGCAGGTTAGGTAAACGAGACTTCAGTGCAGAATTTGATCGTGTAAAGTTTTTAGCCACGCCCCCTTTTAAGGGTCGACTTTTTAAAAATATTGAATTTGAACCAAAAAACTGCATTTTTACGTACATTTAAGTTTAACTTGGAAATATCTGTAGAAATATCTTATAATTAATAGTTTGCAATTAGGGGCGGTTGGACCACGCCCATTTTCGAAGTTTGCATTACTTATAAAATGTCAAAAAATAACTATGCCATCAGCATTTTAAAATGTGGAATAGGATGGGGTATTCAGCGGTCCGTTTTACGGACTGTAACTTCTGCGTACACACTGTAGCACTTACTCACTGGTTTTTTCTTGCGTTTCTGTCGACGAGCTTTTGGTATTAGAGCTTTGAAAAAGTTCTTAATGATGAGTGTTGTCGTGGAGGTCTTGTTTTATATTTCTTTCAATGTGTGAAAAATACGTTAAAATGCTGTTACAAAATTGTAAGCCGGTTTTTTTTAAGGAAAAAGTTTTTACGTAGGTTTTCGCCCGGCGCGGTCGGTTTTTGAAGTTGTGTGTATTTTGGTGAATTAGGATTGTGAAAATAAGGTGAAGTTGAGTGTTTTTATGTAAATTGTATAATTGATTATATTTATGTGTTTTGTGCAATTGTGTTTTAAGGCGGGTAGTTTTTTAAGAAGTGTGTAAAATTGTTTTTTGAGGACGTGTTTTTGAATTTTAAATAATTAAAAAATTTATTTAAAAGGGATTAGGCCCTTGGGATCCTTTAAAATCCGATCCTTCAAAAAAGGCGCGTTTTTGAAGGGATCTTTCAAAAACGCGCCTTTTATCTTATCTCTTGGTGGTGTGGAAAAGGATAATTTTTTTTTTCTTTAAAATAAATAAATAAAATCACATAAATAAAATTTTCAATCAAAAAATATGACGGCAACTTTTTAAACTACTCTTTCGGGTTTTCGGGTACCTAAAATGCTTCTAAGAGTTTTTTTTTAGAATAGCACCTAACGGAAAACAAAGGAGTAGAAAAGAGAGGCAAACATCCCTATCCTTCGCTGTACTGCCAATTTATGTGGGACAGAGTATAGTACCCTCGTAAATCCACCAGAGATTTCTAATTTTATAGCTCATACCTAGTCTTAGCGTTCAGAAAACAAACATTTCTCGAATCTTTTTGTCGATGAGAAACTGGCTTCAATAAACAACTCCCCAACTCATGCCACCAAACCGACTGCAAGACGCATTGAAACCCCAATACGCTACTCGAATTCGAAGCTGCACTGAGCAAAGTTAAAGCCAAAACTCCCAGTACAGATAGAATATCCTACCAAATGCTTTTCGAAAAAAATCTTTCGAGGGAAACTTAAAGACTTGTAAGGCTCTACAACAATATTCTCGACACCGCGGCTATACCCTAAAGCTGTAAAATAGCTACAATCCTATCAATACCTAAACCAAATAAAGATAGATCCTCCATCGACGGATATCGGCCTATTTCTCTTATACCATGTATGTCCAAAGTCCTAGAAAAGATTGTCGCAAAACGCCTGCTATGGTTTGCTGAAACGAACAAACTAATCAGCCCCAACCAAGTTGCCTTTAAGGCAAATAGAGGATGTGTGGATGCCCTTCTTCACATCGACTACTTCATTTCAAAAGCAATTATTCAAAAAACCACGTTTCGATTCTCGCTCTTGACTTCGAAAAAGCATTCGATAGAATAGGTCTACATATTATCCTTAAAGACCTGAAAAAATTGGGATTTGGGAGTAAAAAATATACAACTACGTCAAGTCATTTTTAACAAACTGAAAGTTTTGCATAAAAACAAATAATGTGTACTCTTCCATTCAATCTTTGTTTAATGGCATACACCAATGATCTCCACTTTCAGTAGTCCTGTTTATAATAGCTTTTGATGACCTTATCACTAATTTTATCTAAACACTATCTTCTAGATCACTGTGTTTACGCAGGCGATATTAATGTCAATCAAACATGTACAACGTTGTTTAAGCTTGTCTTAGAGGAAATTTCAAACTGGACAAAAATGTCAGGAGCTAAACTTTCTTTACAAAAATAAAAATTACTGACTATATGTCGTAAACATAAATGTCTTTCAATAAGCGTAAATGTTAATAATGTGTTTATTGAGAATGCTGTTAATTTAAAGATCTTAGGATTAATATTTAACAATAAGTACTCCTGGAGACAACACTGCCTAGAACTTAAGAAATCCCTAGCTGCGAGAACAAACATTGTCAAATATTTAGCCTGTATGAAAAGTTAGGTGCATATAAATACTCTGGCTAATATTACCAAAATGTTAATTCTTAGCAAAATTGATTATGGAATATTTATATACGGGCACTGCCCAAAATCCGTTTTAAAAATAATTAAGCCCGCGCACCACCAAGCAGAAAGAAGATCCATTTACGCCTTCCCTACAACTCCCATTAAGAACATCTAAGCTGAAGCAGGACTGCCCATTGTTGAAGAACAAAGAGAGGATATTACTATGAAGCTAACCGCAAAACTAATTTTTCGCAATAACTCAATTATCGATAATGACATCAAGAAGGTAATTAAACAGACGTCAAAAAAAAGATACTATCTGCAATTCACATCATCTACGATTGAGCAGCGGAATTGGAACTCCCTATAAAAACGATTTCATGTAGCTACCCCACGATACCCTCCAAGGTCCATCGACTTAGAAGCCTTTATTATGACTCTTGCTAACTATAAGAAAACAAGCACAAGCAATAATATTTACAACCAACTTTTTCATTTAACATCTTTTCAGACTTGAAATCAAAAGGAAGGAACTTTATGTATACAGACGGTTCTAAGACTACAGAAAACAACTTATTCGCTGTAACCTTGAAAAATGGGTCTATTATTAGCATGGCAACCTTCCAAACTTTGATTCCATTTTTACGGCCGAAGGTTTTGCTATTCTTCAAGCCATGAAAACAGCAACAATCAGAAGAGGAAAACGCACCATCTGCTCCGACAGCATTTCCGTTATTAACGCCGTAAAAAATCCTAACAACGATACTGGCCTCATATCCCAGATAAGACAACTACTCACGAAATCACCAAAAACCATGAAGTTAATGTGGACTCCTGGACATGTTGGTATCAGAGGAAATAAAATCGCCGATACTGCAGCAAACTTAGCGAACAGATCCCCTGTCTATACCTTCAACATCTTTACCAAACTATTAGCATTTACCCAACCAGCATCTCCAAACGCAAAATCTCAAACTTTGTGCGACTACGCCTTGGACACACGTCAACGACTCATAAGTATCTTCTCATCAAAAATAGCCCCCTCTCTGTAATTTATTTAACACTACCCTAGATTTAAAACCGATCCTAGAAACTTGTCCTATAAGTAAGCCAATTATAGAGAATATATTTAAAATTAATTCAATCTATGAAATATTAAAACTCCCTAGCATTACTAATATTGAAAACATTTTTAAGTTTCATTAATAAAATTAACATTGTCATCCAATAAGATTAATCACAGAGTTAAAAGTCTCTGCAGCTAGGCTCGTTAATATTAATGTTAACTTGTTGTTTTAATTACCTGCTAATGAATAATAATAATAACCAGTGCAACAGTGTGTAGGTAATAGCTTCGGTCCGTTTGTAACGGGCCGCGGTATACCCTATTCCCATTCCTATTCCTGTTCTCCTTATCTTTTCTATTCCTATTCTCCTTTCCATTCCTATTCTCTTATCCATTCCTATTCTCCTTTCCATTCCTATTCTCCTCTCCATTCCTATTCTCCTCTCCATTCCTATTTCTATCCCCTATCATCCCTATTTTTCATCCCCGTCCCCTTACCATTTGCATCATTTTAAATAGAAAAAAAAAATGTTCCTTATAAGTTTTTAATTACTTATTTTTTAAAAAGGGGCGTGGCGTGTCCAACCGCTTTAACCGAAAATCAATATTAGCATAGAAATGTCCAAGTTTGCGGCTAAAATGTACGCAAAACTGTAATTTTTTTGCTTTAAATTCAATAATTTTGTGAAATCGACCTCCAAGGATGGGCGTGGCGAAAAACTTTGTATGAACAAAATCTGAAATAGTATCCGGTGTTCTTAATGTGGTAAATTTTATTTCTTATTCTATTCTTTGTAAAGCTTAAAATCAGTCGGACTCCATGTTTTTCTGAAAATTTAAAGGTTTTTATTGAATTCTGCCTCTACATGTGGGCGTGGCCCAAAACTTTGTATGAACAAAATGTAGAGTATTTTCTACATAACATATAAAGCAAACTTTTTTCGATCCGGAACAAATATATTAAATAAGTTGCATTTGAACAGTTACTCAATTTTGAACAATTACATCAATTTCAATTTTTTTTGTTAAAATTCAACAATTTCGTAATATCTACGTTGAAGCTTATGTGCTAAATTTTATTTCTTATTCATACTTAAGTTAGGCTAGAAAGTAGTCGAAATCCATGTTTGTTCGAAAAGTAGAGGATTTTCTCAAACCTTGCCTCCAAATGGGGCGTGGCCCAAAACTTTGCAAGGAAGAAATTTAAAAAACAGTGCTTTCTTCATAATATATTAAGTAAAAGTTTTTCGATTTGGAACAAAAATATTGAATAAATTGCATTTGAAAGATTACACTTTCAATCGATGCAACCCCCACAAGAGGCGGTTTACGGGCTTTATTTTTGTACTGCTTCGCGTAACAAGTGTAAAAATAATTTCAAAATTTAAGGGTTGTCAAAACATGTGACATACAAGCGGACGGACGTGGCTTATTCGATTCCAAATACGGTCTCGATCATATGCCTTCAAGGTCTTGGGGTCTACCATTATTTTTCACCATTTTTGCGACAAATCCAGCGCGGTGTACACTCGGTTTCATTGTGTACAGAAAGACAAATCCTGCACCGGTGCAGTCATCACGTTAAATGTCAAATCGCTTTGACTTTATTTTGCTTTCTTTTTTTTCATTTCGTAGCGTGGTTTTGTTGGCGTCGGTTTTTTGCACTTTTTACTTAAAATGAATTTTGTTACCTTTGTCTTTCTGATATTAAGTATTTTTGTATCGATTTCACACAATTTCAGTCGCGTTGTAAAAACTAACGAATGAAAATTAAGTCAAAACGTCACTTCACATACGCAATTAAAGCTGCACCCAGCCTCCATCGTCAAATACGATGGTGGCGAAAATTCGAGTTCGGTGTCGACACCAAACTAATGCGGAGTTCAAAAGAACATTTACATGAGCACGATTCTGTTCCGGGGTACGAGAATAAAACAGTTTTTATCTGTATTCCACACCAGTTTCACGATTCGGTGTTGAAAAGAATACGCCATTAATTCTTTATAAGAAACCTAATGCGAAATCCCGAAGACTGCTAAAACTAAGCAAAGCCAAAAGCTTCTAGGATCTTACGCAGCAAATCAACCCAAACTCCTCTCCCGCTAAAATGTGGCAAAATATTCGCTTCTCTTAGACTTCTATACATTCCAAGGCAATGGAAAGTTGCTGAAGTCATTACGGTTCCAAAACCGGGGAAATGTGCAAATGATAAGAAATCTTATAGGCCCATATTACTACTGCCGATAATATCGAAAGTATTCGAGAAACTTCTGCTGAAGCGATTGCAACCAATAATTGCAGAAAGACGCTTGATCCCGGATCATCAATTCGGTTTCAGACCTAACCATTCCACAATTGATCAAGTCTACAGAATAACATATGAAATTGAAAAAACCTTAGAAGGGAAAAAATATGTTCAAGTGCTTTCCTCGACGTATCGCAAGCCTTCGACAAGGTACGGCACGAAGGCTTGAAATATAAGCTACGGCAAAACTTGCCATTCAATTTAGAATTCGGTCTCGATCATATGCCCTTAATGTCTTGGGGGTCTACCATTATTATTTCACCGTGTTACAAACTATGTGACAAACTTAATATACCTCCTATGCTATGGGATGGGGTATAAAAAGACAATAACGCGTAATTCTAAAAAGTGCAGCAAAACATTTGATAGGCATACAAAAAAGGCAAAGTATAGTGGAGTCCCTATCTAGCCACGTGCAAATTTCCCACCCCCTGACACCTTCTAACGAAACTGCGTGTGAACTAGAAGTGTTAAAGAATAAAAAAATTATATATCGGCAAAAGTGTATAATGGAGAGAAATAAAAAACTCCCCGCCCTAGACTTGTGAAAAAAGACTTAAAGAAAAGAAATTTTGAAGAGAGACATAGAAAAGAATTTTTATGAGAGACAGTCAAGAACTAGATAAGTGATACCGTAAACTTTCCGAGGCAAATACCTATTCCGTAAGGCGCAGCATGTTGTGTCCAACCCATCTAACCTCCAGCGAACCTGCAGTCCTCAGTGAGAGCAAACCAGCGGCATATGACCACTTAGGATTTTCAATAAGTGCCTGTTTACCTAAGTCTTGACCGTTTTCCTTAAATATTATTTTTCTGTTTGTTTTATTCCCGAATATTTACCTATATAAAAAATAAAGAAAACCTAAAGAAACCTACCTAAAGTTAAAAAATTAAAAAGTATATATTAAAAATTCACAATTTACATTTATGACTTTCTATTTTCTTTTCTTTCTTTTACGCACTACAAAGAAAAGAAAATATGAAGTCATAAATCTAAATAGTGAATTTGATATGTGCTAGGGCAATTATTCTCCTAATCGTTGTTAAAGGCTCGCAAAAATCCACCTAATTTACCTGACTGACTAATTTTCTTTTGGTAAAAAAAAAATATTATATTTAGTGAACCTTCAGCAGCCACGGAATGTTGAGCACATCATCGCCGGTGATTACGATGCAAAGTAAGTTCATTTTTTTTTTGTATAATTAACCAAAACAACTTTTGTGGGTTTCATGCGTGTCATTTGTTTGATATGATACCCTGCCAATTAATTGAATCAAAACCTAAAATAAAAAAAAAACAAGCCACGCCACGCCTCCAAAAAGTGGTTTGATTTTGATTTTGACGCCCCCCCCCTCAGGGGCACTTTATTAACTTATTGCAAGCTTAACTTAATACTAAGAATTTAAACAATCTAACCTTCCTGTAACTTAAGGCTTAGAAAAAAAGAGGAGATTATAACTTTGGGATATTAAGCTTTTTCGGGATTGGGTAGATTTAAAAGGCTCTTTTTAAGTGTGCTCTTGGTACTATTAAGGTTAAATGATTGTGCGTGCTTGTTACAGATAAGTAACATTCTAGAAATAGGTTTATAGTGACCATAGTTAGTGCGATGGGATTTCAGTCGGAACAAAGGTACTGATCGAAGGTTCCGGGTACTAGGATTGAAGGTGATTAGCTGTAAAAGTTGTGGGCTATCAATGTTGCCAGTAAGAAGTTGGTGGATGAAGAGAATATCAGCAATCTCGCGTCGCCTTTTTAAGGACTGCATATCGATTAGTTTTAATCGATCTTATTAGGATGGCAAAATTACGGCTTTGGTAACGTAGGGGTCCGAGAATTCTTTTGATCATCGCTTCACAAAACCAAGTGCGGAGTTAGCGCGGCTTATGATGTTGCTGACATGGCTACGGAAGTTAAGCTCGCTATCACAAATAACTCCTAGATCGCGAATTTCAGTAGTTGTCGGCACCGGTATGTCATTGATAGAGTAAGTTCTTGAGGGTCGAACGATACGTTTGCGGGAGAAAGTAATTGCCTGGCATTTTTTGGCGTTAAGATCCAAAAGGTTCCTTTTACACCACTCTGAAAATCGTTTAAGGTCGTTCTGTAGATAGAAGGCATCCAAGAGCGAGGAGATTACCTTAGGAATCCTTATGTCGTCTGCAAAGACAGATAAATCAGAATTAATCATGATCATACTAACATCATTGATTGGAAGTATGAAAAGGTTTGGTCCTAGATGACTGACTTGTGTTACCCCAGAGATTGCATTAATTGAATCTGAGACCGAGGATCTGAAAACAACTCTGTATTGCCGATCTTTCAAGTATGATTTGATCCATTTGACAAAACAAGGGTGAAAACCGAGCGCTTTAAGCTTAAAAACTATAACTTGATGCGCGAGTTTGTCAAAGGCCTTGCTGAAATCGGTGGCAATGGCGTCAACCTCCCATCTAACTTCAAGTGCATACAAGGACTTAGAGATAAATTCCCCCTTCGGGTAGGGGCTAGAATATACCCGAGGTAAGGCATGCCTGTCGTAAGAGGCGACTAAAATCCACCCTCCGTATGCCGAGCGCGTAGCGCATACAAACCATGCAATGGACAAAACGAACGGAAGTAATACCCCAGGTGGTAATCCAGCATCACTGGCAAATCCACCGTCTTCGGAGGCAGGCTCTACGGATTCTGGGGAGAGCCATTTATTGCTTTCAAATCCCTTTATGAAGAAACCAAGGGTACCTCGATCACCACCATCTAGATCGATCATGTCTGGGAAAGGAAGTCCGCCGGTTAATCGGGACTCAGCGAAACTAAATGCTTGGAAGCGGAAAACAACGAACTCCGCGCTAAGCTTAAAGATATGGAACGTCTCTACCATGAGCTCAAAAATGAAGTAGATTCGTTACGAAAAGAAGACGAGGCTCATAGGAATCCCCGTGATACTACAAAACGTGAGGACACGCCGAAGCGTCAAAGCGAATACGTGACAGACGAAGAAGAGCTTGCACGTGAAACTAATCCGGCTCTTAAGAAAAGATCTACCAAAAAACGAAAAATTGGATCTTCGCCAGTAGCTGAGGCCGTATATAAACACGATGAAACACCAACCGTGTCAAAAAAAGCGACAGCGAAAATTGAAGAAAAAATTCGCCGACCGCCTGCAATAAATGTCGTTGAGGTCGCAGACTACGGAAAGCTGCGAAATATCTTAAAAAATACTCTGGGGACAAAGTATAATTTAATTTCTCTTCGAAATAATGTATGGAAAGTCAATGTCGATGACTCTGATGCCTATCGCGCACTTTCGCAAAAATTAAATACCGAGAATGTACAATGGTATACTTACGAAAACAAATTCGAGAAGCCGTTTCGGGTTTTCGCTAGGGGACTTCACCCAACCTGCACGAAGGAAGAAATTGTTGAAGATGTTCAAGCCCAAGGCTTTAAAATTCTTGATGCCGTGAACATACTTAAGAAAGAAAAACAACGTACGAAAGGAGAAAAAGACACCGTGGTCAAGCGCGGTCTTCCTATTTTCATGCTGACGTTCGATAGGATTGAAAACATAAACGAAATATATAAAATAAAAACAATCCTAAATATCAGGGTAAAAATTGAGCCCAAGCGAAAGGGCAATAGACTAGTACCTCAATGTAAGCGATGCCAAGGCTTCCGACATACTCAAGCGTACTGCCAAAAAGAACCGCGATGTGTCAAATGCGCCGGTGGACATCTTTCAAAAGATTGCAACGTAAGCAGTCAGGCCCCAGCGACTTGCGCCATTTGTAATGGAAGTCACCCGGCGAGCTACCGAGGTTGCGAAATCGCAATAGAGCTACAAAAACGTCACGAAACTGGTAAGCAACATATTGTAGATAGGGCCACAACCCCAAAACGTTCTAGAGCTGACAAGCCGAAAACTCCAAAATCGGTCAGAAATACGAGATCGACAAGGAAAAAAATACAAACTCCGCAAGAAAACGTCGCCGGTCCAAGAACAAAGGGAAAATCATCAAGCATCGGCCCAAGATCGTACGCTGAAGTCGCGTCGCACAAAAGCAAACCTCCAGAACCTACCACAACAGATTCGGTATCTCAAATATTATTTATGATATTGGAAAAGCTTGAGCAACAAACTAAAGTTAATCAAGTAATATTTGACAAACTGAGCGAGCTAGAGTTTAAACCTCGCAAAACAAATAACAAATCATGAATATGAAGCTCATTAACATACTTACATGGAATGCAAATGGTCTTTTAAAGAAAATCGACGAACTAGAAGTATTCCTACGGGAAAAAAATATTGACCTATGCCTGATATCGGAAACACACTTTAAGAAGGGATCCGGACCCGAAATTAGAGGTTACATCGACTGCCACGCGCATCATCCATCAGAAAATTCGAGAGGCGGATCCTCTCTCTACATCAAAGACTGCATTAAGCATTACAAAAACGAAGAAATTGAGCTTGACTCTATGCAAGTAACTTCAGTATCGGTAAAAATAGGTCACCTAGATTATAATATTGCCTCGAGTTATTTTCCTCCACAATATAGGCTAGCGGACGACGATCTTACTCCCCTTTTTGACTTACTTGGGTCGAATTTGATCATCTGCGGGGACTTTAATGCGAAAAACACCTTTTGGGGATCACGGTGCAATTCAACAAGAGGTAGAGTACTCTTCAAAGCTAGCATGAAACGTGGCGTGGTTTTCCTTTCGACGGGAAAGCCAACGTATTGGCCAACCGACAAAAACAAAGTACCTGACCTTGTCGACTTCTTTATCGCAAAAGGGGTTCCTCGCCACCTCACAAATGAAGAAGAAGGCTATGATATCTGTTCGGATCACTCGGCAGTCGTTTTGAAAATCGGTGGAAGTCTAGCAAAAAATGAGAGAGCGCCTAGGCTAACTAATAACAACACCGACTGGGATGGCTTTAGGAAATACTGCAAAGAAAATGTATCTCTACATGTACCACTTACAACCCCTTTAGAAATAGAAGACGAAGTCGATAAACTCGTTAGAACTATTCAAGACGCTGCTTGGAACAATACTTCTTTCCGAAAGACTGGAGTAAGGAAAAGCGGATCAATTTACCCGTGCGAAATTGAAGAGCTCATACGCGAAAAGAGAAAGGCTCGAAAGAGGTGGCATTTGTCTCGAGCTCCTCCTGATAAAACCATTCTGAATGGGCTATCTAACAAATTAAAGCACTTACTTCAAGATTTTAAAAGTCGCGAGACTCCCAACTACCTCGAAAACTTGACTGCCGATAGAGGGTCAAACTATTCACTTTGGAAAGCCGTGAAGTCCATTAAAAAGCCCATAGTACACTCGGCGCCAATAAGAAAAGATAACGGTGAATGGGTAAAAGGCGACAAAGAGAAAGCAGATGTTTTTGCAGAACATCTAGAAGAAACATTCATACCGTTTGACGGGGAGCCGTTGGTTGACGATCTGTATCGCAATGCGGAACTAGACAATTATCGAATGAAAACCGTGACACTGTCTGAACTTCGTCAAACAATCCGAAATTTGAAGAATAACAAAGCTCCAGGCTACGACCTAATTACTGGGGAAATTTTGAAGGAGCTACCGAAAAGAGCGTTAGTCAAGCTTCTCTACATCATAAACGCATCAATGAGAATTTCATACGTTCCACGGCAATGGAAAGTCGCAGAGGTAATAATGGTTCCGAAACCAGGGAAATGCCCGAACGACAAAAAATCATATAGACCGATTTCGCTTCTACCGATTATATCTAAAGTCTTCGAGAAACTTGTGCTCAAACGACTGCAACCAATAATTGAAGAAAGACGATTGATTCCGGATCACCAATTCGGCTTTAGGGTCAAACATTCAACAATTGACCAGGTCTATCGAATAACTAATGAAATTGAGAAAGCCTTATAAGCGAAAATGATATGTTCTACCGCTTTTCTTGACGTATCCCAAGCCTTTGATAAAGTTTGGCACGAAGGCCTAAAATATAAGCTACGGAAAGTTTTGCCGGAAAAAATGTATGAACTCTTAGAGTCTTATCTTGACAACAGATTATTTCGAGTGAGATACGGGAGCGAATACTCAGAATGCAAAGAAATACAAGCCGGCGTTCCACAAGGTAGCGTCCTCGGTCCAACACTGTTTTTACTTTTTACAATAGATGTACCTCAAGTAGAGACAACGACTGTAGCCACGTTCGCTTACGACACGGCTATCCTCGCTACGGATAAGACAGTCAAACTATCAACGGGAAAACTCCAACGCGCTTTGAATAAAATATGCGAATGGACAAAGGCCTGGCGAGTCCTCCTAAATGAGACAAAATCAACGCATGTAAATTTTACTTACAAGAGGGTAATCAACTTACCTCTATTTATAAACTCGGTACAAATTCCGTGCGCAAACGAGGCGAAATATTTAGGCATGACCCTAGACGCAAAACTTAAGTGGAAGCCACACGTTAAAAAGAAACGCGATGAACTTGAAATCAAGCTACGAGAACTGATTTGGCTTATCGGACGTTATTCGAAACTAAGCGTATATAACAAACTGCTATTGTATAAGCAAGTGCTTAAACCATCTTGGACGTACGGTATACAACTTTGGGGTTGTACCAAACCAAGCAACATATCTATTTTAGAAACTTTTCAGAATAAGACACTAAGAGCAATCGTAAATGCTCCATGGTATATAAGAAATAGCGATTTACATCGAGATCTAGGCATCGCAACTGTGACCGACGAAGTAAGAAACTTTGCTCGCAAACTTCACACTCGCCTTCACGGCCATCGCAACCACGAAATAATCCGAACTCTGGATCAGACAAATCTTGCACGCCGACTACAACGAACAAGACCGTTGGATCTAGCGTCGTAAGAGGAAACCGCACATAATGACGGTATTGCAGGTGCTTTCGTTGGAAGGTAGCCTGCCACACGCGATTACTACAGAAGCTTGAACTACTTGTTAGGGAAACTTAGTCGTAGTCTTACAAAGATTGGGAGGTTTTTTAGTGAGTAAGAATCTCACACTACTATGAGCACGCGCGTTCGATTCTCATAGTGCCTATGAAGGTTTTTACCTACCCACGGAAAAAAAAAGAGATAAATTCATAAAGGTTTGTAGTGGTGGATTTACCTTTTAAGAACCCATGTTGGTCGATGGAGATAAGTGGCTTATAGTGAGGAAGGATTTCTTGGTAAACGATGCTTTCAAAGAGTTTGGGTGTACATGATAGTTTTGCGATTGGCCTTCAGTTGCAAACATCATTCTTATGACCCTTCTTTTGTCTGGGAATATTGTAAAAGTCTTTCCATAGATGTGGGAACACTCTAGGAGTGAGAGTTTAGCCGCCCTAGAGAGTAG
Source organism: Neoascia interrupta (assembly GCA_947623515.1). NCBI lineage: Eukaryota > Metazoa > Arthropoda > Insecta > Diptera > Syrphidae > Neoascia > Neoascia interrupta. The sequence continues at coordinate 94,763,317 of OX392462.1, read as the reverse complement.
ACGTGTGTTACCAAAATGAGTTTGTGTAAAATTTGTAATCTAAAAGTTACAAGAGACTGCCTCAAATTAACGTGTAGTATGTGCAACAACTTCCAACATGCAGACTGCGCGAATGTTAAAAAATCGGATGCTGAATATCTGGTGAAAAGTAAAAAACCATGGAAGTGTTCCCCATGCACCAACAAAAAAACTGCATTAAGCACTCAACACCAACAAAGCGCACCTCAATCCGAACCTGGTACATCTGCAAGCTTAAGCCAAGAAACAGTTTCCATCGATGCGCTCTACAAACAAATATTGGATTTCAAAGACACACAGGCAACCGCTGTTAAAACCATCGATGCAATGAAAAATAAACTTTCGGTGGTGGAACAAACGGCCAAACTATTGGATGAACTCAAGATTGGCAGAACTCAAGGTAACAAATGATAAGCTGAGAGTCACAGAGTGTATGCTGCACGAAAACTATATTGAGTTTCACGGAGTACCGTCGATAGAAAACGAAAATGTGCATAACACCGCAATGCTTATTATCGAACGAGGGGCAGGCATCACCATAAACGACAACGATGTGGAGCTGTGCTACCGAAAAAAAAGCAAAGGCCAACCAACGGGCACTGTGGTGGCAAAATTAAGCAACAGGCGGACGAAAGAACGGATTTTGGCGGTGACTAATGCGAAAAAGAAGAGAGTAGAGACAAAACAAATTTTCTCTGCAACTGCAATTGCAAGTAATTGTGATATTGGCGAAGAAGAGTTCATTTACTTCAACGACTGGCTATCGACTGAGACCAAACTGCTGCTGAAGGAAGCAAAGAAGGCGAACAAGAAACTGAAGTACGAATTTCTCTGGGTACGACATGGACAAGTAATGATGCGACGTACAAATGGTATGGAGATTAAATACATAAAATGTGCTGCTGATCTTAATCGTTTGCGATTAAGATATTATTTTTTGCCTTCATTTTTCTTTATTAACTTCTAATGTTTAACTGTAATAATTTATTTGATCTCGATAGCTGTAGTGACATTCATGAAACCTTTACTGGTTCTTTTTTTTGCTCAGTACCAACTGATTTTAACATTTTTCATCAAAATATTAGAAGTATGAGGTCAAACTTTGATTCTTTGTGTTCACACTTGCAAAATAGTTTTTCCTGCCTGCCGCAGATGATCGTTCTAACTGAAATATGGATTTTTGATCATGAAAAGGATAATTATTCTATTCCGGGTTATGAGATTTATCCCAATTGTAATGGAAATTACGCAGCGGGTGGGGTAGCTGTTTTTGTTAGCGAAAATGTTGAAATTGTTGAATTTTTCAAACCTGATCTCGAGAGTGCTGACTGTATTGTTTTAAAAGTTCAACTAGGAAATATTCTTTTAGACGTTGAAAGTGTTTATCGGCTACAGTTTGTTGATGAGGATACATTTTTAAAAGAATTTGAACAGCTTCTGTGTGGGGTGAACAACTTCAATGTCTGCGTAATTGGAGATATAAATATTGATATTCTGGATCTGCCAACCAGTAGTGATAGCTACGTTCTCGTCATGTCTTCGCTGGGTTTTGACTCGCTAATAAATAAAACAACCAGGGAGACAGAAAACACCAGAACGTGTATTGACCACATCTTTCTTAGATCAAGATTTGTTTCTGCTATGGTTCCTTATGTTCTAGAATTGGACATAACAGATCATTTTTCAACAGGGGTTACTTTCGCAGGGCTCTTATCTGCAGAACACTTACGAAAAAACACAAAACAGCAGGAACAGAATGTCGCTACGGAAATAAACTTTTCGAATTTGAGACAATTGCTTGATCTTGAAGCTTGGGACCAGGTTTACAACTGCAGTTGTCCATCTGACGCTTTTAGAATATTTGTAGAAACCTTACAATCCAAAATTGAGGAAAGCAAATATTTTAAAAGTAAGTTAAAACTAAAAAAAATTAAACCATGGATAACACAGTCTATTTGCATGAAAGTTGAAGAAAAAAACAAGTTTTATTCTAAGAACAAACATAGATTGCATGATCCTTTGATTAAGACTAGATACCAGAGTTTAAAAAAAGAGTTATCTGAACTAGTTAAAAGTAAGAAGGTAGAATTTTATCAACAAAAATTTGATGAAACCTGCCATAACACAAAAAAGCAATGGGATCTGGTAAACGAAATCTTGGGTAAAACCTGCAAGAAGAAAGAAATCAAAAGCCTGAAAATTTCTGATTCTGTATTCACTTCTAATGAAGTTGAAATATGCAACGCTTTTAATTCTTTTTTAAGCAATGTTGCAAATAAGGTGATTCAGGACTCAGATGATTATCCTGACCTGATTTTACAAGACTCTTTTCTAGATAACATCAATTTTTCTTCCTTTTTCTTCAGTTTAGTTTCGGAAGGTGAAGTTACGAATGTTGTCTCTGACCTAAAACTGAAACACTCCTGTGGCAGGGATGGCATTAGTAGCGTACTTATTAAGAAAATAATCACCAACATAAGTAGTCCACTCACATTTCTTATCAATAAAAGCTTTCAGAATGGAATCTTTCCCAACTGCTTGAAAACCTCGGTCATAATCCCCATCTTTAAAAAAAGGTGATCCCTGTGATCCTAACAACTATAGACCAATTGCTCTCCTCTCTGTGTTTTCAAAAATCTTCGAAAAACTTGCTACACGAAGAATGCTAGATTTCATAGAAAAGTTTAAGCTTCTTAATGAAGCACAATTTGGTTCCACTAAAGGTAAATCCACTGAAGATGCTTTGCTCAGTTTCTTGGAGAAAGTTTACGAGGGTTTAGACAAAAGTAAAAAGACAGCTGGCCCCTTTCTTGACTTAACAAAAGCCTTTGATCTAGTCTCTCACAAAATTCTGCTAAAGAAGCTTTACAGACTTGGCTTCAGAGGAAGTTTTTTAAGCTGGCTTAGCTGCTATCTTAAGAATAGAGAGCAATATGTTCGCATAGGAAAGAGTTTCAGTGGGGCGCTACCAGGAGGAAATAGTGGTGTTCCCCAGGGATCGATTCTTGGTCCTCTGTTATTTATAATATATATAAATTCAATTTTTCGCTTAGATTTAAATGGATCAATGATCGCCTTTGCTGATGACCTAGGTTTATCGTATGCATCAATTGAATGTCTAAAATTGAAAATTAAAACGGACTTGTTGCTATTAAGAAACTGGTTTTGTTTTCATAAAATGGTTTTAAGCAACAAGTCAAATGTTATGTTTTTTTCACTTTCGAGCCCTTATTCCATCAATGGCATCATCTACCATCATCAAGCCTGTAATACGTCAACCTGTGGCATAAAGTGCTTGGAACTTGAGTCAGTGTCTGAGTGGAAGTATCTAGGTGTGACTCTTGACGCCAAGCTGTGCTGGAAGCCGCATATAGCTAAAGTGAAACAAGTTATCTATATAGCAATGAATAAAATTTACCACCTTTGGAGGCTTGTGCCAAGCAGCATGCTTACTACCATCTACTATGCACTTGTTAATTCACGTTTGGAGTACGGCTTATCTTGTTGGGGTAGTGCATATACTAGCAACTTAAAACCTCTAATTACTGCACAAAAGAAAGTTATTAGAACTATTCGGTTCAAATCAAGATCGGAACCATCCCTTCCATTGTTTCAGAATTCAAATATCCTGCCACTTCGTTATCTTTATGTTTTCAAAGTATTGAAATTGTTCTTTCTGCGTAGCGGCTTCAATAACACTCGTAGAAATAATGCTTATTCTCTCAGAACCAGTAACGCTGCAGTGGTTCCTAGAGCTAGGAGGGAGCATTATAGAAGATTTGCAACTGTTCTTGCGCCCTTTATTTACAACAAACTACCCTTAGACATTTGCGGCTCCGTAAATTGTAAAAAAACATTTCTTCGGAAAGTTAGATATTGGCTTATATAGAGATCAGAGGTAGAATCACTTTTCAAGGTTATCAATTAATTTTGAGCAAAAGAAAATAAAAAATAAATAAAAGTCACTTAAATATTTAAATTATTTGTCCACAATATCGTACTTAATTCATTCCTTTTCACTGTACACATCTTCGCCAAATTAACTCTAACTAATAAAACAAAATTAAAATACTTACAATAAGCACACAGTCTCCTCTCTCGCTGCGACTCTTTTGAATTCTACATTTTGCTTAATCTATTTATAAAACTTTTTCCAAACTCACTTGATACTGATATTTTATATCACAAAGTGAGTACATAAGTTAAAGACGAAATAACAAATTCCATGGTCAAACTTCAGATAACATTTAATGAAATTATGATCTGAACAAAGCCTATAATGCAAATCTTAAAATAATGATTAATATTGTACTATGAATTTTAGAAATGAAATAAAAAATAAAATAAAATAAATAAAAATAAAATAAATACTCCTGTTGTGTTAGACAAACGGAACAAGGCAGTAAGAGGGGCCACAAAACTGTTCATACATTTTTTGAGGACTGTAGCCGGGAGACCATCGGGGCCGGGAGAATAATCATCTTTTAGCTTTATTATATTGTCTCTTACCAAGGCTTGGGTTATATTTACAGAGACAAGAGACGTCTGGGGACAGTTGCTCTATAGCCGGAGTAATCGAGATCAGGTTCTATGGTGGATTCGGAGAATGATTGGCAGAAGAATTGCGCCAAGAAGTTCGCAATTATCTTTGGCTCTGCTGACGTTTTATGGAGATATTTGAAAAATGGGGGAAAGCCGTCAGTTTTGTTTTTATTATTAACAAATTGGTAGATACTTTTTGGATTAGATATAAGCTTAAATTGCATGCGGCGAAGATATTCGAGATATAAATGCTCGCAGAGATCAGAGAAGCGGCTATATAAATGTTGGTAATTCGTGAAATCTGATTCGGATCGAGTTCTTAAAAATGTTTGCCATGATTTGTTCCTGTTGTTTCGAAGTGACCGTAATTGACATTATCAAAAGAAAAGTTTAGAGATAAAGGCGGGAGTAGGGGGTCAACTGTAGTAAGAATATGAGGACTTTTGAAGACGATAAAGCAATCCGTATCAGATGTAAAGACAAGGTCGAGGTGTCTATTCATTGAGTTGGGGATACTATTCATTTGGTATAAACCGGAATTTGAAACACAATCAATGAACAACATTTCTTTTTGAGATGTCACATTTGTTGTCACGAAGTGAGACTCATCCTCTCTCCCAGCCCATTTTAATGCAGGAAGATTAAAGTCACCCATGAAAATAATTCTATCATCAGGCTTTAACACTCCGGTTAAAAAGCCAGGTGCATCAATAATGGGGCGATATGACTCAATTGGTTGGGATGTGTTCACGACAAATAAAAAGATTAATTATCGAATTTTATTGTAAATATTTATTAGTTAAATGTACGATGGGTCGCAATGACGTCATCATAGACTTACATGTTGCACAACTCTAATTGATTGTAAAAAACTAGTACAAAAAGATGTCAAATTATGTCATGTAAATAAAATGAAATTTATAACGATTTACAACACGAAACGAAGTGGTTTAACCTTTATTAGTTCTTGAGTTTTATATACAGTTTGATACATAAAGACTTATAACAAAGGAAAAGGAATTTTGGAGAACAAAGGAATCATATACAACACATAACATTTTGGTCCATTCGATCCGTGAAATATTCTTTTGTGATTTTCATAGTAAAAGAACACTTTTGAACATTCTTTTAATAACAATTGTGTGTGCTAAATAATAATTTTCAAACTAAAATTAAAATTATTTGTGCCGAGCGTAGTGTTAAATACGTTTCGAATTCAACACAACCACCAGTTGCTGTAAGCCGTTCATTGTTGCTGCCCCAGGAATACAACACCATCACCTCACCAGTTGCTGTGCTGTACGCTGTACACTTGTTGCTGACACAAGGAATCCCAGAAAGATCGCTGTCCGCCGACTTTATTGCCAGCAGGAATAATTCGCAAGTGAGTGCTGCACATTCTTTTTTGTTGTCTTCGTACATAGACCGTTGATATTAACACGTAGAATTATGTCTTGTGGCAAGTTGCAAATTAATAACCTACAAAGCCTGAAAAAAGATAGGGAAAATTTTTCAAAGGCCGACAAAACAAGATTAATAAAAATCAATTACCTAAAGACGCGCATCGACATGATGGATAAGCAGCTTGCGGTAGCAGAACAGTACCATCAGCAGATTCTTGGCACCGGAAAACTTGAAGCCGAGTTGAAGGTAGCTGATTTGGAGGCAGTATACGATGAAATCCGGGAAGTGTATGCTGACTACAGGACCGAAGTGTTGGATGCCATGGACAAAATACCACCAGTGGACGTACCAAAAGACAACGCCAAGGCGAAGGATACTTCAGGGGACAACCGCGACAGTGAGTTGAAGTTGCCCGCAATAACTTTGCCAACTTTTTCGGGCGGTTATGAGTCCTGTAGGTCGTTCCACGACATGTTTGTGTCCTTGGTACACACAAACAAAACTCTTTCGGAGATCCAGAAGATGCACTTCTTAAAAAGTAACATAGGCGGGGAGGCAGAAAGGCTACTTCAACATCTAGCCATCGATAAGGGCAACTACGAACGTGCTTGGGAGATTCTGACGGAACGTTATGACCACAAAAGAGTGCTTGTTAACACTCAATTAAAGCTTCTTTTTGGTCAGGCTCCCATGAATAATGAAACGGCAAATAGCGTAAAGCGTGTTCTAGATACGAGTCAAGAGGTTATTCATTGTTAAGAAAACTTGGATGTACCTGTGGAACATTGGGATGCTATCCTAATTTTTGTAATCCTGCAAAAGTTGTGCAACACGACGCAACAGCTGTGGGAAGAAAAGCTAGGTAATAGTAAAGAGTTGCCAAGCGTAAGAGAGTTTTTCGAGTTCCTGCAATGTCGTTTTAGGACTTTGGAAGCTGTAGAACAACAGGTAGCCACAAAGGTAGGGAACAAAGTTAAACCAACCCAAGTGTTTCATTCTAGGCAGGTGCAGAAACGGCAATTGAGTTGCAAGGTTTGCAAGAAAGGGCCACATGCTTTACGAGAATGTAGGAAGTTTTTGGAAATGGATGTGGGTCAGCGTAAACAAACTGTTTTCGAAATCAAGGTATGCGAAAACTGCTTAGCATACAGCCATTTCAAAAACAAGTGTCCAAGCTCCAAGTGTTGCTACCATTGCAATCAAAGACACAATTCTTTGCTACATCCGCTTTCTAACAGTTGCATCCCAAGTGGGTCACAAGAAAACGGTGGATTTAATCATAATGCACCACAATTCAGCCTGTACAACCCTAACATTCCCTCAACACAACAACAAGCTGCGAACAACAACTATTTCGTTCAGAGGAATTCTCAACCTGGCGCAGGAGGCCAAGCACAATCCTACAACCCTAACCAACCAGAAGCTCAATCTGGAGATGACACCCCATCTACGAGCGGAAGTTTTAGAGCTCACCATGCCGTTACCAATTCCCAGGTGTTGCTATCTACTGCTCTACTCAAGCAGCTAATGGCAACTACTTAACCTTGAGAGCGTTAGTCGATAATGGGTCCGAGGCATCGTTCATTACGGGGGCAGCAGTGCAGCGGTTGAACCTAAAATCTAGTTGGGCTTTAAGTAAGATTTGTGGGCTGGGGGAGGTCAGCAGTGAAACATCCAACAAGGTCGTTAATCTTGACATCGCATCACTCGAATTTCACAGGTAGAATGCGAGCAATCGTGCTAAAATCACTGACTGGGCTCCTTCCGGCCCAACCGATTAATATTGCGAATTGGGCGCACCTGAGGGGTTTGCAACTGGCAAATCCAACCTTCAACACGCCGGCAAAAGTTGAGTTGTTGTTGGGCAGCGACATTTACGCTGACATCATCGTGGGAGATATCATCCAGAGCAGTGAAGGTGTAGGGCCAGTTGCACAAAAAACCGTACTTCGATGGCTGGTTCTGGGTAAGGTACCTTCGACAACACCAACCGTATGCCGAACTTTTTTCAACCAGGTTGATCTCAACACGACGATGAAGATGTTTTGGGAAGTCGAGGAAGAACCATTCGAAAAATATGAAGCTGAGGAAGATAAGAAATGTGAGGATCATTTCAAGCAACACACTAAACGTTTATCTGATGGTCGTTACGAAGTTCGTCTGCCGTTTAAAGGTGGAGAATACCCGTGTATGGGCCCAACACAGCCAGGTGCTATGCGACGGTTTCTTCAATTGGAGAAGAGGCTCGTAGCCAACCCAAAACAGTATGAGGAGTACGCTAAATGCATGGCCGAACACCTGAAACTTGGACATATGACTCCAGTAGAGGAATCCAACCCAGTTTTAAAATCCAATTTTCATTTTTTCATTCCACATCACGCCGTCATTAAGGAATCCAGTACCACAACCAGTTTGCGAGTTGTCGTTGACGCAACTTTCAAACCATTTTTTCGCTCTTCCTTAAATGACAAGTTGATGATTGGACCCAAACTCCAAACAAATGTCATTGACATTATACTCAGATGGCGGAGGTATAAATTTACTTTTACAGGTGACGTGCAAAAGATGCACCGGCAAATTCGAGTCAACACAGCTGATGCAAACTACCAGTTAATTTTTTGGCGAGATAATCCGAGCGAAGAGCTAAAACCATATCGCTTGGAAACAGTAACCTTCGGCACGGCATCAGCGCCGTATCTCGCTATCCGTGTTCTGTTGCAGCTAGCTGACGACGAAGCATCAAACTTCCCTTTGGCTACTACGGTGATACGGAAAGAAACTTACGTTGATGATGTCATCAGTGGTGCGGATACGATCGAGGAAGCCCAACAGAAACTTCAAGCTGTGAGGGAGCTTTTGGCAACTGCTGGCTTTCATCTACGCAAGCAGGTCAGCAATTCTAAAGAGGTACTGGAACACATTTCGTCGGACGATCGTGCAGTAGATTTTTCATAGCCATTTGCTGAAACAAATGAAGTCAAGACGTTAGGCATTAAATGGTTACCGATCCTGGATGTCTTCTCGTGCCAGGTCACACAACTCGAGGATATGGAAGTGACGAAGCGATCCATTCTTACGTCCATAGCGAAACTATACGACCCAATGGGTTGGATCTCACCCTGCACCATAAAGGCCAAAATACTGATGCAGCAGCTATGGGGAAAGGGCATGGATTGGGACAAACCCATTCCCCCAGAAGTGGAAAAAGAGTGGTTAACGTTTCGTCAAGAACTACCAGATGTCGAGAAGATCCACATTCACCGATGGATCAACACAGACCAACTAACCAAGAAACTGGAGGTTCATGGATTTAGCGACGCCTCGGAGAAAGCCTATGCTGCAGCTGTTTATCTACGCGTTTTGGATGGAGATGGTCGAATTCATATCCACCTACTGATGGCAAAGACCAAGGTAGTTCCTTTAAACACCATCACCCTTCCTAGGTTGGAATTATGCGGAGCTGTGCTGCTTTCAAAACTCACGAAACGACAAGAACCTTGAAGTTGGAAGCAGCTGATGTCTCTGCGTGGACCGATTCTGTCATCACGTTATGCTGGATTAGAGCTCCTCCGTCAAAATGGAAGACCTTCATCTGCAACCACCGAGTATCACAAATACAAAAGTTAACCAGCACCGCTACATGGAAACACATTCAATCGGAACTTAACCCAGCAGACTTGGCATCTCGGGGAATTTTCCCTTCGATGATAGTCGAAAACAGGTTGTGGTGGAGAGGACCCGATTTTTTAAGAAGCCAGTGGAAAGCGACTTTTTCTGAGCAACCATCGTGTTTGGAAACCCATCAAGAAGCCCGCATCACAGCAGTCCACCACTGTATAGAAGTTCACGACACAAGTTCTATCTCTGACATATTAGGTAAATTTGCAACACTAAGGAGGGCATTACGTGTTATTTCATACTGTTTACGACCATCACTCGTACAAAAAGCCGATCAACACTACACCGATCTTTTCTTGTCACCGTCTGAACTCGAGGCAACGCTGATGCGTATTGTTCGATTGTCTCAAAAGGAGACGTTCACAGCAGAAGGAGACAATGGGAACTTAAAAGGTTATAAGTCACTCACACCTTTCAGGGATGGAGAAGAAATCATGCGAGTTGGTGGAAGGCTAGGCAATTCTATTCTACCCTATGATAGAAAAAACCCGATTTTGTTAACGCCTGACCACATTTTGTCGAAACAAATCATTAAAGACGCGCACGAGAAAACGCTGCATGGAGGTAAGGAGAAGATGATCGCCTACATTCGCCAACGTTTTTGGATATTGGGCATAAAGAATGCAGTCAAAAGGCAAATTCACGGCTGCACTATTTGCTTCAGGTTCAGGGCGAAACCGTTGGTGCAGTTAATGGGTGCACTGCCTGCAGCGCGCACAACAATGTCGAGACCGTTTTCGAACGCAGGAGTAGACTACGCCGGTCCCATCGATGTTAAAACATGGAGAGGACGGAACGCTAAAACCCTTAAAGGTTACTTCGCGATTTTAGTGTGCATGTGCACGAAGGCCGTGCACATTGAATTGGTCAGCGACATGACGACACAGGCTTTTCTTGGTGCGTACCGAAGATTTGTGTCAAGGAGGGGACTTTGCAGACAACTACTCAGCGATTGCGGTCGAAACTTTGTCGGCGGTAACAGCGAGCTACAAAAACAATTCAAAGAAGCAAAGTTGGACTGGAGAAATATCGCTGAAGTACTAGCTAACGAAGGCACCAAGTGGAATTTCATTCCCCCAGCTTCCCCACACTTCGGAGGATTATGGGAAGCCGGAGTGAAGTCAGTCAAATTCCACCTTAAACGTGTAGCTGGTAATCAAATTCTGACATTTGAAGAGCTCACCACGCTTCTCGCACCATTAGAAGCGTGTCTGAACTCAAGACCTTTGTGTCCACAGTCAGAAGACATAAACGACCTACGAAGACTAACTCCAGGCCACTTTCTTGTGGGAGAACCACTCATCGCTCCTCCACAACCAGAGTATAACCTTGAGAAAATATCTCATCTGGAACGGTGGAAGAGGGTGCAGACTCTTTCACAATCATTTTGGGAGCAGCGGAGCAATGAGTACCTCTCTAGGCTACAACAACGTCCGAAGTGGACACAAGTCGTTAACAAAACAATTAAAATAGGGGATCTGGTCTTGATTAAGGACGAACGACTGCCACCACTCAAATGGATGTTAGGACGTATAATCCAATTACACCCTTGACCAGATAACTTAGTGCGAGTCGTCACAGTCAAAACGAAAACGACCGAACTAAAACGCCCTATATCGAAAATATGTCCCTTGCCCAACAACACATCAAACGTAAAACTACCATAAATTTTGAAAATAATTAAGAAGTCAAAAAAAAAAAAAATCAAGCAGAACATATAAAAATTCATCTAAAAATAAAAGTAAAAATAAAAATGATTAAAACGTTAAACACCACGATCCTCATCCGGAACAAAAATTTAGCAACACAATACAATACTTATAAGTAACACAACAGGAAGTCGCAACATAATACATCACGCAACACAAAATTCATACGCAACACAAAATCTATCAGCCTTGCATATACTCATTAAACGTTTATATACAATGCTATCAGCACCACACAGAATACCTTCTCGCAACAAAGCAAGTACGCAACACAAATTACAGTCCATTTAAACTTGAATCTATCATTCACATACACACATATAAAATTACTCCCAAAATAAATACCACAATACGCGAAATTATTAATTACCATCTTTATAAAATAATTCAAATCTTACTACAACTAAACAAATCAAATCAAGGAAAATAATGCATCACGATCTACATATAAAAAAAAAACAACACAAGGAAACTTCATTAACGCAACCGAGAAGGAAAAACAACCCGAAGAAAACAACGACAACAAGCAATGAATGAAAATTTTATTTTTATTTTTTTTCACACTAGCATGCAGTTAAAGAAAAAAAAATACACTTACCTGAAATTATCTACACGCTGAGAATTCATTTATTCGCCGCAGAATTCGTTTTACCCGACGAAATTATTGTCGACGTTCACTACACACACGAAATTATAAAACAAAAAAAAAAACACTCAGAAAGTAAACAATCGACCAGACCGCCATTGCTCCACGACACAACACACGACAAGATAATGGAAATGCTAATATAGTAGATGAGATGCAAAACAAAGCCATTATAGCACGTATGGGTGTAACCGAAACAACTGATACAGCTGTGCGATATTTATAATTTGAAATTTCTTATGTGTTATTTGGTTATCTCTTTCTCACTTATGTGTTTTATATAATTAATGCTGATTGTCATTTCATGAGCTGAAGATGTCCAAACACTTACTCGAGTCAACCAGGCTCGGCACTGAGGCAATTAAAGATGCGGCAATCTTAAGGCATGAGCACAAGTTTAATAGTGAAATTCTTTCACGGCCGGGGAGTAATGTTCACGACAAATAAAAAGATTAATTATCGAATTTTATTGTAAATATTTATTAGTTAAATGTACGATGGGTCGCAATGACGTCTTCATAGACTTACATGTTGCACAACTCTAATTGATTGTAAAAAACTAGTACAAAGAGATGTCAAATTATGTCATGTAAATAAAATGAAATTTATAACGATTTACAACACGAAACGAAGTGGTTTAACCTTTATTAGTTCTTGAGTTTTATATACAGTTTGATACATAAAGACTTATAACAAAGGAAAAGGAATTTTGGAGAACAAAGGAATCATATACAACACATAACAGGATGGATGAAAATATCAACATAATACGTACAGGCGGCACTTGAGGAATGTAATTTCGGCACAAGCCAATTCTAGAAAGTTCATGTTAGGAATGTTAAACTCATCGGAATCAAGGCGCTTGTGAACTGCTAAAAGAACACCTCTGCCGTCGGGGCTTTCTAATCTTTTGACTCCATCTTTACGGATTACATTAAAATCGGTAGTGAAAATCTCAGAATTATTAATTTTTGGAATTAGATTGGTTTCAGTTAGGGCAAAAATATCGTAATGAAGCTTTTGAGAATTTAAGTAAATATTGGAAAGCATTAATTCATCTGGTTTAATCGGAAGGCCTTCACGCTGAATTGAAACTAATATATTCGTTTTTGTGATACTAACGACACAGATTGTATTGGGCTTATCATGCAGATAAGCTAGATATAAACGCACGTTCTCGTAAATTCGCTGATCTCTCAGGCGAGATACAATATATCTATTATAACCGTTCTGACCTGCCGAAAGTTGCTTTGTTAATTTTGCCGTCGGAGAAAACAAAGGATCGATAAAAGACGAATTTTCATTGACGGATGAAGGAGGGGTGTTTGGGCGTGTTGGGTAGTTAACAATGGGGGTTGCTGGAGCCGTTTTTGAAGTGTGGGGTGGAGGTCTGCTGGGGGCAACAGAAGTAGGCGGAGTAGGGTTCAGGTTGTGTGAGTGAACAAAGTTAGGATATTTGTCTGTTTGAGAATAAGAGTTAAATTAAAGGACACCCGATTGCGATTAAGCTTAAGCGGCTCGGGATTGGAGGTGAGGATAGGAGGAGTAACTTGAAAAGTTGATGGAGCGAACGAGGTGGGGACTGGTGGTACATTGGATGTGGGCAGGCGAACGGATGGGGAAAATAGGGGAAAAGTTCCAGCTTTAAAACTCCAGTTAGGATCACGGTTAATTACTAGGCTTTCTTGCTTCTGGTAATAGTGGATCAATAGTTTGATATGAGGGAGAAGCACTATTTGACGAACACTGCTGATATGTATCAACATTCGAATGCATTGAGTTGAGAAGGTCTTTGATCTTAGAAAAACGTTAATTAAGAGTTTTAATCATATTAGACTTTAAGCCACTACTAACACTTTCGATAAGGGACTTTTGTTCAGTAGGGTATTTTTTAATTATGTCACCAAAATTTCACAGCTGTTTATCAATAAGTTCAAATTAAGACTTGCATAAATTGGTAGAGAAGTGGTTAAATACATATACTCGTTGGTTGTATACATTTCGATCTAAGTCTCCGCTTTTAAACTTAAAAAAATCCCTTTTTTTAATGCCACGCCCACGAAAGTGGGCGGAGGTACATAGTACTTATACATGAAAGTTAGAAAATGCTAATGCTAATTTGTCATATAATTTTTAGTCAAATTTCATATACATTTATTGAAAAACACCCATTTTAAACTAAAATCACTTTTAAAAGTGGGGTGGTCAATGAAAAGGCTGACATTTTTTGGCCACTTCAAAGACAATTACAAGGCATTATTACATACCAAAAACGAATGCGCCAGCACTTTTTTAACATAGCTAAACGGACGGATGGACGGACGGACGGACGGGCGAACGGACATGGCTTAATCGATTCTCCTGTCGGTCCCATTCATATGTCTTAAAGGTCTTAGGGGTTCACGGTGATTATTTCACTGAGATTTTTATGAGATTTTCGATACATTTTTTTTCGCCAGATGACACCTCTGGCCATTCCTTTCTGCTTTTTTTTATGTTACGGTGAGTGGCCTGAAAAAAAAAACAGTAACACAGTCTCGGTCATAACAGCAAGAATCCACCCCAGCGACGAGCTAGCGCGAGCCAAAAGCCAGCAGGCCTACAGCTATTGTGGACAGAGACAACCTCGTTTGATCCTTCGCCTTGAATGCTGAAAGGTCCTGTAGTTTTCAGCCGATAGGTGGGCCATAGGTTAAAAGGGATTCCTTAAATATTGGCCTGGAGCAAGAAGCTTCGAACCGGAAGCAACACCAATAAGGCCGAAAAGAAATAACCTAGCTCCAGCCGAAGCGAAAACGTTACAGGTGGCGCCCAACGTGGGGCTCGAATCGGTATAACTATTCTTGTTTCCTTGATTTTCCTTCAAGAATCTACTCGAAGAAACTCCAAGTTTCCCCCATACCATTTTTTTTATTTGATGTCCAGTAAGTTAGGGTTCGATTATCAGACTTACGTCAGCTGCGTCATGATAGGAAAATATATGATAGTTCACCATCTATTTGTATACGTTTGTCGATGTCCAGAGTCGTAAGTTTACTCAGCGCCGTTTTTTTAGTCAAGTCTTAGCGAGCAAAGTTTTTTTTGTGTATTGTAAGCTAGCACACGTACTTCACCCACATCTTTCCTCATATCCATTGCTTCATGATTAAATTATAAAAAAAAAATATCCATTCGTTAAGTTTCCCATTTGATTTCATTCAGCTTTTTTAAACCTTCCATATTACAGGTATAAATTCTAAATTTTGATTTAGATTTTGGCCATATAGATTAAGAAAGACATAGATTTATCTAGTTTTATTTTATTTAAACATTTTTCATTTCTTTGAGTGCAAGCCCCTCATAACTTTCGAGTGAGATAGTTAGAAGGACTGTACTAAATAAATTCCTTTTTGATTTAATAATCAAAAATGCCGGCACGCAGAAAGGTCCGTATGCCTAAGATCCAGAGTTGTAGGAACAGTCACTGCGTGCACTCTGTCGAGTCTAGACGGTAATCCACGAACCGTCGCATTTTAGCCGCATAGGGTAAACAGTCGCGAAAAAGTGAAAAAAAGGAAAAATATTCCTCACAACAAAATCATCTGCGTGTGCCCCGACCTTCAACCATCAATATTAATCGTTCGGATCTGAATCTGGATCTACCGGGGTATAAGTTAGTGCCATTATTCCGTTTTCACCGCGGCCTCGCCATATACGTGCGCAATGATGTGGCCTACCAAATTCTACCACACATCAACAACAGCTCTGATCCCACATTCAGTTTCAAGTGGTTAAAATTTTCATTTCGTAGGCGTGTGTCACATCACTGCTTTTTATACAGAAGCCCTAGTCTTAATAGCGAATTAACCTGTAACAGGTTTGATGAGCTATGGGACTCCATCAATAGAATTGTGTCCCGTCATCCTCGTGCTGAAATCGTTGTTGCAGGCGATTTTAATATACACAATTCTCAGTGGCTTCGACATTCTGGACAGACGACACCCAAAGGTATGTTGAGGTTTTTGCTGTGGGCAACCATCTAACCCAGCTTGTAAACGAGCCTACGCGGATCCCTGACATCGACAGTCATGCTGCCAATACTCTAAACTTGTTCCTAACCTCCCATCCTGACAAGTACTCGGTCAGCGTACTTTCACCTCTAGGCTCGTCAGACCACTGTGTCATATCGGCTTCTTACTCGTTTCAAAATAACACCTCTAAAGATGCCGCTCCGAAAAGAACAGTTTGGCAATACAAGAAAGCCAACTGGGACGGCTTAAACAGTTTCTTTAAGTCTTTCAATTGGTCACTTTGCTTCCTCGATCGTGACGTTGAAGCCGCAGCCGATATGCTCACAGAAATAATTCTCATTGACATGAAATCCTTCATTCCCAACAGAATTAAGGTTATCAAACCAAAGGAGAATTCATGGTGTGATTCGAACTGTAAAGAGGCCAGCAAGTTAAAGGAGGTTAGTTTTCGGTCATATAAAGCCAACCCAACCGAGGAAAACCGGAAAAAGTCTAAACAAGTCAGAAATATCTGCAATGCTCATATCCGTCGTGCCAAATTCTCTCATGATCTGAAATTGAGGCAAAAAATACTTCAGTGTCCCAAAGGTAGTAAAAGTTTCTGGTCATTCGTCAAAAATATTAAAAATTGTGCCTTATCCTCCATCCCGACACTCATTTTCAATGACATCCCAGCTGTCAGCTCCTTGGACAAGGCCAATCTTCTTGCAGCTCATTTCGCTGCCAGCTCCTCTCTCCCTAATTGTGCCTTGTCTCCAACTGGACTCGAGAGCGTGGAACATTCCATGGAGTCCTTGAAAATCTCAACATACACAAATCCTCTGGTCTAGATGGCATTTCCCCCATAGTTCTGAAGATGTGTTCTTTCACGCTGGCAAAACCACCGCATAGGCTTTTCTATCTGTCCTACTCTTCTGGTCTCTTTCCGAGTAGATTGAAAACTGCATTTGTTCAGCCCGTCCCAAAAAAGGCGATTAAACTTCTCCGACCAGTTACCGACCAATTGCACTAACATCCATTCTTTCCAAGGTCATGGAAACGCTGATGAATAGTCAGCTTATGAAATATCTAGAATCATGGAGGCTTCTCAATGACCGTCTAAACGGCTTTCGTGGCAAGAGATCCACTGGTGATCTGATGGCTTATCTCACCGAAAAGTGGAACCTCTCCTTGCACCTTCATGGAGAAAGCAAGGTTGTTGCGCTCGACATTTCTAAAGCATTTGGCAGAATCTGGCACCAGGCTCTCTTGTCAAAAATGCGTGCATTTGGAATCGATCTGTCTTGTATTCATTGGATTAGAAATTTCCTTTCGAACCGATCAATCCAAGTGGTTTTGGACGGTTTCAAGTCTGATGTCATGAATATATTAATGCTGGTATTCCACAGGGCTCGGTTTTATCTCCAACACTCTTTTTGATCTTTATAAATGATCTCTTGTCTGCCACATCTAATCCAATTCATTATTTTGCTGATGACAGTAATCTATGATTTTTATATTAAGACCAATTTTTTAACGATGACAATTTTACGGAAAAAACTTATTATTATTATTAGTTATTATTATAAATTCTTTATTTCGTTTTAGAGTTTACAGAGCAATTTACAAGAATAATAGCATGGCAAAAACCTGCCGTCTGCCTGAAGAGACATTTCATTAATAAAAACAATATAAACGCAAATGTATTTTTTCTTATTTAATAATATAATAAATAATATACAATTTAAATAAAATTATTAGCTTAGACGCAAATGGAGAAATAACCTAAAATTGGCATAGTGTGGCAATTTTAATGATTTGAAACATAAAATAAATGCATTTGTGTATGACTGGAAGGCAAAAAAATACCACAATTTTAATGATTTGAAACAAAAAATTAAAGAAGTTATACTACAGTAACTGAGTGAACTGTAAGTGAGTGAGATGAAAAAACTTGTTCCTCGGGCTTGATGGTAGTTTATTTTCGAAGCAAATAATGATAAAACAAGTGGGAAAGTGCAACAGTGGGTATGCAAAAGCTTCAATCCATCTACGACGGATTGCAAAATACCCGACCATACCAAAAAGAAAACTGCCACGCCTCCAAAAAGTGGGCGGGATGTAAAAATATAACTGTTGAATGCTTTATACTAGGTGGTGGCATACATTTCGGCCTAAAACTCCGCCTTTTTAACTAAAAAAATCACTTTTTTCAACGCAACGCCCACAAAAGGGGGCATACAATACAATATATACATTAAAGCGCATACAATATATACATAAAAGTTAGAAAATGCTAATATCTACAGCTTTTGTCCTATAATTTGTTGTCAATTTTCATATATATTTATTGAAAAACAGTAATTTTAAGCTAAAATCCCTTAAAAAGTTGCCGTTACAAATAAAAAAGCTAAAATGTTTTGACTACCTTAAAGAAAATTATAAGGCAATATTACGTACCAAAAATGGATGCGCTAGCGCCATTGTAACATAGCTAAAATTTGCAAAAAGTATTTTTTTAAATTAGAGATGGTCGCACATACAGGCCTGTAGTGGACGTGTCTGTAGGCGGATTCAGCTTATTTTCAAACTTGATCTGAAGGACTGGACTTCCAAACAACCCACAAAATTTCAGCTCTCTGCCTTAAAATTTAAGGCCTAAAAGTTGTTTACATACGGACGGACGGAAATGGCTTAATCGATTCTCCGGTCGGTCCTATTCATATCTCTAAAAGGTCTTAGGAGTCTACGGTGATTATTTCACTGCGTTACAAACTATACATCAAACTTAATATACCCTGGGTCGGGTATAACACTATTTCATTCTTGTCCCTACGTTTCGTTGGAGCTTCCCAACTTCCTCAAGGGGAAATTTATTGAAAAACTAAATACCAAAGGGTTAAAATTATTATTTTTTTTTTACATTAAAGTTCTTGTTTTTTGTTTGGTTAGGATCAAGACAATATTAATACCACCTACAGCCTAGCTTAAATTAAATAGTTAAGAGAAACATCTGTGATATACATGTTAAAGTCAATTCTGTTTTTTCGTATAATTTTTTCGTTTGTTTACTTATTTATTTAACTGCGTGTGTATTTCAAAAACAAAAAAGGAGGGGAAAAAAACATCAAATTCACCAATGTAACCAAACAAAAACAGTGAAACCAAAAACAAGAACTTTAATGTAAGAAAAAATAATAATTTTAACCGTATGGTATTTAGTTTTTCATGAAATTTCCCCTCAAGGAAGTTGGGAAGCTCCAACGAAACGTAGGGGCAAGAATGAAATAGTGTTTTTGTCATTATTTGCTTCGAAAATAAACTACACAAGTTTTTTCCGTAAAATTGTCATCGTTAAAAAATTGGTCTTACTATAAAAATCATAGATTACTGTCATCAGCAAAAGAATGAATTGGATTAGATGTGGCAGACAAGAGATCATTTATAAAGATCAAAAAGAGTGTTGGAGATAAAACTTAGCCCTGTGGAATACCAGCACTAATATGATCATGACATCAGACTTGAAATCGTCCAAAACCACTTGGATTGATCGGTTCGAAAGGAAATTTCTAATCCAATGAATAAAAGACAGATCGATTCCAAATGCACGCATTTTTGACAAGAGAGCCTGGTGCCAGACTCTGTCGAATGATTTAGAAATGTCGAGCGCAGTAACCTTGCTTTCTCCAGGTGCAAGGAGCGGTTCCACTTTTCGGTGAGATAAGCCATCAGATCACCAGTGGATCTTTTGCCACGAAAGCCGTATTGACGGTCATTGAGAAGCCTCCGTGATTCTAGATATTTCATAAGCTGACTATTCAGCAGCGTTAACATGACCTTGGAAAGAATGGATGTAAGTGCAATTGGTCGGTAACTGGTCGGAGAAGTTGAATCGCCTTTTTTTGGGACGGGCTGAACAAATGCAGTTTTCAATCTACTCGGAAAGAGACCAGAAGAGTAGGACAGATAGAAAAGCCTACGCGGTGGTTTTGCCAGCGTGGAAGAACACCTCTTCAGAACTATGGGGGAAATGCCATCTAGACCAGAGGATTTGTGTATGTTGAGATTTTTAAGGACTCCATACAATGTTCTACGCTCTCGAGTCCAGTTGGAGACAAGGCACAATTAGGGAGGGAGGAGCTGGCAGCAAAATGAGCTGCAAATAGATTGGCCTTGTCCAAGGAGCTGACAGCTGGGATGTCGAATACGAGTGTCGGGATGGAGGATAAGGCACAATTTTTAATATTTTTGACGAATGACCAGAAACTTTTACTACCTTTGGGACACTGAAGTATTTTTTGCCTCAATTTCTGATCATGAGAGAATTTGGCACGACGGATATGAGGCATTTCTGGCTTGTTTAAACTTTTTCCGGTTTTCCTCGCTTGGGTTGGCTTTATATGACCGAAAACTGACCTCCTTTAACTTGAAGGCCTCTTAACAGCTCGAATCACACCACGAATTCTCCTTTGGTTTTATAACCTTAATTCTGTTGGGAACGAAGGATTTCATGCCAATGAGAATTATTTCTGTGAGCATATCGGCTGCGGCTTCAACGTCACGATCGAGGAAGCAAAGTGACCAATTGAAAGACTTAAAGAAACTGTTTAAGCCGTCCCAGTTGGCTTTCTCGTATTGCCAAACTGTTCTTTTCGGAGCCGGATCTTTAGAGGTGTTATTTTGAAACGAGTAAGAAGCCGATATGACACAGTGGTCTGACGAGCCTGGAGGTGAAAGTACGCTGACCGAGTACTTGTCAGGATAGGAGGCTAGGAACAAGTCCAGAGTATTGGCAGCATGACTGTCAATGTCAGGGATCCGCGTGGGCTCGTTTACAAGCTGGGTTAGATGGTTGCCCACAGCAAAAACCTCAACATAACTTTGGGTGTTGTCTGTCCAGAATTTCGAAGCCACTGAGAATTGTGTATATTAAAATCGCCTGCAACAACGACTTCAGCACGAGGATGACGGGATACAATTCTATTGATGGAGTCCCATAGCTCATCAAACCTATTACAGGTTAATTCGCTATTAAGACTAGGGCTTCTGTATAAAAAGCAGTGATGTGACAGATGCCTACGAAATGAAAATTTTAACCACTTGAAACTAAATGTGGGATCAGAGCTGTTGTTGATGTGTGGTGGAATTTGGTAGGCCCCATCATTGCGCACGTATATGGCGAGGCCGCAGTGAAAACGGAATAATGGCGCTAACTTATACCCCGGTAGATCCAGATTCAGATCCGAACGAATTTTTTTTTTGGTAATCACAGGGTCAACGGCACTGAATTTATGTTGATGTATAAGTAAGATTAATATTGATGGTTGAAGGTCGGGGCACACGCAGATGATTTTGTTGTGAGGAATATTTTTCCTTTTTTTTCACTTTTTCGCAACTGTTTACCCTACGCGGCTAAAATGCGACGGTTCGTGGATAAGCTTCTAGACTCGACAGAGTGCACGCAGTGACTGTTCCTACAACTCTGGATCTAAGGCATACGGACCTTTCTGCGTACCGGCATTTTTGATTATTAAATCAAAAAGGAATTTATTTAGTACAGTCCTTCTAACTATCTCACTCGAAAGTTATGAGGAGCTTGCATTCAAAGAAATGAAAAATGTTTAAATAAAATAAAACTAGATAAATCTATAAATGTCTTTCTTAATCTATATGGCCAAAATCTAAATCAAAATTTCAGAATGTATACCTGTAATATGGAAGGTTTAAAAAAAGCTGAATGAAATCTAATGGGAAACTTAGCGAATGGATATTTTTTTGTTTTTTTTTTTTTTATAATTTAATCATAAAGCAATGGATATGAGGAAAGATGTGAGTGAAGTACGTGTGCTAGCTTACAATACAAGTTTTTCAAATAACATGCTTTCAGCTCTCCGCATTTACATTTAATACATCTCAGATGGATTACTCTAAAAGATTAGACAGCTCTGGTAAACACAAAGCTAGCAAGACTTCCTTCCTTTATTGTATCGAAATAAGATGGTTTGATTCAATGAACATCCGATTGCTGGCAACAGACGTAGAGCCAGAAGAATATCTACACTACCGGACTGCAACCTTTGTTCATTTTTTACCGTTCTAGTGATGCGGATATCATGTGCAACGGCACTCTGGACATCGACAAACGTATACAAATAGATGGTGAACTATCATATATTTTCCTATCATGACGCAGCTGACGTAAGTCTGATAATCGAACCCTAACTTACTGGACATCAAATAAAAAAAATGGTATGGAGGAAAAGTGGAGTTTCTTCGAGTAGATACTTGAAGTAAATCAAGGAAACAAGAATAGTTATACCAACTCGGGCCCCACGTTGGGCGCCACCTGTTACGTTTTCGCTTCGGCTGGAGCTAGGTTATTTCTTTTCGTCCTTATTGGTGTTGCTTCCGAAGCTTCGAACTTCCTGCTCCAGGCCAATGTTTAAGGAATCCCTTTTGACCTATGGCCCACCTATCGGCTGAAAGCTACAGGACCTTTCAGCATTCAAGGCGAAGGATCAAACGAGGTTGTCTCTGTCCACAACAGCTGTAGGCCTGCTGGCTTTTGGCTTGCGCTAGCTCGTCGCTGGGGTGGATTCTTGCTGTTATGACCGAGACTGTGTTACTGTTTTTTTTTTTCAGGCCTATCACCGTTACATAGAAAAAAATCAGAAAGGTATGGCCAGAGGTGTCATCTGGCCAAAAAAAAATGTATCGAAAGGTCGAAGGACCCGAATTAGCTATTTCCTGTTTCTCATAAAAAAAATAAAAAGCTTTCAAATCGATCACCGCGAAATTAGCGAGAGCTTTGGTGGTGACTGCTCTCAGAAGTAAACCCTCCCCTTGTATTCCAGGACGCATCCCAGGAAAAACCCTTGGCAGCTACTCACTCCGGGATTGGGTAGCTTCCCCTTTCTAATCCGAAGCCCCTATGGCTTCTTTAATCCGCCTTCCCACACACTCTTCCTTAACCTCTCCCCACATCCATATCAAAAAATGTCTGGCAATTCACAATAACCAATAAGCGAAAACATCTGCCTTTATTATCCAGAAGCTACGACTAATCTTAAAGTACAAATTTAAAAATAAAATTATCTCAAAAAGATCGTACAATCAAAAAAAAAAGATTTTACAGGATTTTGTTACACATATAAGTATGGCAATAAACTTTTTATACCCGACCCAGGGTATATTAAGTTTGTTGCATAGTTTGTAACGCAGTGAAATAATCACCGTGAACGCCTAAGACCTTTTAGACATATGAATGGGACCGACAGGAGAATCGATTAAGCCATGTCCGTTTAGCTATGTTAGAATAGTGCTAGAGCATTCATTTTTGGTATGTAATATTGCCTTGTAATTATCTTTGAAGTGGCCAAAAAGTTTCAGCCGTTTCATTGACCACCCCACTTTTAAAAGTTATTTAATTTAAAATGGCTGTTTTTCAATAAATGTATATGAAATTTGACTAAAAATTATATGACAAATTAGCATTAGCATTTTCTAACTTTCATGTATAAGTACTGTGTACCTCCGCCCACTTTCGTGGGCGTGGCGTTAAAAAAAGTGATTTTTTTTAGTTAAAAAGCGGAGATTTAGACCGAAATGTATACAACCAACGAGTATAAAGCATTCTACAGTTATATTTTTGTATCCCGCCCACTTCTCTACCAATTTATGCAAGTCTAAATTTAAAGTTATTGATAAACAGCTGTTAAGTTTTGGTGACATAATTAAAAAATACCCTACTGAACAAAAGTCCCTTATCGAAAGTGTTAGTAGTGGCTTGAAGTCTGATATGATTAAAACTCTTAATTAACGTTTTTCTAAGATCGAAGACCTTCTCAACTCAATGCATTCGAATGTTGATACATATCAGCAGTGTTCGTCAAAAAGTGCTTTTCCCTCATATCAAACTATTGATCCACTATTACCAGAAGCAAGAAAGCCTAGCAGTTAACCTAATCATATGTCCAGAAGGCCTTATACTAAATCTAACCAAAACCGTGATCTTAACTGAAGTTTTAAAGTTGGAACTTTTCCCCTATTTTCCCCTCCCGTTCGCCTGCCCACATCCAATGTACCACCAGTCCCCACCTAGTTCGCTCCATCAACTTCTCAAGTTACTCCTCCTATCCTCACCTCCAATCCCAAGCCGCTTAAGCTTAATCGCAATCGGGTGTCTTTTAATTTAACTGCAGACTCAATTCAATCTTATTCTCAAACAGACAAATATCCTAACTTTGCTCACTCACACATCCTGAACCCTACTCCGCCTACTTCTTTTGCCCCTAGCAGACCCCCACCCCACACTTCAAAAACGGCTCCAACCCTCCTTCATCCGTCAATGAAAATTCGTCTTTTTTCGATCCTTTGTTTCCTCCGACGGTAAAATTAACAAAGCAACTTTCGGCAGGTCAGAACGGTGATAATAGATATATTGTATCTCGCCTGAGATATCAGCGAATTTTCAAGAACGTGCGTTTATATCTGGCTTATCTGCATGATAAGCCTGTGTCGTTAGTATCACAAAAACGAATAAATTAGTTTCAATTCAGCGTGAAGGCCTTCCGATTAAAGCAAATGAATTAATGCTTTCCAATATTTACTTAAATTCTCAAAAGCTTCATTACGATATTTTTGCCCTAACCGAAAGCAATCTAATTCCAAAAATTAATAATTCTAAGATTTTCACTACCGATTTTAATGTAATCCGTAAAGATGGACTCAAAAGATTAGAAAACCCCGACGGCAGAGGTGTTCTTTTAGCAGTTCACAAGCGCCTTGATTCCGATGAGTTTAACATTCCTAACATGAACTTTCGAGAATTGGTTTGTGCCGAAATTACATTCCTTAAGTGCCGCCTGTAAATATTATGTTGCTAATTTCATCCATCCCAACCAATTGAGTCATATCGCCCCATTATTGGTTCACTTGACTTTTTAACCGGAGTGTTTAATCCTGATGATAGAATTATTTTCATGGGTGACTTTAATTTTCCTGCATTAAAATGGGCTCTATCAGAGGATGAGTCTCACTTCGTGACAACAAATGTGACATCCCAAAAAGAAATGTTGTTCATTGATTGTGTTTCAAATTCCGGTTTATACCAAATGAATAGTATCCCCAACTCAATGAATAGACACCTCGACCTTGTCTTTACACCTGATACGGATTACTTTATTGTCTTCAAAAGTCCTCATATTCTAACTACAGTTGACCCCCTACACCCGTCTTTATCTCTTAACTTTTCTTTTGATAATGTCAATATTCAAATTAGCTCGAAAAATTCCTTTGCTTTCAACTTCCGTAAAGCCAATTTTACCAAACTTAATAACCTAATTAGTAACATAAACTTTGATTTTATTACTGAAATTAGAATTATAGACTTAGCCCTCGCAACATTCTACTCTGCAATTTTTTCCTGTTTTGGGAAATCGGTTCCGTTCTCAGTTCGTAAAGACTGCACGTCAGTCCCGCCCTGGTATACAAACGAGTTACGGTCACTTCGAAACAACAGGAACAAATCATGGCAAACATTTTTAAGAACTCGATCCATATCAGATTTCACGAATTACCAACATTTATATAGCCGCTTCTCTGATCTCTGCGAGCATTTATATCTCGAATATCTTCGCCGCATGCAATTTAAGCTTATATCTGATCTTAAGAGTATCTACCAATTTGTTAATATTAAAAATAAAACTGACGGATTTCCCCCATTTTTCGAATATCTCCATAATACGTCAGCAGAGCCAAAGATAATTGCGAACTTCCTTGCGCAATTCTTCTGCCAATCATTCTCCGAATCCACCATAGAACCTGATCTCGATTACTCCGGCTATAGAGCAACTGTCCCCATACATCTCTTGTCTCTGTAAATATAACCCAAGCCTTGGTAAGAGACAATATAATAAGGCAAAAAGATGATTATTCTCCCGGCCCCGATGGTCTCCCAGCTACAGTCCTCAAAAAATGCATGAAAAGTTTGGTGGCCCCTCTTACTGCCTTGTTCCGTTCGTCTTACACAACAGGAGCGTTCCCATTTCTATGGAAAGACTTTTACATTATTCCCAGACAAAAGAAGGGCCATAAGAATGCTGTTTGCAACTACAGGCCAATCGCAAAACTATCATGTACACCCAAACTCTTTGAAAGCGTCGTTTACCAAGAAATCCTTCCCCACTGTAAGCCACTTATCTCCATCGACCAACATGGGTTCTTATAAGGTAAATCCACCACTACAAACCTTAATGAATTTATCTCTAAGTCCTTGTATGCACTTGAAGATGGAAAGGAAGTTGACGCCATTGCCACCGATTTCAGCAAGGCCTTTGACAAACTCGCGCGCCAAGTTATAGTTTTTAAGCTTAAAGTGCTCGGTTTTCACCCTTGTTTTGTCAAATGGATCAAATCATACTTGAAAGATCGGCAATACATAGTCGTTTTCAGATCCTCGATCTCAGACTCAATTAATGCAATCTCTGGGGTAACACAAGTCAGTCATCTAGGACCAAACCTTTTCATACTTTCAATCAATGATGTTAGTATGATCATGATTAATTCTGATTTATCTGTCTTTGCAGACGACATAAGGATTCCTAAGGTAATCTCCTCGCCCTTGGATGCCTTCTATCTACAGAACGAACTTAAACGATTTTCAGAGTGGTGTGAAAGGAACCTTTTGGATCTTAACGTCAATAAATGCCAGGCAATTACTTTCTCCCGCAAACGTATCGTTCGACTGTAAAGAAGTTACTCTATCAATGATATACCGGTGCCGACAACTACTGAAATTCGCGATCTAGGAGTTATTTTTGATAGCGAGCTCAGCTTCCGTAGCCATGTCAGCAACATCATAAGCCGCGCTAACTCCGCACTTGGTTTTGTGAAGCGATGGTCAAAAGAATTCTCGGACCCTTACTTTACTAAAGCCCTTTACATGACTTATGTTAGACTTCTCCTTGAATATGCCAGTCAAGTTTGGTCTCCCTACCAACAAATTCATATACAGAGAATAGAAGCAGCCCAAAGAAGATTTCTTCGCTTCGCTCTGCGTGGCCTTGGTAGGACAGAGCCCATAGTTTTGCCATCCTATGAAGATCAATTAAAACTAATCGATATGCAGTCCTTAAAAAGGCGACGCGAGATTGCTGATATTCTCTTCATCCACCAACTTCTTACTGGCAACATTGATAGCCCACAACTTTTACAGCTAATCACCTTCAATCCTAATACCCGGAACCTTCGATCAGTACCTTTGTTCCGACTGAAATCCCATCGCACTAACTATGGTCACTATGAACCTATTTTTAGAATGTTACGTATCTGTAACAAGCACGCACAATCATTTAACCTTAATAGTACCAAGAGCACACTTAAAAAGAGTCTTTTAAATCTACCCAATCCCGAAAACCCTTAATATCCCAAGGTTCTAATCTCCCCTTTTTTTCTTAGCCTTAAGTTACAGTAAGTTTAGATTGCTTAAATTCTAAGTTTTAAGTTAAGCTTGCAGTAAGTTAATAAATTTTTGCACATTTCAGATTCACTATTTAGATTTATGACTTCCTATTTTCTTTTCTTTCTAGTGCGTAAAAGAAAGAAAAGAAAATAGAAAGTCATAAATCTAAATAGTGAATTTGAAATGTGCTAGGGCAATTATTCTCCTAATCGTTGTTAACGGCTCGCAAAAATCCACCTAATGTACCTGACTGACTAATTTTCTTTTGGTAAAAAAAAATATTATATTTAGTGAACCTTCAGCAGCCACGGAATGTTGTGCACATCATCGCCGGGGATTACGATGCAAAGTAAGTTCATTTTTTTTTTTTTTTTTTGTAAAATTAACCAAAATAACTTTTGTGGGTGTCATGCGTGTCATTTGTTTGATATGATACCCTGCCAATTAATTGAATCAAAACCTAAAATAAAAAAAAAACAAGTGGGAAAGTGCAACAGTGCGTATGCAAAAGTTTTAGTCCATCTACGACGGATTGCAAAATACCCGACCATAAAAAACTGTCACGCCTCCAAAAAGTGGTTTGATTTTGACACACCCCCTCGGGGTCACTTTATTAACTTACTGCAAGCTTAACTTAAAACTTAGAATTTAAACAATCTAAACTTACTGTAACTTAAGGCTAAGAAAAAAAGGGGAGATTAGAACCTTGGGATATTAAGGGTTTTCGGGATTGGGTAGATTTAAAAGACTCTTTTTAAGTGTGCTCTTGGTACTATTAAGGTTAAATGATTGTGCGTGCTTGTTACAGATACGTAACATTCTAAAAATAGGTTCATAGTGACCATAGTTAGTGCGATGAGATTTCAGTCGGAACAAAGGTACTGATCGAAGGTTCCGGGTATTAGGATTGAAGGTGATTAGCTGTAAAAGTTGTGGGCTATCAATGTTGCCAGTAAGAAGTTGGTGGATGAAGAGAATATCAGCAATCTCGCGTCGCCTTTTTAAGGACTGCATATCGATTAGTTTTAATTGATCTTCATAGGATGGCAAAACTATGGGCTCTGTCCTACCAAGGCCACGCAGAGCGAAGCGAAGAAATCTTCTTTGGGCTGCTTCTATTCTCTGTATATGAATTTGTTGGTAGGGAGACCAAACTTGACTGGCATATTCAAGGAGAAGTCTAACATAAGTCATGTAAAGGGCTTTGGTAAAGTAGGGGTCCGAGAATTCTTTTGACCATCGCTTCACAAAACCAAGTGCGGAGTTAGCGCGGCTTATGATGTTGCTGACATGGCTACGGAAGCTAAGCTCGCTATCAAAAATAACTCCTAAATCGCGAATTTCAGTAGTTGTCGGCACCGGTATATCATTGATAGAGTAACTTCTTTACAGTCGAACGATACGTTTGCGGGAGAAAGTAATTGCCTGGCATTTATTGACGTTAAGATCCAAAAGGTTCTTTTCACACCACTCTGAAAATCGTTTAAGGTCGTTCTGTAGATAGAAGGCATCCAAGGGCGAGGATATTACCTTAGGAATCCTTATGTCGTCTGCAAAGACAGATAAATCAGAATTAATCATGATCATACTAACATCATTGATTGAAAGTATGAAAAGGTTTGGTCCTAGATGACTGACTTGTGTTACCCCAGAGATTACATTAATTGAATCTGAGACCGAGAATCTGAAAACGACTCTGTATTGCCGATCTTTCAAGTATGATTTGATCCATTTGACAAAACAAGGGTGAAAACCGAGCACTTTAAGCTTAAAAACTATAACTTGGTGCGCGAGTTTGTCAAAGGCCTTGCTGAAATCGGTGGCAATGGCGTCAACTTCCTTTCCATCTTCAAGTGCATACAAGGACTTAGAGATAAATTCATTAAGGTTTGTAGTGGTGGATTTACCTTTTAAGAACCCATGTTGGTCGATGGAGATAAGTGGCTTACAATGGGGAAGGATTTCTTGGTAAACGATGCTTTCAAAGAGTTTGGGTGTACGTGATAGTTTTGCGATTGGCCTGTAGTTGCAAACAGCATTCTTATGACCCTTCTTTTGTCTAGGAATAATGTAAAAGTCTTTCCATAGAAATGGGAACACTCCTGTTGTGTAAGACGAACGGAACAAGGCAGTAAGAGGGGCCACCAAACTTTTCATGCATTTTTTGAGGACTGTAGCTGGGAGACCATCGGGGCAGGGAGAATAACCATCTTTTTGCCTTATTATATTGTCTCTTACCAAGGCTTGGGTTATATTTACAGAGACAAGAGATGTATGGGGACAGTTGCTCTATAGCCGGAGTAATCGAGATCAGGTTCTATGGTGGATTCGAAGAATGATTGGCAGAAGAATTGCGCAAAGAAGTTCGCAATTATCTTTGGCTCTGCTGACGTATTATGGAGATATTCGAAAAATGGGGGAAATCCGTCAGTTTTATTTTTAATATTAACAAATTGGTAGATACTTTTAAGATCAGATATAAGCTTAAATTGCATGCGGCGAAGATATTCGAGATATAAATGCTCGCAGAGATCAGAGAAGCGGCTATATAAATGTTGGTAATTCGTGAAATCTGATTCGGATCGAGTTCTTAAAAATGTTTGCCATGATTTGTTCCTGTTGTTTCGAAGTGACCGTAACTCGTTTGTATACCAGGGCGGGACTGACGTGCAGTCTTTACGAACTGAGAACGGAACCGATTTCCCAAAACAGGAAAAAATTGCAGAGTAGAATGTTGCGAGGGCTAAGTCTATAATTCTAATTTCAGTAATAAAATCAAAGTTAATGTTACTAATTAGGTTATAAAGTTTGGTAAAATTGGCTTTACGGAAGTTGAAAGCAAAGGAATTTTTCGAGCTAATTTGAACATTGACATTATCAAAAGAAAAGTTAAGAGATAAAGACGGGTGTAGGGGGTCAACTGTAGTTAGAATATGAGGACTTTTGAAGACAATAAAGTAATCCGTATCAGGTGTAAAGACAAGGTCGAGGTGTCTATTCATTGAGTTGGGGATACTATTCATTTGGTATAAACCGGAATTTGAAACACAATTAATGAACAACATTTCTTTTTGGGATGTCACATTTGTTGTCACGAAGTGAGACTCATCCTCTGATATAGCCCATTTTGTTGGGTAGTTAACAATGGGGGTTGCTGGAGCCGTTTTTGAAGTGTGGGGTGGGGGTCTGCTAGGGGCAACAGAAGTAGGCGGAGTAGGGTTCAGGACGTGTGAGTGAGCAAAGTTAGGATATTTGTCTGTTTGAGAAAAAGATTGAATTGAGTCTGCAGTTAAATTAAAGGACACCCGATTGCGATTAAGCTTTAGCGGCTACTAACACTTTCGATAAGGGACTTTTGTTCAGTAGGGTATTTTTTAATTATGTCACCAAAATTTAACAGCTGTTTATCAATAACTTAAAATTTAGACTTGCATAAATTGGTAGAGAAGTGGGCGGGATACAAAAATATAACTGTAGAATGCTTTATACTCGTTGGTTGTATACATTTCGGTCTAAATCTCCGCTTTTTAACTAAAAAAAAACACTTTTTTTAACGCCACGCCCACGAAAGTGGGCGGAGGTACACAGTACTTATACATGAAAGTTAGAAAATGCTAATGCTAATTTGTCATATAATTTTTAGTCAAATTTCATATACATTTATTGAAAAACAGCCATTTTAAATTAAATAACTTTTAAAAGTGGGGTGGTCAATGAAACGGCTGAAACTTTTTGGCCACTTCAAAGATAATTACAAGGCAATATTACATACCAAAAATGAATGCTCTAGCACTATTCTAACATAGCTAAACGGACATGGCTTAATCGATTCTCCTGTCGGTCCCATTCATAGGTCTAAAAGGTCTTAGGCGTTCACGGTGATTATTTCACTGCGTTACAAACTGTGCAGCAAACTTAATATACCCTGGGTCGGGTATAAAAAGTTTATTGCCATACTTATATGTGTAACAAAATCCTGTAAAATCTTTTTTTTTTGATTGTACGATCTTTTTGAGATAATTTTATTTTTAAATTTGTACTTTAAGATTAGTCGTAACTTCTGGATAATAAAGGCAGATGTTTTCGCTTATTGGTTATTGTGAATTGCCAGACATTTTTTGATATGGATGTGGGGAGAGGTTAAGGAAGAGTGTGTGGGAAGGCGGATTAAAGAAGCCATAGGGGCTTCCGATTAGAAAGGGGAAGCTACCCAATCCCGGAGTGAGTAGCTGCCAAGGGTTTTTCCTGGGATACGTCCTGGAATACAAGGGGAGGGTTTACTTCTGAGAGCAGTCACCACCAAAGTTCTCGCTTATTTCGCGGTGATCGATTTGAAAGCTTTTTATTTTTTTTTATGAGAAACAGGAAATAGCTAATTCGGGTCCTTCGACCTTTCGATACATTTTTTTTTTGGCCAGATGACATCTCTGGCCATACCTTTCTGACTTTTTTTTATGTTACGGTGATAGGCCTGAAAAAAAAGAGTAACACAGTCTCGGTCATAGCAGCAAGAATCCACCCCAGTGACGAGCTAGCGCGAGCCAAAAGCCAGCAGGCATACAGCTGTTGTGGATAGAGACAACCTCGTTTGATCCTTCGCCTTGAATGCTGAAAGGTCCTGTAGCTTTCAGCCGATAGGTGGGCCATAGGTCAAAAGGGATTCCTTAAACATTGGCCTGGAGCAAGAAGTTCGAAGCTTCGGAAGCAACACCAATAAGGACGAAAAGAAATAAACTAGCTCCAGCCGAAGCGAAAACGTTACAGGTGGCGCCCAACGTGGGGCCCGAGTTGGTATAACTTTTCTTGTTTCCTTGATTTTTCTTCAAGTATCTACTCGAAGAAACTCCACTTTTCCTCCATACCATTTTTTTTATTTGATGTCCAGTAAGTTAGGGTTCGATTATCAGACTTACGTCAGCTGCGTCATGATAGGAAAATATATGATAGTTCACCATCTATTTGTATACGTTTGTCGATGTCCAGAGTGCCGTTGCACATGATATCCGCATCACTAGAACGGTAAAAAATGAACAAAGGTTGCAGTCCGGTAGTGTAGATATTCTTCTGGCTCTACGTCTGTTGCCAGCAATCGGATGTTCATTGAATCAAACCACCTATTTCGATACAATTAAGGGAGGAAGTCTTGCTAGCTTTGTGTTTACCAGAGCTGTCTAATCTTTTAGAGTAATCCATCTGAGATGTATTAAATGCAGTTGCGGAGAGCTGAAAGCATGTTATTTGAAAAACTTAAAATCCACGCGCTAAGTTTTTTTTGTGTATTGTAAGCTAGCACACGTACTTCACCCACATCTTTCCTCATATCCATTGCTTTAGCTTTTTTTAAACCTTCCATATTACAGGTATACATTCTGAAATTTTGATTTAGATTTTGGCCATATAGATTAAGAAAGACATTAATAGATTAATCTAGTTTTATTTTATTTAAACATTTTTCATTTCTTTGAATGCAAGCCCCTCATAACTTTCGAGTGAGATACTTAGAAGGACTGTACTAAATAAATTCCTTTTTGATTTAATAATCAAAAATGCCGGTACGCAGAAAGGTCCGTATGCCTTAGATCCAGAGTTGTAGGAACAGTCACTGCGTGCACTCTGTCGAGTCTAGAAGCTAATCCACGAACCGTCGCATTTTAGCCGCGTAGGATAAACAGTCGCGAAAAAGTGAAAAAAAGGAAAAATATTCCTCACAACAAAATCATCTGCGTGTGCCCCGACCTTCAACCATCAATATTAATTACATCAACATAAATTCAGCGCCGTTGACCCTGTGATTAACAGAAAAAAAAGTCGTTCGGATCTGAATCTGGATCTACCGGGGTATAAGTTAGCGCCATTATTCCGTTTTCACCGCGGCCTCGCCAAATACGTGCGCAATGATGGGGCCTACCAAATTCCACCACACATCAACAACAGCTCTGATCCCACATTCAGTTTCAAGTGGTTAAAATTTTCATTTCGTAGGCATGTGTCACATCACTGCTTTTTATACAGAAGCCCTAGTCTTAATAGCGAATTAACCTGTAACAGGTTTGATGAGCTATGGGACTCCATCAATAGAATTGTATCCCGTCATCCACGTGCTGAAGTCGTTGTTGCAGGCGATTTTAATATGCACAATTCTCAGTGGCTTCGACATTCTGGACAGACAACACCCAAAGTTATGTTGAGGTTTTTGCTGTGGGCAACCATTTAACCCAGCTTGTAAACGAGCCTACGCGGATCCCTGACATTGACAGTCATGCTGCCAATACTCTAAACTTGTTCCTAACCTCCCATCCTGACAAGTACTCGGTCAGCGTACTTTCACCTCCAGGCTCGTCAGACCACTGTGTCATATCGGCTTCTTACTCGTTTCAAAATAACACCTCTAAAGATCCGGCACCGAAAAGAACAGTTTGGCAATACGAGAAAGCCAACTGGGACGGCTTAAACAGTTTCTTTAAGTCTTTCAATTGGTCACTTTGCTTCCTCGATCGTGACGTTGAAGCCGCAGCCGATATGCTCACAGAAATAATTCTCATTGACATGAAATCCTTCGTTCCCAACAGAATTAAGGTTATAAAACCAAAGGAGAATTCGTGGTGTGATTCGAACTGTTAAGAGGCCTTCAAGTTAAAGGAGGTCAGTTTTCGGTCATATAAAGCCAACCCAAGCGAGGAAAACCGGAAAAAGTTTAAACAAGCCAGAAATGCCTCATATCCGTCGTGCCAAATTCTCTCATGATCAGAAATTCAGGCAAAAAATACTTCAGTGTCCCAAAGGTAGTAAAAGTTTCTGGTCATTCGTAAAAAATATTAAAAATTGTGCCTTATCCTCCATCCCGACACTCGTATTCGACATCCCAGCTGTCAGCTTCTTGGACAAGGCCAATCTATTTGCAGCTCATTTTGCTGCCAGCTTCTCCCTCCCTAATTGTGCCTTGTCTCCAACTGGACTCGAGAGCGTAGAACATTGCATGGAGTCCTTAAAAATCTCAACATACACAAATCCTCTGGTCTAGATGGCATTTCCCCCATAGTTCTGAAGAGGTGTTCTTCCACGCTGGCAAAACCACAAAAGATCCACTGGTGATCTGATGGCTTATCTCACCGAAAAGTGGAACCGCTCCTTGCACCTGGAGAAAGCAAGGTTACTGCGCTCGACATTTCTAAAGCATTCGACAGAGTCTGGCACCAGGCTCTCTTGTCAAAAATGCGTGCATTTGGAATCGATCTGTCTTTTATTCATTGGATTAGAAATTTCCTTTCGAACCGATCAATCCAAGTGGTTTTGGACGATTTCAAGTCTGATGTCATGATCATATTAGTGCTGGTATTCCACAGGGCTAAGTTTTATCTCCAACACTCTTTTTGATCTTTATAAATGATCTCTTGTCTGCCACATCTAATCCAATTCATTCTTTTGCTGATGACAGTAATCTATGATTTTTATAGTAAGACCAATTTTTTAACGATGACAATTTTACGGAAAAAACTTGTGTAGTTTATTTTCGAAGCAAATAATGATAAAAACACTATTTCATTCTTGTCCCTACGTTTCGTTGGAGCTTCCCAACTTCCTTAAGGGGAAATTTAATGAAAAACTAAATACCATACGGTTAAAATTATTATTTTTTCTTACATTAAAGTTCTTGTTTTTTGTTTCACTGTTTTTGTTTGGTAACATTGGTGAATTTGATGGTTTTTTTTCCTTCTCCTTTTTTGTGATACTTGAAATTGAAATACACACACAGTTAAATAAATAAATAAACAAACGAAAAAATTATACGAAAAAACAGAATTGACTTTAACATGTATATCACAGATGTTTCTCTTAACTATTTAATTAAAGCTAGGCTGTAGGTGGTATTAATATTGTCTTGATCCTCTTTGGTGTTTGAAGTTTATCTTTTAACCTAAAGACATGTTTGATGTTATATTCTTCTGAAATAATATTTTTGAGGATGTCTTTAATTGCCCATGGGCAACCCTCTCTCCCCCACAATTGCAGACATAATCCTAGACAATCTGCTTGAAAATACAATAGACGAGCTGAAGAAAAACAACATTGAAATATCATTTATAACAAAATACGTAGATGATATAATGACCATAGTTCATAAGAAAGAGAAAGAAAAATCCTACAAACACTGAACCAACAACATAAAAAACTACAATTTACTATAGAGATAGAAGAACACGAGTGTATTCCATACCTGGACGAAAAACTTCACCGTACTGATAAAACAAAAATTTTTAACTGGTATGCCAAATCGACTTCATCAGGCAGAATGATAAACTTCCTCTCAACACAACCAATCAAACAAAAAATAAATACAGCACATAACTTCATTAGCAAAGTATTTGACATAAGCCACGAGAAGTTCCACAATTAAAACACAGAAAAAGTATTTAACATTTTAAAGATGAACAACTACCCAACAAATTTAATAAAAGAACTCATTAACAATAAACTACACAGATCTCGAAACCAAAATGATACACAAGGAAACACACCTGGCAACACTAAAACTTTTTTTTTGCATTACATACATTCCGAAACTGACCAATAAAAGACCCTCAGAGAGACAATAAAAGAGCCAAACATAGCCTACGGCTACAAATCCAACGAAACTTTACAGAAAATATTTACAAAGGCAAAAGACCGAATGACAAGCTGAGCAGAGTAACGTGGTATATGAGATCACATGCAAGGGGAAACACAACGAAGAATGCAACAAGCTATACATAGGAACGACGAAGAGAGCTTTAGGAGTAAGAACAGCAGAGCATTAAGCGGATATTAGAAAAGCAAAAACAACAACAGGACTAGCACAGCACATAGCCGACACTAATGCCGACACAGCCGATTTTGATTAAACGCGAATCTTAGACATAGAGAGAAACCACAACAAAAGATATACACTGAAGAGCTTACGAATACAACAAAATATAGAGAGAACGCTAAACACCAAAGAGGATCAAGACAATATTAATACCACCTACAGCCTAGCTTTAATTAAATAGTTAAGAGAAACATCTGTGATATACATGTTTTTCTGTTTTTTCCTATAATTTTTTCGTTTGATTACTTATTTATTTAACTGTGTGTGTATTTCAATTGCAAGTAAAACAAAAAAGGAGAAGGGAAAAAAAACCATCAAATTCACCAATGTAACCAAACAAAAAGAAAATAGAAAGTCATAAATCTAAATTGTGCATTTTTAATATATACTTTTTTAATTTTTTTACTTTAGGTAGGTTTCTTTAGGTTTTCTTTATTTTTTATATAGGTAAATATTCGGGAATACAACAAACAGAAAAATAATATTTAAGGAAAACGATCCAGGCTTAGGTAAACTGGCGCTTGTTGAAAATCCTAAGTGGTCATATGCCGCTGGCTGACTGTTTGCTCTCACTGAGGACTGCAGGTTCGCTGGAGGTTCGTTGGGTTGGACACAACATGCTGCGCCTTACAGAATAGGTATTTGCCTCGGAAAGCTTACGGTATCACTTATCTAGTTCTTGACTGTCTCTCATAAAAATTCTTTTCTATGTCTCTCTTCAAAATTTCTCTTCTTTCTTTTAGTCTTTTTTCACAAGTCTAGGGCGGGGAGTTTTTAATTTCTCCCCATTATAGACTTTTGCCGATATATGCACCGTAACGTAAAAAAAAGCAGATAGGTATGGCCAGAGGTGTCATCTGGCCAAAAAAAAATGTATCGAAAGGTCGAAGGACCCGAATTAGCTATTTCATGTTTCTCATAAAAAAATAAAAAGCTTTCAAATCGATCACCGCGAAATTAGCGAGAGCTTTGGTGGTGACTGCTCTCAGGAGTAAACCCTCCCCTTGTATTCAAGGACAAATCCCAGGGACACTCCTTGGCAGCTACTCCCTCCGGGATTGGGTAGCCGCCCCTTACTAATAAGAAGCCCCTATGGCTTCTTTAATCCGCCTCTCCACACACTCTTCCTTAACCTCTCCTCACCTCCATATCAACGTTCCTCAAGAAATGTCTGACAATTCACAATAAACTGCAACTACTTGTGTAAGAACCCATCAGAACCACTATGGGTGCTTACACAAAAAAAACTTGGCTTTTTTTGTGTGTAAGCAAGTTTTAAAGCCAAGTTTTTTTCTTTTTTTTATATACAGAGTTATTAAGCGAAAACATCTGCCTTTATTATCCAAAAGTTACGACTTATCTTAAAGTACAAATTTAAAAATAAAATTATCTCAAAAAGGATCGTACAATCAAAAAAAAAAGTATGTTCAGGATTTCGTTACACAGCTAAACAATTCATGAGTGAGAAACGAAAAGCTGAAGATTTTACTTGAAATTTTATACCAGATAAGAAAAAACGAAAGCATTCTTGCGCTCCAACCTTGGCATAAATAAGGTTTAATCTACCCGTAAGCTACATTAAATCTTTCCTTATAGATTAAGGGAATCAAAAAAAAAATATATAATATTTTCAATTATTTTTAATAAATTTAAGAAGTACTACCTACTATCATGTACAAGAAGAAAATAAAGATTTCTTAATGAAAAATTATATCGAATTCTAGATGTTTGTGACTTATTGATATGAGTATGACAATTAACTTTTTTTTTTTTATTTTAGGCTTTGATTCAATTAATTGGCAGGGTATCATATCAAACAAATGACACGCATGAAACCCACAAAATTTAATTTTGATTAATTTTTAAAAAAAAAATGAACCTACTTTGCATCGTAGTCCCCGTCGATGATGTGCACAACATTCCGTGGCTGCTGAAGACTCACTAAATATAATATTTTTTTTTACCAAAAGAAAATTAGTCAATCAGGTAAATTAGGTGGATTTTTGCGAGCCGTTAACAACGATTAGGAGAATTGCCTATCAATCAAATTCACTATTTAGATTTATGACTTTCTATTTTCTTTTCTTTCTAGTGCATAAAAGAAAGAAAAGAAAATAGAAAGTCATAAATTTAAATTTTTAATTATTTTACTTTAGGAAGGTTTCTTTAGTTTTTTTTTATTTTTTATATAGGTAAATATTCGGGAATAAAACAAACAGAAAAATAATATTTAAGGAAAACGATGAAGACTTAGGTAAACTGGCACTTGTTGAAAATCCTAAGTGGTTATATGCCGCTGGCTGACTGTTTGCCCTCACTGAGGACTGCAGGTTCGCTGGAGGGAGGTTCGATGGGTTGGACACAACATGCTGCGCCTTACGGAATAGGAATCTGCCTCGGAAAGTTTACGGTATCACTTATCTAGTTCTTGTCTGTATCTCATAAAAATTCTTTTCTATGTCTCTCTTCAAAATTTCTTTTCTTTCTTTTAGTCTTTTTTCACAAGTCTAGGGCAAGGAGTTTTTTATTTCTATCCATTATGCACATCTGCCGACGCATAATTTTATTATTCTTTAACACTTCTAGTTCACACGCAGTTTCGTTAGAAGGTGTCAGGGGGGTGGGAGATTTGCACGTGGCTAGGTAGGGACTCCACTATACTTTGCCTTTTTTTGTATGCCTATCAAATGTTTTGCTGCACTTTTTAGATTTACGCGTTATTGTCTTTTTATTTCTGCCCTTTTACGTGTCTGCGGAGGCCGACTCCGTCAAGGGCGTGGATTGAAAAAAGAACACTTGTATACAACAAAATGGATTAGGTGCAGCTTCTAGACCGTAATCTCTAGTTTTTTTTTTTTTTTTGCGTTTCAGCAAAAAGCGTAGTGCTCATAGGGGTCGGAAAATTTTTTCTCTGGCTCATCGCTATATTGCGTGAGTGGAAAATTTACCCCAGTTCTGCTGTTATTAAGGAATAAGATCCTTGCGGCAGGTTTCCTAAAAATCTTATACTTTTCACGAATGCGACCAGCACCAGAGTGAAAGGGGTATGAAAAGGAACTGCCCATATAGGAGATATACAAAAACTAGGAAAGAGAACGGTGCACGTTCAATTAAGCGTGTGGAGTCTTATGCACAGATTGGGCCAGCCGGGCTAGACAACGAAATACTGTCGGGTAGAGATGCATATATCAGACTAGACTTCAACGTTTTAAATCTTTAGAATGAACCACTGTTTTGGAGCCGTTCCGGTCCTGTACTTCATAAATATTCTTTCCTACTGTTCTGACGACTTTTACTTTTCTGAACTTCGGGCATAATTTAGAGTTTAGGTGTTTCGATGCATCACTCAAGACGGTATACCTCTTCCCCTACCTGAAAGGAAACGTTTCGACTTCTGGTGTTGTACGCATTTTCATAAATTTCATGTGCTCTATGCAATGATTTCTTGAGGTATGCATGTAAAATATTAGGTTTCGCCGGTTTTGTGATCCAATTAAGCTCAGAATTGTTAAGGCAGCCGAGTTTCCTTAGTAGCTCATATTCACCCCCATGCTCGATAATCTTCTGCCCGAATAGAGCCTCATACGGCTAAAACTCTATAGCCGAATGGATAGTTGTGCGGAGTGCACTTCCAATAAGTGGGAGATTATCATCCCAATTTGTTTGTCGGGGATCTATAGATATAGGATCTGATGGCTGCCAGGATCGTGCGGTTAACACGCTCGCTTGCGTTTTCCTGAGGTGAGTGGAAAGCAGTTCGATAGTGTTTAATTCCGTCCATTAAATTACCATTTAATTACCATCTTTGAAAAATCGCGACTGATAAATTGCGTGCCGTTGTCCGTTAGTTAACTTTCTGGCACCCCGAATATGAAAAATATCTCGTCTCTGAGAAACTATAAGACCACATTGGATGTTGGGTGCTTAACAGGTTTAAAGAAGATAAACTTAGTGAGTTGATCTAGGGCTACAATGATTTGCGTGTGGCCACTCTTTGAGCAGGGATACGGCCCCAAGAAATCAACATAGACGTCCTGAAAGGGCCTATCTACGTTAAAAGCTTCACCCATCGCGGCTTTCTATCTTTTTGTATTCTTCCGATAGAAAATTTGGATCCTCAAGATCAATATGAAGCACACCCGTAGGATCTGTTAATATAGAAGCACCGAGCTCCAAGGCTTCCACTTCATGCAATCGTTAAAGGGCATCGGGCACCACATAAAGAGTCCCTTTTCGGTGTTCTATATCGAACGTGAATCCTTGTAACTTCAAGCTCCAGCGAGCTAATCGTCCTGTCGGGTCTCTAAGGCTCATCAGCCACTTAAGGCTCGCATGGTCGGTTACCACTTTGGCACTCGACATAGGCTCTAAACTTTTGAATTCCCTTTACTGCAGCTAGACATTCGCGCTCCATCACTGAGTAGTTACGTTGCGCTGAATTTAGTTCTTGGGATGTTTATTGGATGTTCACCCCCCTCTATATTGGCCTGGGAAAGCACACACCCAATGCCAGTGGCTGATGCATCACATGATATAATAAAATTTTTGGTAAAATCGGGATTTATAAGAACGGGTGCTGATGTCAATCTCGACTTAATGCACTGAAAAGGTTCAATGGCTTTGTCATTGAAATGAAACTTCACTCCTTTTTTAAAAGTGTCCGAGATCGGAGCTGCTAGGGATGAAAAATCCTTCACAAACCTCCTAACCACCCTGCCATACTCAAAAATTTTCGAACTTGGCGAGGCGATTTAGGCACTGGGAAGTCTTAGGTGACCGCAACTTTTGAAGGGTCAGTTTTAAGGCAGCCATCGGAAACAACATACTCCAGATACTGCAGTTCTTTGTAGCAAGATTTCGATTTCTCGACATTTATGGTAAGTCCAGCTTCTTTCAATCGGTTGGCGATTATTAAAAGGATCTCCAAATATTCTTCGAACGTACGTGAGACAACCAGTAAGTCATCCAGGTACACGAACACCTGTCCTCTCAGCTCGTGTGGTATGACCTTATATATCAATTTATGATGCCAAAAGGCATCACGACGAAGTGGTACAACGGTCTATCTGGGACGGTAAAAGCTGTTTTTTCCCTTGAACCTTTCTCCAGCGGTATCTGCCAGAAGGCGTCATTCAAATCCACACTGGAAATGAAGTGCGTTTCTGAAAGGCCTCCAAGCAGGGCCTCAATATGCGGAATCGAAAACGCCCACTTCTTGGTGACCTTGTTTACTTTTCTGGAGTTGAGGCATAAGCAATTCTTGCCGGGTTTGCGCACGGGGACGACTGGTTAGCTCCATGCGCCTGAGCTCTCTTCAATGACACCAACAGCCAGCATGCGATCCAACTCCGCATACATCATCTACTTTACCGCCGGTGATACGGGATAATGATGGAGGGGAATTCCTCGATGAATTTCTTGAGTTTCCGTGTGTCATCGCAAGTTAAAGCATGAGCTTTAGTGACAGAGTTTTTCGAAGACTTAGGCGGTTCCGGTAGCTGTGGTTGGCTAGATATACCGGCTAGATATATCTGGTGCCAGTTCAAACTTCTTCCAGAGATCAATACCTAAGTATAGACTTTGCCTAAATGAATTGACAATGAAAAGGTCAATCTCAGCGTTTTTGCCTTTATAGGTTATTTGTGCGGAAACTTTCCGCATAGTGCTTTGCCTTTGACCATCTGCCGTTAATACAGATGAAGAAAAGACTTTGTATGGAATTTCATGCTCCTTAAGGTACTCCACTACTCCGACTCCCAAGCAAATCACGCACGCGCCGCTATCCAGCAATCCGAGCCAGGACTTGTCAAATATTTCGACCGTGACATACGGACGGGGATCGCTTGACATGTCACACAGAGGACAAGAAGCTATAGCCCAATGCTGTTTCCTTTTGGATTAAATTTCTCCCGAAGCTTCTTGATCTTATCTGGTGGAGACAGTTTTCCAAAGATCCGGTCTCGGGCTTCAAAATAAGCAACTTGACGCTCGTGCAACATTTTTCTTGGTGGAGTGGGAAGGGTGGCACTTTCCTCGGTTTTGGTTTCTCTGCTTAAATCGGAGACGGTTGTAGGACAGTCTGGTCGTTGTAAAATTTATATTGGTACGTCAGGTGGTTTTGTTTTGCTTCCGGGATCTCTTATTTCGAACAATCCTCTCCCGTTGGAGAGTTGCTCTACTGGAGGTTTCCCGAGCAATGAACATATTTGGGAGTGGTGTTGTTTTCCCGGCCACATCTGTAGGAAAATAAGGAACGTTGTGGAGCAGGACTATCATGAAATGTGTGGAAATCTTGCAGTTCCAGCACCTAAATTCGCTTGGTTCTTAGCGTCTACTAACCAGTGCTTCAACTACAGGCAAGGGTTCGTCCGTCGGAGGAGTAGATAGTTCGCTCACATTTCGGCGTTGCCAGTTCGGAGCCTGGGGTGGAAGAGGTCTGGTTTGGGGCATCTCATGAGCGCTTAAATACTTTTCGACTTGGCGAATTGAAATTTATCAGAAGCTCTCCTATCCTACGACGAACATTCAATTTGATGAGTTCTTTATATCATATTTACTTGATCCAACTTAATTCCAGGCCTCGCATCCCAAAACCGAACAGGGAACTAGTCTGTTTCCAAACTCCGGTATTGTTCGATAAGAGCTTGTCAGAGAGTAGACCACGTGGCGACTGGGTTGCTCTTGAGGAACATCCAAAACCACGTTTCTACTTGCCCCCTAACGAAATGATGGAAGTTCAGAAGAACTTCGCCCCAAGACACGTTATAGCTCTCCTTCACACGCTCTAATCTGAACAAGAAATCATCAACAGACATGGTTATTTTGTCAAATTTGACTCCCCATTTGTGATAATTGGGAAATCTGTTAACGGAATTAGATGGAGAGGGCTGCTGAACACGAACGTCAGATCTGGGCGACGGACCGTTCAGGTTGAGTTGGTTAAGCTGTGCCAAGAAGTTATCCACATTGGAGCCTCGAGCCATATTCACCGGAAAATTTGGTTCATCAGGCATTCGAGGTTAATGTTGCGGAATCTGTTGAGGACGAAAACTGTTAACTCGTGGTCTAATGCCTATAATTACTTCTCTGTTGGGTTCGTAGATTGGAGCACGTGGATGGAGAGTTTTTTTTTATAATTCATCGGCGTACAAGGGGTTATGGTTACCTTTATACTGAGTTAACATAGCGCGAATGGAAAGGATCAGAGGAAAAAGAAGAGAGGAACTGATGCACTTTGGTTTTGACCTGTTATGGACTGTAGTGACAAGGAAAAACCTCCTTCGGAAACCTGTTCCACATCGGTGTTGTTCGGCTAAAAAAAAAACTCCAATACAACACGGTTCGTCCGAAATAGGGCTCAAGGGTGTACTGATGGGCATTCTTGCGCGAGTATTGCAGTTGTATTCTTTAAGGGGTGGAGCACTCTTTATGGAAGAAACGATAAAACAATGAAAGACAAGAGACATTGCGACGATGTTGCAAGGAGTCGATTGACTTCGCAATGTTTGAGTCTCCTATCAATTTCAATGCTCTTTTT
Organism: Neoascia interrupta; assembly: GCA_947623515.1. Classification (NCBI taxonomy): domain Eukaryota; kingdom Metazoa; phylum Arthropoda; class Insecta; order Diptera; family Syrphidae; genus Neoascia; species Neoascia interrupta. The sequence goes on along the minus strand of OX392462.1, from coordinate 94,719,488 downwards.
TGTACCCGATCGATTGGGTGTAAATTTATCTTAGGATCTCCTGCCCGGAGATGAGAGTTATACTCAGATCAGCCAGATCAGAAGGTGTAAAGTATTTCATGCATCGACTAAGGAATCCTAAGCATTTCGCTGCGTTCTTGGCGACGTCGAATATGTGGTCATTCCAACGTTAGTTGTCATTAAGACACATACCGAGGATGGAAAGCTTTTCGGTTTCAGTGATAACGGCTGAAGATTTCTATTCAGCTTGGATGACAGTAAAGAGCATAGCGTTTTGAATGCATAAAATTCCACTCTATTTAAAAGCCCCCATGTTGATATGCTGTTTAAGCCGGAATTTAATCAGTTCAACATACTTAACCGTTCCCTTTCGACGTCCGAAGGACTGGGGCGTTTGCAAGGAAACGAATATGAAAAACTAAGATAACTGTCAATTTTACAGAAAAAACTTGTTCCTTGGGCTTGATGGTCGTTTATTTTCGAAGCAAATAATGATAAAAACACTATTTCATTCTTGTCCCTACGTTTCGTTGGAGCTTCCAAACTTCCTCAAGGGGAAATTTATTGAAAAACTAAATACCATAGGATTAAAATTATTATTTCTTACATTAAAGTTCTTGTTTTTTGACTCACTTAAACAGCATATCAACATGGGCGCTTTTAAATAGAGTGGAATTTAATGCTTTCAAAACGCAATGCTGTTTACTGTGATCCAAGCTGAATAGAAATCTTCAGCCTTTATCACTGAAACCGAAAAGCTTTCCATCCTCGGTATGTGTGTTAATTACAACTAACGTTGGAATGACCACATATTCAACGTCGCCAAGAACACAGCGAAATGCTTAGGATTCCTTAGTCGATGCATGAAATACTTTACACCTTCTGATCTGGCTGTCATCTATAAATCGTTCATACGACCAAAACTGGAGTATGACTCTCATGTCCGGGCAGGAGCTCCTAAGATAAATTTACACCTACTCGATCGGATACAAAAAAGAGCATTGAAATTGGTAGGACACTCAAACATTGCGAAGTCAATCGACTTCTTGAACATCGTCGCAATGTCTCTTGTATTTCATTGTTTTATCGTTTCTTCCATAAAGAGTGCTCCAGTGAAATAGCCAGTTGCATTTCACCCCTTAAAGAATACAACTGCAATACTCGCGCAAGAAGGAATGCTCATCAGTACACCCTTGAGCCCTATTTCGGACGAACCGTGTTGTATTGGAGTTCTTTTTTTAGCCGAACAACACGGATGTGGAACAGGCTTCCGAAGGAGGTTTTCCCTTGTCCCTACAGTCCATAACAGTTCAAAATCAAAGTGCATCAGTTCCTCTCTTCTTTTTCGTCTGATCCTTTCCATTCGCGCTATGTCCCTTGAACGCGGATGAATTATAAAAAAAAAACTCTCCATCCACGTGGTCCAATCCACGAACCCAACAGAAAAGTAATTATAGGCATTACTCTATATCAGGTAACATGTCTTCTATTGAGAATAACGCTGCTCTTTCAGCTTTAGCATTGTCGCCACAACCAGTCCCCAATAATTGGCATTTGTCACTACTCCACGTCCAAAGCCCGGATTGGAGCGTGACATGTATAGACCACGAGTTAACATTTTTCGTCCTCAACAGAATCCGCAACATAAACCTCGAATGCCTGATGAACCAATTTTTCCGGTGAATATATATATAGATATGATACATATATGATATATAGAAATATGATATATAGAACTCATCAAATTGAATGTTCGTCGTAGGATAGGAGAGCTTCTGATAATTTTCAATTCGCCAAGTCGAAAAGTATCATGAGATGCCAAAAACCAGACCTCTTGAGATGCCCAAAACCAGACCTCCACCCCAGGCTCCGAACTGGCAACGCCAAAATGTGAGCGAACTATCTACTCCTCCGACAGACGAACCCTTGCCTGTAGTTGAAGCACTGGTTAGTAGACGCAAGAACCAAGCGAATTTAGGTGCTGGAACTGCAAGATTTCCACACATTTCATGATAGTCCTGCTCCACAACGTTCCTTATTTTCCTACAGATGTGGCCGGGAAAACAACACCACTCCCAAATATGTTCATTGCTCGGGAAACCTCCAGTAGAGCAACTCTCCAACGGGAGAGGATTGTTCGAAATAAGAGATCCCGGAAGCATAGCAAAACCACCTGACGTACCAATATAAATTTTACAACGACCAGACTGTCCTACAACCGTCTCCGATTTAAGCAGAGAAACCAAAACCGAGGAAAGTGCCACCCTTCCCACTCCACCAAGAAAAATGTTGCACTAGCGTCAAGTTGCTTATTTTGAAGCCCGATACCGGATCTTTGGAAAACCGTCTCCACCAGATAAGATCAAGAAGCTTCGGGAGAAATTCAAATCCAAAACGAAACAGCATTGGGCTATAGCTTCTGGTACTCTGTGTGACATGTCAAGCGACCCCCGTCCGTATGTCACGGTCGAAATATTTGACAAGTCCTGGCTCGGATTGCTGGATAGCGGCGCGTGCGTAATTTTCTTGGGAGTCGGAGGTGTGGAGTACCTTAAGGAGCATGAAATTCCATACAAAGTCTTTTCGTCATCTGTATTAACGGCAAATGGTCAAGGACAAAGCATTGTGCGGAAAGTTTCCGCACAAATAACCTATAAAGGCAAAAACGCTGAGATTGACCTTTTCATTGTCAATTCATTTAGGCAAAGTCTATACTTAGGTATTGATCTCTGGAAGAAGTTCGAACTGGCACCAGAAATCATTGCCGGTATATCTAGCCAACCACAGCTACCGGAACCGCCTAAGTCTTCGAAAAACTCTATCACTAAAGCTCATGCTTTAACTTGCGATGAGACACGGAAACTCAAGAAATTCATCGAGTAATTCCCCTCCTTCCCAATTCAAGGACTTGGCAAAACGGGGATGATGGAGCACGTTATTGATACTGGGGCGCCGGAGCCAGTCAAACAAGGTCACTATCCCATATCACCGGCGGTAAAGTAGATGATGTATGCGGAGTGGGATCGCATGCTGGCTCTTGGTGTCACTGAAGAGAGCTCAAGCGCATGGAGCTCACCAGTCGTCCTCGTGCGAAAAAAAAAAGTAAACAAGGTCACCAAGAAGTGGGCGTATTCGATTCCGCATATTGAGGCCCTAAATCGCCTCACCAAGTGCGAAGATTTTTGAGCATGGCAGGGTGGTACAGGAGGTTTGCGAAGGATTTCTCATCCCTAGCAGCTCCGATCTCGGACACTTTAAAAAAAGGAGTGAAGTTTCATTTCGATGACAAAGCCATTGAATCTTTTCAGTGCATTAAGTCGAGATTGACATCAGCACCTGTTCTTATAAATCCCGATTTTACCAAAAATTTTATTATATCATGTGATGCATCAGCCACTGGCATTGGGTGTGTGCTTTCCCAGGCCAATTAAGAGGGGGTTGAACATCCAATAAACATCCCAAGAACTAAATTCAGCGCAACGTAACTACTCAGTGATCTAGCGCGAATGTCTGGTTGCAGTAAAGGGAATTCAAAAGTTTAGAGCCTATGTCGAGTGCCAAAGTGGTAACCGACCATGCGAGCCTTAAGTGACTGATGAGCCTTAGAGACCCGACAGGACGATTAGCTCGCTGGAGCTTGAAGTTACAAGGATTCACGTTCGATATAGAACACCGAAAAGGGACTCTTCATGTGGTGCCCGATGCCCTTTAACGAGTGCATGAAGTGGAAGCCTTGGAGCTCGGTGCTTCTATATCAACAGATCCTACGGGTGTGCTCCATATTGATCTTGAGGATCCGAGTTTTCTATCGGAAGAATACAAAAAGATAGAAAGCCGCGATGGGTGAAGCTTTTAGCGTAGATAGGCCCTTTCAGGACGTCTATGTTGATTTCTTGGGGCCGTATCCCTGCTCAAAGAGTGGCAACACGCAAATAATTGTAGCCCTAGATCAACTCACTAAGTTTATCTACTTTAAACCTGTTAAGCACCCAACATCCAATGTAGTCTTATAGTTTCTCAGAGACGAGATATTTTTCATATTCGGGGTGCCAGAAAGCACCCCGGACTCACGGACAACGACACGCAATTTATCAGTCGCGATTTCTCAAAGATGGTGGAAGTGTTCGGAATTAAACACTATCGGACTGCTATCCACTCACCTCAGGAAAACGCAAGCGAGCGTGTTAACCGCACGATCCTGGCAGCCATCAGATCCTATATCTATAGATCCCCGACAAACGAATTGGGATGATAATCTCCCACTTATTGGAAATGCTCTCCGCACAACTATCCATTCGGCTATAGAGTTATAGCCGTATGAGGCTCTATTCGGGCAGAAGATTATCGAGCATGGGGTGAATATGAGCTACTAAGGAAACTCGGCTGCCTTAACAATTCTGAGCTTAATTGGATCTCAAAACCGGCGAAACTTAATATTTTACATGCATACCTCAAGAAATCATTGCATAGAGCACATGAAATTTATGAAAATGCGTACAACACCAGAAGTCGAAACGTTTCCTTTCAGGTAGGGGAAGAGGTATACCGCCTTGAGTGATGCATCGAAACACCTAAACTCTAAATTATGCCCGAAGTTCAGAAAAGTAAAAGTCGTCAGAACAGTAGGAAAGAATATTTACGAAGTACAGGACCGGAACGGCTCCAAAACAGTGGTTCATTCTAAAGATTTAAAACGTTGAAGTCTAGTCTGATATATGCATCTCTACCCGACAGTATTTCGTTGTCTAGCCCGGCTGGCCCAATCTGTGCATAAGACTCCACACGCTTAATTGAACGTGCACCGTTCTCTTTCCTAATTTTTGTATATCTCCTATATGGGCAGTTCCTTTTCATACCACTTTCACTCTGGTGCTGGTCGCATTCGTGAAAAGTATAAGATTTGTAGAAAAACTGCCGCAAAGATCTTATTCCTTAATAACAGCAGAACTGGGGTAAATTTTCCACTCACGCACTATAGCGATGAGCCAGAGAAAAAATTTTCCGACCCCTATGAGCACTACGCTTTTTGCTGAAATGCAAAGAAAAAAAAAAACACAAACTAGAGATTACGGTCTAGAAGCTGCACTTACTCCATTTTGTTGTATACAAGTGTTCTTTTTTTCAATCCACGCCCTTGACGGAGTCGGCCTCCGCAGACACGTAAAAGGGCAGAAAAAAAAGACAATAACGCATAATTCTAAAAAGTGCAACAAAACATTTGATAGGCATACAAAAAAAAGGCAAAGTATAGTGGAGTCCCTACCTAGCCACGTGCAAATCTCCCACCAGCCTGACACCTTCTAACGAAACTGCGTGTGAACTAGAAGTGTTAAAGCATAAAAAAATTATGCATCGGCAGATGTGTATAATGGATAGAAATAAAAAACTCCTTGCCCTATACTTGTGAAAAAAGACTTAAAGGAAGAAAAGAAATTTTGAAGAATTTTTATGAGAGACAGTCAAGAACTAGATAAGTGATACCGTAAACTTTCCGAGGCAAATACCTATTCCGTAAGGCGCAGCATGTTGTGTCCAACCCATCGAACCTCCAGCGAACATGCAGTCCTCAGTGAGAGCAAACAGTCAGCCAGCTGCATATAACCACTTAGGATTTTCAACAAGTGCCAGTTTACCTAAGTCTTCATCGTTTTCCTTAAATATTATTTTTCTGTTTGTTTTATTCCCGAATAAAGAAAACCTAAAGAAACCTACCTAAAGTAAAAAAATTAAAAAGGTATATATTAAAAATTCACAATTTAGATTTATGACTTTCTATTTTCTTTCTTTTACGCACTAGAAAGAAAAGAAAATAGAAAGTCATAAATCTAAATAGTGAATTTGATTGATAGGCAATTCTCCTAATCGTTGTTAACAGCTCGCAAAAATCCACCTAATTTACCTGACTGACTAATTTTCTTTTGGTAAAAAAAAATATTATATTTAATGAATCGACGGGGATTACGATGCAAAGTAAGTTCATTTTTTTTGAAAAATTAATCAAAATTAAATGTTGTGGGTTTCATGCGTGTCATTTGTTTGATATGATACCCTGCCAATTAATTGAATCAAAGCCTAAAATAAAAAAAAAGTTACTTGCCATACTCATATTAATAAGTCACAAACATCTAGAATTCGATATAATTTTTCATTAAGAAATCTTTATTTTCTTCTTGTCCATGGTAGTAGGTAGTACTTCTTAAATTTATTAAAAATAATTGAAAATATTATATATTTTTTTTGATTCCCTTAATCTATAAGGAAAGATTTAAAGTAGCGTACGGGTAGATTAAACCTTATTTATGCCAAGGTTGGAGCGCAGGAATGCTTTAGTTTTTTTTTAACCGATATAAAATTTCAAGTAAAATCTTCAGCATTTCGTTTCTCACTCATGAATTGTTTAGCTGTGTAACAAAATCCTGTAAAATCTTCTTTTTTTTGATTGTACGATCCTTTTTGAGATAATTTTATTTTTAAATTTGTACTTTACTCTGTATATATATATAAAAAAAACGGCTTTTTTTCAAGGTATTTTCTATACCTTGAAAAAAACAGCCAAGTTTTTTTTTGTGTAAGCACCCATAGTGGTTCTAATGGGTGCTTACACAAGTAGTTGCAGGTTATTGTGAATTGTCAGACATTTCTTGAGGAACGTTGATATGGATGCGAGGAGAGGTTAAGGAAGAGTGTGTGGGAAGGCGGATTAAAGAAGCCATAGGGGCTTCTTATAAGAAAGGGGCGGCTACCCAATCCCGGAGTGAGTAGCTGCCAAGGAGTGTTCCTGGGATTTGTCCTGGAATACAAGGGGAGGGTTTACTCCTGAAAGCAGTCACCACCAAATCTCTCGCTAATTTCGCGGTGATCGATTTGAAAGCTTTTTATTTTTTTTATGAGAAACATGAAATAGCTAATTCGGGTTTTTCGACCTTTCGATACATTTTTTTTGGCCAGATGACACCTCTGGCCATACCTATCTGCTTTTTTTACGTTACGGTGATAGGCCTGAAAAAAAAACAGTAACACAGTCTCGGTCATAGCAGCAAGAATCCACGCCACCGACGAGCTAGCGCGAGCCAAAAGCGAGCAGGCCTACAGCTGTTGTGGACAGAGACAACCTCATTTGATCCTCCGTATTGAATGCTGAAGGGTCCTGTAGTTTTCAGCCGATAGGTGGGCCATAGGTCAAAAGGGATTCCTTAAGCATTGGCCTGGAGCAAGAAGCTACGACCCGGAAGCAACACCAATAAGGACGAAAAGAAATAACCTAGCTCCAGCCGAAGCGAAAACGTTACAAAGTGGGCGTGGCAAAAATTTTACCACTTCAGTTGATAGCTTGCGCACACATCTGAACATTTTATAGTGCAAGTTTTTTGGATTTAAAGCGAATATATCAAATAACTAGTGTGAGGGTTACAATCCGCCTAGGCGAATCGTTGGATACCCCATCCCAATTGACTACTGTCAAGTTCCAAAATGCGTCAAAAATCTTGGTTGTTAAATTTCAGTTTCTATTAACTTTAATTGTGTTAAGAACTTGTCAGTTAAGAATCTTCGTTCTTTAAAAATGGGCGTGGCATCAACCCCTTTTCAGTAACATAATTTTTTTGATCATATTTTTTGTCAGATGCAGCATACACGTGTTGATCGCAGTTTTATATCAAAAATTAGATTTTTTACTTAAAAACGGCCCCAAAAGTGGGCGTGGCAAAAATGAATTTATTTAAGTTGATAGCTTACGCGCATATCTGAACGTTTTATAATGCAAATTTTTTGGATTTAAGGCAAATATATCAAATAAAAGCCGTTTATTAGAATGCATATTAAATATGACCACGCCTACAAGGGGGCGGTTTTCGCTTTTTTTTTAGGATATTGGATATTGCGAGGATATTGCACACCAAATTTCAGCTTCCTACGACAACTTTGATTTTTTATGCTATTAAGAAAAGTGGGCGTGTCAGTGGGCGGATTTCAAAAAAATTTACATTTGTACTGCTTCGTGACCTAAAAAGAGAAGATATCTAGTATTAAACTCCTAGCTCAAAATTTAAGGCCTAAAAACTACCGACAGATGGACGGACGGTCGGACATGGCTCATTCGACTTACAATTCGGTCTCGATCATATGCCTTTAAGGTCTTGGGGGTCAACGGTAATGATGTTATGTTATGTCTCTATGTTACAAACTATGAATCAAACTTAATATACCTCCTATCCTATGGGATGGGGTATAAAAACCGTTTATTAGAATGCTTATTAAGTCTGACCACGCCTACAAGGGGATGGTATTCGATATTTTTTAAATGCCACAATACACTTAAACGAGGATTTTGCATACCGAATTTCAGCTCCCTGTGACAACCTTGATTTTTCATGCTATTAAGTAAAGTGGGCGTGTCAGTGGGCGGATTTGAAAAATGTTTACACTTGTACTGCTTCGGGACCTTCAGAGTTTTTAGGAAATTTAAGTTCTAAAAATACTGACAGACGGACGGACGGACGGACATGGCTCATTCGAGTAACAATTCGGTCTCGATCATATGCGCTTGAGGGTCTACGGTGATTATTTCTCTATGTTACAAACTATGAATCAAGCTTAATATACCGCCTATCCTATGGAGTATAAAAAATGACGGCAACCATATAAACTTCTCTTTCGGGTTTTCGGGTACTTAAAATGCTTCATACGGAAACCCTGTCTTTTGTTAGAATAGCACCTTACGGAAAACAAAGGAGTGGGAAAGAGAGGCAAACATCCCTATCCTTCGCTGTACTGCCAATTTATGTGGGACAGAGTATAGTACCCTCGTAAATCCACCAGAGATTTCTAATTTTATCGCTCATACCTGGTCTTAGCGTTCAGAAAACAAACATTTCTCGAATCTTTTTGTCGATGAGAAACTGGCTATAATAAACAACTTCCCAACTCATGCCACCAAACCGACTGCAAGACGTATTGAAACCCCAATACGCTACTCGAATTCGAAGCTGCACTGAGCAAAGTTAAAGGCAAAACCCCCAGTACAAATAGAATATCCTATCCAATGCTAAAAAATCTTCCGAGGGAAACTTAAAGTCTTGTAAGGTTCGACGACGCTATACCCTAAAGCTGGAAAATAGATACAATCCTATCAATACCTAAAACAAATAAAGATAGATCCTCCATCGACGGATATCGGCCTATTTCTCTTATACCATGTATGTACAAAGTCCTAGAAAAGATTGTCGCGAAACGCCTGCAATGATTTGTTGAAACGAACAAACTAATCAGCCCCAACCAAGTTGCCTTTAAAGCAAATAGAGAATGTGTGGATGACCTTCTTCACATCGACTACTTCATTTTAAGAGCAATTATTTAAAAAACCACGTTTCGATTCTCGCTCTTGACTTCGAGAAAGCATTCGATAGAATAGGTCTACATATTATCCTTAAAAACCTTAAAAATGGGGATTTGGAAGAAAAATATTTCTTCCAACTATTTCTACAACTACGTCAAGTCATTTTTTACAAACAGAAAGTTTTGCAAAAAAAACAAATAATGTGTACTCCTCCATTCAATCTTTGTTTAATGGGATACCCCAATGATCTCCACGTTCAGTAGTCCTGTTTATAATAGCTTTTGATGACATTTTCGCTAATTTTATCTAAACACCATCTTCTAGATCACTGTGTTTACGCAGACGATAATAATGACAATCAAAAATGTACAACGTTGTTTAAACTTGCCTAAGAGAAAATTTCAAACTGGTCAAAAATGTCAGGAGCTAAACTTTCTTTACAAAAATGTAAATTACTCCATATATGTCGTAAAAATAAATGTCTTTAAATAACCGTAAATGTTAATAATGTGTTTATTGAGAATGTTGTTAATTTAAAGGTCTTAGGATTAATATTTAATAATAAGTACTCCTGGAGCCAACACTGCCTAGAACTTAAGAAATCCCTAGCTGCGATCAAAAATGATCAAAAATGTACAACGTTGTTTAAACTTGCCTAAGAGGAAATTTCAAACTGGTCAATAATGTCAGGAGCTAAACTTTCTTTACAAAAATGTAAATTACTCCATATATGTCGTAAACATAAATGTCTTTAAATAACCGTAAATGTTAATAATGTGTTTATTGAGAATGTTGTTAATTTAAAGGTCTTAGGATTAATATTTAATAATAAGTACTCCTGGAGCCAACACTGCCTAGAACTTAAGAAATCCCTAGCTGCGAGAACAAACATTGTCAAATATTTAGCCTGTATGAAAAGTAAGGTGCATATAAGTACTTTGGCTAAAATTACCAAAATGTTAATTCTTAGCAAAATTGATTATGGAATGATTATATACGGGCACTGCCCGAAATCCGTTTTAAAAATAATTAAGCCCGCGTACCACCAAGCAGGAAGAAGATCCATTAACGCCTTCCCTGCAACTCCCATTAAGAACATCTTAGCTGAAGCAGGACTGCCGACTGTTGAAGAACAAAGAGAGGCTATTACTACGAAGCTAACCGCAAAACTAATTTTTTGCAATAACTAAATTATCTATAACGACATCAAGAAGGTAATTAAACAGACTTCAAAAAAAAAGATACTTTCTGCAATTCACATCATCTACGATTGAGCAGCGGAATTGGAACTCCCTATAAAAAGAGTTCATGTAGCTACCCCACAAGGTCCATCGATTCAGAAGCCTTTATAATGACTCTTGCTAACTATAAGAAAACAAGCACAAGCAATAATATTTACAACCAATTTTTTTCAAACATCTTTTCAGACCTGAAATCAAAAGGATGGAACTTTATGTATACAGACGGTTCTAATACTACAGAAAACACCTCATTCGCTGTAACCTTGGAAAATTGGTCTATTATTAGCATGGCAACCTTCCAAACTTTTTTTCCATTTTTACGGCCGAAGCTTTTGCTATTCTTCAAGCTATGAAAACAGCAACAATCAGAAGAAGAAAACGCACCATCTGCTCCGACAGCATTTCCTTCATTAACGCCGTAAAAAATCCTAACAACGATACTGACCTCATATCCCAGATTAGCCAACTACTCATGAAATCGCCAAAAACCATGAAGTTAATGTGGACTCCTGGACATGTTGGTATCAGAGGAAATAAAATCGCCGATACTGCAGCAAACTTAGCGAACAGAGCCCCTGTCTATACCTTCAACGTCTTTACCAAACTATTAGCATTTACCCAACCAGCATCTCCAAACACAAATCCAAACTTGTGCGACTACGGCTTGGACACACGTCAACGACTCATCAGTATCTTCTCATCAAAAATAGCCCCCTCTCTGTAATTCCTTTAACACTACCCTAGATTTGAAACGCTTCCTAGAAACTTGAGAATAGATAATATATTTGAAATTAATTCAATCTATGAAATATTAAAACTCCCTAGCATTACTAGTATTGAAAACATTTTTAGTTTCATTAATAAAATTAACATTGTCATCTTATAAGATTAATCACAGAGCTAAAAGTCTCCGCAGCTGGGCTCGTTAATATTAATGTTAACTTGTAATTTTAATTACCTGCTAATAAATAATAGTAACAACCACTGGGTAAGTGCAACAGTGCGTATGTAATAGCTTCGGTCCGTCTGTAACGGGCCGCGGTATACCCTATTCCCATTCCTATTCTCCTTTCCATTCCTATTATTCTTTCTATTCCTATTCTTCTTTCCATCCCTATTCTCCTTTCCATTCCTATTCTTCTTTCCATCCCTATTCTCCTTTCCATTCCTATTCTCCTTTCCATTCCTATTCTCCTTTCCATTCCTGTTCTCCTTTTCATTCCTCTTCTCCTCTCTAATCCTATTCTCCTTTCCATTACTCTTCTTCTTTCCATCCCCGTCCCCTTACCATTTGCATCATAAATGGAAAAAAAATTATTTCTTATAAGTTTTTGTTTACTTATTTTTTAAAAAGTGGCGTGTCCAACCGTTTTAACCGAAAATCAATATTAGCATAGGAATGTCCAAGTTTGCGGCTTAAATGTACGCAAAACTGTAATTTTTTGTTTCAAATTTCTTCTTCACATCGACTACTTCATTTTAAGAGCAATTATTTAAAAAACCACGTTTCGATTCTCGCTCTTGACTTCGAGAAAGCATTCGATAGAATAGGTCTACATATTATCCTTAAAAACCTTAAAAATGGGGATTTGGAAGAAAAATATTTCTTCCAACTATTTCTACAACTACGTCAAGTCATTTTTTACAAACAGAAAGTTTTGCAAAAAAAACAAATAATGTGTACTCCTCCATTCAATCTTTGTTTAATGGGATACCCCAATGATCTCCACGTTCAGTAGTCCTGTTTATAATAGCTTTTGATGACATTTTCGCTAATTTTATCTAAACACCATCTTCTAGATCACTGTGTTTACGCAGACGATAATAATGACAATCAAAAATGTACAACGTTGTTTAAACTTGCCTAAGAGAAAATTTCAAACTGGTCAAAAATGTCAGGAGCTAAACTTTCTTTACAAAAATGTAAATTACTCCATATATGTCGTAAAAATAAATGTCTTTAAATAACCGTAAATGTTAATAATGTGTTTATTGAGAATGTTGTTAATTTAAAGGTCTTAGGATTAATATTTAATAATAAGTACTCCTGGAGCCAACACTGCCTAGAACTTAAGAAATCCCTAGCTGCGATCAAAAATGATCAACAAAAATGATCAAAAATGTACAACGTTGTTTAAACTTGCCTAAGAGGAAATTTCAAACTGGTCAATAATGTCAGGAGCTAAACTTTCTTTACAAAAATGTAAATTACTCCATATATGTCGTAAACATAAATGTCTTTAAATAACCGTAAATGTTAATAATGTGTTTATTGAGAATGTTGTTAATTTAAAGGTCTTAGGATTAATATTTAATAATAAGTACTCCTGGAGCCAACACTGCCTAGAACTTAAGAAATCCCTAGCTGCGAGAACAAACATTGTCAAATATTTAGCCTGTATGAAAAGTAAGGTGCATATAAGTACTTTGGCTAAAATTACCAAAATGTTAATTCTTAGCAAAATTGATTATGGAATGATTATATACGGGCACTGCCCGAAATCCGTTTTAAAAATAATTAAGCCCGCGTACCACCAAGCAGGAAGAAGATCCATTAACGCCTTCCCTGCAACTCCCATTAAGAACATCTTAGCTGAAGCAGGACTGCCGACTGTTGAAGAACAAAGAGAGGCTATTACTACGAAGCTAACCGCAAAACTAATTTTTTGCAATAACTAAATTATCTATAACGACATCAAGAAGGTAATTAAACAGACTTCAAAAAAAAAGATACTTTCTGCAATTCACATCATCTACGATTGAGCAGCGGAATTGGAACTCCCTATAAAAAGAGTTCATGTAGCTACCCCACAAGGTCCATCGATTCAGAAGCCTTTATAATGACTCTTGCTAACTATAAGAAAACAAGCACAAGCAATAATATTTACAACCAATTTTTTTCAAACATCTTTTCAGACCTGAAATCAAAAGGATGGAACTTTATGTATACAGACGGTTCTAATACTACAGAAAACACCTCATTCGCTGTAACCTTGGAAAATTGGTCTATTATTAGCATGGCAACCTTCCAAACTTTTTTTCCATTTTTACGGCCGAAGCTTTTGCTATTCTTCAAGCTATGAAAACAGCAACAATCAGAAGAAGAAAACGCACCATCTGCTCCGACAGCATTTCCTTCATTAACGCCGTAAAAAATCCTAACAACGATACTGACCTCATATCCCAGATTAGCCAACTACTCATGAAATCGCCAAAAACCATGAAGTTAATGTGGACTCCTGGACATGTTGGTATCAGAGGAAATAAAATCGCCGATACTGCAGCAAACTTAGCGAACAGAGCCCCTGTCTATACCTTCAACGTCTTTACCAAACTATTAGCATTTACCCAACCAGCATCTCCAAACACAAATCCAAACTTGTGCGACTACGGCTTGGACACACGTCAACGACTCATCAGTATCTTCTCATCAAAAATAGCCCCCTCTCTGTAATTCCTTTAACACTACCCTAGATTTGAAACGCTTCCTAGAAACTTGAGAATAGATAATATATTTGAAATTAATTCAATCTATGAAATATTAAAACTCCCTAGCATTACTAGTATTGAAAACATTTTTAGTTTCATTAATAAAATTAACATTGTCATCTTATAAGATTAATCACAGAGCTAAAAGTCTCCGCAGCTGGGCTCGTTAATATTAATGTTAACTTGTAATTTTAATTACCTGCTAATAAATAATAGTAACAACCACTGGGTAAGTGCAACAGTGCGTATGTAATAGCTTCGGTCCGTCTGTAACGGGCCGCGGTATACCCTATTCCCATTCCTATTCTTCTTTCCATTCCTATTATTCTTTCTATTCCTATTCTTCTTTCCATCCCTATTCTCCTTTCCATTCCTATTCTTCTTTCCATCCCTATTCTCCTTTCCATTCCTATTCTCCTTTCCATTCCTATTCTCCTTTCCATTCCTATTCTCCTTTTCATTCCTCTTCTCCTCTCTAATCCTATTCTCCTTTCCATTACTCTTCTTCTTTCCATCCCCGTCCCCTTACCATTTGCATCATAAATGGAAAAAAAAATTATTTCTTATAAGTTTTTGTTTACTTATTTTTTAAAAAGTGGCGTGTCCAACCGTTTTAACCGAAAATCAATATTAGCATAGGAATGTCCAAGTTTGCGGCTTAAATGTACGCAAAACTGTAATTTTTTGTTTCAAATTCAATACGTGGCGAAAAACTTTGTATGAACGAAATCTGAAATAGTATCCGGTGTTCTTTGTGTGGTAAATTTAATTTTTTATTCTATACTTTGCAAAGCTAAAAAGCAGTCGGAATCCATGTTATCTGGAAATTTATAGGTTTTTATGGAATTTTGCCTCTTAAAATTCAACAATTTCGTTATATCTACCTCTACTATGTTTGGAACATGGGCGTGGCCACAAACTTTGTAGAAACGAAATCTAGTATAGAACACGTTGAAGCTAATGTGCTGAATTTTATTTCTTATTCTTACTTAAGTTAGGTTAAAAAGTAGTCGAAATCCATGTTTTTTGGAAAATTAAAGGTTTTTCTGAAACTTTGCCACCAAATGTGGGCGAGGAGAAAAGGAGGGGGAACTTTGCACGAAAGAAATTTAAGAAACAGTGCTTTCTATATAATATATTAAGTAAAAGTTTTTCGATTTGGAACAAAAATATTGAATAAATTGCATTTGAAAGATTACACTTTCAATCGATGGAACGCCCACAAGGGGCGGTCTACGGACTTTATTTTTATACCCCATCCCATAGGATAGGAGGTATAGTCCGTACCAAATCAGTTGGCCAACGGTCGATTGCGCACAAAAAGAATTTAAAGAGAACAAAAACGATTCGAAAAAGATTTAACCAGTAATAGTTTTTGCCTGAAATCTACAATGCCGAACCCAACTTCACATGTCTTGAAACTAAAATGCTGTTGTATAAAAAAAATTATTATTGCTCCTCCTTTAGTTTAAAGGTAATAGGATGTGTTTAGTGTTTTAATTTGTTTACCTTTAGGTGTTAGGATAAAATTTGTTGTCTCCTTTTTATTGTTTCTTATAATCTTGTTACCTGGAAGATATTATGAATTTTTGCATCAGGCAGAAACTATGATGCACTCAACGCATATAAAATTGACGGATCTCATATTTGAAATTCAGTTTCACGAAAACAATAGCATTGCTCGGACGTTAGTTTATTAATATAAAACAAGTAGCCATGGATCCATCACGAAAAGGAAAACCCATAGGAAGCCCGGTCCGTAAGATCGTTATTAGATATTCTAATAACGAACCAATGAGAAAGTGCTACAGTGTGTACGCAGAAGTTACAGTCCGTGAAACGGACCCTTGAATACCCCATCCTATCCCACATTGTAAACTGCTGATGGCATAGTTATTTTTTGACATTTTATAAGTAATGCAAACTTCGAAAAGGGGTGTGGTCCAACCGCCCCTAATTACAAACTATTAATTAAAAGATATTTCCACAGATATTTCCAAGTTACACTTAAATGTATTCAAATTCAATATTTTTAAAAAAAAAGGGGGCGTGGACATTAGGTCCACGTCATGCGAAGCAGTACAAGTTTTGAAATCCGCCCATAGACACGCCCACAATCGGTCTAAATGTGCAACTACCTTCAGAGTTTTCAAAACTGTAAGACGGTCTGAAAGGCTGGAATTTGACATTTAACATCTCCTAATGAATGTAAGATACAAAAAAGACAAATTTAATTGGTAAACCTCAACTAGTGGGGTAAATTTTCAAATGCAGTTTACTTAATATTTTTGCTCGAAATTGAGTCCGGGCTGGACAGTCCTGGGCATCACTCAGAAGAGTGTTCCCACTAAGGCACTTCTCCTTGCATCCGGACGGCAGCGGAGGAATTCCCCAGATGGAATCAACGGTGGCGTCCATAGTTCCAGTCAGGCCGAACTACTTAGTGAACACTTTTTATGGGCTACTACGACGTATACGGAGCTCAGGCCTATAAGGAGCGGGCTATCCGGCTCTTCGTCCTTAGAGCAAAACAAAGGATCTGGTCCTCCAGGTTGGGGGTCGTGCCGTCGGGGTGACTTACCGGCCACGTAAAGAAACATCAGTCACGCAGCAGAAAAAAATTTACTTAATATTTTATGTAGGAAAAGCTTAGTTCTACATTTTGTTTATACAAGACTTTAGGCCACGCCCACATTTGGAGGCAGAATTGAAAAAAAAAACCTAAAATTTTCCAGAAAAACTTAATTTCGACTGGCCTTGAGCCTTATTTAGGAAAACATGAAACAAAAAAGTAGCAGGCTAGGTAAACGAGACTTCGTTCCAGATTTCGTTCGTACAAAGTTTTTAGCCACGCCCCCTTTTTAAAGGTCGATTTTTAAATTGAACACAAAAATTGGATTTTTACGTACATTTAAGTGCACCTTGGAAATATCTGTTGAATATTTAATTATTAATAGTTTGTTATTGGGGGCAGTTGGATCACGCCCCTTTTCGAAGTTTGTATTACTTATAAAATGTCCAAAAATAACTATGCCATCAGCATTTTACAATGTGGGATAGGATGGGGTATTCATCGGTTCGTTCTACGGACTGTTACTTCTGCGTACACACTGTAGCACTTACTCACTGGTTATCTTTCATGACTTGTAACCATTAGAAGATGATAATAACAAATTTCAGCTTTTCACGACGACTTACAGTCTTGAAAGCACCATAGGTTGTTGCACATTTAGTCCGATGGTGTGCGTGTTTGTGGGCGGATTTGAAAAATTTTCACTTGTATTGCTTCGGATGACAGAGAGTTTACGTACAATATTTCAGCTTCCTAGCTCAAAATTTTAGGCCTAAAAATTGGCGATATACGAAAAGACAGACGGATAGACGGACATGGCTCATTCGACTCAGAAGTCGGTCTCGATCATATGCCCTTAAGGTCTTGGGGGTCTATCGTCATTATTTCTCTATGTTACATTTTCGCCTGTATTAAACTTAATATATTCCATTCCTGTGGAATAGGGTATAATAATAAAATGTTCACTGCAGACCCTTAAGACCTTTTTTGCGATATGATCGAGACCGACAGGTGAATCGATTAAGCCATGTACGTCGGTCCCCCAGTCAGTCTGTATTTGTTAAGGTCTTAGGTCTTCATAATCAAGCTAGAGAGCTGAAACTTGGTACACGCTTGGTTCTTTTGTTGCACAGACAAGGTGCGAAAATTGGTTCAATCCGTCAACGGCCAGGACCACTTCTGGCTTCAATGTGAGACAACTTTTATTTCACTTTTATACCCCCTCCCATAGGATAGGAGGTATATTAAGTTTGATTCATAGTTTGTCACATAGAGAAATAGTCACCGTAGACCCCAAAGCCCTTAAGGGCATATGATCGAGACCGAATTGTAAGTCGAATGAGCCTTGTCCGTCCGTCCGTCCGTCGGTCCGTTCGTCCGTCTGTCGGTAGTTTTTAGGCCTTACATTTTGAGCTAGGAACTTGACACTTGCTATCTGTTTTTTCTAGGTCCCGAAGCAGTACAAGTGTAAACATTTTTGAAATCCGCCCACTGACACGCCCACTTTACTTATTAGCATGAAAAATCAAGGTTGTCGTAGGAAGCTGAAATTCGGTATGCGATATCCTCGCTTAATTAAGTGCATTGTGATTGTCATTTAAAATAAAAAAGCGAAAACTGCCCCCTCGAAGGCGTGGTCGTATTTAATATGCATTTTAATAAACGATTTTTATTTGATACTATTGCTTTAAATCCAAAAAACTTGCACCATAAAATGTTCAGATATTTGCGTAAGCTATGAACTCAAATTAAATAGTTTTTACCACGCTCACCTTTGGGATCGTTTTAAAGTAAAAAAAAACAATTTTTTGATGTAAAACTGCGTTCAAGACGTGTAACCCACATCTGATAAAAAATATGATAAAAAAATTATGTTATTGAAAAGAGGTTGATGCCACACCCCTTTTTTAAGAAAGAAGATTTTTAACTAAAAAATTCTCGACACAATTAAAGTTAATAGAAACTGAAATTTAACAACCAAGATTTTTGACGCATTTTGGAGCTTGACAGTGGTCAACTAGGATGGGGTATCCAACGATTCGCCTGAGCGGATTGTAACCCGGAACAGGAATTTAAATTTTGGTTCTGAGTAATAGTGGCCTAAGACCTCTAACAAAGCAAAAATTGGACCGTCTACAATATCGACCATGCCCACTTTTAACATGTTAGATCTTTAAAAACCCGAGTTCTCGAAAAGTTGACTCCAAATCAAAAAAAAATGATAGAAAATATTAAAGATATTGTTATTTACTAGGTTTGTTCCATACAAAGATCGAGCCGAGCCCACTTTTTAGGGGCGTTTTTAGGAAAAACCAGTTTTTTCTGAAATAATTTTAGCTTTTACCGTATTTTCTCATGATTCTAACGAAATTGCAATTAATTGATTTTAATTTAAAGCCCATGCCCACTTTTGGAGGCGTGGCGTATACAAATAAAATATGAATTTGGGCCAATAAACTTTAAGATGTGGTGTTACATAGTATATAGGGTCGGGTATAAAGATGTTGTCACAGACTCTTGCACTTACTACCTTGTCACTTGTGAGCCTACCATTATTATTTCATAGTCTTACAAACTATGTGACAAACTTAATAATCACTGATAAAACAAACTTAATTATCACCTCAGTGATGGGGTGATAAAACTTGGCAATGATATACATATGAAAATAGCATAACTTACATTCAGTGTTTGGAGGAGCCATTTCTCCAAGGAAAACTTTTCGAAGTAGTTAGCTGCGGCATCAGATTGAACGTGGTTTCTTGTGTATATAGATTTGTTTAAGTCCTGTGATCCAACTGAGGTTTGAGCTCGTAGTCCAAGATTTAAATCTGTAGATTCAATTAAGCTTTTATTATCCGTATCCAATTCTAGGTGTGGCAGCAAATTGGTGACTGTATTGCCATTCACACTCAATACATCACGCTCAGATGGCTTTGAAATTACCATTTCAACTATTGTTATATTTAAATTGATTCGAATCATGTAGTTGACCGCAAAACCAACAAACACTAGATACCATAGTACGGTGCGTGCTTCAACTAAAAGTGATAAGATATTTTTTTTATTGTCAGCAAGCTTTGGGCACATTGATATGCTGTAAGAGAATTTTTTTTATTTACCTTCACTCATTGTTTGTACTGGTAATGGTTTTCTGGTAGCATATGCTACTGCAATATTGAATTCTGATTTGAAATTTACCTGGTGCAAATAATGGCAATTTAAAAAAAAAAAAAAAACTTTTTTTTAATAATGTTAGCGAAGAGTTATTTTGCAAATATTTATTAATGATTCACAGGCTGATTACTTTGATGAAGCTACTTTAATAAAACTAAACAGGGCTGCAAACGGAAATTATTTTCATTTTCGTTTATTGATCATTTAGAATGATTATTAGTAAGTATAATATTCAAATGGAATATTCAACCAGAAGTATTTGTACAATAGTAGAAAGATTTACTTGAATAATATACCTTGTAACAATGCACTTTATAAAATTTATCAAATTAATATAGGTGCTTTTACTTCCTATGGGTGCTTTCACCACGATAGCCGAGGAAAAAAAATCTAGTGCGATGCTCTTTCACTATATTTAACTATTGTTACTTTTAATAGATTGAATAGCACTACCCGTAGTTTGTTAAACAAGACATTGCTCATCACTAAAAATATTTTTGTCGAAATGATCACTCGAACGTTGAACAAGGGATTACTGTCGGAATCGTATGTATAAGTCAGACCATAAAAACGAAATGCCATGTAAGTCCCAAGATTTGCATTCAAATCTTTGTATTGACTCTGAACAAATAAAATTTGTGTCTGAAAGAAAGACTTATTATTATATCGCTATCTCCAGCCAGTGTGTTATATCGTGGCTTATCAGGCGTTATCAGTCGTGAGTAGTATTTAACTTTGAATTTATTTTCAGGATAAAATTTTCGTAAAATCAATTTTAAAAGTGAAAAGGAAAATGACACTCGTGAGCCCAGTAGTGGAAATTGTGTGAAAACTGATGTTCATAGAATCACTAGAATTGCTACAGTGCAGTTGTCCAAGCTTCAGTCCATCTACGACCATACCAAAAACAAGTGGGTAAGTGCAACAGTGGGTATGCAAAAGCTTCAATCCATCTACGACGGATTGCAAAATACCCGACCATACCAAAAAGAAAACTGCCACGCCTCCAAAAAGTGGGCGATATATAAAAATATAACTGTTGAAGTCTTTATACTAGGTGGTTGCATACATTTCGGTCTAAGATTCCGCCTTTTTAACTAAAAAAATCACTTGTTTTAACGCCACGCCCACAAAAGTGGGCGGAGGCACATACAATATATACATAAAAGTTAGAAAATGCTAATATCTACAGCTTTTGTCATAAAATTTTTTGTCAAATTTCATATATATTTATTGAAAAACAGTCATTTTAAGCTAAAATCCCTTAAAAGTGGGCGGAGCTCAAAACCTTGTATAGAGAAAACCTAGCAAATATCAATATCTTGAAAATTTGTTGTGTAATTTTTTTTCAATTTGGAGTAAACTTTCCGAGAAATCGGGTTTTTAAGGATCTTACATGGTAAAAGTGGGCATGGTCGATATTGTGGGTGGTCCAGCTTTTGCCCTCTTAGAGGTTTTGGTACATTATTGCTCTATACCAAAATTTGAACTCCTACGTATTGTCTAACTTGACCAAAAGGCATTTTGAAGAAAATTTGATATAGAGGCGGTCTCACATTGAAGCCAGTAGTGGGCGTGGCCGTCGGCGAATATTACTAATTTTTACACTTTATATATTAAAATATTACTAATTTTTACACTTATTTCTGAACAAAATAAGAACCAAGATATATTCCAAATTTGAGCGTCCTAGCTCAATCTTAAAGACCTAAAAACTTCACGCATACAGACAGACGGACAGACGGACAGGCGGACGGATGGACATGGCTTAATCGACTCACCTGTCGGTCTCGATCATATCTCTTAAAGGTGTCAGGGGTCTACGGTGATTACTTCACTGTGTTACAAAGTATGCATTAAAATTAATATACCCTCGGCCGGGCCCCTCGCGGAGGTGGGGGCCGCGAAAAAGAACGAGTCTTTTTTTTCACACACACTAACCACTACGCCACGGCACCCCATTTTAAAAAAATACTTTTTTTAAATTTTAGCTTTATTAGAATGGTGCCAGCGCATTCATTTTTGGTATGTTGCATTGCCTTGCAATTGTCTTTGAAGTACCCGAAAAAGTTGGGCATTTTTATTGACCGCGCAGTTTCGCAATGTGAAGGTGAGATCATATGTGCAGAAAATCAAATCGTGCTCGGAAACAACTTCTAGAGACAATTGATCGAAGAGCAGAACGGAAGTGGGGTCGGTAACAATAAAAATATCTAAAAGGCTAGGTATTTCGTTAGGCCGGAAACAAGTAGGACTGCAAGTGTTAACTGTTGCCAGCCCAAAAGAAGCAACAAAGTCCTTAAATTGGAATGCACGAGAATTGGTTCGGAGCAAATCTGCATTAAAGTCACCAGCAATTATCATATTTTCGTACGTAGGTGTGAATTCAGAAATAGCTGAAAAAAGCGGTTCTGGCGAAAATCTCCTGCTTGGATTATAACAGCAGGCTAATAAGCACTTTTGTGAGCTGTCATAAACCTCACAGATAAGATACTCCACTTCTGAATTACAAGACTTATACAATTCTCTACATTTAAGGGACGCAGTACAATACAAAGCAACCCCACGATCAGTTGTGCTAGTCACCCTATCATTGCGAAAAAGATTATAGCCTTGGATTTGATAGAAATCATTGCCAACCTCAGGATCGAACCAAGTCTCATCAACAACGATGATGTCAATACCGGAATTAGTAAATAAGTATCGCGTGAAATCAAGCTTTCTTTCATTAAGGCTTCGAGCATTAAAGTGCACAATTTTCAAGCCATCCCGATAGTTAGTCAAAACATTCAACATCGTCCGCTTTAAATTTTCACTCATTACAGTTCTAGAATTCATTCTATTATTGCTATCCATATAATATCAAGAAAAATGCTCGCAGAAACAGAAATACCTTCCCAAGCCCGACAATTCACATAAGCATGATAGTAATAATTACTTTGATACAGATTCATTAGCAGAGAAATAATGACGATAGGCCCCCAAGACTTTAAAGACATATGATCGAGACCGAATTTTGAGTCGAATGAGCCACGTCCGTCCGTCCGTCTGTCCGCCCGTGTGTCACCAATTTTTAGGCCTTAAATTTTAAGCTAGGAAGCTGAAATTGTACGTAAGCTCTCTGTCATCCGAAGCAATACAAGTGCTAAAATTTTTCAAATCCGCCCACAGACACGCCCACAATCGGTCAAAACGTGCAACAACCTCCGATTCTTACAAGACTGTAAGACGTCGTGAAAAGCTGGAATTTATTATTTAAACATCTTCTAATGATTGCAAGTCATAAAAAATAAAAATAAAGTCCGCAGACTGCCCCTTGTAGGCGTGGCATCGACTGAAAATATAATCTTTCACATGCAATTTATTCAACATTTTCGTTCCAAATCGAAAAAAACTTTCTTAACATATTATGTAGAAAACACTTTTTTTAAATCTCTTTCAGATAAAGTTTTGGGCCACGCCCACATTTGAGGGCAAAATTTAAGAAAAACCTCTAATTTTCCAGAAAACACATATTTCGACTACTTTTTAGCCTAACTAAAGTAAAGAAAAGAAATAAAATTTAGCACATTAGCTTCACCGGGTTCTATACTAGATTTTGTTCCTTCAAAGTTTTTGGCCACGCCCATGTTTAGAGGTTGATATTACGAAATTGTTGAATTTTACCCAAGAAATTACATTTTTGACATCGAATTAAAGAGTAATTGTTCAAATGCAATTTATTCAATATACAAAGTTTTGGGCCACATCCATGTTTAGGGGCACAATTCCATAAAAACATATAAATTTCCAGAAAAACGTGGATTTCGACAGCTTTTTAGCTTTACTTAGTATTGAATAAGAAATAAAATTTACCACATAAAGAACACCGGGTACTATTTAAGATTTTGTTCATACAAAGTTTTCAGCCACGCCCACCTGTAGATGTCAATTTCACAAAATTGTTGAATTTTAACCAAAAAATTACAGTTTTGCGTACATTTTAGCCGCAAACTTGAATATTTCTATGCTTATATTAATTTTCGGTTAAAGGGGTTGGACATGCCACTCCCCTTTTTAAAAAAAAAAAGTGAACAAAAACTTAAAAGGAAGGATTTTTTTTCTATTTCAAATGATGCATAAATGGTAACTGGACGGAGATGGAAAACAAGAAAATAAACGAATAGAAGGGAGAATAGGAATGGAAAGGAGAACAGGAATGGAAAGGATAATAGGAATTAAAAGTGGAATATGAATAAAAAGGAGAATAGGAATGAAAAGGAGAATAGGAATGGAAAGGAGAATAGGAATGGAAAGGATAATAGGAATAGAAAGGAAAATAGGAGTAGGGTGCATATGTATACCGCAACAGTGCATATGTAATGTCTGTCTGTAACAGACCGAAGCTATTACATATGCACCGTGGCACTTACTCACTGTTTTTTTTTGGTATGGTCGGGTATTTTTTAATCCATCGAAGATGAACTGAACCTTTTGCATACGCACTGTTGCACTCTCTCACATGTTTTTTTGTCAAATATCTTATATATTTTTGTCAAATTTCATATTATGTAACAAAGCTAAAATTTTGAAAAATTATTTTTTTAAATTAGAAATGGTCGCGCATACAGGCCTGTAGTGGGCGTGTCTGTGGGCGGATTAAGCTAATTTTAGAACTTAATCTGGTCCAGTGGACTTCCAGCCAACCAACCCACCAAATTCAGCTCTCTGCCTTAAGAGTTAAAGCCTAAAAGTTGTTTACATACGGACGGACGGACGGACATGGCTTAATCGATTCTTCTGTCGATCCCATTCATATCTCTAAAAGGTCTTAGGGGTCTACGGTGATTATTTCACTGCACTACAAGCTATACATCAAACTTAATATACCCTGGGTCGGGTATAACAAGTGGGAAAATGCAACAGTGCGTATGCAAAAGCTTCAGTCCATTTACGACGGATTGCAAAACACCCGACCATACCAAAAAGGAAACTGCCACGCCGTCAAAAAGTGGGCGTGATATAAAAATTTAACTGTTGAATGCTTTATACTAGGTGGTTGCATACATTTCGCCTATAACTCCGCCTTTTAAACTAAAAAAATCACTTTTTTAAACGCCACTCCCGCAAAAACGAGCGGACTCGCATACAATATGTACTTAAAAGTTAGGAAAGGCTAATATCTACAACTTTTAACATACAATTTTTTGTCAAATTTCCTATATATTTATTGAAAAGCAGTCATCTTAAGCTAAAATCCTTTAAAAACTGGGCGTATTTAATGAAAAGGCTAAAAAAATTTGACTATTTCAAAGACAATTACAATAGCTAAAATTTGGAAAAAGTATTTTTTATACCCCATCCCATAGAATAGGAGGTATATTAAGTTTGTCAAATAGTTTGTAACACGGTGAAATAATAAAGGTAGACCCCCAAGACCTTAATGGCATATGATCGAGACCGAATTCTGAATCGAATGAGCCATGTACGTCCGTCCGTGAGCTAGGAGGTCCGTGAGCGCCCATATTTAGAAGCAGAATTGAAGAAAAACCTAAAATTTGCCTGAAAAACTTAATTTCGACTAGCCTTGAGCCTAATTTAGGAAAGAATGAAACAAAAAAAGTAGCAGGTTAGGTAAACGAAACTTCAGTCCAGATTTCGTTCATATAAAGTTTTTAGCCACGTCCCCTTTTAAGGGTCGATTTTTCAAAAATATTGAATTTGGACCAAAAAAAATGCATTTTTACGTACATTTAAGTGTAACTTGGATATATATGTGTTTTCTCATTAGGGGCGGTTGGACCACGCGTTTTGGCTTGAAATGAAAGATTTTACGACTCAGGCTGTGAGTATGGGGGCGTTGTCCTGCTAAAAAATCCATGGAATGATCCATGAATCCATGGTCCGAAAAGCTCGCCAATTTTGGGGAATACTGATTCCAGCAAGGCTTTGTAGTGTTTTACAGTCAATTAAGGATCCAGAAGCACCAACTCTATAGCGCCATAAAATGAAATTGAACCCCACATCAAAATGCCTCCTTCTCTGCTATGGTGACGGGCTAGAAACCGCTCCTCTTTTCTCAGGTCATGGAAGTAATTAATATAACCATCCGGCTCATCTATCATATCCATCATTCTGCTTTGCACATCCCAGGTCATGTGATCTTTCGCGAAACTCAAGCGTTGCTTCCTCCGTGCGTTAGTAGTGTTTTTTTTTTCTAAGATTCAGACGCTTTAAGTGTTTAGCTCGTTTAATTGTTCGAGTAATAGTGGCTAAGCTAGCATTAACATTAGCTTTTGCTCAGGGCGGGTTCAATGAATTTTGGCGCCCGGCGCAGATAAATAAGAGGCGCCGATTAAAAACGAAGTTATGAGCGCAGCAAAATTATGAAAAAAATTACTTTAATTTTTTTTTTTTTCATTTGTTTTAAAAATTTTGAGTATGACAATAACTATTTGTTTTAAGATTTTTTTTTTAATTCCTCCTTGCGGCTAAACGGGTGTAACAAACCCCCTCCAATACAATTTTATTCTTGTCTCGACCTACTCTATCAACCTACACGTTTATCATTTTTGTCACAACTAGCAGAATTCATATTCAGATGTTCAGTGTAACTGAATCACCCCGTATATCTGAATATTTAATAAAGCATTTGGTCTTATTTTAAGCAAATATACCTATTCGATAAATACCGTTTATAAGAATGCATATGAAATATGACCACGCTCACAGAGGGATTTTTTTAGCTTTTCTTAAAACCCCAATCACAAAACATTTAAGCAGGAATACAGCACTCAAAATTTCAGCGTCCTGCGACAATTTTCATTTTTTATACCTATAACTAAAGTGGGAGTGCGCTTGGGCGGATTTTCTAAAAATGTTAGACATGCTTACTAATTAAAGTTTGAAGTTCTTAGCTCATTTAGTTATGGCCTTGAGACTGCCGACATACGAAAGGACGGACGAACCGATCATGGCTTATTTGACTCACAATTCGGTCTCAATAAAGTATAAGCTTAAAGCCCTAGAAAACTTAGTCAGAAGTAGCAATATCAGAATATCCTAATGTGTATGTAGGAAAAGTGTTCCTACCGTCCACCTAACGAATTTTTTGATGGTCCATACTTTCGACCTATTCTACATAATAATTATACTGCCGTGCTCAGGAAAAAGGACACATCTCCATGGAAGTAGTTTTGAGATAAATGCGTTTTACTGTTTTTGATCTCCGCGCATTGATATTTAATATTTTTGGAAGTTTTAAAAAAACATTTCCTAAAAAAGTATTTGTTTTATTTTATTCTGCACTGACATTTCAGTATTTTTTGCGATTGCTTAAAGAAAATGGTTTTGTGCCCTTTTTGCTTAGTATGGACGTGCAAAAAAATAGCTTAGAGTGTATATAAAACAGAATTGTGGAATTAACTTTTTAAAATTTTCACTGTTTTTGCGTACGTCTCCAGTAGGTAACTCTTTGAAATAATAATCCTGTTGAAAAATGTCGTGGTATAAGTTTTCTTACATAAAAATGTTAGACAACAAAAAAGGCAAATTGACCAAAACAATCGTAAGATACTAAGCAAAAAAGGCATATAACACAAAAAAATTTAAGCAATTGCGCCTTTTGCTTAACGAAAGAGGCAAAAATGGAGATGTGCCTATTTTCATTTGTGCTTTTAAGACCTTTTCTGTTGGAAATGTGACTTTTTTGTTTCACACAAAAATAACGCACTGTTTCACGATCCCGAATATGCGCCATTTTTCCTTAGCACGGCAGTATAGGTAAAATAAATAGAGTCAAGGAGCTACGTATAAAATAAAGTTTATTTCAGTACTCAAATTACTTTTCTAGTGCTAAAAAAACAGTTTTAGTAGGTTTCAGACCATTGGTAATTAGAACATTTTTGAGTGATATGAATGTTCAAGATTAAATTGACTGCTACAATAAAAGCCGTAACTGAATTATTACAATTTTATTTTTTATTCATAATAAAATTATTATAATTTGTCCATTCATTACAAAATTATTATAATATTATTATGAGTGAATTGGCAACACCGTGCAATTTAAAAAAAAAATCGGCTACCATTCAGAATGTACATACGACCTAACTACTTCAAAACACAAAAGAAACTCTATGTGTCAATGTATATAATAAAATATATAGCAAATGCACACAATCTTTTAAGCAGTCTGCCTCTGCGCGTGTTTTATTTGACGCATATCATATCATACAAGATACACAACAGGCTGCACCAACAATGTTTAGTTGTCCTTACGAGCAACGAAACAGTATTTGGGTTAATTGGGTCTTATCTGCTAACAAAAACTGTCGCTCCCATAAAAACCATTTATTTTTGGGTTCATCTCGTGTGTCGACGGTGAATGTTCTATCGTTCGTCTAAAAGAAACCGAATGGGAAGGAACAACAAGCAACCCCTTTGCAACTTGAAAGGTACACATAATTCAGCACACAAATTCCAATCATACGCTCCAAGCGCCGTCGCCCCCGAACGCGATTATGACGACTTTAATACTTGTTGTGATGAGGACTAAATGCAACACGTTTGGCCTGGCTTGCTCAAACCAAAGCTTTTTATACCCCATCCAATAGGATAGGAGGTATATTAAGTTTGATTCATAGTTTGTAACATAGAGAAATAATCACCGTAGACCCCCAAGACCTTAAGGGCATATGATCGAGACCGAATTGTTGGTCGAATGAGCCATCCGTCCGTCCGTGTTTCGGTAGTTTTTAGGCCTTAAATTTTGAGCTAGGAACTTGAAACTTAATATCTGTTCTTTCTAGGGCCCGAAGCAGTACAAGCGTAAAAATTTTCAAAAACCGCCCACTGACACGCCCAATTTACTTATTAGCATGAAAATTCAAAGTTGTCGTAGGAAGCTGAAATTTGGTACGCGTTATCCTCGCGTAAGTATATTGTGACTGGCATTTAAGAAAAAAGCGAAAACCGCCCTCTTGTAGGCGTGGTCATATTTAATATGCATTCTAATAAAAGTTTTTATTTGATATATTTGCTTTAAATCCAAAAAACTTGCAGTATCATATGTTCAGATATGTGCGTAAGCTATCAACTCAAGTGAATAAATTTTCGCCACGCCTACTTTTGGGGGCGTTTTTAAGTATAACCAAATTATTAATATGAAAATGCAATCAACATGTGTATGCCTACTCTGATAGAAAATATAAACAAAAATACGATGTTATTGAGAAGGGGTGGATGCCACGCCCCTTTCTTAGGGAGAAAATTCTTAACTGAGAAATTCTAAACACAATTGAAGTTAATTGAAACTGAAATTTAACAATCAAGATTTATGGCACAATTCGGAGCTTGCCAGTGGTCAATTGGGATGGGGTATCCAACGATTCACCTAAGCGGATTGCAACCCTCCCACTTGTTTGTTGTAATGAACTTAGCTTTGGCGCAGAATAGAGTTCTTGCTCCAGAGGAAGCTAGTTTTGTTAGTGTTTTCTGCGTTGTTGGCTAACAAAGCTGTGACGCCATGGCGCAAAATCGGTGACGAATGGAGCGGCCTGATTCAAATGCTCCACAACGGTGTTAAGACAGAAGTTGCCTTTCCTTTACATTTTTTTGCGTAAGACGACATGTTTTTTAGATAATTGCGTTCACAATGATCACTACGCTGTATTTTTCGGGCTATACCATGGCATGAAACACCCTCAAAGCAATAACAATCTATTCTTGCCCTTTCCTCCACTGTTAAACATTTCTTTTTGTCCATTTTATTAAAATTCAATCTACGACAATCCAGTATCGTCTCGCTTCTTATGTGTGACAGTTGTGTTTTGTGCTTGTGCACCTAGTCTTTCATATAACACTTTGTTTAGTCGATAGTGTTTTAATTTTGTAATTGAGTTTCTTTTAGCATTTCATGTAATTAATGTAGAATCTGTGCACAACTTTGTATGTACCTACATTCTGTGTTAATTTTGTTATATGTAATAGGTACTATTTTGCCTATATTTTTCCCACTTCTAAGCGGTAAGCGGCTTTTTTATTGTTTGGCTATAATTTTTTTTTTTTTCTCTTAAATAAGTTCACTTATTCGGTTTTTTTCTCCTTCTCTCTCAGTCAGCTTACATTTATACTAATCTCTTAAAATATTTCCGCTCACACTACTATAACTTCTTTGTTTTCGAATCTCTCTCTTCCCTCTTTCCTTTTGTAGTAACTTTCTTAGTTTGAGTTTAATTAAATACAATTAACAAAAAAAAACCTTGATTTCCGCATCGTGGTAAAGTCAAGTTTGCATTTTGAGCTACGATTTTCTAAATACGCTATAGCCCAGTACATAAGGTACCCGCCTTTGTTCTGTTATATTTAGCATTGCAATGTAAGTTAATTTAGGTCGAAAGACATAGTTGATAAGAGTTAAGTTTGGCTTAGAGCGCCCGCGAAGGGCCAGTAAGTTATGTTAGGATAGTTAAGTTAATTAAGCTAGTTTTAAGCATTTTTGTCTAGCGTTTAAGAAATCATGAATAAAATAATAAAAAGCATTAAAAACTGAAAATGAAGCTGAAAAAAGGTGCCCGCCTTTATCGTCGAAGAGTATAGGTTCGAATCCCGCCTGTGCCATCTCCTTTTTTTTTTCTTAAAATCCCTCTTTCAATTATGGCATGTTCTGCCGTGAAGTGCTGCGAAACTAATGTTTCATCTCCCCTTTTCTCCTACTTTGGGCCGTGCGGTCTTATGTTTCACGCTAAGTGCATTGGATCTACCACCTTGTTTCTAGATAAAATAAGTTCTTCCGACATCGCCGTCTGGTATTGTGTACAATGTCGCAAAATATCTCTTTCACAGCTTGCTTTTAAATTATTTACCTTTCAGGCAGATATAGCTAAATTGTCGAAATGTTTTAGCGATTTGTTTGAGAATTTTAAGTCCGCTATCACCAATATTTCTTTATTTTGTGAACCGAAATACGGCGCTGATGTCTCAACTTCTATTGACGATGAACTTTTAAGTACGTTGTCTGTTGAACATGCTTCGACCTCTACTGAAGAGCAAATACCTGCTGCGCTATTACCCTCACCACCTATTGTTGTCCCAGTCCCTAATTGCGCCCAGTCCCTAATTGTTTTAGTTTCGACGCTAAGGCCTGATACCTCGGTCGAAGATGTGGTCAGCCATTTGGTCTCGCGACATCTTGTACCCTTCGTTAGCTCAATCTCTTGCTCTAAAGTAAGCAAGCCTGGCAAGCTTGTGTCCTCTTTTAAAATTGTAGTTCCGGCTGATAAATTTGATCATATTTGCGATTGCGTGCATTGGCCTCCTAATACTCTTGTTAAAGAATTCACACATCGGAACTCTAGGGCTCAAACACGTACTTCTTTTTCAAAAAAACTGAGTTATAGAATAAGCTTCTTCTATCAAAAAGTTCGTTCAATAAGAAGTAAACATAAGACAGATGATATTTCTAAAAACTCAATGACTTTTTCTCACGATGTCATTGCTTTAACCAAAACATGCCTCAACGCCAGCACTTCTGACTTAGAACTCTTCACCAAAGAGTTTTTCGTTTACAGGGAGGATCGTCATAAAGACAATCTGGAAGCCTTAGGGGTTGGAGTTCTAATCGCTGTCCGCGATAATATTACCTCATCCCAAGTGAAGTTTCCATTTATCGTGAATGTCGAAATCGTTTGTGTAAGACTTGACATTTTGCCGAAATTCGTTTATGTTTTGAATGTATATATACCTCCTGATAGCCACTCGGATGTATACTCTGAGTTATCCAAAGCTTTAGATTACATATTCGACTTGTCATGTGACAATATTACCATTTTGCTCCTAGGGGATTTTAATCTTAGTCCCCTAAAATGGATCCCATCTGAAGACGAAACGCACTTCACACCGTGCTATTGTTCTCCGAGAGTGGCACTAAATAAGCTTGACAGTATTATCTCTTTTAACGAGACTTCGTATTTAGTTTTAGTTTTTTTTTATTCGTTATACTGTATGTAATTATTTGTTGTCCTTTTTGTTTTATGTGTTTGGTGGTAATGTCGTGCTGTTCTTCTCCGAGAGTGGCACTAAATAAGCTTGACAGTATTATCTCTTTTAACTTACAGCAAATGAGCTGTATTAAAAACATAAAAAATCGAATTCTCGATTTAATTTTTTCATCTGACGCAGTTAGTACTGTTGTTCGTAAATCTGCGAACAGCATCACTAAAATAGATACTCAACATCCTCCACTGGATGTGTTTCTTGACCTAAACTCTCATATCCATGAGCATAATAGCCCATATACTTTCGGCTACTCTCTAATGAGCTAAGTAAACTAAATTTTCTGTTCACTACTTGGTACTATTGCAAATTAAATTCTTGTATTGCTAATACTGTCCCGTTAAAACTTATTAAGAACTCTTATAATTGTTCTCGTCCTTGGTATACAAAGGAATTACGTAGGTGCAGATCTGATCTTGGCAGTTATATGTTGTTCTTTTATCAATTTAAGTTCTTGTCCACTAAATTATATGATAACTATGTCTCTCAGATTGGAGAGTCTTTTGAAACTAAACCTAGGGAGTTCTGGAAGTTTGTTAACTCTAAAAGGAAAACTGATGCCTACCCTACAAACTTCAAATACAATGGTAGCACTTTCAGCGACTCCGAAACTCATTTGCAATTCTTTTGCAGATCACTTCTCTAAATCTTTTAGACAGTCAAAGTTTAATATTGACTGTCAATATTTTAACTATCTTGAAAACTCTCCCCAAGTAAATTTTAATGTTATTCCTGTACATTTAGAAACCGTCTCTAAATTTCTGTCCGAACTTAACGATGATTACTCTTCCGGACCAGACGGAATACCACCCAACCCCAAGCAACATGGCTTTTTGAAAAACAGATCTACAGTTACAAACTTACTTTCCTTTGTAAATAGTTGTTCTACCTCTATTGAGAATCGAAATGAAGTCGACTGTATATACACTGACCTTTCCAAGGCTTTTGATTTCATCTCACATGAAATAATAGTTTTGAAACTTAAAGCTCTTGGCTTTCCATTATTATTTATAGCATGGATTAAATCTTACCTTCACTCACTGTCATACCAGGTGAAATTTAGGGGACATTTATCCACACCATTTGATGCCTTGTCTGGTGTTCCACAGGAAAGTCACCTGGGGCCTATCTTATTTGTTCTCGCTATAAATGATGTATTCTCTTGTATTAAATCTTGTAACAGCCTATCTTATGCGGATGACATGAAAATTTTTAAAACAATAAATTCCTCAAATGATCGTCTACTTCTCTAAGCTGACGTCGATAACTTTGCAATATGGTGTGACAGGAATGGTCTCAGTCTTAACCCTTCTAAATGCCAAGTCATGACTTTTTCGAAGAAACGTACCTCGGTTTCATTTACTTATTCTATCAATAATCATGTACTTGACCGTGTTCAGGCATTTAAAGATCTCGGTGTTTATTTCTCCCATAACCTCGATTTCTCTGAGCATATAAATAATATTGTTCATAAATCTAACTGCATGTTAGGGTTAATTAAGAGATGGTCGATGGAATTTAATGATCCACATGTAACGCTATCCCTATACAATAGTTTTGTCCGACCTCACCTCGAATATGCATCGCAGGTGTGGACACCATTCCAACTTATTCATATAAATCGAATTGAAGCAATTCAACGAAGATTTATCCGCTTTGCTTTAAAGGGTCTTCCCTGGGATGACCCGTTTAACTTACCTCCGTATGAGCAACGGATTAAGCTACTCCATATGCAAACCTTATCACAGAGGAGAATAAACCAAGATTTAATCTTCGTCTCTGAACTAATGACAGGCCGTATTGATGCTTCTGACCTTCTATCTTGCCTACGTTTTAAATTTCGTGGGGGCTCCTATAATCTCCGCCACCATCACTTACTAAATGTACCTAAACACAGGACTAACTATGGCAAGCATGAGCCTATCAGTCGCATGAGTAACCTCTATAATACTTATTGTACTATCTTAGATTTCAATGTAGATAAAGAAGCACTGAAGAAAATATTGAGATCTGGACTTCAACGTATTTAGTTTTAGTTTTTTTTTATTCATTATACTGTATGTAACTATTTGTTGTTCTTTTTGTTTTATGTGTTTGGTGTTTATATACTAACTTCTAACACCAGCACTATGTGATGAGCCTGTGTAAGCATATTTTTGCTTGGCAATCCTCTGCTTGTAGATTGTGCTTGGTTTAAGCGCGCTACAACACAGTTCTGATAGTGTTAAAAAAAAGGACAATTACAATTTATAAAATGTACCGTTTAAAAAAAAATCAACGTATTCACTAAACAAACAACATTGATTTGGTTACTGCGTCTAATCTAATAACGCGTGTTTTTTCGCATACTCTTTACTCAAGTTGCAAATTGTCTTCAAAGTATCGTTAGCTAAATCTGTCGTATACCCACATTTTGTATTTTGTTGTTAACAAAGTAGTCCATCATTTACCCTTCAGTTTTTTGTAATACATCATGTAATGATAGAAATATCGAGTTAACTTTTCAAAAATGACTGCGTTTACTCTAATGACGAGCAGTGTATATTTATAACTATAATTAAATATTTATGATCTCTCATTTCGGGTATGAACGTATCGATATAATCCTTTTGGACTTTCTGTATTTGGTTTTGATGTTTGAGCGAGTCAATCGGTTTAATTTGAATTTTTACAAGAGCTAAGTTCCTAGGTACCATGTTAGTTTTATACCGTATTCCACAGGAATGGAGTATATTAAGTTTGATGATTCAATTTGTGGTTGTTTCATCACAGAAGTCGCCTACCAAGCTTGCTTGAATGGCAGACGCATTTCCTTCGTCCCAATTTCACAGGGCTTCAAAATGCTCAGCACTCCAAGCTCTACAAAAACTGGAGCAAAATGGACGCCTTGGCAGTTGAAATTTAACGTGAGGGATTCCTTGACGTTTAACAACCATTGATTGCTGGGGGTCATCCTAACAAGCATGCCTCGTCGAGCAGGCACGGCAACGTAACTGCAACTATTTACTGAGGAACGGGAGTGTTGCAGAAGCCCCACTTCACAGATTGATGTGCCGCTGGTGTGGATTGGCTTACTGTATCTGCATACTTTAGTGGGTAGACTGGAGTTAAAGCGCACATCCACACAATGGTTGTAATCATTTGGGGACATCAGAATAAATAAACCTTCGTTGTCAGCTTCAGCGATGTACTTGGACACAATATTCACAACTAAATCCCATTTCGTATTCAAACTTGCAGGAATTGGGTACACCTTAGCAAACATAGTCGCTTCTGGCAATGGAATAGTTATCTTGACTGTGATTGAGCTGTCATCCGGATAAGTTGATACCTAAGCTGCTTGATGTAAAATTGATAGGTCCTGGAAATACATTTTCGACTTTGTTGTATTCATTTGTTTATCAAAAATATCAGCCCAAATTGTTGTGTCCAAAAGGAAGGGATGAAGTTTTTGTTGGAAACAATCATTCAAAATTGAGAGCTCGATTGATTGGCGATTTTGAACTTCTAGCAACTTTGATATGACAAGAATCACTGCAGCGTTTATCTCTGCCTGTAGCTGGAGAGAGCCGATTTCATCGTGTGTATTTGCAGCGAAATTGTTTAACTCTGAACTAATGTTGTTCAGGTTGTGGCCCACTTGTTCCATTTCCGCTACCAGTTGTTTTACAGGCTTGTGAATTTTGTCCAGGTTCGAATTCATAACCGACACTTGCTTTTTCACAAAGTCGAGAGTTTGTTGTTCATGGCCCTTCATCAAACGAAGCTGGTTCTAGATCTTTCGGTCATCATTGCTGTCCATCGTTCCGAAAGCCCATTTGGTAAAGCTGCCAACTGCTTTAGTCGCTCGTTTTTTCCTATAATGGCTATGCTTAAAAACGTGTTGCATATGGTTGTTGTTTTGGCGTAGGTTGGCTGCTACTACACGCACTTCATTCGTCACCAGCTTACACTGTTCTGCGAAATTTGTTGATCTTATCCTTGAACAAAGCTGATCTATTCGATGGTCTCACATCTCGGTAAAATTAAGAACTGCAGAGAAATCCATATGTTCTTTACGTAGGCGACATAAAGAAATTTTGCTGCAGAAGGCGTCTGAGCACTAGTGAATAGTTGATTCAGTGTTCTTTACGTAGGCGTAAGATTACGTAAAGAAATTTTGCTGCAGAAGGCGTCTGACCACTAGTGAATAGTTGATTCACTTAAAGAAAGCAAGTAGTAAAAACACGAGAAGATTTTCGTTAAACGTTATAAAAAATATAATTCTTTATTCGCTGTTCAAATAAGAATGCGCCAAAAATGCATCTCCGAGTTCTTTTGTAACCTCGGTATTCTTCCTGTACTTATATATTTTATTACATGATAAATCAGCTGTAGCGCATATGGTCGTTGACATTGACCGTGAAATATCTTTTAATTAGTATTAGTTTGAGTGGCTTTCAATATTCATGTAATGTAACAAGTAATTCTAACTAACACATTAGGATTTATACCAATTAAAATGTAGATCAATGCATTAGAAAGAGACAGCGTCATCTGCATTTCAGTTTTGCGAAAGGCAGGATATGTCACCCTTTGGTTTCGGCTGAGATTTGTGTTTGCGGGAAGAGGCCGACAATACTTCCTACACCCATATTTGACAACCTTGATTTTGTCGTCTTTAGTTTCTTCTTCTTGTCGGTCGGTGCGGTTCGGTCTTCTTCGGTGTTAAAGTTTTATTTTTGTGTTGTTTAATTTGTGGTGCTTTTTTGTGTTATGTGCATTTTATCTAGTTATTGAGAATAGCGTGACTTTAATTGAAGTCAAAATATCCTATTCCAATCACTAGATTAATGTTCAAACACCCTTTCCATCAATTCTCACGTGCCGGGCTACAGGGTGTCGTGATTTCGTGTATGTTGCCTTCGTGCTATTCGTGTGGGTGGTGATGGTGGATTGTTGGGAACCAACATGCTCCCGGCCTCCAGGTGAAATTTTGGTCGGTGGAGTCTTGGTTTCCTAGTGCTCAAGTGTTCCGCTTCTGTGTTGTTGTTGTTGTGCTGTGTCTTGTCCACTTCAGCCACATTGCCTCATGGAAATTTTGAGGTTAAGTGCATACAATCTGCATATATGTTGTACTCATGCGTACCATGTAAAAGAAGAAAACCAAGCATTAGTGTAAAAGAAAAATGCAGTGTTTGATAAAACACATAAAAAAAAGTGCAGAATTTAAGAGTGACCCTATTTGAGTGTCTTAAGGGTGAGTTTTTTGTTTAAGTGTTTTTTTTTTATGCATTTAAGGTTACAGATGTGGCAATAGGGGATGTGTGTGAAGTTTCTTTAGGGATGAGTTTTTTTTATATATATTGTTCATGAGTTAAATGAAAGAGGGGGAGGGGAGGCGCGTTCACTTTGATATCGGCAGGGGTGATATTTTCGCGATGGGACGCTTAAGTACCGAGTTTTTTGTTTTGATCATTACCACCCGCGTTAAACCATCAGATCCAGGGTGTTTTTCTATTACGCGCGTGAGAAGCCATTCGGCGGGGGGAAGATTGTCCTCCTTGACGAGAACTATGTCTCCAACGTTGATCTCGGGTTGCTGTTGCAACCATTTCGGTCGTTGCTGAAGAAGGTGTCGATACGAAGTACTCCACTGCTTCCAAAACTCCTGTGTTAGTCGCTGCAAATGCCTCCAATTATCCATGTTGCTGATGCTCTTTTCTGCCAAGTTTCTGTCTGGTAGCAATCGTAGTGGTGAACCGATGAGGAAGTGTCCGGGTGTTAACACAGTCAAATCGTCGGTGGCACGACATTACCACAGTCAAATGTTTGGTGGTAATGTCGTGCTGTTCTTCTCCGAGAGTGGCACTAAATAAGCTTGACAGTATTATCTCTTTTAACTTACAGCAAATGAGCTGTATTAAAAACATAAAAAATCGAATTCTCGATTTAATTTTTTCATCTGTCGCAGTTAGTACTGTTGTTCGTAAATCTGCGAACAGCATCACTAAAATAGATACTCAACATCCTCCACTGGATGTGTTTCTTGACCTAAACTCTCATATCCATGAGCATAATAGCCCATATACTTTCGGCTACTCTCTAATGAGCTAAGTAAACTAAATTTTCTGTTCACTACTTGGTACTTAGTCATAAACGATGCAGTAGACGATTTCTATTGCAAATTAAATTCTTGTATTGCTAATACTGTCCCGTTAAAACTTATTAAGAACTCTTATAATTGTTCTCGTCCTTGGTATACAAAGGAATTACGTAGGTGCCTGGAAAAAGTATGTTTATTCTTTGTGTTCAACTGATCTTGGCAGTTATATGTTGTTCTTTTATCAATTTAAGTTCTTGTCCACTAAATTATATGATAACTATGTCTCTCAGATTGGAGAGTCTTTTGAAACTAAACCTAGGGAGTTCTGGAAGTTTGTTAACTCTAAAAGGAAAACTGATGCCTACCCTACAAACTTCAAATACAATAGTAGCACTTTCAGCGACTCCGAAACTCATTTGCAATTCTTTTGCAGATCACTTCTCTAAATCTTTTAGACAGTCAAAGTTTAATATTGACTGTCAATATTTTAATTATCTTGAAAACTCTCCCCAAGTAAATTTTAATGTTATTCCTGTACATTTAGAAACCGTCTCTAAATTTCTGTCCGAACTTAACGATGATTACTCTTCCGGACCAGACGGAATACCACCCAACCCCAAGCAACATGGCTTTTTGAAAAACAGATCTACAGTTACAAACTTACTTTCCTTTGTAAATAGTTGTTCTACCTCTATTGAGAATCGAAATGAAGTCGACTGTATATACACTGACTTTTCCAAAGCTTTTGATCTCATCTCACATGAAATAATAGTTTTGAAACTTAAAGCTCTTGGCTTTCCATTATTATTTATAGCATGGATTAAATCTTACCTTCACTCACTGTCATACCAGGTGAAATTTAGGGGACATTTATCCACACCATTTGATGCCTTGTCTGGTGTTCCACAGGAAAGTCACCTGGGGCCTATCTTATTTGTTCTCGCTATAAATGATGTATTCTCTTGTATTAAATCTTGTAACAGCCTATCTTATGCGGATGACATGAAAATTTTTAAAACAATAAATTCCTCAAATGATCGTCTACTTCTCTAAGCTGACGTCGATAACTTTGCAATATGGTGTGACAGGAATGGTCTCAGTCTTAACCCTTCTAAATGCCAAGTCATGACTTTTTCGAAGAAACGTACCTCGGTTTCATTTACTTATTCTATCAATAATCATGTACTTGACCGTGTTCAGGCATTTAAAGATCTCGGTGTTTATTTCTCCCATAACCTCGATTTCTCTGAGCATATAAATAATATTGTTCATAAATCTAACTGCATGTTAGGGTTAATTAAGAGATGGTCGATGGAATTTAATGATCCACATGTAACGCTATCCCTATACAATAGTTTTGTCCGACCTCACCTCGAATATGCATCGCAGGTGTGGACACCATTCCAACTTATTCATATAAATCGAATTGAAGCAATTCAACGAAGATTTATCCGCTTTGCTTTAAAGGGTCTTCCCTGGGATGACCCGTTTAACTTACCTCCGTATGAGCAACGGATTAAGCTACTCCATATGCAAACCTTATCACAGAGGAGAATAAACCAAGATTTAAT
This sequence comes from Neoascia interrupta, assembly GCA_947623515.1. NCBI lineage: Eukaryota > Metazoa > Arthropoda > Insecta > Diptera > Syrphidae > Neoascia > Neoascia interrupta. The sequence continues at coordinate 94,679,986 of OX392462.1, read as the reverse complement.
CTTCGTCTCTGAACTAATGACAGGCCGTATTGATGCTTCTGACCTTCTATCTTGCCTACGTTTTAAATTTCGTGGGGGCTCCTATAATCTCCGCCACCATCACTTACTAAATGTACCTAAACACAGGACTAACTATGGCAAGCATGAGCCTATCAGTCGCATGAGTAACCTCTATAATACTTATTGTACTATCTTAGATTTCAATGTAGATAAAGAAGCACTGAAGAAAATATTGAGATCTGGACTTCAACGTATTTAGTTTTAGTTTTTTTTTATTCATTATACTGTATGTAACTATTTGTTGTCCTTTTTGTTTTATGTGTTTGGTGTTTATATACTAACTTCTAACACCAGCACTATGTGATGAGCCTGTGTAAGCATATTTTTGCTTGGCAATCCTCTGCTTGTAGATTGTGCTTGGTTTAAGCGCGCTACAACACAGTTCTGATAGTGTTAAAAAAAGGACAATTACAATTTATAAAATGTACCGTTTAAAAAAAATCAACGTATTCACTAAACAAACAACATTGATTTGGTTACTGCGTCTAATCTAATAACGCGTGTTTTTTCGCATACTCTTTACTCAAGTTGCAAATTGTCTTCAAAGTATCGTTAGCTAAATCTGTCGTATACCCACATTTTGTATTTTGTTGTTAACAAAGTAGTCCATCATTTACCCTTCAGTTTTTTGTAATACATCATGTAATGATAGAAATATCGAGTTAACTTTTCAAAAATGACTGCGTTTACTCTAATGACGAGCAGTGTATATTTATAACTATAATTAAATATTTATGATCTCTCATTTCGGGTATGAACGTATCGATATAATCCTTTTGGACTTTCTGTATTTGGTTTTGATGTTTGAGCGAGTCAATTGGTTTAATTTGAATTTTTACAAGAGCTAAGTTCCTAGGTACCATGTTAGTTTTATACCGTATTCCACAGGAATGGAGTATATTAAGTTTGATGATTCAATTTGTGGTTGTTTCATCACAGAAGTCGCCTACCAAGCTTGCTTGAATGGCAGACGCATTTCCTTCGTCCCAATTTCACAGGGCTTCAAAATGCTCAGCACTCCAAGCTCTACAAAAACTGGAGCAAAATGGACGCCTTGGCAGTTGAAATTTAACGTGAGGGATTCCTTAACGTTTAACAACCATTGATTGCTGGGGGTCATCCTAACAAGCATGCCTCGTCGAGCAGGCACGGCAACGTAACTGCAACTATTTACTGAGGAACGGGAGTGTTGCAGAAGCCCCACTTCACAGATTGATGTGCCGCTGGTGTGGATTGGCTTACTGTATCTGCATACTTAAGTGGGTAGACTGGAGTTAAAGCGCACATCCACACAATGGTTGTAATCATTTAGGGACATCAGAATAAATAAACCTTCGTTGTCAGCTTCAGCGATGTACTTGGACTCAATATTCACAACTAAATCCCATTTCGTATTCAAACTTGCAGGAATTGGGTACACCTTAGCAAACATAGTCGCTTCTGGCAATGGAATAGTTATCTTGACTATGATTGAGCTGTCATCCGGATAAGTTGATACCTAAGCTGCTTGATGTAAAATTGATAGGTCCTGGAAATACATTTTCGACTTTGTTGTATTCATTTGTTTATCAAAAATATCAGCCCAAATTGTTGTGTCCAAAAGGAAGGGATGAAGTTTTTGTTGGAAACAATCATTCAAAATTGAGAGCTCGATTGATTGGCGATTTTGAACTTCTAGCAACTTTGATATGACAAGAATCACTGCAGCGTTTATCTCTGCCTGTAGCTGGAGAGAGCCGATTTCATCGTGTGTATTTGCAGCGAAATTGTTTAACTCTGAACTAATGTTGTTCAGGTTGTGGCCCACTTGTTCCATTTCCGCTACCAGTTGTTTTACAGGCTTGTGAATTTTGTCCAGGTTCGAATTCATAACCGACACTTGCTTTTTCACAAAGTCGAGAGTTTGTTGTTCATGGCCCTTCATCAAACGAAGTTGGTTCTAGATCTTTCGGTCATCATTGCTGTCCATCGTTCCGAAAGCCCATTTGGTAAAGCTGCCAACTGCTTTAGTCGCTCGTTTTTTCCTATAATGGCTATGCTAAAAAACGTGTTGCATATGGTTGTTGTTTTGGCGTAGGTTGGCTGCTACTACACGCACTTCATTCGTCACCAGCTTACACTGTTCTGCGAAATTTGTTGATCTTATCCTTGAACAAAGCTGATCTATTCGATGGTCTCACATCTCGGTAAAATTAAGAACTGCAGAGAAATCCATATGTTGTTTACGTAGGCGACATAAAGAAATTTTGCTGCAGAAGGCGTCTGAGCACTAGTGAATAGTTGATTCAGTGTTCTTTACGTAGGCGTAAGATTACGTAAAGAAATTTTGCTGCAGAAGGCGTCTGAGCACTAGTGAATAGTTGATTCACTTAAAGAAAGCAAGTAGTAAAAACACGAGAAGATTTTCGTTAAACGTTATAAAAAATATAATTCTTTATCCGCTGTTCAAATAAGAATGCGCCAAAAATGCATCTCCGAGTTCTTTTGTAACCTCGGTATTCTTCCTGTACTTATATATTTTATTACATGATAAATCAGCTGTAGCGCATATGGTCGTTGACATTGACCGTGAAATATCTTTTAATTAGTATTAGTTTGAGTGGCTTTCAATATTCATGTAATGTAACAAGTAATTCTAACTAACACATTAGGATTTATACCAATTAAAATGTAGATCAATGCATTAGAAAGAGACAGCGTCACCTGCATTTCAGTTTTGCGAAAGGCAGGATATGTCACCCTTTGGTTTCGGCTGAGATTTGTGTTTGCGGGAAGAGGCCGACAATACTTCCTACACCCATATTTGACAACCTTGATTTTGTCGTCTTTAGTTTCTTCTTCTTGTCGGTCGGTGCGGTTCGGTCTTCTTCGGTGTTAAAGTTTTATTTTTGTGTTGTTTAATTTGTGGTGCTTTTTTGTGTTATGTGCATTTTATCTAGTCATTGAGAATAGCGTGACTTTAATTGAAGTCAAAATATTCTATTCCAATCACTAGATTAATGTTCAAACACCCTTTTCATCAATTCTCACGTGCCGGGCTACAGGGTGTCGCGATTTCGTGTATGTTGCCTTCGTGCTATTCGTGTGGGTGGTGATGGTGGATTGTTGGGAACCAACATGCTCCCGGCCTCCAGGTGAAATTTTGGTCGGTGGAGTCTTGGTTTCCTAGTGCTCAAGTGTTCCGCTTCTGTGTTGTTGTTGTTGTCCTGTGTCTTGTCCACTTCAGCCACATTGCCTCATGGAAATTTTGAGGTTAAGTGCATACAATCTGCATATATGTTGTACTCATGCGTACCATGTAAAAGAAGAAAACCAAGCATTAGTGTTTAAGAAAAATGCAGTGTTTGATAAAACAAATAAAAAAAAGTGCAGAATTTAAGAGTGACCCTATTTGAGTGTCTTAAGGGTGAGTTTTTTGTTTAAGTGTTTTTTTTTATGCATTTAAGGCTACAGATGTGGCAATAGGGGATGTGTGTGAAGTTTCTTTAGGGATGAGTTTTTTTTATATATATTGTTCATGAGTTAAATGAAAGAGGGGGAGGGGAGGCGCGTTCACTTTGATATCGGCAGGGGTGATATTTTCGCGATGGGACGCTTAAGTACCGAGTTTTTTGTTTTGATCGTTACCACCCGCGTTAAACCATCAGATCCAGGGTGTTTTTCTATTACGCGCGCGAGAAGCCATTCGGCGGGGGGAAGATTGTCCTCCTTGACGAGAACTATGTCTATAACGTTGATCTCGGGTTGCTGTTGCAACCATTTCGGTCGTTGCTGAAGAAGGTGTAGATACGAAGTACTCCACTGCTTCCAAAACTCCTGTGTTAGTCGCTGCAAATGCCTCCAATTATCCATGTTGCTGATGCTCTTTTCTGCCAAGTTTCTGTCTGGTAGCAATCGTAGTGGTGAACCGATGAGGAAGTGTCCGGGTGTTAACACAGTCAAATCGTCGGGATCTGCCGTCATGGGTTGAAGTGGTCGAGAATTGAGACATGCCTCGATCTGTGTCAATACTGTTGCGTATTCTTCGAACGTCAACCTTGCAGTTCCTATAGTTCTTTTAAGATGATGTTTAATTGATTTCACACCTGCCTCCCACAGACCTCCAAAGTGTGGAGTTGAAGGTGGGTTGAAATGCCACATTGTTTGATCCGATGCAAGGCTGGTGGCTACCTCAGCTGACCATTCCGACGTTATGAACTTACTGTCCTTTCTCAACTCATTTTTGCCCCCTTGAAGTTAGTGCCGCAGTCGCTATAAATGTTCGCGCAATATCCTCGTCTTGCCACAAACCGTCTGAACGCTGCAATGAATGCTGATGTGGTTCAATCGCTGACCAATTCAATGTGGATGGCCTTTGTTGCCAGACATATAAACACCGAGATATAACCCTTAGTAATTTTGTTGCATCTGCCCTTCCACATTTTCATTTCTATGGGTCCAGCATAGTCGACACCGGTGTTGAAAAATGGTTTCGAAACAGTCACTCGTGCTAATGGAAGATTTGCCATTAACTGCTCCTGCATTTTCGCGTTGTATCGATGGCATCGAACACATTTATATATTTCAGATTTGACCAGCCTTTTTAGGTTGGTTTTCCAATATTTGGTTCGAATATCGGCCATCATCATCTGTTGGCCACCGTGAAAAGTTCGTTGGTGAGTGTCCGATACGATCAGTTTTGTAAAGTGGTGGTTTTCCTTTAGGATTACTGGATGCTGTTGCTGAAACGAAAGTGGTGCATTTGACAATCTACCTCCTACACGCAAAATTCCTTCTTCATCAAGAAAAGGATTAAGGCTTCGGATGGTGCTTGTCTTGGGTATAAGTCGTTTACTTTGAAGTGCAATGATTTCTTTATCAAATGATTCCATTTGCAACCACTTGATATGTCTATAGTGAGCCGAGTTCAATTCATCTGCCGTGATTGGATGAGTAAGTAACGGCTTTCTTATTTGTGTGTTTTTGATGTATTCAAAAAATCGTCTCCAAAAAACAGTGCTACGTACTAGACGTTTAAGTGTCGAATATGTTTCAAAAAATTTATTTTTAATGGTAATGCAGAGGCATTGCATAGCTTGCTTATTGAGCTCTTCATTTGTTTCAGGGTGTGGTGGTTTGTGCTGATCACCGGCCGAGAAATCCTTGAGGAAGCTTGGGCCGTTCCACCAAAGTTTGCTGCCGATCAATTCCTCTGGTGAGAGTCTCGAGACCCAATGTCGGCCGGGTTAGCCTTGCTACCTACGTGATGCCAGATATCTTTGTTCGTCAGCGCTTGAATTTCGGTAATTCTGTTGGCTACAAATGTGGTGCGAGTGGATGGACTTCCCTTTATCCATGCCAAGGCTATCATGGAGTCAGACCATGCAAACGTCTCCAGTTGCTTAAACTGCATAGCTGTTGACATTCGTTGCAACAGTTTTGCCAGCAACAATGCTGCACAGAGCTCTAGACGCGGCAAGGGTATTCTTTTTACCGGAGCAACTCTTGTTTTAGCCGTCAACAAGTGAATCTTCTCTTGGCCGCTTGATATTACTCGTACATGTACGACTGCTGCGTATGCCTTCTCGGAGGCGTCACAAAAGCCGTGAAGTTGGACCTGACATGATTCCTCACTTTCTACCCAACGTGGTATCTCTAACCTTTCGAGTTTTCCTAGCCCCGCTCGAAGTTCTACCCACGGACCTTCTATATCTGAGTTTATACTGGAATCCCATGATAAAGACTTGATCCACAATTGTTGCAAAATGAGCTTTGCTTTGACAACGCAAGGCGAAATCCACCCCAAAGGATCAAACAAACGTGCAATATCAGCCAACACTGATCGCTTTGTGTGCCTTTTAACTTCAGGTATGTTTATTTTGTATGTGAATGTATCTCTTGCGGGACTCCATTGGATGCCCAGCATTTTAATTTTGTCTTGACACTCAAACCTTAAGGGAAGATTCACCTCTCTTTCTTCTTTAGGTACCCTTCCTAAGACCTTTGTTGAGTTGCTTGCCCATTTGCGCAACGGAAATCCAGCTGACTTAAGTGTTGATGCCACATCGGATTGTACTTTGATGGCTTCTTCTTCGTTGTCAGCGCCATATAGAAAATCATCAACGTAGAACCCCTTTGTGATTGCCTTCGTAACATGTGGTTGGGTGTCTTCGACATCGATCGCTACTTGCTGCAATGTTCGCACTGCAAGATATGGTGCTGATGCAGTTCCGAACGTGACCGTGTTCAGTGCATACGTCTTAATTGGTTCGTCAGATTTGGTTCTCCACAAGATGAGCTGATATGCCGTATCATCTCGTGCCATCCATATCTGTCGGTACATCATGCTGATGTCTGCTGCGAATGCCACCTTGAATTTTCTCCACTGCGTAACGAGGTCAATTATGTCCGCCTGCAGCCGTGGACCGATCATAAGATGATCATTCAATGACACTCCTCTTGATGTAATGCATGAAGCATCAAAAACTACTCGCAGCTTCGTGGTCGAGCTCGATTCCTTGAATACAGCGTGGTGCGGGAGGAAATAATGCCTTCCATTTTCTATATCGAGGTCTGTTTTAATTTCCTTCATATGCCCAAGTGTGGCGTATTCGGTGATGCAAACCGTATATGCACCTTTAAGTTTTTTGTTGGAGTTTAGGCGTTTTTCAATTTGAAAAAATCTTGCCAGTGCTGCCTTCTTTGAGTTGCCAAGATTGGGTCGTGCATCCCCTTTGAATGGTAATTGGACTTCATATCTGCCATCGTCCTTCCGTCTCGTAGTTGCTTCATAGTGTCTTTGGCACTTCTCTTCTTCAACCGTCAATTTACGCACATCCATGTCCTCTTCGATTTCCCAGAATTTCCTCAGTTCTGCATCAAGTGTTGCGTTTTGGCTCCTTACTGTCACTGAGGTCCTTGATGAATTGCTGTTCATTCCTCCGGTTAAGATCCATCCCAGCTCTGTTCTTTGAGCGACCGGGGATCCGTTTTGTCCAGGAATCAGCCCTTCCCGAATGATTGCCGCATAAACATCAGCACCTAGCAACATATCAATTTTTCCAGGCTGAAAGTAAGATGGATCTGCCAATGGTAGGTTCGCTAGATGGCCCCACGAGGACGTACACAGCTGCTGCGCTGGCAAGGTAGAAGTAAGTTGAGAGAAGACAAACGCCTTTACGTCTAGCCGAAAGGATGGATTTGTGAACGAAAATATTGTCATGTTGACCATGGATTTTGACGTTCCTGTTGACATTTGTCCCAAACCCTTGACATCGGCAAATGCCTTTTGTTTCCTCAAGTTTAGTAGCTGTGCCACATTTTCGGTCACGAATGTAGCTTCTGACCCAGGGTCTATTAACGCCCTAATGACATGTTGAACTCCATTTGCCCCTAAGACCTTCACTAATGCTGTTGCCAACAAAACCTTGGTTCGCATCTGGTTGAGGTATAGGTTAACGTTATTGAGCGATTGTGGTGTATTATATCCTTCATGGTTTTTGGAATTTTGGATCACACCTTGATTTGAATTTTGATGATGGTTGGGGTGAGGTTGGTTAGAACATGAAGGGACTGAAGCACCGTTTTGTCCATTGCTCCACTGAGATGATGACATTGGTTGGTATGGATGTGGACTTTGGTTAGAGTACGTGCACTCTACGGGTTGACTGCCATTTTGTGCATCATTCCATACATCTGGGTGAGAATATTGGTTCGAGTTTTGAACAAGGTGAGTGTTATACTCAGTGTGATTCTGCCCTCCTGAAGACGATGCATGAGGGTAATACACGTTATTGTTGCGATTAGGCGTGTTCGTGTGTGTGATGCTTTTGACCACATTTTTGACAGCGATTATCGCTCCTACAATTAAATGAATTGTGATCATACCCTAAGCAATTTGAGCAAACAGAATTTCTTTTTGCAACTTCGATTCGAGCCCTTACTTCTATTCTTTGAAATTGCTTGCATTGCCGTATTCCATGCGACGCTTTGCACAGACGACAGAGAAACTTTTTTGTATCATACGAATACTTTGTATGATCACTTGCCAGCGCGACTTTTTTATTTGTGCTTGTCGTACCTGAAGGTCTTATAGATTCATACGACTCCATCATGTTTTCAAGGGAGCTGAATCTTGACTCAATAAATTTTGCAAATACTTTCCACTCAGGAAGTACTTTGGAGCTACCGAGCTTTTCTTCCCAATCCTTTTGGGTTTGCAGGGGAAGCTTGTGATAAATCACGTATATTAAAATTGTATCCCATATTTCGGTAGCGATCCCGAGATTTGAAAGTGCATGAATACAGTTAACACTTGTATCATGAAGAGATTTTAGCGAATCTGCCGATTCATGGGTAAGCTTTTCCTGCTCCATGAAAATCCTTAACTGCTTGTTTACCAATTTTCGTTTGTTCTGGTAACGCTCGTTAAGTATTTCCCAAGCCGCTGCATAGTTTTTTCCGTCAGCTTCCACCACCAAATGTTGAATCAAAAGTGCCGCGTTATCTGTTACATGTGTTTTGAGAAATTGCAGTTTCTGTACATCAGATAAATCTATTTTTGATCAACCATGTTCTCAAATAAATTGTGGAATTCATGCCATTCTTCCAGCAAGCCTGAAAATTTTTTGATGTGGATTGGTGGCAACCGAATGTCACACACCGAAGTTTTTGTCGTATTTAGGCGTGAAACCTCTAAATTTGCATTATTTGCTTGTGCGAATTTATCAAAATGATCGCTCAACATTCCCGTGAATGAAAAGAAAACACGTTTAATTTTCGCAAATGTTTCTGCTTCAAAATAGGCGTCTTTAAGAGGGTCACTTGAAGCATTAAGAATGGACTCGTGATCCTTTTTCGAACGTTTGAAGCATTCTTCACTATCTGTTATGCAAGCGTTCACATAACCTCTTGATTTTTGCGCCTCGGTTTCCTTCTTAAAATCATTAAAATCAGTTTCAAGCTCTTTTAACGTAAGCTCTTGACGTTCAATAAGTTTAGACAGTTTCGCGTTCGCCATTTTCACTTCACTAGATATGGGCATTAATCCAGACAATGATTTTATTGTTCAATAATTTGAACTTAATTAAAACTTATGATTTTTTTTTGTAAGAAAACTTGATGGGTCTACTATTATTTCTTATGGTTTATTGTGGCATGAGTGGCATGATAAAGGGTTTTTATTTTGAATGTGTTGTGCAAAAAGGTGCATAAAAGGAAAAATATTCCTACCTTAATTTGCTTTTGCAACTGCAACCTTAGTATCCTATTACTAGTTACAGTTGCAGAAGGCTTTGCGTTGCACAGTTCCTTGCTGTGATTGCTGATTTGTTGCTTACTGTTGTGTTGAACAGTTCGAAACTTTACTGTTGACCGTTGCCTTTGTTCCGTTTGCAGGTTTCGGCACTTTGTTCCGTTTGGAAGATGTGTTTCCGTTTTTCAGGATTGTTATCGCTTTCTGGGTGCTGGTGTACTGTCTGTTGACCGCTATGACACAGACAATCCGCAGGAGAATTTGTGCACTCGTAATCGAATGTGCAGGCTTAATGTGCTTATGCAACTGCAACCTTAGTATCGACTCTCAGTCACAGTTGCAGAAGGCTTCTTGTTGCACAGTTCCTTGCTGTGTTGCTGCTCGTTGAACCGCTTGCAAATCCCTGCACAACTGTATCGTTGGGTACTGTGGCCGATAGACTGTCCGTCGATGATCGGGCTACAATTTTAGATCTTTTGATCTATGCACAAACCCACAGTACACTTAAAATTGTCTTTTAAATTTTACTGAATTTAACACTTTTCCGATTTTAACACTGTTAAAATTATTTAACCTTTAAAGGCTACGAAGGACCATGTTCTTTACGTAGGCGACATAAAGAAATTTTGCTGCAGAAGGCGTCTGAGCACTAGTGAATAGTTGATTCAGTGTTCTTTACGTAGGCGACGTACAGAAATTTTGCTGCAGAAGGCGTCTGAGCACTAGTGAATAGTTGATTCACTTAAAGAAAGCAAGTAGTAAAAACACGAGAAGATTTTCGTTAAACGTTATAAAAAATATAATTCTTTATTCGCTGTTCAAATAAGAATGCGCCAAAAATGCATCTCCGAGTTCTTTTGTAACCTCGGTATTCTTCCTGTACTTATATATTTTATTACATGATAAATCAGCTGTAGCGCATATGGTCGTTGACATTGACCGTGAAATATCTTTTAATTAGTATTAGTTTGAGTGGCTTTCAATATTCATGTAATGTAACAAGTAATTCTAACTAACACATTAGGATTTATAACAATTAAAATGTAGATCAATGCATTAGAAAGAGACGGCGTCATCTGCATTTCAGTTTTGCGAAAGGCAGGATATGTCACCCTTTGGTTTCGGCTGAGATTTGTGTTTGCGGGAAGAGGCCGACAATACTTCCTACACCCATATTTGACAACCTTGATTTTGTCGTCTTTAGTTTCTTCTTCTTGTCGGTCGGTGCGGTTCGGTCTTCTTCGGTGTTAAAGTTTTATTTTTGTGTTGTTTAATTTGTGGTGCTTTTTTGTGTTATGTGCATTTTATCTAGTTATTGAGAATAGCGTGACTTTAATTGAAGTCAAAATATCCTATTCCAATCACTAGATTAATGTTCAAACACCCTTTCCATCAATTCTCACGTGCCGGGCTACAGGGTGTCGCGATTTCGTGTATGTTGCCTTCGTGCTATTCGTGTGGGTGGTGATGGTGGATTGTTGGGAACCAACACCATAGGTGTAATTTACGTGAAGCCTCTCCACGAATCCTTGAAAAACACTGCCTTTGCGATCGTCTCGAAAACTGCCGGCGAGGGAGGGAGTAGCTTGAATTGGTATGGTGTTATTTCTAGCTGCGACTTCGGTTCTATAGCTTGACTTAAACTAACAATTGTGTAACAAAGCAAGAGTATCATTTTAATTTTTACAATATTTAGGGTGTAACAAATAAACAAAAAGGTACAAAAATATATGGTTGAATGGTTAAATGGTCTTCCTAGAATATCTAGTTGTAACGGGTGATTTTTTAGCTGGTTTGGTTTTGGCAACACTGGTTTTGACAGCTGACGTGTGTTTAGTACCTTGTGTCACTGTCAAACAGCTTTAGTTTGGTTTGCAATTTAACCATGGATCGTCTTACAAATGAACAACGCTTGCAAATTATTGAATTTTACTATCAAAATTCGTGCTCGGTTCGAAATGTTCATCGCGCGCTGCTTCCATTTTATGGTCGGCATTCTCGACCTTCTGAGCAGTCTTAGATCCATTAGATTATTTTTTGTGGGGGTATGGCAAGGCTAATGTCTATAGGGACAAGCCCGCAACATCCATGCATTCATTCGTGAGATACCGGCCGATATGTGTGAAAGAGTATGCCAAAATTGGACTCAGCGGATGGGCTACCTGAGACGCAGCCGCGGTCAACATTTGCATGAAATTATCTTTAAACATTAAATTGCAAGGTTCAAACTATCGATTCAAATAAATATTTCATTAATTTTTTCGAATTTTTTGTGTTTTTTTTTTAAAAAAAAGGTCTCAACCTCTTAAAAAATCATCCGTTAGTTGGACTGGAGAGTAAAGAGTAATTTTTGATTATTACGCAAAAAAAATTCAACACAAAAAATTTTTTATTGCGGTACGGCACGAGTTACAATGATCCTCGTCACCGTGTCTGATCATTATTTCATAGTGAATTACTGGAAAAAAAAATTTGAGTTGGTTGTTGTGTACCCTTTTGGTCTTCTTCCCTACTTGTATATGTGTGTTTACTGGCCCGTTTACCGATTTCACTTCGTAGGGTCCCAACAAAATAGGCGAGAATTTATTTTTCCTAACCGGGTTCCTCAGCATAACCTTTTCTCCAACCTTGAACAATTGAGGGTTTGTGTGCTGATCGTACTGCTGCTTTGCTATTAGCTTTGCCTTGTTCAAGTTATTTCGAGCAAGTTTATGAGACTTTTGCAACTGGTATTTCAGTAATTGCGAATAGCCCTCAGAGTTATAAGGAGGGGCAGGAGTTCTCTTCAAATTTGTTGGCATTTTGAACTCGATACCGAAACAAACTTCTTGTTGGAGTCATTTTAGTGGCCGCATGTACGGTGTTGTTGTGAACATGCATTGCCTGTCTCAGCCATTGGTCCCAACTTTGATCGTTATTGTCAACAAAACTCCTTAGATATTCCGCTAAGGGTCTGTGACTACGTTCCAAACATCCATTGGCTTGTGGATGATAGGCGGTAATGTGGACTTTCTTTACGCCCAGAAGCTTGCAAGTTTCAAAAAAACTTTGAAGTGAAGTTAGTAACATTATCTCTGTCGGTGTCTGTCAAAACCATTGGCACTTTGGTCAATTTACCTGCCTTATTTTTTGGCATTTACCACAGCTTTTTATATATTTTTCAACATCCTTTCGCATGTTGCGCCATCTAAACTGACGACAAATTCGCGTATAAGTTTTCGTACCGCCCTGATGTCCTCCAAGTGCAGAATCGTGAAAATCGCGCAGAACTGTTTGAATCTCTGCGGCGTTTGTCAAAAACTGAAAGGTTTTATTAAGGTTGTTTCCGCTTGTTGGTTGGGTAACTGTTAATGAATCTTTTCCTTCTTTAGGTTTAATAGTCTTACTCCTGGTCTGAACAATTTTGATTTATTCGCTTTCCCTATGTATCCTGCTTAATGCATCTGCATTACAATTGATCTTTCCTGGCTTATAAATGATTTTATAATCATATTCAGACAACTGCTGATGAAAACGAATGAGCCTCGTTGCTGGATCCTTAATATTAACACTCCAACGAGAGGGCGATGGTCTCTGTAGACTGTAAAAAATCGACCTAGAAGATACGTCCGAAAATGCTTACATGCCCAAACTATAGCGAGAAGTTCCTTTTCAATAGTCGAATACCGCCTTTCTGCATTGTTGAGTGTTCGGCTTGCATACGCAATAGGCTTATCTTCACCTACCTTACCCTGAGACAGGACTGCCCCCAACGCTCCATTGCTGTCATCGGTGGTCAAAATGAATGCCTTTGTAAAGTCTGGGTAGATCAATATAGGTGGTGAAGAAATTGCTTTTTTAAGACTTTCGAATGAATTCTCACAATCGCCAGTCCATTCGAAGAGACTGTCTTTTTTTAGAAGCTTCACTATTGGTGCGGCTATTTTAGAATAGTTTGGTATAAACTTCCGATAGTAGTTAGTAAGTCCTAGGAAGAACTGTAATTGCTTCACATTTTTGGGCACGGGAAAGTCTGTGACACATTGGGTTTTAGCTGGGTCGGGTGGGGCTCCGGTTTCCGAGCATATATGTCCCAGGTATGTAATTTCACGACATAGGAAGTTGAGGCTGTGTTGCCTGAGTCTCGCTAAAACTTTTGAAAGCTTTTGATTGTGTTGTTCTAGATTCTTACCATACACAACAATGTCATCCAGGTAAACAAAACAATCCATGCCGTGTTACCCTGTCAGGATGTGGTTCATTATTCTCTGGAATGTTGCCGGAGCACCAGTCAGTCCAAAAGGCATTCTGTTAAACTCGTAATGTCCTTTGCTTGTACTGAATGCTGTTTTTGGTCGGTCCACAGGATCGATAAGGTTCTGGTGATAGCCACTAGCTAAGTCCAGAGTAGTGAAATACTGACTGTTACCCAACTGGTCTAGAATTTCCTCAATTCTCGGTAGTGGGAATGCATCTTTAATTGTAACCTCATTTAGTTTCCTAAAATCCACTACAACCCTCCACCGTTTTTCACCATCAACAGATTTTTTGGGAACAATGAGCAATAGAGAATTCCAGGGAGACTTGCTTGCGGAAATTATATCTTGTTCAAGCATGTTTTTTACCTGCTTGTCAATTTCCTTCTTGTGTATCTCTGGAGTTCTGTACAGCTTGGTATTGATTGGTCCCTGATCCGACCTTATGGGGATGCTATGGGTTAAAACTGGGGTGTATGTGAGCGAATCTCCCTCAACCATGAAGACATCACTATATTCAACACAAAGCTGTTCGATAGTCCTTTTTTCTTTCTGGTTTAAGGCTGAATCTAACTTAAGGGAATTCAAAAGCAACTCGACACGCTTATTATTTTCGTCTTTTGTTGATACACTGAAAATTGTCTGACCCTGTTTTCCCCCTACAAAGTCGTACTCTTTAAAATCAGAACAAATTGGTAAAAACTTATTTGGAAGACAGTAATTGCTCGTTGTGGAGTTAATTATTGGTACTCGTACAAAATCATTGTTTGCCTTGACTATAGAATTACCCAAGTAAATACCATTGTCGATTTCCTGAGAATGAATTACAACTTCTTTCGATCCAGCATTAGGAATTTTGAGCTCGACAAGGGTTTGGGTCCGAGCTGCAATGTTTAAACTGAATGAGTTCCAATTGCGGGATAAACATTGCAGGGGTAATGTAATAATTTCCCTCTTGTCCGCATCCAAGAAAGAAATTCGCTTCGATACGGTATTAATGATACTACGGTTCCACAGTATAACACGTCCAATTATGCCATCTGCTGGTATTTCGTCAGCGTCATTGGTAACATTCCAAGTGGCATGGAACTTTTGAGGAAAAAACATGCGTGTTCTAAATGAGCCCAATGTTGTATTTACCCCACCAAATATGCCTCCCAAACTCTTCTGCTCTGCTCTATTGATGTCGTTAGCATGTCTTAGACAACTTTCTTTGACCAGGCTTCAATCCGCACCTGTATCCACGAGTACCAAAATATTTCCACCTTTTGCGGAACGCATTGGTAATTTAACATAAACATCGTGTTTGTTTAGTTTTTTAACGTGGAACAATTTATGCTCGTGGGGTCTATTTGTTTTGAAACGTAGAAACAAACGGTAAAAAAAACTGAGAACCAATAAACCTTATACCCTGACCTAGGCAAACGATTGCACATGAATTCAATGCACTTTTATTATTCCAACCTTTTGATGAGCTAGGTGCTTGCTGTTTCTTTGTTCCACATTTGCGTGGCGATTCACTGCGTTTAATATTACTCTCAGGCCGGAATTTGCTTGTTATATTTGTTTTTTTCTGTTTACAAATAAGTTAAAAGTTGTACAGTAGTAACCAGATACCTTTGAGTTTGTCAAGATACTGCTGGTACTGACCTCGAAAAAAAATTGGACTTGATTTCAGTCGGTGGAAATTGAAAAAATTATTCGCTTCTTCTTTTCGTTCCGATTTCTTATTTTTTTTTTTTCGAGATCGAATTCATTTTTTCTGTGTTTGGTTTTTCGGGAGAGGGTACAAGCTTGCGATCTTTATTTTTTGCTTATTTTGTGGCAGTTGCTTTACTTGGGCGAACTTTTTTATCCACAAAATCGTGTGGTGGAGATGACGGTGTGATAAGCTGGTCAGTTGTAGTTTGCTCTATTTTCTTGTTATCTTCAGGCTTATGGGCTCAGTAAATTTATGACTGTGCCCGCTTGAGTTTACCGAATTATTGACGTTCAAATAATTTTGTTTGCTGTAACACTCGTCTTCCGAACGACCCAGCCGAGAGCACCAAAGGCATTTCTGCTTTTGTGGTCTTCGGCTTACAGCCAAAACTGCATTTCTGGGACAGTTGTCTAGTGGGAGCCCGTACGACTGGCATTTTTCGCAAAAGGGCGTGTTTTTCCTTTGGCGACATTCCGCATATGTATAATTAGACTTGTTGCAGAAACCACACTTAATTTGGAATGTCGTCTTGTTTTTCTGTGCATGCCGTAGGGGTGCATTGAAGTCTGGAATAGCGAACGGTACATTTGGTCCATTTGTAGGGGTTGATGAAAAGTGTGTGTTAAAAGAATATTTCGGTGTCATGCTAAGCTGAGATTGGTCACTTGCAGTTGAATTTGACCATTGTGGAGTGGTCGGGAAATGCGGTAAAGAGTGGCCTAATGAGGGATAATTTGGTAGAGGATAGTTTCTGAAAGGTTGTTGGTAGCTTGGTTGTATGCTTGATGCGGTCGAATTATCAGACTAGTTTAAAAAACTAGGTCTGCTAGCTTGGTCAAATCTTGCTCGGCAGACTTTGGCGTAAATTGCCGCAAAGCTGCATCGGCAAGGCCCATTTCAAAAGCTGCCAATACCGAGGTCTTAAGTTCTTTAACCAAAGCTATTGAATCGGCAGCAGGGTATCACGCGTCAATAATCTCCTTTGCCTTTGTCTGTAAGCACAAAAGACGCCTATTTCAAAAGCAACGCTGTCTAAAGTCGTCGCTACAAGATATGCTTGCTTAATAAGTTCTTGTAAGCATTTGAGGGTTTTTGGCTGATTAGCCCGTACAAGTTCAAATGCTCCTCCAAGGCACTTTAAACCTAGCTGGCACGCGTTAAAGGAACTCATGCACTCTCCCCGTTATTTCAGGAGTTCTCTGCCCAGAAAACTGGGGAATCGTACGAGCGACAACTTTTGACACACTTTCGTAGGACATTTTACTTTTGTTTATTATAACAACGCTTGGCGATACTTTGAGTTTTTCGTTATTAACCTGTGTAATACCTCTAGGATTTCCAGCAGAAATTTTGGAAACGTTAGCAGTTGAGTTACTAGATTTTTCAAAAGCAACTCTATTTTCTTCTTCCGCTTCTTCTAATGTGGCTTTAAGAGCAACTATCTGCTTTTCATGAGCTGCCGCTAAATGCTTCAGATCTGAAATCTGTTCGCACTGATTTTGTTGCTGAATCCTTATTTTGCGAGATTAGTTCAGAAACAATTTCTTCAGTTGTTTCCAACCTAGTTAATTGTCCTCAGCTTGAACTAATCTTCTCCTAAATTAGAAGAAAGACTTCTCTGGCAGTCAAGTTTTTTAGTTCAGACAGCAGAGACTCATTTAGTCTCTGAACTTCTTGACGTTGCTCCCTTTCTTCCTTTCTGAACTGCTCTATTTGCTCTATCTGCTCTAATATCCGCCACTAATTTTGCTTCCATTAATTGCTATTTCCTCAAAGAAAAACTAAACTCGTCACAGCAATTAAGAAAAACTAGTGAGAGAAAATGGGCTACACACAAATATCGAGAGAGAAAAAAAAACCAAAATGTTATGAATTAAAACGAAAAAAATCAACAACTACCCTTATCTTATCTTATCTCATAAGACTAGTGCGAGCAAACGCGTAATAAGACACACAAAAACAAGAAAAAAAAAGTAATTGAAATTGAAATAAAAACTTAATACTAGGTATACTTACCTTGTCTCCTTTAGCTTGCGGGCTATGGCTATGTGATACGCTGGTATACGGCAATGGCTTTGGTATCTTTTTATTTTTTTTTTTTTTTGATAACTTCCACTATTAAACACTGTATATTTTTTTCATACACTTTGTTTTTAATTTAGAGAAAAAGGTTTGATTACTCGACTTTTAAACTCGCGGGGATATCGTCTGCGCCAGAATGTTATAATCTAAAACGTAATAAAATAAACGATCGTACGTTTCGCTTGTTGCAATCAGACTCTCAGAATTCTAGCATTCGACTTTCCACGGACCTCATTCGCGTTCAGTTGAGTTAAGGCCAATGGACTTCGTTCACTCGTTTGAACTACTCAGCGTTAATCGTTTGCCAGTGGTAAAACATCGATCGCAGCATTTCTGCTGGATCGATTTACATTCACTGCAGAATATTAACCTGTCGATTTCCGCTGAAAGTTCAGCGCTCCAAGACCACACCTGACACGAGCCGTTGGAAAATGTATGTATGCACATAATTAGTTCTCGACCTCCTTAGAATGCATGTTCCTCTTAAAACGTTTGAAATCAGCAATAGTTAATGTCTCTGGTTTACTCGTGAGATAAAGTTGAAAATGCGATAAAGGTTCGTAACGAGCTTTATGCACGGTGGAAATAAAGGCCAACAAATTTTAATTGGGAATTTTTGCATCGCGCCCGTAATTCTTTTCCTAAAATAAGAAGAGCTAAAGACAAAGATAATTTCTTTCGCACCTAAGCACCGATCTTCCATCAAAAAAGCTATGGAGCAACTTGTACTCTATTTGGGTTGGAAAAAAGGCAGCGGTTGACACAATTCCTGACGTTTCTGAACTAAGCGATGCCTTCTAACCAAGCGCTAGCCTAAGCGATTCTCATTTTACTCTCCAAGATCAACTATTTTACATGTCTGATTTTGACTTCGAAGCGGTTTCGGAAGTTGACGTTCTTAATGTTATTCGATCTCTTAAATCAAATGCTATCGGTCAAGATGGTGTTCCTCTGCGTTTCGTAAAAATTATTTTACCCCACGTTATAAGCTGTCTCACGCACGTAGTTAACTTGTGTATAACGTCATCTACTTTTCCCGATAGTTGATGGATTGATAAATTTATTTAGTATTATGATACTATTTCCAATCTACTGGCTTAAGAATAAATTTCTATTTTAATAATTTAGTTTAGGTTAGGCTATTGTGATTTTCAAATGATTTATTAAATTACTTTTGAATCGATTAATATTTATTTCATTTTCAATGCCATATGGAAGTTCGTTAAATAGTTTAAGTCATTTGTACAGAACCATATTTTGTGGTTAATTGTTCCTATAATATTGTAATCTTAAGTTATTGTTATTTTTCAGTAAATAAGGCTGTGCATCTTGAACGTACTGCAGGTTTGATGTTAGATACCTACTCTGGAACCATGTTGTGTTTCATTTTTCAGACGAACATTAGGACGTTTAATGTAATATGCTGCTTGACATTCAACCAATTTAGACAAGACAACATCCAACGAGTCGGCTTTTGATAGCTACATCTCAAAATTATCCCCATTGTTTGGTTCTGCATGATTTGAAGCCGATGTAAGATTTCATTGCTCCCCATGAACAAAATTGTGGAGCAAAAATCAAAGTGAGGTTTAATTGTATTATAAATATTATAGTTTTTATAGCTAATAAATATTAATAGCGCATATCGTTGTTATGTCTTTTCATATTCTTTTCAAGAAACCCACTTTTTTAGAAATTTTGCATATAATAAAAGTCATATGGTTTGCGAATTTAAGGTTACTGTCTAATTTTATTCCAAGATATCTAATTTCACTTGTTCAATGGCAATCCCGTAAATTTTTAAGTCTATAGGGCAATCACTATTTATCCCCATACACTGTATCCATTGGCAGAGTTGTGTTAAATCAGTTTGTGTGAGGTGTTTAATAACATTAAAGCTCTTACCACGAACAAATATAAGCGCATCATTGGCAAAGAGTGAAATTTCGCAAAATTTTAACAAACTGGATATATCATTAAAAAATATGAAGTAACAAGGGTCCGAGTATAGTACTTTGAGGGACACCAAACGCAGTATGTTCAACATTTGAAAGCACCTTATTAAAGCAAGTTTTTTGACTTCGGCCGGCCAGGTATCATTTAAACCACTCAAGTTCTTTACACCTTACACCATATTTATAAAGTTTTTTCACTAATATATTTCTCATTATTGTCTCAAACGCTCTTTGAAAATCTAAGAAAAACGCTATGATTTTATTATCATCATGCACACATTGCTTCAAAGCCATTATAAGCCAGTTTAAGGATGTTTCACAAGAGTGCCCCGAACAAAAACTCATTTGGTTTTTGATTAAGATTTTTTTGTCTGACACAAATTTATAAAATTGCTCATATGCACATTTTTCCACTATTTTTTCAACGATTGGCATCATATTTGTTGGTTTAAACTTTTCAGACATTATTGCTCCTGCTTCTTTGGGTATGGGCAAAACAATTGATCCTTTCAGATTGTGCGGAAATACGCCACATCTAAAAGATTCATTTACGATAAACACTAATGATGGACCGACGATATCAAAACAATCAAGTATTATTTTAATGTTAAGGCTAAGTGCCCTTTTAGTATTCATTACTTTGCATATTTTTTTTGAGGATGCAGGGAATTGGATAATTGTTCCCTGGATTAGAAATTGATTTCTTGAAATTTAAATTCTTCACTAGATTCACGTATTGTTTAAGCAGCAATAAAGACTTATTGTAGTTCTTACCGCTGGAGGGGGAAACTAAATAAAATGACCGTATTGCTGGGTGTCCAATGTTAAGATAAAAACTTTATTCTATTCTAATGCCTTATATATACTAAAATAATGCTTACTGTACAATTTCTGATTCTAAGGTTTATTTACACTCGCTACACATTTTGTTATCATGAGGTTCAATTACAATATTGAGGTTCAGTACAAACATTGTAATTGAACGCATGGGAATGATAGAAATAACTTTGCGTTTTGAAATAATTCTCATGCATTGCTGGGAACTGCGAATTGTTCGGCGTCATCAGAGTCGAAGTCATCAAGCGTTGGTTGTAGTGGTGGCGCGATTGATTTTTTTGTTTCATACAAGTGTTGAACTCTCGGGGATTGACCTCCTCTTTTTCGCAAGATGATAATGGCGATGACGATAACGACCATCAGAATAATTGCACTTGAGCCAACAAGTGAATACTGATGAATCCTATGTATGCGTATTTCTGCCAGAATGTGTTCCTGATTCCTTTGCAAATTAATTGCCTTTTCAATATTGGAAAGGGCTTGTTTGTTGCCACTTCCTTGAACGTTTGCTGGCAGTTCATTTACTGTTGACTTATTACGTGTCGGTAAATGGAGGGTCAAGTTGTGTGATGGCAGAAACGAAGACACAATTCTGCTGGTTATTGTCTGCCGGCCGATTATGATCATGGTTTGATCTTGAATCATGCAGTGTGAAGGCAACTTTATTATCCCGCTTTTTTCCAAGACTACTGGTGTTGGGTGCAAATCACAGATGATGTTGATCGTTTTCTGCTGCAGCATGCTGAATATCCATGTATTTAAGTGGTGCATCTCTATCCAGTATGCCTTTGCTGGGATATTTCTTAAAACGCACGATGTTGACAATTTTTGGTTGTATCGCAACATGTTCATTTCACAAGAACTGACCTCTGATCCATACATCAATAATGGATGTTGCAAGTTGCACCAATATCTATCAGTTGACCTTTGTTGGCATGACATGAATTCATATTTGTTGATCGGGTAATAGTGATCTCCTTGATGATTGACTAATAAATAATCCGAGGACGGAACAATGCATGTAAAATTTTCAGTGGTCCATGTGGGAACTGGAAGAAACTTGTAAATCTTGAAGTCTTCATAGAAGAGAAGTGGAAGTGAAATCTCTATTATAATGTTGCTGCTTGTAACCCTTCCTCTCGGGCGAAGATTCTTGTAGAGTTGAAGAATTGACTCGTGATGCCATTCTCCAGGTATCATCATTGATCGGGGAATGTTGTCGTGAATTCTCGTAAGCTCTTCCTTCAACTGTTTCACCGATAGGATGAGAGGATGGATTCTTCCATTGTGTGTTGACAGGATGACATCTAACAGCACATTCTGAGTATTCTGATAGTTTATCATCATGAGAAGTGCGTTAAGAGCTGTTGAGCTAAGCATTTTGTACGTATTGTACTTGTCGACTTCATTACTTAGACGGCTTATGATGTTACTAAGCGACTTTAGCTGTTTTTCAGTTTCTAACTTATCTTGTTTGAAAATGTTAACCGTAGATTCGATTATAGTTGTTTGGTTTCTCATGAGTTCTATAAAATGATTTTCATTCAGTCGCACATGTTCTATAGTCTCTTCATAACCCTGGGCGAATCGTTGGTCCAGTACTCCAAATAACTCATTTGCGACAGTTCCAATAAAGTTAAACGGAGAGCGTTTCGATCGGTGTATTTTATCGTTGTTTGCATGTAGAAGCACATCGTTATTCAGTTCGATTTGTTGAAGCTGGCGTATGAACTGACTTTAAGTGCCTTCACAAAGCAAATCTTTAAAGTCTGTCAAATTTGTAAGTAGACATAGGTTTTTCATTTCTGTTACGCTGTTTTTGTATGCATAGAACTCTGACCAGTAGTTGCTCATGTTAAAAACCACTATCGTTTTCCACGAGCTCGCGATCAAATTTGCACTGCCCGAATCTTCGAAGTAGATGCCAGGTTGACTTCTAAACTGGGTTATTTCGAATTCCTGTTTCCTTGGCATCGCGATTGAGGAGTTCAGAAGTGCTGACAAACACCAAATCCATAGAAAGGGGTTTATGTTTCTGTTTTTGTGAAGGTTTCGTTCTATTCTATGAAGACTTGCTGGCTTCTGGATATCTTCCGAAGTCACTGCAATGTTAACTTGCTGAGAAGATGCCCTGGGTGCTGTTGAGGAGCTAGCATCTTCTGAAGTTTCTGTTTCTTTCTCCGTTTCGATCGGTAAGGGACACAACCTTGTAATAGGTCTCTTAACATATTTTTTGTTGCAAAAAACAGTTGCAGCTCTAACTCCATGATCTTTGCCCGGGTGAACTTCAGAGACTCTGCCCATCATCCAAGCTGTTGGTGGAAGTCGATCCTCCTTTATCAACACGATGTCCCCGACTTCTATGTTGTCTTCCCTCTGTTTCCACTTTCTTCGTTGTTGGAGTTGGGAAAGATACTCCGAGGACCAAATTTTCCAGAAATCGTGGTACATTTTTTGTGTAAGTACCCAACGGGAGCGATAGCTTTTCGATTCTCTCACGCTTGGTCCAGGAAGTGCATTGAGTGAATCTCCAATGAGGAAATGCCCAGGTGTGATTGCTGGTGATTCGCCGATGTCGTTACTGATTGCAACTAACGGCCGAGAGTTTATACATGCTTCGATTTGGGCCAGCAATGATGAAAGTTCTTCAAAGGTGAGAGAGGTGTCACCAATAACTCGTTTTAAATGGTATTTCATTGACTTCACTGCTGCCTCCCATATCCCTCCAAAGTGCGGTGCCGCTGGTGGTATGAAATGCCGTTTGGTTCCATCCACGATGAGGTTTTTCGAGACATCTATTTCTGATTGTTTTATGGCATTGCGCAGAAGGATTTGAATTTCCTTGTTCGCTTCAACAAAGGTGGTCCCATTGTCGCTGTAGAAATGCGAACAAATTCCTCTTCTTGATGTAAAGCGCCGTACAGCTGCTAAAAACGCAGCAGAGCTCAGATCGCTCACTAGTTCAATGTGAATAGCCTTGGTTGCCAGGCATATTAAAATTGCAATGTAACCCTTTGTGGTACGGTGTCCTCTACCCTTTGATATAAGGACTTGAACAGGTCCGGCATAATCGACTCCAGTATATGTAAATGGCCTTGATGGAGTTACTCTTGAGGCTGGTAGAGTTCCCATAAGTTGGGTTTTTCCTTGTGCTCTAAACCGATGACAACGCACACAGTTGTGTATAATCTGCCGCACCACACGTTTTGCTTGAAGGATCCAGTATGATTTGCGCATTGTCGATAGTGTTAATCGAATGCCTCCATGAAGGGTGCGCTGATGTACGTTTTCAACCAATAATTTAGTAAATCTGTCATTGGGTGGTAGAATGTAAGGATGTTTCTCGATTTCCGATAAGTTTGCGTTTTCCAATCGACCTCCTACGACTAACAGATCTTCTTCATCCAAGTGTGGGTTAAGCGATAAAAGTTTACTTTTACAATTTAAGCTTTTTCCTTCTTGGAGGTGTTTGATTTCTTCTGGAAACGTCTATTTTTGAACTGCTCATATGATGTTTTTGCGTACTGTGTTGAATTCATTTAGTTGTAACTCTAAGCTTTCCGGTCGTTTTGAGTTTGGAGATCTGCAGTTGTCACTAAATCTTTTGCAATAAGCGACTGCTTTTATTAAAGTGTTATAACTGGAGAATCCTTCGGTGATTTCGAACGAATCAGAAACAACGGTATTTGGGACTACTTTCGCTAGTCTTGCCTCTGTGACTTCAACTTCAGGTACGAATAAATTCGGCCAGCTATCTTCATTGTGAAGTAGCCACTCAGGTCCATTCCACCATAACGGATGATGTTGAATCTGTTCTGGTGTAATACCTCTAGAAGCACAGTCAGCTGGATTATCCAACGATCGGACGTGCCTCCATGAACTTGGGCTCGTTACTTCTTGGATCTCCGAAACTCTGTTGGCTACAAATGTCTTCCATGTTGATGGTCACTTCTGTATCCAAGCTAATGTTATTGTGGAGTCTGTCCACGCAAATACCTTGCCTACTTGCGAGTTGTATATCCGCATTGTTTCCAACAAGACTTTGGACATCAAATGAGCTCCACAAAGTTCTAGTCTATGAAGCGGAATTCTCTTCTTAATAGAAGCCACTTTAGTCTTCGCAATCAGTAATGCTGTAACATAGCTACCTCCGCGCATAGGCACCCTTGAATATACAACAGCTGAACCACAAGGTTATCTTCAGCTTATTCCATTGATCTTCTAGTTCAGTTGTGAGTGGTTGATCCCAATCCAGATCAGTTTTCCAGATCTGTTGCATTAAGATTTTTGCGCTAACATTAACCGGGGCCAACCATCCGAGCGGTTCATACAGCTTTGCTATTTCTGATAATGTCGTTCTCTTCGTAAGAGTTTCAATTTCTTCTTTTGGTGGGCTTATATGGACTTAAAACTGAAATGTATCACTTGAAGGACTACAGTGGATACCCAGTGCTTTAATGGTCTCTTCTCTGTCGATTTGTATGCTGCTGAGGTTCTGAGACTCCTGTGGAACGTTCTTAAGCAGCCGAATGTCATTGGTAGCCCACTTACGAAGGTTGAAACCTGCCCCTTTAAGCATTGTTGTCAATTGCATTTGAGTTTCTTCGCATTCTTTTAAGGTATCTCGTCCAGACATCACATCATCAACATAGAAATCGTTTTTGACAATGTCTGCTGCAAGCGGATACCTCTCCTGCTCATCTAGAGCCAGTTGTTGAAGTGTTTTAACTGCCAAATAAGGTGCAGCGGCCGTACCGTAGTTCACTGTTGTGAGCTTGTACTCCCTTATTGGATGATTAATCGAACTTCGCCATAAAATACGCTGGTAGTCCTGGTCGTCTTCGTTCAGCTTTATTTGGCGGTACATTTTTTCTATGTCCGCAGTGTAGACATACTTATGTTTTCGCCAGCGCATTAAAATTGTTGTTATGTCCTCTTGAAGTTTTGGACCAACTAGCATTAATTCGTTTAAACTGACTCCTGTCGAAGTCTTTGCTGATCCGTCAAATACTACTCGTAGTTTGGTTGTAATACTCTCAGGTTTCAAAACAGCATGATGAGGTATGTAGTAACTATTGTTCATTGATTTCGTGTTGGGAGGTGCTTCAATCATATGTCCCAGTTCCAGAAACTCTTCTATCACCTTCGTATAGTCTGCTTTGAGTTGTTTGTCCTTACTCAACCTTGCTTCTAGCTGACGGAATCTTGCCACAGCTCTGTGTTTGGATTGTCCCAGCTCCAGTGATTCCCTTTTTTTTCTGGTTAAAAGGGATTTTAACTACATATCTGCCATCTATGTCTCTGTGGTGTGTTTTCTTGAAAATATCTTCACATTCCTTGTCACTTTGCGTTTTAAATGTTGGCTGTGGTAACTCTTCCAGCTCCTAAAACCTTTGAAGTTGCTGATCAGCTGCTGTTTGTACCACGAATCCGTTTATTGTGCCAACTCTGTCCAGTTTTGGAGATATGCGACCAGAAATAATCCATCCTAAGTGTGACTCTTGTGCTATCAGCATATTACTGGTTTCTCTCCGTAAACCGTTGAGGATAATGTCACCATAAGTATCTGCCCCAATAATCATGTCGATTGATCCTGGAATGTTGAATGTAAGATCTGCCAATTCTATGTCGTCAAACTTATCCGTTGTAAGGTTGTGGGTTGAAGAGGATGGCAGCTGCCTTGTTAGTTTTGGTCATACAAGGGCTTCTAGATGAAGTTTGAATTTAGACGAGAAGCGTGGATATATTGTCACGTCTACTCTGTGTCGTGATGTTCCTGCGCCAATTGCACCAAGTCCGAAAACTTCAACGGGTACTTTTTGCTTTTTAAGCCACAACGATTGCCGCAACGGTGATTGCCTCAGTTATAAGGCACGCCTGAGATCCTGGATCGATCAGGGCTCGTATCCTCACACTTTTCATCCCATCACTGCTGCTTGCGTAAGGCACAGCCGTTGCCAGAAGGACGTTCTGATTTTAATGGCTATGGGCTATCTGCTTAGATTCGACTTTTTGTTGAACACCTGGTTGTTGAACTGCCGGTTGTTGACTCCCCTGAGTTTGTTGGACCTCCACTCTCTTATTTTGAGGTGCTTTTTCAGACCACTCCACATGTAGAAGAGAGTGATGATTTTTGTTGCAGTATCTGCAGGTTCTTTTGCTAAGGCACTGACTCTGCTTGTCATATCGTAAGCAATTATGACACAAATTGGCTTGCTTTATTTGCTGAAACCTTTGTTTTGGTGGTGCATTAGAAACATGGGGCATGAGTATATCACGTGGTCCCCTTTGCATAAAGAACATTGATTTGATCTCGAGGCTACGTGAAAGTTTCTCACTAACGTGTGCGGTTCATTTTCAGTTTTGTGTTGTCTGTGCTTTGTTGGAGGTAGGACATCTAGCGCTTGATATCTTCTCGAGAGGAACTCGAAAAGAATTTTTATTGACGGCACCTTGTTTGGTTGCTCTAAGCCTTGTTCAAACAGGTTTCTGCTTTCTGGATCTAAGCTTTTGGTTAAAAGATGTACGATTATAGGGTCCCACGAAGAGGTGTTGAAACCCATGTTGCTTATTGCTGACAACCCTTCCTTTGCTGCATCTAGAATTGCCTTGATTGATGTTGATGATGGCTGATTTCCTTGATGTCCAGGCTTTATCATCTTGTCAATATACATCGAGACAATTTTTCTTTTATTGTCATAACGCGCCTTCAATGTTTCCCATGCACAGAGATAATTAACACCTGATATTGTTAAATGTTGAATCAAATGCATCGGCTCGCCTTCCAAATGAGTTTTCAAGTACTCCATCTTTTCTGTAGCACTAAGTGATGACCTCTCGTGTCATCTGAACTGGACTCTTTCACAACATTTGTGGAATGAGATTCCCTCAGCGTACATGCCATTTTATGCAGACATTGGTTAATGTCTTTTTTAATATCGTTATACTTAGAGTCTTTTACGTATGGAGTTTGAATGTCAGACTCTGAAGCATTTGCCATGAAGTCCTCATGCACATCCGTTAGGTTTCTCATCCATGATTATTTTTTGCTGATACTCGTATATCTCTTCCGAGTACTCAGCAAATGTGCCCTCAAACTCTTCGATGTTTTGCAGAATTGCCTCAATCTTCAAATGCAGTTTTCTTAATCGCTGCATTTGAGCTGTACTCTGATCGGGGCTTGAGGTTTGTGCAGGCGTCGTGACCTCTGTCTGTGGATTGAGTGGTCTGATCTTTTCATGGTTTCGTTTAAACTCCGTCCAAATGGCCTCAACTTTTGTCAGTCGCTCTTCCCTATATTTCAGAGTTTTTCTGGATGGGCTGTCTTTCTTGAAATTGATAATAGTTTTTTCCAAATCTTCAGCGAGTGCCTTTTGTTTGGCTACTATGACGTATACGTCGATTTCATCCGTCATCTTTCTTGGCTTTTTTTTTTTTTTGTTGTTGTTCTTTAATATATCACTTTTTATTTCACTACCAGTGTCTTAGCCCTGGCAACGCTAATAAATAGTTTGAAGGTGTGTTTACGTTTTGTATTTACGCTTATTCACTACCAGTATTGTAGCTCTGGTAACGCTAGTTATTCAAAAAAGGCTCGAAGGACCAGTGTTTAAGCAGCAATAAAGATTTATTGTAGTTTTTACCGCTGGAAGGGGAAACTAAATAAAATGACCGTATTGCTGGGTGTCCAATGTGAACATAAAAACTTTATTCTATTCTAATGCCTTATATATACTAAAATAATGCTTACTGTACAATTTCTTATTCTAAGGTTTATTTACACTCGCTACACATTTTGTTATCATGAGGTTCAATTACAATAATTGTAATTGAACGCATGGGAATGATAGAAATAACTTTGCGTTTTGAAATAATTCTCATGCATTGCTGGGAACTGCGAATTGTTAGGCGTCATCAAATGTTGGACACAACACGTATATTAATGTCAAAGGTATTATTACCACGAATACAATTACTTATTGCGTTTATACTTTCGACAAAATATGAATTAAGTTTATTCGCAATAATGTTGTTTTCGTATTCGACATGATCACCGAACTGCACCTTTTTTATTTCATCTCTTTCTTCTTTAATACTAGATTTTTAATTGTTTTCCACAGAGATTTTTGATCACTACACGAGTAAATTTTTGTGCATATAAAGTTCTGTTTTGCTGTATGTAGTTTGTTTTTGTATGTATTACGAAAAAATCTGTAACTGTCCCAATCTATTGGCCTATTTAAAAAACTTGCGTGCTGGAAAGCGAGAACTTTTTGTTCCTTAGCAGTATTGAGCTCCGGGGTAAACCAGGCATTGTGATTACGCACTTTCTTTTTTACTGTTAATTTATTGACACAGAAGCTCACACTTTCCTGCAACGCAACCGATCTTTGGTTATGATCAATAAAATTATTAACATTGTCGCTTTTTACGCTAATTAATTGTCTAAATTTAGTTTTATTGTATTTAAAAAATTCAATAATATTTTTATTACTCGCAACTTTTTATACCCCATCCCATAGGATAGGAGGTATATTAAGTTTGTCACATAGTTTGTAACACGGTGAAATAATAATGGTAGACCCGAATGAGCCACGTCCGTCCGTAAGTCTGTATGTATGTCACATGTTTTTAGGACTTAAATTTTGAGCTAGGGTGTTGAAACTTCGTACGTAAGGTCCACGTCATGCGAAGCAGTACAAGTGTAAAATTTTTTTACAAAATTTGAAATCCGCCCAAAGGCACGCCCACAATCGGTCTAAATGTGCAACTACCTCCAGAGTTTTCAAAACTGTAAGACGTTCTTAAAGACCGAAAACTGACATTTAGCATCTCCTAATGGATGTAAGACACAAAAAGACAAATTTAATTGGTCAACCTCGTCTAGTAGGCGTGGCATATATTTTAAGGGTTAATTTTCAAATGCAGTTAACTAAATTTTTTTTGCTCAAAATTGAAAAAAAGTTGCTTAATATTTTATGTAGAAAACGCTTAGTTCTACATTTTGTTCATACAAGACTTTGGGCCCCGCCCAGACAGGTTAGGTAAACAATCCTTCAGCCCAGATTTCGTTCGTATAAAGTTTTTAGCCACGCCCCCTTTTAGGAATCGATTTTTCAAAAATAATGAATTTGAACCAAAAAATTACATTTTTACGTACATTTAAGTGTAACTTGGAAATATCTGTGGAAATATCTTATATTTAATCGTTTGTAAAAAGGAGCGGTAGGACCACACTTCTTTTCGAAATTCGCATAACTTATAAAATGTCAAAAAATAACTATGCCATCAGCATTTTACAATGTGGGATAGGATGGGGTATTCAACGGTCCGTTTTACGGACTGTAACTTCTGCGTACACACTGTAGCTCGTATTCACTGGTTTATTCATAACGTTAACTTTTACTAGGATTGATTCATGGTCACTTACTTTTAGTTCTGGGACTGTGTCTGCCCATATTTATTTTTTCGTTGGTATCATAACTAAATCAATAAGAGTTCTCCAAGCTTCACTTATATGGGTGGGTTTTCTTTTTATTTGTTTACAATTATTGTTTAACAGCACTGCATTAAAAGGTTTTGTGAAAGTTTTATTCTCTTTATAAAAAATCTATATTAAAGTCACCAAGGATAACTATGTTAGGGTTGGAATCTAAAATGTTATCTATCCATTTCGCAAATACGACACAAAAATCACGGGCAATTTCACTTGGGGATCTATAACAAATCGCGTTGTCGATAGTGTTAATCGAATGCCTCCATGAAGGGTGCGCTGATGTACGTTTTCAACCAATAATTTAGTAAATCTGTCATTGGGTGGTAGAATGTAAGGATGTTTCTCGATTTCCGATAAGTTTGCGTTTTCCAATCGACCTCCTACGACTAACAGATCTTCTTCATCCAAGTGTGGGTTAAGCGATAAAAGTTTACTTTTACAATTTAAGCTTTTTCCTTCTTGGAGGTGTTTGATTTCTTCTGGAAACGTCTATTTTTGAATTGCTCATATGATGTTTTTGCGTACTGTGTTGAATTCATTTAGTTGTAACTCTAAGCTTTCCGGTCGTTTTGAGTTTGGAGATCTGCAGTTATCACTAAATCTTTTGCAATAAGCGACTGCTTTTATTAAAGTGTTATAACTGGAGAATCCTTCGGTGATATCGAACGAATCAGAAACAACGGTATTTGGGACTACTTTCGCTAGTCTTGCCTCTGTGACTTCAACTTCAGGTACGAATTGATTCGGCCAGCTATCTTCATTGTGAAGTAGCCACTCAGGTCCATTCCACCATAACGGATGATGTTGAATCTGTTCTGGTGTAATACCTCTAGAAGCACAGTCAGCTGGATTATCCAACGATCGGACGTGCCTCCATGAACTTGGGCTCGTTACTTCTTGGATCTCCGAAACTCTGTTGGCTACAAATGTCTTCCATGTTGATGGGCACTTCTGTATCCAAGCTAATGTTATTGTGGAGTCTGTCCACGCAAATACCTTGCCTACTTGCGAGTTGTATATCCGCATTGTTTCCAACAAGACTTTGGACATCAAATGAGCTCCACAAAGTTCTAGTCTATGAAGCGGAATTCTCTTCTTAATAGGAGCCACTTTAGTCTTCGCAATCAGTAATGCTGTAACATAGCTACCTCCGCGCATAGGCACCCTTGAATATACAACAGCTGAACCACAAGGTTATCTTCAGCTTATTCCATTGATCTTCTAGTTCAGTTGTGAGTGGTTGATCCCAATCCAGATCAGTTTTCCAGATCTGTTGCATTAAGATTTTTGCGCTAACATTAACCGGGGCCAACCATCCGAGCGGTTCATACAGCTTTGCTATTTCTGATAATGTCGTTCTCTTCGTAAGAGTTTCAATTTCTTCTTTTGGTGGGCTTATATGGACTTAAAACTGAAATGTATCACTTGAAGGACTCCAGTGGATACCCAGTGCTTTAATGGTCTCTTCTTTGTCGATTTGTATGCTGCTGAGGTTCTGAGACTCCTGTGGAACGTTCTTAAGCAGCCGAATGTCATTGGTAGCCCACTTACGAAGGTTGAAACCTGCCCCTTTAAGCATTGTTGTCAATTGCATTTGAGTTTCTTCGCATTCTTCTAAGGTATCTCGTCCAGACATCACATCATCAACATAGAAATCGTTTTTGACAATGTCTGCTGCAAGCGGATACCTCTCCTGCTCATCTAGAGCCAGTTGTTGAAGTGTTTTAACTGTTGTGAGCTTGTACTCCCTTATTGGATGATTAATCGAACTTCGCCATAAGATACGCTGGTAGTCCTGGTCGTCTTCGTTCAGCTTTATTTGGCGGTACATTTTTTCTATGTCCGCAGTGTAGACATACTTATGTTTTCGCCAGCGCATTAAAATTGTTGTTATGTCCTCTTGAAGTTTTGGACCAACTAGCATTAATTCGTTTAAACTGACTCCTGTCGAAGTCTTTGCTGATCCGTCAAATACTACTCGTAGTTTGGTTGTAATACTCTCAGGTTTCAAAACAGCATGATGAGGTATGTAGTAACTATTGTTCATTGATTTCGTGTTGGGAGGTGCTTCAATCATATGTCCCAGTTCCAGAAACTCTTCTATCACCTTCGTATAGTCTGCTTTGAGTTGTTTGTCCTTACTCAACCTTGCTTCTAGCTGACGGAATCTTGCCACAGCTCTGTGTTTGGATTGTCCCAGCTCCAGTGATTCCCTTTTTTTTCTGGTTAAAAGGGATTTTAACTACATATCTGCCATCTATGTCTCTGCGGTATGTTTTCTTGAAAATATCTTCACATTCCTTGTCACTTTGCGTTTTAAATGTTGGCTGTGGTAACTCTTCCAGCTCCCAAAACCTTTGAAGTTGCTGATCAGCTGCTGTTTGTACTACGAATCCGTTTATTGTGCCAACTCTGTCCAGTTTTGGAGATATGCGACCAGAAATAATCCATCCTAAGTGTGACTCTTGTGCTATCAGCATATTACTGGTTTCTCTCCGTAAACCGTTGAGGATAATGTCACCATAAGTATCTGCCCCAATAATCATGTCGATTGATCCTGGAATGTTGAGTGTAGGATCTGCCAATTCTATGTCGTCAAACTTATCCGTTGTAAGGTTGTGGGTTGAAGAGGATGGCAGCTGCCTTGTTAGTTTTGGTCATACAAGGGCTTCTAGATGAAGTTTGAATTTAGACGAGAAGCGTGGATATATTGTCACGTCTACTCTGTGTCGTGCTGTTCCTGCGCCAATTGCACCAAGTCCGAAAACTTCAACGAGTACTTTTTGCTTTTTAAGCCACAACGATTGCCGCAACGGTGATTGCCTCAGTTATAAGGCACGCCTGAGATCCTGGATCGATCAGGGCTCGTATCCTCACACTTTTCATCCCATCACTGCTGCTTGCGTAAGGCACAGCCGTTGCCAGAAGGACGTTCTGATTTTGATGGCTATGGGCTATCTGCTTAGATTCGACTTTTTGTTGAACACCTGGTTGTTGAACTGCCGGTTGTTGACTCCCCTGAGTTTGTTGGACCTCCACTCTCTTATTTTGAGGTGCTTTTTCAGACCACTCCACATGTAGAAGAGAGTGATGATTTTTGTTGCAGTATCTGCAGGTTCTTTTGCTAAGGCACTGACTCTGCTTGTCATATCGTAAGCAATTATGACACAAATTGGCTTGCTTTATTTGCTGAAACCTTTGTTTTGGTGGTGCACTTAGAAACATGGGACATGAGTATATCACGTGGTCCCCTTTGCATAAAGAACATTGATTTGATCTCGAAGCTACGTGAAAGTTTCTCACTAACGTGTGCGGTTCATTTTCAGTTTTGTGTTGTCTGTGCTTTGTTGGAGGTAGGACATCTAGCGCTTGATATCTTCTCGAGAGGAACTCGAAAAGAATTTTTATTGACGGCACCTTGTTTGGTTGCTCTAAGCCTTGTTCAAACAGGTTTCTGCTTTCTGGATCTAAGCTTTTGGTTAAAAGATGTACGATTATAGGGTCCCACGAAGAGGTGTTGAAACCCATGTTGCTTATTGCTGACAACCCTTCCTTTGCTGCATCTAGAATTGCCTTGATTGATGTTGATGATGGCTGATTTCCTTGATGTCCAGGCTTTATCATCTTGTCAATATACATCGAGACAATTTTTCTTTCATTGTCATAACGCGCCTTCAATGTTTCCCATGCACAGAGATAATTAACACCTGATATTGTTAAATGTTGAATCAAATGCATCGGCTCGCCTTCCAAATGAGTTTTCAAGTACTCCATCTTTTCTATAGCACTAAGTGATGACCTCTCGTGTCATCTGAACTGGACTCTTTCACAGCATTTGTGGAATGAGATTCCCTCAGCGTACATGCCATTTTATGCAGACATTGGTTAATGTCTTTTTTAATATCGTTATACTTAGAGTCTTTTACGTATGGAGTTTGAATGTCAGACTCTGAAGCATTTGCCATGAAGTCCTCATGCACATCCGTTAGGTTTCTCATCCATGATTATTTTTTGCTGATACTCGTATATCTCTTCCGAGTACTCAGCAAATGTGCCCTCAAACTCTTCGATGTTTTGCAGAATTGCCTCAATCTTCAAATGCAGTTTTCTTAATCGCTGCATTTGAGCTGTACTCTGATCGGGGCTTGAGGTTTGTGCAGGCGTCGTGACCTCTGTCTGTGGATTGAGTGGTCTGATCTTTTCATGGTTTCGTTTAAACTCCGTCCAAATGGCCTCAACTTTTGTCAGTCGCTCTTCCCTATATTTCAGAGTTTTTCTGGATGGGCTGTCTTTCTTGAAATTGATAATAGTTTTTTCCAAATCTTCAGCGAGTGCCTTTTGTTTGGCTACTATGACGTATACGTCGATTTCATCCGTCATCTTTCTTGGCTTTTTTTTTTTTTTGTTGTTGTTCTTTAATATATCACTTTTTATTTCACTACCAGTGTCTTAGCCCTGGCAACGCTAATAAATAGTTTGAAGGTGTGT
The DNA here is from genome assembly GCA_947623515.1 of Neoascia interrupta. NCBI lineage: Eukaryota > Metazoa > Arthropoda > Insecta > Diptera > Syrphidae > Neoascia > Neoascia interrupta. Next base: position 94,645,899 of record OX392462.1, on the reverse strand, counting down.
TTACGTTTTGTATTTACGCTTATTCACTACCAGTATTGTAGCTCTGGTAACGCTAGTAAGTAGTTTGTAGGTGTGTTAACGTTTTGTATTTACGCTTATTCACTACCAGTATTGTAGCTCTGGTAACGCTAGTTATTCAAAAAAGGCTCGAAGGACCAGTGTTTAAGCAGCAATAAAGATTTATTGTAGTTTTTACCGCTGGAGGGGGAAACTAAATAAAATTACCGTATTGCTGGGTGTCCAATGTGAACATAAAAACTTTATTCTATTCTAATGCCTTATATATACTAAAATAATGCTTACTGTACAATTTCTTATTCTAAGGTTTATTTACACTCGCTACACATTTTGTTATCATGAGGTTCAATTACAATAATTGTAATTGAACGCATGGGAATGATAGAAATAACTTTGCGTTTTGAAATAATTCTCATGCATTGCTGGGAACTGCGAATTGTTAGGCGTCATCAAATGTTGGACACAACACGTATATTAATGTCAAAGGTATTATTACCACGAATACAATTACTTATTGCGTTTATACTTTCGACAAAATATGAATTAAGTTTATTCGCAATAATGTTGTTTTCGTATTCGACATGATCACCGAACTGCACCTTTTTTATTTCATCTCTTTCTTCTTTAATACTAGATTTTTAATTGTTTTCCACAGAGATTTTTGATCACTACACGAGTAAATTTTTGTGCATATAAAGTTCTGTTTTGCTGTATGTAGTTTGTTTTTGTATGTATTACGAAAAAATCTGTAACTGTCCCAATCTATTGGCCTATTTAAAACACTTGCGTGCTGGAAAGCGAGAACTTTTTGTTCCTTAGCAGTATTGAGCTCCGGGGTAAACCAGGCATTGTGATTACGCACTTTCTTTTTTACTGTTAATATATTGACACAGAAGCTAACACTTTCCTGCAACGCAACCGATCTTTGGTTATGATCAATAAAATTATTAACATTGTCGCTTTTTACGCTAATTAATTGTCTAAATTTAGTTTTATTGTATTTAAAAAATTCAATAATATTTTTATTACTCGCAACTTTTTATACCCCATCCCATAGGATAGGAGGTATATTAAGTTTGTCACATAGTTTGTAACACGGTGAAATAATAATGGTAGACCCGAATGAGCCACGTCCGTCCGTAAGTCTGTATGTATGTCACATGTTTTTAGGACTTAAATTTTGAGCTAGGGTGTTGAAACTTCGTACGTAAGGTCCACGTCATGCGAAGCAGTACAAGTGTAAAATTTTTTTACAAAATTTGAAATCCGCCCAAAGGCACGCCCACAATTGGTCTAAATGTGCAACTACCTCCAGAGTTTTCAAAACTGTAAGACGTTCTTAAAGACCGAAAACTGACATTTAGCATCTCCTAATGGATGTAAGACACAAAAAGACAAATTTAATTGGTCAACCTCGTCTAGTAGGCGTGGCATATATTTTAAGGGTTAATTTTCAAATGCAGTTAACTAAATTTTTTTTTGCTCAAAATTGAAAAAAAGTTGCTTAATATTTTATGTAGAAAACGCTTAGTTCTACATTTTGTTCATACAAGACTTTGGGCCCCGCCCAGACAGGTTAGGTAAACAATCCTTCAGCCCAGATTTCGTTCGTATAAAGTTTTTAGCCACGCCCCCTTTTAGGGATCGATTTTTCAAAAATAATGAATTTGAACCAAAAAATTGCATTTTTACGTACATTTAAGTGTAACTTGGAAATATCTGTGGAAATATCTTATATTTAATCGTTTGTAAAAAGGAGCGGTAGGACCACACTTCTTTTCGAAATTCGCATAACTTATAAAATGTCAAAAAATAACTATGCCATCAGCATTTTACAATGTGGGATAGGATGGGGTATTCAACGGTCCGTTTTACGGACTGTAACTTCTGCGTACACACTGTAGCTCGTATTCACTGGTTTATTCATAACGTTAACTTTTACTAGGATTGATTCATGGTCACTTACTTTTAGTTCTGGGACTGTGTCTGCCCATATTTATTTTTTCGTTGGTATCATAACTAAATCAATAAGAGTTCTCCAAGCTTCACTTATATGGGTGGGTTTTCTTTTTATTTGTTTACAATTATTGTTTAACAGCACTGCATTAAAAGGTTTTGTGAAAGTTTTATTCTCTTTATAAAAAATCTATATTAAAGTCACCAAGGATAACTATGTTAGGGTTGGAATCTAAAATGTTATCTATCCATTTCGCAAATACGACACAAAAATCACGGGCAATTTCACTTGGGGATCTATAACAAATCGCGTTGTCGATAGTGTTAATCGAATGCCTCCATGAAGGGTGCGCTGATGTACGTTTTCAACCAATAATTTAGTAAATCTGTCATTGGGTGGTAGAATGTAAGGATGTTTCTCGATTTCCGATAAGTTTGCGTTTTCCAATCGACCTCCTACGACTAACAGATCTTCTTCATCCAAGTGTGGGTTAAGCGATAAAAGTTTACTTTTACAATTTAAGCTTTTTCCTTCTTGGAGGTGTTTGATTTCTTCTGGAAACGTCTATTTTTGAACTGCTCATATGATGTTTTTGCGTACTGTGTTGAATTCATTTAGTTGTAACTCTAAGCTTTCCGGTCGTTTTGAGTTTGGAGATCTGCAGTTGTCACTAAATCTTTTGCAATAAGCGACTGCTTTTATTAAAGTGTTATAACTGGAGAATCCTTCGATGATATCGAACGAATCAGAAACAACGGTATTTGGGACTACTTTCGCTAGTCTTGCCTCTGTGACTTCAACTTCAGGTACGAATTGATTCGGCCAGCTATCTTCATTGTGAAGTAGCCACTCAGGTCCATTCCACCATAACGGATGATGTTGAATCTGTTCTGGTGTAATACCTCTAGAAGCACAGTCAGCTGGATTATCCAACGATCGGACGTGCCTCCATGAACTTGGGCTCGTTACTTCTTGGATCTCCGAAACTCTGTTGGCTACAAATGTCTTCCATGTTGATGGGCACTTCTGTATCCAAGCTAATGTTATTGTGGAGTCTGTCCACGCAAATACCTTGCCTACTTGCGAGTTGTATATCCGCATTGTTTCCAACAAGACTTTGGACATCAAATGAGCTCCACAAAGTTCTAGTCTATGAAGCGGAATTCTCTTCTTAATAGGAGCCACTTTAGTCTTCGCAATCAGTAATGCTGTAACATAGCTACCTCCGCGCATAGGCACCCTTGAATATACAACAGCTGAACCACAAGGTTATCTTCAGCTTATTCCATTGATCTTCTAGTTCAGTTGTGAGTGGTTGATCCCAATCCAGATCAGTTTTCCAGATCTGTTGCATTAAGATTTTTGCGCTAACATTAACCGGGGCCAACCATCCGAGCGGTTCATACAGCTTTGCTATTTCTGATAATGTCGTTCTCTTCGTAAGAGTTTCAATTTCTTCTTTTGGTGGGCTTATATGGACTTAAAACTGAAATGTATCACTTGAAGGACTCCAGTGGATACCCAGTGCTTTAATGGTCTCTTCTTTGTCGATTTGTATGCTGCTGAGGTTCTGAGACTCCTGTGGAACGTTCTTAAGCAGCCGAATGTCATTGGGAGCCCACTTACGAAGGTTGAAACCTGCCCCTTTAAGCATTGTTGTCAATTGCATTTGAGTTTCTTCGCATTCTTCTAAGGTATCTCGTCCAGACATCACATCATCAACATAGAAATCGTTTTTGACAATGTCTGCTGCAAGCGGATACCTCTCCTGCTCATCTAGAGCCAGTTGTTGAAGTGTTTTAACTGTTGTGAGCTTGTACTCCCTTATTGGATGATTAATCGAACTTCGCCATAAGATACGCTGGTAGTCCTGGTCGTCTTCGTTCAGCTTTATTTGGCGGTACATTTTTTCTATGTCCGCAGTGTAGACATACTTATGTTTTCGCCAGCGCATTAAAATTGTTGTTATGTCCTCTTGAAGTTTTGGACCAACTAGCATTAATTCGTTTAAACTGACTCCTGTCGAAGTCTTTGCTGATCCGTCAAATACTACTCGTAGTTTGGTTGTAATACTCTCAGGTTTCAAAACAGCATGATGAGGTATGTAGTAACTATTGTTCATTGATTTCGTGTTGGGAGGTGCTTCAATCATATGTCCCAGTTCCAGAAACTCTTCTATCACCTTCGTATAGTCTGCTTTGAGTTGTTTGTCCTTACTCAACCTTGCTTCTAGCTGACGGAATCTTGCCACAGCTCTGTGTTTGGATTGTCCCAGCTCCAGTGATTCCCTTTTTTTTCTGGTTAAAAGGGATTTTAACTACATATCTGCCATCTATGTCTCTGCGGTGTGTTTTCTTGAAAATATCTTCACATTCCTTGTCACTTTGCGTTTTAAATGTTGGCTGTGGTAACTCTTCCAGCTCCCAAAACCTTTGAAGTTGCTGATCAGCTGCTGTTTGCACCACGAATCCGTTTATTGTGCCAACTCTGTCCAGTTTTGGAGATGTGCGACCAGAAATAATCCATCCTAAGTGTGACTCTTGTGCTATCAGCATATTACTGGTTTCTCTCCGTAAACCGTTGAGGATAATGTCACCATAAGCATCTGCCCCAATAATCATGTCGATTGATCCTGGAATGTTGAATGTAGGATCTGCCAATTCTATGTCGTCAAACTTATCCGTTGTAAGGTTGTGGGTTGAAGAGGATGGCAGCTGCCTTGTTAGTTTTGGTCATACAAGGGCTTCTAGATGAAGTTTGAATTTAGACGAGAAGCGTGGAGATATTGTCACGTCTACTCTGTGTCGTGCTGTTCCTGCGCCAATTGCACCAAGTCCGAATACTTCAACGAGTACTTTTTGCTTTTTAAGCCACAACGATTGCCGCAACGGTTATTGCCTCAGTTATAAGGCACGTCTGAAATCCTGGATCGATCAGGGCTCGTATCCTCACACTTTTCATCCCATCACTGCTGCTTGCGTAAGGCACAGCCGTTGCCAGAAGGACGTTCTGATTTTGATGGCTATGGGCTATCTGCTTAGATTCGACCTTTTGTTGAACACCTGGTTGTTGAACTGCCGGTTGTTGACTCCCCTGAGTTTGTTGGACCTCCACTCTCTTATTTTGAGGTGCTTTTTCAGCTACTCCACATGTAGAAGAGAGTGATGATTTTTGTTGCAGTATCTGCAGGTTCTTTTGCTAAGGCACTGACTCTGCTTGTCATATCGTAAGCAATTATGACACAAATTGGCTTGCTTTATTTGCTGAAACCTTTGTTTTGGTGGTGCACTTAGAAACATGGGACATGAGTATATCACGTGGTCCCCTTTGCATAAAGAACATTGATTTGATCTCGAGGCTACGTGAAAGTTTCTCACTAACGTGTGCGGTTCATTTTCAGTTTTGTGTTGTCTGTGCTTTGTTGGAGGTAGGACATCTAGCGCTTGATATCTTCTCGAGAGGAACTCGAAAAGAATTTTTATTGACGGCACCTTGTTTGGTTGCTCTAAGCCTTGTTCAAACAGGTTTCTGCTTTCTGGATCTAAGCTTTTGGTTAAAAGATGTACGATTATAGGGTCCCACGAAGAGGTGTTGAAACTCATGTTGCTTATTGCTGACAACCCTTCCTTTGCTGCATCTAGAATTGCCTTGATTGATGTCAATATACATCGAGACAATTTTTCTTTCATTGTCATAACGCGCCTTCAATGTTTCCAATGCACAGAGATAATTAACACCTGATATTGTTAAATGTTGAATCAAATGCATCGGCTCGCCTTCCAAATGAGTTTTCAAGTACTACATCTTTTCTGTAGCACTAAGTGATGACCTCTCGTGTCATCTGAACTGGACTCTTTCACAACATTTGTGGAATGAGATTCCCTCAGCGTACATGCCATTTTATGCAGACATTGGTTAATGTCTTTTTTAATATCGTTATACTTAGAGTCTTTTACGTATGGAGTTTGAATGTCAGACTCTGAAGCATTTGCCATGAAGTCCTCATGCACATCCGTTAGGTTTCTCATCCATGATTATTTTTTGCTGATACTCGTATATCTCTTCCGAGTACTCAGCAAATGTGCCCTCAAACTCTTCGATGTTTTGCAGAATTGCCTCAATCTTCAAATGCAGTTTTCTTAATCGCTGCATTTGAGCTGTACTCTGATCGGGGCTTGAGGTTTGTGCAGGCGTCGTGACCTCTGTCTGTGGATTGAGTGGTCTGATCTTTTCATGGTTTCGTTTAAACTCCGTCCAAATGGCCTCAACTTTTGTCAGTCGCTCTTCCTTATATTTCAGAGTTTTTCTGGATGGGCTGTCTTTCTTGAAATTGATAATAGTTTTTTCCAAATCTTCAGCGAGTGCCTTTTGTTTGGCTACTATGACGTATACGTCGATTTCATCCGTCATCTTTCCTGGCTTTTTTTTTTTTTTGTTGTTGTTCTTTAATATATCACTTTTTATTTCACTACCAGTGTCTTAGCCCTGGCAACGCTAATAAATAGTTTGAAGGTGTGTTTACGTTTTGTATTTACGCTTATTCACTACCAGTATTGTAGCTCTGGTAACGCTAGTAAGTAGTTTGTAGGTGTGTTAACGTTTTGTATTTACGCTTATTTACTACCAGTATTGTAGCTCTGGTAACGCTAGTTATTCAAAAAAGGCTCGAAGGACCAGTGTTTAAGCAGCAATAAAGATTTATTGTAGTTTTTACAGCTGGAGGGGGAAACTAAATAAAATGACCGTATTGCTGGGTGTCCAATGTGAACATAAAAACTTTATTCTATTCTAATGCCTTATATATACTAAAATAATGCTTACTGTACAATTTCTTATTCTAAGGTTTATTTACACTCGCTACACATTTTGTTATCATGAGGTTCAATTACAATAATTGTAATTGAACGCATGGGAATGATAGAAATAACTTTGCGTTTTGAAATAATTCTCATGCATTGCTGGGAACTGCGAATTGTTAGGCGTCATCAAATGTTGGACACAACACGTATATTAATGTCAAAGGTATTATTACCACGAATACAATTACTTATTGCGTTTATACTTTCGACAAAATATGAATTAAGTTTATTCGCAATAATGTTGTTTTCGTATTCGACATGATCACCGAACTGCACCTTTTTTATTTCATCTCTTTCTTCTTTAATACTAGATTTTTAATTGTTTTCCACAGAGATTTTTGATCACTACACGAGTAAATTTTTGTGCATATAAAGTTCTGTTTTGCTGTATGTAGTTTGTTTTTGTATGTATTACGAAAAAATCTGTAACTGTCCCAATCTATTGGCCTATTTAAAAAACTTGCGTGCTGGAAAGCGAGAACTTTTTGTTCCTTAGCAGTATTGAGCTCCGGGGTAAACCAGGCATTGTGATTACGCACTTTCTTTTTTACTGTTAATTTATTGACACAGAAGCTCACACTTTCCTGCAACGCAACCGATCTTTGGTTATGATCAATAAAATTATTAACATTGTCGCTTTTTACGCTAATTAATTGTCTAAATTTAGTTTTATTGTATTTAAAAAATTCAATAATATTTTTATTACTCGCAACTTTTTATACCCCATCCCATAGGATAGGAGGTATATTAAGTTTGTCACATAGTTTGTAACACGGTGAAATAATAATGGTAGACCCGAATGAGCCACGTCCGTCCGTAAGTCTGTATGTATGTCACATGTTTTTAGGACTTAAATTTTGAGCTAGGGTGTTGAAACTTCGTACGTAAGGTCCACGTCATGCGAAGCAGTACAAGTGTAAAATTTTTTTACAAAATTTGAAATCCGCCCAAAGGCACGCCCACAATCGGTCTAAATGTGCATTTACCTCCAGAGTTTTCAAAATTGTAAGACGTTCTTAAAGACCGAAAACTGACATTCAGCATCTCCTAATGGATGTAAGACAGAAAAAGACAAATTTAATTGGTCAACCTCGTCTAGTAGGCGTGGCATCTATTTTAAGGGTTAATTTTCAAATGCAGTTAACTAAATTTTTTTTGCTCAAAATTGAAAAAAAGTTGCTTAATATTTTATGTAGAAAACGCTTAGTTCTACATTTTGTTCATACAAGACTTTGGGCCCCGCCCAGACAGGTTAGGTAAACAATCCTTCAGCCCAGATTTCGTTCGTATAAAGTTTTTAGCCACGCCCCCTTTTAGGGATCGATTTTTCAAAAATATTGAATTTGAACCAAAAAATTGCATTTTTACGTACATTTCAGTTTAACTTGGAAATATCTGTGGAAATATCTTATATTTAGTCGTTTGTAAAAAGGAGCGGTTGGACCACACTTCTTTTCGAAATTCGCATAACTTATAAAATGTCAAAAAATAACTATGCCATCAGCATTTTACAATGTTTGATAGGATGGGGTATTCAACGGTCCGTTTTACGGACTGTAACTTCTGCGTACACACTGTAGCTCGTATTCACTGGTTTATTCATAACGTTAACTTTTACTACGATTGATTCATGGTCACTTACTTTTAGTTCTGGGACTGTGTCTGCCCATATTTATTTTTTCGTTGGTATCATAACTAAATCAATAAGAGTTCTCCAAGCTTCACTTATATGGGTGGGTTTTCTTTTTATTTGTTTACAATTATTGTTTAACAGCACTGCATTAAAAGGTTTTGTGAAAGTTTTATTCTCTTTATAAAAAATCTATATTAAAGTCACCAAGGATAACTATGTTAGGGTTGGAATCTAAAATGTTATCTATCCATTTCGCAAATACGACACAAAAATCACGGGCAATTTCACTTGGGGATCTATAACAAATCGCGTCAGTTTCTTTAAGGTCATTCTAGTAAATTTCATAACAAAGAATCCATATTCTCATATCAATAATTTTTTTGCTAACAAATCTATATTTAAGATTTTTTCTTATGTATAATATTACTCCACCAGTGTAGGGGCTGGTGCTATTAACTCGTAATGATTTGTAATTATGAATTGTGATTTCATTATGAGTTGCGTCATCTATTAAAAGAGTTTCCGAGAAAGAAAATTTTTCTTCATTAACTATATGTTCGATTGCGCCAAAATTCTTTATAAGACCCTGCATTGTCCTGCATTTGCGCTCCAGTATGTCAACTGCTTTGGTTGCTAATACTGAATGCGCTCTCTTAAAATTTTAAATTTTCTAAGAAACACAGGACAATTTTCGTCACTCGCTTCGTGCTTACAGCAAATATTCAGTTCCTGCGCAGCATTTAACTTCGCACAATTTACACATTTGGTCACTTCACTGTTGCAGTCACTCATTTGGTGCACACCTCCACATTTCCTACAAGCCACTTTGTTTCTGCAATTACTTGCGTTGTGGTTGGCAATTTTAACCCTTGGCAATTTTAACACATCCTGTCATTAAAATACTCTCTTGCAAAACATTTTACCCAGCCTATCTTAATTGATTCCAAATTCATAATTTTTTCAAAAGTACCACTGTCCGCTTCCAAAATAATATTCAAGTTCCTGTACTTAAGTTTGTTTCTAAAGAATTTAACCAATTTAATATCCAAGCTACTTAATTCACAATTTTGGGATTTTATTTTTTTAACAATTTCATCTTCATTTTCATCATTTTCTAAATTAATTATACACACTTTTGGATTAAACGTCTTCGGCACAATATACATTATAATCATTATTTAATTTCTTTTCAGTCTCATTTTTAATTTTGTTGAAGATAAAACATCCCCACATTTGATTGCTATGGCACCACTGTTTTTATTCACCACACTGTTTACATCAATATCCGTTGGGTCAATGTTTACTTTTATTTGTTTTCTTGTTTCACTTGCTTCCTGCTTCTTTTTCGGATAGACGATGACCGATGAGTCACTCTTTTTAAGTATTTCGGAATACAGTTTTCCTTTTTTTTCACTTGATTTGGGCCGTTATTTTTCTTTTTAATCTCATGTGTTAGTGCACTCACTGATTGCATTATGTTTTTAACACTCTCTTTCAATAATTGCTTGTCCTTTTCTTTATCATTGTTTTTCGACACAATTTGGTTTACATCATCGCAAATTTTTTTACATTGTTTCTTAAATGACTCAGTAAGCTCACTTATTTTTCTTATTTCAAGGACACTATTTTCACACGTTAACAGCGCAACTTTCATCGATTTAATTCGCTCACTACACTTCGATTCAATTGCCTCGAGCAATATTCTTATCTCGGTTTCATTTTTCTTCGGTGCATCAACAAATTCTTCTTTGTACTCTTTCAAATATTTACTATTGTTTACGACAGAGTCTTGTATGTCTTTTTCTAAGAATTTTTATATCCCATCCCATAGGATAGGAGGTATATTAAGTTTGATTCATAGTTTGTAACATAGAGAAATAATCACCCTAGACCCCCAAGACATTAAGGGCATATGATCGAGACCGAATTGTTAGTCGAATGAGCCATGTCCGTCCGTCCGTCCGTCCGTGCGCCCGTGTGTCGGTAGTTTTTAGGCCCTAAATTTTGAGCTAGGAACTTGAAACTTCATATCTGTTCTTTCTAGGTCCCGAAGCAGTACAAGTGTAAAAATTTTCAAAATCCGCCCTCTGACACGCCCACTTTGCTTAATAGTGTAATATT